>CM070732.1:26698772-27898772 GCA_036346275.1 Otatea glauca | reverse complement strand
ATCTGGTGGAGCTGGAGCTGTACCAAACACGCCCTTACTTGGAATATCTTTAGTATCTTGGTGTTCAAAGAAACAAAATTCAGTAGCACTTTCAACTACTGAGGCGAAATATGTTGCTGCAGGCAATTGTTGTGCTCAACTTCTTTTTATTAAACAAACCTTTTTGGATTATGGTATTATGTTTGAAAATGTGCCTCTGTTGTGTGATTATGAAAATGCAGTGAAAATAGCCAACAACCCAGTCCAGCATTCTAGAACTAAGCATATTGAAATTAGACATCACTTCATATGTGATCATGTTGCTAAAGGTGACATTGTGCTTAGTCACGTTAGGACTGAGGATTAATTGGCTGATATTTTCACTAAACCACTTGATGAGGCCAGATTTTCCAAACTGAGAAATGAACTAAACATTCTTGCTTTTGCAAATATTGCCTGATTCCTTGGAATGACACATTAAGGGGGAGTCAAGTCTGCTTGCCATCCATATCTTGCTACCTTTATGTGAACAAAGTAATTACCAGTGCTGAAGTAATAATAATAGGACTATATTCTAAATGAAAAGTTTACTTGAAAACTAATAGTCATAAAATTGCTGTTGAAAGCCTTCCCTGTCTCTATTACTATATTATACTTTCCTAAAACATAGTAATTAGGTTAAGTAGGCTTCAGAAGGAAATACTTACACAAAATTTTGAAAACCTAAATTACTAAGCGCATGAGTATTTTCTTTGAACTTAAGTTAATCATACTCATGCTCTTATGAAAACTAGGGCTCAAATATTTCCTTTTTGACTCCAACGTCTCCTAAGTTTATTGGTTGATTAATCTTGATCGTAAGATTATTCTAAGATCCCTCTACCAATTTATGTGTTATTCTTAAAAGGGGATCTTTGAAAATCTTTAAGAAGTTTAGTTATATCTGTATTTTTCCGGTTCAAGAAAAGTTGTCCATGTACCTCGGACTGGTGTTTTAACCCTAAACAGAGAGGTTTGCAACTACGGCGGACGAAGTATTCCTTATACGGATTCGGTCTGGCATAGATGGAAGGTTATCTGTTGTAATCGAAAAGTAGTCCAGGGCACGTACGATAATGACTCTCTTATCTCAATACTTATCTTTTTCAAACAGTGTTCATCTCGATCTTCAAAAGGCACTTATCCTTGCTAATCACGTTAAAATCTCATCTGTTCTTAGGACTTCTCCCTACTAAACCTGTCTAAATTGGTAACCATATTTCTTGGATTCCCTGGTTTCCAACTACCCTGCCATAAAGAGACCTCAAATAAGGCAGTTGCAGTCCGTTTTCAACTACTGCAGTAACTTCCTGACTTTACTCTTGGGAACTTGCGCTATTTATATCTCCACCTCCCACAGAAATCCCTCAAGCTTTCTTGCACCTCACCAATCCTCTCGCAATATCCTCTTGAGCACAAGTTCATCTCTTCACTGAAGCACATCCTGATCGGGTTTTTGGCAACGGTGCTCCTGATTGCTCAAGACATTGCTCCTAGGATCCTGTTGTTCTTCAGTTGTTGTCAACAAGGTCAGTTCAGTTTTTCTGCTTGAGAAGATATCTTAGTCAAGATGAGGTCAAAGAATCCAGATAAAAGAGGTGTTCTTGAGAAAATTGCTGATAAAGTTAAAGGGAAAAAGAAACCAAGAATAGATAGCTCTAGTCAACCTCAGCAACCAGTTCAAATAGAAGATACTCATCAACCTGGTAGAGTGCTGAAGAAAGTAACTACCTCTAAACCACCAAAAAGAGGAAAACAGCCAGTGCATTATGATTCCTCATCTTCTTCAGAAGATAATGATTATGAGCCTAGTGCCAATATCTCTTCTATGGAAAAATAGAGCTTAGTGATGAAGTTGACATGATAGTTGGGCATGATCTAGCCACTTTGGGGGGAAGAAACTGAGAGCTGCTAGATTGGTGCCAGAAAGGATTTGGTTTCCTCTTGATAGACCCCCTCTGAATGAGCAATTCATCACTACCCTTCAGAAAAACATCTATATGGGTCACAAAAACAGGAAAAATAAAAGTGGAAAATCACTGGCAGCCTTGTGCAGATATCAGTATGTAGATTGGAACCAGATCAGCTTAGTCCTTATTTCAAATAGAATACTTGACTGTGTGCGATCAACCCCTGGTCTTGCCGCTCAAATGTCATCTGCTGGGCCAGCTTAGAATGAAAATAGGATTTTGGAATTCTATGCATCTCTTCTAGTGAATAAGAATAGTCACTATATTCTGTTCACCATTGATGGAAAGAAAAGAAAAGTCAATCTCCTCAGTTTGAACCTGCCATCAGTGCCTCAAGTCCTTTGCTGAATAGAACCAGGATTCATGATAGAATGTTTCCTGGTAATAGATGGAGGCAGATTGGAGATATGCCAGATTTGCAAATGTCAACCCACATTTACAGAAATATTCATGAGCCTGGTTTCAATGCAAATAGGGTAAATTGTCTATCCACTGAAGCCAAAGCCCTGTTATTGATACTCAGGCATACTATCTACCCAAAATCTGGATATAAAGAGGGAGTAACATCATGCCTTGCTTGGTTGCTGCATCTGATCTTGTCAAGGCAACCTATTGATCTGATTGATTATATCTTTGGAGAGATGGAAGAAGCAATCTATAGGAAAATGGGCAGTCCTCTTCCTTTTTCCATGCAAGTTACTCAGATGTTATTGGCTCAAGGGATCATCCCCTAGCATGAGATGAACAGGGATTTTAACTGTAGACCTAAACAATATAAGATGCCCAAGCAAGATAGACTTCCTACTCCTCCACCTCTAGCAGTACATGAGCCAAGTGCTCAAGAAGACACTGATGACAATGACAGTTCAGATAGTGACAATGGAGGCCATCGACAAATTCTAAGTCTTTCTACTCCAACTCACAGCTACCATGATCAGGAACATTACTCTTCAGCTTCTCACTTTCCTGCCTATTGACATCATGATACATCTACAGAAGTGGTGGGTTACAGCTCTGAACATCTGAGTCAAAAGCTATCTGGACAACCTGAAGGTACTAAAATTCTTGTCAGCTCAGAGTCCCATCCTGGAGATGAAGAAGTTCACAAATTACAAGAACTGGTAGCAGCAGCTAGGTTTATGGAGGCACAAGGATTTCCACCAGCAGCCCATGACCATGAAGCAGGTGTTTCTAGGCATCCTCAGGACACTATGCCAGCTTTCACTCAGCAATCCTCTGAGGATTCTCATCACTCTCACCACTCACAATTTGCTGAACCTAAGCATGCACATGATTATGGTCAGCAACCATCTTGGTGGGATTCTTAGCCAGGATGGTTCACATCTTTTGAGCAACAATATAGCTCTGATCTCAGACATGCTCAAGAGAGCTTTGAAGAAGAAAGAAGATTGGCAACCTAGAAACACAATGAGAAAATGGCAGCCATTCAACAACAGCAAGAAATGCTGCAAAAGATCTATCAAGACCAAGCCAGCTTCAGGGATGAAACTTACAAAAGGTTTGATATGATCAGAGGCAACTAGTGGAATCTGAGGAACTGGATAGGAGAAATTAAAACTGAACAACTGGTGGTCAAGGACAGATTATATGATCTCAATAAAAAGTAGAATGCCCAAGATGCCAAAATTGACAACTTTGCTCAAACTGAGTACAAGAACTTTGAGAAAACTGGTAGCTGCTTGGATTGGCAAAGGAATAAACTAGAATACCTTAGGGACTTCTCTGAAGATGATAGAACAACTTAGTCTCCAATCAAGAACAAATGGCACAACTTCTGCTTGACCAGACTAATGACACTCAAGAACTGGTCAGAGATGTCCAGTATAACTTCAATGAGCTAACCTTCAATCCTCAGCCCGGTGATCCAGATTATCCCAGTTGGCATGATCAGGCAATGGCTGCTCCACATTCTGAGTATGATCAAGAGCAAGCACCTCCCTCTCCTCCAAAAAGTACAAGCTCCATAATGACAAGCATGCTGAAGAGAACCTTTTCAAAGCGCAAGAAGTAACCTTTTTGGCAATTGATGCCAAAAGGGGAGAAGAATAGTGACATAAGTATCTTTGTAGTCTATAGTGAAATAGGTCTCTTAGTAGTCTCTATGTCTATCTTAATGATTTATGGACTTTTGGACTACTTATTGATATATGAATCTTAATGATCTATGGATTTTGCTTGGACTTATTGATATTTGTTTGATTTTACTTTAAGTAATCTAAATATTTTGAAAAACCCTTTCTGAATGACTTTTATAAATTACTTTATGTTCTCAAATAAAACTCATCCCAGGCATTCATTCAGGGTGAGTATGAAGTACTTTTTATCATTTAAGCATCATCTGTTCTATTAGACTAACTTTTATCTGCAGGAAAAGAAATAAGTAATTTTCTTTAGCTCACTAAGTATAAAATCAGAGATATTGTCATCAATCACCAAAAAGGGGGAGATTGAGAGCATCTAGGCCCCCTATTTTTTAGTTATGCTTATTATGTAGGTTTTGGTGTTGATGATCAAGAAGCATACTTAGTATAAGCTGACAATAGCTATATTTGAAGAACAAGGCTAAGGTTTTTATTTTTAGTTTTGGCTTCGGAGTTGATTCAAGCCATATAGCTAGAATAACCGTACTATTAAGAGGGATTATACACATGTAATAATATTGGTTCATATCCAAAAATCACTAAGATTACATGGAGCATAGAACATTTTATTCAAAAATCCACATATCCCTTCTCTTAGCCAAAAAGAGTTCTTTTTCGGACCAACTTTATTTACTCTGGCGCTGAAAAAATCAAGTTTCAAGTTCTAACCGAGCGCACTCCATATACGACGGACCAACTTTTTTAGTCCCGCGCTAAGAGCTCTTTTTTGGTTTATTTCAACCGAGCGTACACCGTTCACGCTAGACCGATCTGAATTTAGCCTTATTTTTACTCCGGCGTATGTTGTCTTTTCACTCCGGACCATCATCTCTAGTCCGGCGTTAAGAATTCCTTTACTCAAAACTTAACCGAGAACATGCCGTTTGCTGCGGACCAAATTCTAAGTGTACGCCGGACAAACTTTTTCGGTCCGGCGCAAACTTTATTTTGCTGGTATCCAAATAGAACAAAGCATGTGTACACCAAACCAATTTTGTCGGTCCGGCACAAACTTACTTTTACTAGTACATATATACGACGGACCGGTTTTGTTGGTCCAGCGCAAATAGGTTACTCTGGGTACAATAATACTTCTCCAATCTTGTGTACCCCTGATGTGAAGTTGTGTCCCGATCTTTCGATGAGAGCGATAACTATCGATTTGGTGGAATCGACTTTGACGATCCGACTACAATGTACGACGACGATGCGCCTTAGCAATCGCTAAACCAACTCCGGAGTGTTATTGATCTTGCCGTGGGCACGATCAACCTGAACACGAGGTTCAATTCCTGCAAGCAACCGAAGAACAAGCAAGAACAATGGTAAAAGCAATCTGAAATTGCAAATAAGAATTGAAGGCCAAAATAAGGTGGGGTTCTATTGAAGGTCTTGACAAGGTGGCTGTCCAGCACAAGTCGAAGACGCAAAGTTTGCACTTGGCTAAACTAATCAAACAAAACCCAAAACCCTAGATGGGGTTGCGGCTGGTTATTTATGAGATAACAAGAGGAGGTGGTCGTTCAAAACCCTAGGAAACCAAATACAATTCGATTACAAGGCCCAAGGCCCACTCTGACTCGGACTGGAAAAGTGATGTGACTTGTTTTGCAGTTTCCGGACAGTTCAGAAGGAATTTGAAGGTGAGACTAGATCCATTGGAAAGAGGGCGACGAAAGCTTTCAATCAAGTACTCATGTGCCCCGAACACCCTTCTGGATCGAAAGTTATGGCCGTTTTAAGTTGGTGCTGTCTCAGAAGGCCGAATTGGATTCCAGAACGTGATGGATTTGATCTCTCTCTCTTCTTGGCCCGTGGATGATGTGTTGGAGTAGGCACAACCAAATGTGGTCATATCCGTAGTAGTGATGTCCTCATCATCCTCCCTTTCTTGAATTTGGGTCGTCCTCGACTCATGCTCAGCTTTTAGCTTGACCTCAACAAAAAGTATTCTCATGTTCAGATCATCCTCCACAAAGCTCAATATTTCTTTCCAGCATATAAAGGCATGTTGAAAGCTTGCACTCTTGGACGCTTCCTCCCCCCTGTGAAGGAAAGCCATCCTAGTAGATGTATATGATACAGAGGATGCCGTGAAGTGTCGCCAAATTGATATAGCGTTGATCATATCCAGGACGAGCATGGTCTCATCATTCTCCCTTTCTTGAATTGGAGTCGTCCTCGACTCCATCACATTCTCCTGCAAAATGTTAGTAGCGAGAAAGAGCAAAGCAACATGCATATCTTTTGTGCTCAAATCAATGTCTCGTGAATCAAAATCACCCAAACACTCCCTTTCTTGAAAACTATCATATAGATTATAATCGATGAGGGGTACTTGATATGATATTAGAATTATCAAATTGATCACATTGTTGCATAGGATGTGGAGGTCTCAGATCTGAACAAATGTATAATCTATGCACTTTGTATTCTCCTTTATCATTATGTTTGCCAACAACATAGAAAATATTTCGTGATAACCATGGCAAATCAGAATGTACAAAAATCTTCTCCTTGAAACTATCCAGATCACACAGAACATCAAATTCAATGTAACCTAAAGTATCTAAAGAAGACATCAATTTAAACTCATCTTCTTCACTAGCAATTTGAATAACATGTCTATGTTCAGCGCAAGTGTTTTGTTCAAATATAAATATTTCATGTTCATTCACTAATTGTGGCGTGGATATAAGTGAAGCATTATGACACAACTCTTCTTTATCACTAGGAATAGCAACAAAATCAGCAATGGGTTCCATTAATAGTTGCTCTACGATAGCACGATTCATGGACAGTTTTGTCTCTTCAAAATGATTTTCACCATGTATACAGTCCATACCTTTGACATTACCTTCTAAATCATTCTCCGTGGTTGTAGGTGCAACTTCAATTTCCAACTCTTCACATACGTATGGAGCAGCAAATATCTCCTCTTTTTTCACATTTTGTTCTTCATCTTTCTCCGATGGTGCTCACTTTTCTCGCAAAATGTTAGCTACAACAGAAGGTGCAACAATGGGCACCTCAAATAAAGCTAAAGGCTCTTTCAAAGATTCATAAGCATGTTTTCACTCTAAAAGCACATTCAATCAATTACGAAAGACAACTATATGTTTCATCAACAAGAACATCCTGAATTTCATGATTAAGTCCACGATGAACCTAAGCTCAAGAGCTTCCTCACATTCTTGTAAACCACAACGCAACAAACAATTTTGCAAATCATGAAAGTATTCTATAACAGTTTTAGAACCTTGTTTTAAGCATTGAAGTTTAGTAAGCAAATATTTAGCAACATATTCAGAACATAATAATTTCTCATAAGTCTTTTCATTGCATTCCAAGTTTTAGGGTCTTTATCATGTTTAGATATATGCTTCCACCAATATATCTGCATCCGACGTTAACACTTTAATCATGCACTAATCTTTTGGTTTTCGGATAAGTCATAGTTTGTAAATTCTTTATCTACCGCTATCTCCCAATTAATATATGCATTAGGATCGAACTTTCCACCAAAAGGAGGCAAGTCAAACTTGATTTTACCTTGTTCATCATCAATGGATGAACCCGTGGCGATGTGTGGTGGGGCGACCGATGCAACAAGGCCCATGCTTTGGGAAGTCGGGCAGCAATGGGAACCCGTTGTGCACGTAGTACACCATTGTTGTTGCTTAGGAGACGAGGCGGAGGACCGGAAGTTCGAGAACAGCAAATGCAAGCATATCATCAAGTCTAGACAAAATAGTAGCAAGGGTAGTGTTAGCAACTCCTGAGCAGTCTCGATGGACCGGAAATGGTCTTCTTGCAGCGACATTTGCTCATTAGTGAGTTGTACATTGCCCTTCGTGCGTGGAGAATGATGCAATGAACTCTTGTCACCGACATGGTTAGTAGCATAAAGGGAAAGACAAAGGTTTATGTAATTCCCAATCAACTACTAGGAAGTGGAGAAAAGTCGCTCAACTCTCAAGCCTTAACCAAAGCTCTTACAAGTTCTTACCGTGCAAAGAGAGTTGTCGGCCGTTGGCGGTGTCAAAAGTTCTTGAAGCTTGGATAAAGCGATTGCAAGGGACCGAACAAGCGTACAAGGTAAAATATGTGGAGCTTGGTAGGCTATACTTATTTCCTATGCAATCTGATAATTCTAGTTATTGTAATGACAAGTAAGGACCCAAAATAGAAATCACAAGTCCTAGTTGCCGATCTCAAAGATATAAGCGAATTTCAAGGCAACTCACGCGCAAAGATGATGTAACTTAATGCAACCAATGGAATGAGCTAAATAAGAAAATTTTCAGAACCAAAGCTCGTGTTGCATAAGTTATAGAGAGACACTAGCTAATTGCTTCAGAAAAGATAAAAGGGCACAAGATTGCTCACTAATTAATACAATTGCACAATCTGAAAAATAATGAACACAAATTAGGGTTTCGCTCAATGTAGTGCTGCCGACCACTATTATGTTTTCTTTTCTTTTCTTTTTTTTTGGCCTTTTGGCTCTTTCTTTCTCTCTTCTTTCTTTTGGTGACTTGCGGCCAATACTAGTATGAGCAAAGTTTTGGAATCCCTAACTTGATATCACAAGATAGTATGATATGATAATACAAGATTATGCAATGTATCAATATGAACAGCCCTAAGCAATATCAAATAGCTAGTCTCAATTGGGATTAAAGTATTCGCAAAGGATGAATTGGTTAACAAAGGTATGTATACTGATATTTTTGGAGTTTTATGGATTATGGATGCTACTGGACTCAACCAACTCAAAGGAACAAAACTAGAACACGAATTGAAGCAAAACACCCAAATTCAAAGTTTCTAGGGCAGCAGATTTGTCGCCTAGATTACAGATTCAAAACGACCGAATTTAGAAGGTTCACTATGGAAAGAATTGAAGCTTATGTCCTCAGCTTTCAAAGGAATACAAGAACATGCAATTTGGAGCACGGGTGTGAAAGTTATGGCTCAAAACCGAACTGCACAGAATACTCCCAATTTTAGCCCGGGACCAATTCGAATCCGAATCAAATTCGGTTTGATGGAATCCGAATCAGAAAGGACACCCAAAAACGTTTTTGTAAAGGACTCTTCAAGGATTCAGGAAAGTATAAAACTTCCCAAACGGAGTTCGGACGTGAGAATTATGATCAAAATACCGAACCGATCTGGATTGGAAGTACAACTTGCTTCAACAAATTTGATATCCAGATTAAACAGATTTAGCTCCAGAATTAGAGTTCATGCCCAACTAGGTTTTTGTAGAGATCGTTCCCAGGTTTTAGGAAAGTACAAAAACACTAGAATCCGAGCTCGTATGCAAAAGTTATGAACAAAATAAAGTACTGGACAGATTGAAAGAAAAGCTACGCGAAGGAAAAACGATCAGCAACTAAAACAAGGACTCTAATGGATCAAAACCTAACAAAACTCAATAAAATACTAGATTGAATCTAAAGGTTGAATTTTTGTGGGGTAATTTTCAATTTAGGACAGAAAACAAAAACTAATCTACGGTACAGAATCTCTCACCGAGAAACTTGGCGCTCTGATACCACCTGATGTGAAATTGTGTCCCGATCTTTCGATGAGAGCGACAACTATCGATTTGGTGGAATCGACTTTGACGATCCGACTACAACGTACGACGACGATGCGCCTTAGCAATCGCTAAACCAACTCGAGTGTTATTGATCTTGCCGTGGCACGATCAACTGAACACGAGGTTCAATTCCTGCAAGCAACCGAAGAACAAGCAAGAACAATGGTAAAAGCAATCTGAAATTGCAAATAAGAATTGAAGGCCAAAATAAGGTGGGGTTCTATCGAAGGTCTTGACAAGGTGGCTGTCCAGCACAACTCGAAGACGCAAAGTTTGCACTTGGCTAAACTAATCAAACAAAACCCAAAACCCTAGATGGGGTTGCGGCTGGTTATTTATGAGATAACAAGAGGAGGTGGTCATTCAAAACCCTAGGAAACCAAATACAATTCGATTACAAGGCCCAAGGCCCACTCTGACTCGGACTGGAAAAGTGACGTGACTTATTTTGCAGTTTCCGGACAGCTCAGAAGGAATTTGAAGGTGAGACTGGGTCCATTGGAAAGAGGGCGACGAAATCTTTCAATCAAGTACTCATGTGCCCCGAACACCCTTCTGGATCAAAAGTTATGGCCGTTTTAAGTTGGTGCTGTCTCAGGAGGCCGAATTGGATTCCAGAACGTGATGGATTTGATCTCTCTCTCTTCTTGGCCCGTGGATGATGTGTTGGAGTAGGCACAACCAAATGTGGTCATATCCGTAGTAGTGATGTCCTCATCAACCCCAGACTAACATTTTCAATCCGGTGCGTGTATATGTTTCATCATATCAGTTCGGTATGACTCATACACCTTAAAATACTTATAAAAGGGGCAGCCCGTGACTCCATAGTTGACCTGTTTCGTCCATCCTGACACACCCAACGGGCAAATGGCAGGTACAACGGTTATTTTTGTTCAAGCTCTATATATACAGTGCTTGAGTTCACAAAACATGTAGAACTTTGCACATACACATCTTAGACATTCTGAACACCGTTGACATCTTTCAAATCATTCACAACTCTTTGATCTTTAGCATTTGTATGCTTTCATTCCATCAAAGAGTTTGAGCTTCAACTCAGAAACCACAAACATTCACTCCGAACATTTAGAGTTCTTGGTCCAAGCTGAGTCTAGTTAGCATCTAGCTACTGAACCAAGAAGACAGGGCTTGTGGATAGTCTATTACTCTTAGGACTAGCTGTTCCTAGACGGTTGGAGAAGTAGTTGGTGCAACCTGTCCAAAAGGGATTGTGGAAGGCCACCATCACTGTGAATGGTCGAGACTCACCTCACCGGAGTGGTGGAAGAGTCAAGCTAGTGAAAAACCAAAAGCCGTTGAGATTGCCTATTTGGTGGAGCAATACTTCTGAAGAAGCGCTCTAACGGGGACGCAGGAGATTGGTCTCTGAACCTCGGTGAAAAATCCTTAAGTCGTCCTGATATTAGTTTATCTTTGTGTGCTCATCTTATTGTCTGTTCTTTTTCATAATATTAATCTTACTGAAATAGAGTTGTGCTGAATTCCTATTCAAATTGTTTTCTGTTGCTATTTTTATTGAGAAAAGTTTTTCTTAAGAATTAAAAGATTTTAAAGTTGCCTATTCACCCCCCTCTAGGCCAACTTGATCCTTTCATTGAGTCGGGAGTAAAGCCCGTCAAGAGTCAGAGTCGACAAGTCAGTAGTGTCCATGATGGTGGTCACCTTCATCACCAAACTCGAAGATCCAGTGCGGTCAAGAAATATTGAGCATTATCCGATTCAGGGTATATGCAACCGACTCCTCAGAGGTTGCACAAAATCTTCGTAAAGCGACCAAAGCACTCATCGAGACTCTCACCAGCGTGTTGTTCAAAGTTGTTGTACTCACGCTTGAATTGGTCCTTTCTCATTGTTTTGATTTGAGTGGTGCCCTCATGGTAACCATCGAGTGTCACCCAAATCTGATGAGCAGAATGGAGGTGAGAGATCCTATCATACTCACTATGGCTAAAACCCTGTATGAGGATGTTCCTTGCCTTAGCGTTCGCCTCAACATCAGCCATATTGCCGGATGTGACGTTTTCATCGGTAAAAACATCATACGGGAGTTTCACCTTCTACCATATCAGGAAGCCATGGCCAGTGATGTACGACTCCATCCAGGACTTCCAAAATTGAAAATCAACTCCAGAGAAAATGGGAGGCTTGGTGGAATACTTATCCATCGCCATGGCTCTTGAGACTGGTCAAAATCTATGAAAGAGCAAACCCGGCTCTGATACCAATTGAAAGACCGAGATGGCGACCAGAGGGGGTGAATGATCCCAAATAAAATTCCCCCCCACACAAAATAATCCAAACGAGCCTTCAAAGAGAAACACTCAGAGGAAGCAAATTAAAAGAACTAGTTGTTCTGTATGAGCGGTGCTACAGCTTATAGGCCGGCAGCACCAGAGGTCAGTAGCACCGCACCAGGGGTGGTAGCACCGGGCTCAAGAACAGCTGAAGATCCAGCACGACCTTCAAAAGCAAACCTTGATGAATCTTTTGATCGACTGGACAAAAACTCATAAAACTTGGTAGATGTGATCCTAAGGATGTCAGGAACTTATTCCAACCTTCAATCGCAAGGATTGATGTCAAAGTTCTGACCTTTTTCACTTTGAAGGAAGAACACACCAAGTTTGGGCAAAAACTCGAGAACTTGATCTTAGACTTGCTCGTGGGGTTTCGATGATCAAGATGATCTAGGATAACCTCCCACACGTCACAGCAAGTAAGAACAAATGTTCAACACCCCACAAACGTGACCTAGAAGAATGATTCAACTAAGAACATAACACCGATTTCTTGCAAGAAAGATGCATGGATTGCCTAGATGATTGGGATATGATTTAAGGAAGATTCATCCATTAATCAACATCCTCGACAAAAGAAGCAAAAGCATTTAGAAGGAGAGGAGGCAAATCCAAAAGCTTGTAGAAGGAGGGGAGGGAAATCCGAATTACATGAATGCAAATTGCAAGAAGTTATGAGTGGTATTTAAATGCGTAAAGTAAATTCAATCATAAGAGAAAATGATTTGCATTTCTAGAAGGGAGGTTTACAAAGCCTCACAACAAAGTGGCCAAAGCTCAAAGGAACACAAAACCTCTAAAACCTTAAAGAGGAGGAAGGTCACCCCTCCCCCTCCATTTATACTACACTTGGGCCACCTGTAGGAAATATGCCCAAGAGGCCAATTATCAAGATGATTATCATGTATTTATGCTTATGTTGTTCTTTTAATAATGTCATATTATAGATCATCAAGTATGTGACTTGATCATGAAACTTTGTAATTTGATTATGATATTATTATAAATCGTCCCTTGTTTATTTATTGGGTAGGACACCAATAAACTTTATTCAAAAACATGCACATGAATTTATTGATAATCACGTTTCATGGATTATGGGTATGTGATACCATTCAGTCATGTGAATACAAGAAAGTGTACATGATATTGGACTGACCCGCTTATGAAATACCTTTTGAGGATTTGGTTACTGTCATAAGTTGTTTCATACAATGATAATGACTGATACTTAGACCTGAGATTAACACAGTTTCCTACATGAGGATGGTATGCTTTGATGTTGTCTAGCGTTGTCCGTAACTGGATAATCATAAGGACAACACTCGGGTATACATTGAATCATGCAGAGGGAAGTGTATGATCAAGATGGAATTTGTTCTCCACATACTGAGGGAATGATATCAATAGGCCACTCAATGAAACAGACGAAAGAATGTGCATGGCCATGCCCAAAAGATTAAAATTGTTAATCGATCGATCTTGTTAGTCTATTTCAGAGAATCGAGAAAATTGGTTTAACAGTACAAGGATGGCAAACCTCAACCTTGAGTTAAACCATGATATCAATGTGACAGAGGGATCGACATGTATTCATTGAAAGTTTGTCGGATAAATGACATTCGTGCAATTTGGGTAGTCGTTACGTTCTGCTAGGAGCCGCTTGCAACTAATAAATCGGAAAAAGAGTTTTTCGATTTATTGCCAACATAGCATGAACCTAAAGGGTCACACACAAGAATAAGCTTAAGACAGATTTATGAAATCTTCTCTCGTAACATACATGTCATTGCGATTGAACATGATATCGGTTATTTATAAAAGGGTTGCGAATCCACATAAAAATCATGATTTTTATCTTTGAAAATATTGCAAAGAAGGTTGATTTTATCAGAGTCGAGGGTGAAACATCAGAGCAACCGACCCAGCTCATATTCACATGTTGGTATCTTGAGAAAGGCATGTTGCTCTGATACCACGGCTATAAATTCGCGCCCAGGAGTTCACCAAAGAGAGAAAAAAGTGAGAGGAAAAAGTGTGAAAAATTTGGAGAAAAATTGAGGAAGGTGAAAAGGTTTCACCTGAGCCAGAAAAACCACGGGAGTCGTATCGTGCGGTACTAGCATACCGGGGTACGGTGTCTGGTGCCTGTTTGTGTGGATACCTGAAGTTCGTGGCTGCTACTGCCACAAAGATCCGACGGAATCCACTTCCGCTGCCACGTCCTGGCGTTGAAGCTACGAGCGGCTAGCTTCATATTTGCACTCCTAGACCATGGTACACATACGTGTACTTTCTGTTTTATCGCTTATCTTGGTTCTAATGCATGTGATCGATCCGAGAAAGGGAATAAATTTTTGAAATTTACTGGGTCTTTCCACCGTGATTTCCCAACAGTGGTATTAGAGCAAGTCGTATTGCATTAGTTCTGGATTTGCTTTGTGTTTTATGTTATATGTTGATGTGATCGACATCTTTCCAATGACGTAGAATCTTTTGTTAGCTTGAGGATATCATGCTGATTCATTGATTTAATCATTTTGGCTTCTCACGATGTATAAGATGTTATACATGCTTACTTTTCTTCATGTTTTATGATGTTTATTTGCGAATTGATTGCTATGCAGATAGCATATTCTTTGATTAGTAACGTACTAATCATATTGGTCCCTAATTAAAACTAAGTTGTGATGATATCTTACCAACTCTGTCCACTATCAAGATTTTGATCGTTAATTGATGGGCTTGCCAAAGCAAGGTTTCACTAACTATCTTAATAAGACAGATGTAAGTGTCGGACACTTACGAGCTTGGGAGTTGGTTTACCTCTACACGGCTATCAAAACGGTTTTGGGCTATGGATATCAAGTTGATAGATTTATCATGAGATGTTTTCTATCAACAGAGTTGGATGAGATACAATTAGCGAAGTGTTTGCTTACCTAAATAACCTTGTCTAAGCAGTGATGCCAAAGCTCACTCGGGCATTATGAAATATGGATCTTGGACATGCTATACGCTTTTGGGATTCTTTAAAATGTATAGCAGATTTTGCTTTCATATGATGAATATTATAAGCATAAATATATTTCTTACATACTTTTGCATATTTTGAGTGTTGTAGATAATGGCGAATAGTTCGTCATCCAGTTTCACATTGCGATCTATCCTTGAGAAGGAAAAATTGAATGGAACCAATTTCCTTGATTGGATCCGCAATTTGAGAATTGTTCTCAAACAGGAACGAAAGGAATATGTTCTAGAGAATCCTGTTCCTACTGTACCAGCTCTCGGTGCTTCTCGTGCTGAAAAGGATGCTTATAAGAAGCATGCCGATGATGCACTTGATGCCACATGTCTCATGTTAGGCACTTTGAACTCAGAGCTTTAGAAGCAATTTGAGAACATGGGGGCATACGACATGGTCATGCACCTGAAAAATCTGTTTCAGGTAAAGACATGTGTTGAAAGATATGAGACAACAAAAGCATTACATGAATGCAAAATTGCTGAGGGGACCTCGGTTAGTGCTCATGTGATCAAGATGATTGGTTACATCGAGAACATGGAAAGGTTAGGCTTCCTAATGAACCGCGACTTGGCCACAGATATAATTCTCCAGTCTTTGCCACCATGTTACGATCAGTTCATCACGAACTACAATATGAATGGCTTGGAGAAGTCGCTCACTGAATTGCATGGGATGCTAAAAATAGCTGAGCAAAATATCCAGAAGAAGACATCAGATGTCTTCATGGTACAGAAAGGAAAAAACATCAAGAGGAAGGGAAAGAGTGTCGAGACCCGGATTTGCAAATCCGAAACCCTTTGTGTATACTGCACTAGTCCAGGATCACGCTAGTGCACACAGTGGAAACAAAGATGAAATACCATTCCATACAACGAATTAACTAAGAAGAAGAAAATTATTATTGAAAAAAGCAAATGACCTTATGATCAATGTTTACACCATTATGCCTTAAGGGCTTAAGAAACAAATAATTATTGCAGCGAAAAAGATAACTTGAGCCATTCGACATGCCACAGGCAATCGTCTGGGGAAACGCCATCCTAATCCACGTAGTCTTCATAGAATTCCTCCTCATGATACTCATTATCTCCTTCAGCAACTGATCAACAAGGGCATAAAGCCGTGAGTACAAAAAGTACTCAGCAAGCCGTAGGGAATTGATGCAATATATTCATGCACGGCTTGACAAGGATGGCTATATGGTTCATTTGCAGAAAGCAATAACTTGAATTGAAAATAAAATAAATAGATTGAAAGCATATTTATGAAAAGATAAATAAATAACTGATAGATCAATGATAGACAACAAAACAATAGTGAACTCCCCGTTCACATCCCAACAATTCCACATTCCACATTTTATGAAATACTCTATACCCCGTGTGAAATTCACGGGCTTTGTCCATGACCGCGGACGCGGCTATTCGAATAGTTTTACACTCTGCAGAGGTTGTACAACTTTACCCACAAGACATGACCATCTCTTTGTGCAATCGATCTTAACACACTTTCTTTGGTGTGTCGCAGAGATATCATGACAAAGCCTTTACAATGCACTGTCTAAACTCGGTACTGCCCGCTAAGGTTTTGCCCATTAGGGCCCCCTCTTGTGCCCTGCGAATCTACCCGTCCATCCCGGAACCCACACCACCAATTGGCAGTACTCAAGACTAGACATTGCAAATTAATCAGCTCGGTCTATCCCATATCAGACTTGTGGTAGTACGGTTAGGCCCAGTTCAATGGCGCACAAGATTAAGTCCTTAAGTTGTCTCAAGCAAGACATCCACATCCCTATGTGCTAGAAAGCACCACCTTTACTTGCACGATCACTTCCCCAAGGGAAAACAATTCGTTCAACAAAGACCAATGGCAAACCCCGCCATGGTACAACAAATTTTTACAACAGTGGCTAACGGCCACGATTCAATATCTCATTAAGTCAAGATTAACATTATTCAATATGTGACATGAATCCCAACGTATATCTAAGCATGTCTAAGCATAGCTACGTAACCCAATGTTGGTATAATGATTATGTCCAACTAGTAATGTCCCAACCTAGGTTTAACATTGGATACATGTCTTCCCAATAATCAAGGTGGCACAATGTCAACTAGGTATACATCTACTCCCGTGAAATAAACATTGATACATAAACAGCATGCAATTGTATAAAACAATTTACTTTGCAAACATAGGATCAATATGATCAAAGGTTACGACTTGCCTTGCTGATCTAGTGCCGAGTCTTGGTCTTCAATGTCTTCGTTCGCTCCCTCGGAATTAGCGTCTACCGAAAAAGAAAGCAATGAAACCAAATAAATACCAACCAGAGTCAAACAAGCTCAAAACTGAAAATAAATGGGTCTGGAAGATAGATCTTGATTTTAGAAAAATTTAGAAACTTGAATCGCCTCAATCGGAGTTCGTATGAGAGAGAACGGTCCTCCGAAAGATTAAATTCAGAAAAAATACTGAAAAATCAGAAAATCCGAATTTATGGATTTATTTTTCTATTGGAAAATCGGTTTATTGCGCAACACTGACGTCAGCCGGCTTTTGGTGGACTCGGACCACGGCACGGTTTCGGTTCACCGTGCACTCGGCGCACGACCGACGTTAGTGCTGACGCAGGCGGGCCACGCGTCACTCATTTGGCGAGAGGGCCAGATCGAATGGCGGAAGGCGAGTCACGGGCGGCGAAGGATGTGGCGCGATCCGGAAGCGTTGCCGAACGATCGGATGGCCACGGTTCCTCGGCGGAGGACGACGGCGAGGCAGCGGCGCGAGGCTCACCGGCAGCGGGGAAGACGACACGGCAAGCGGCAGAGGAGGGCCGGTTCGGGCGGAAGACAAAGCGGATCAGGAAGAGGGCGACATGGCGAACTCAGGCGAGCAAACGGCAATGGCGGAGGAGGACCGATGACGAAGAAAAAGGCGGCGGAAGGCGTCGGATGAAGACGCAACCCCGGTGAGGTCTCACGGGCGCAGGGAGAGGTCTCGGGCAGCAAGAAAGAGGGCAAAAGGAGAGCGCGGAGAGGGCATCCTCGGGAGGTGCGCGGCGGCTTATATAGGGGTCTCGGGAGGCGTGCCCTACCTGGAGTACGAGGACGGCGGTGTGCGGCGGCAAGACTCCGAGCGGCGGCGGCTAGGGTTTCGCGGGGCGACGCAGAGCAATCTGGACCGCACACGTGGCGCGAATCCGAAGGTCCACGCGGCGTGGCTGCACAGCGGATCTGGGCTGAGAGAGGCAAAGCGGAGCTGGGCCGCGCGGGAGAAAAGGGATGGGCCAGAGAAGGCCGACGCGGAAGTGCGGGCTGGGGTGAGGCGGCGGGCTGGAGAAGCGGGTCGGAGAGATTCGGCCCGGGAGGGTTTTCAGAAAATAAAATCATTTTCCGAATAAGAAAAATTCCAGAAATTCAAATAAATGCAAATAAATAGCAAATAAATTCAAAAAAATCCCCAAAAATACAAAAAAAAAATCCTTGGAGCACAATGAACCCAACTAAAACTGAAAATCTTTAGTTTGATGAATAATTTAGTCAAATTAAATCCTTTCATTAATGGAAAATTCAAATTAAGCTGGAATTAATTCAAGAAAAATGCAAATGGTTTATTTTTTTGAAATCAAACATTCCAAAACTCAAATTTTGGGATGTTACAAACCTCCCCCCTTAAATGGAATCTCAACCCCGAGATTCAGACTGGCTAGAGAATAGGTGGGGAAACTCGGACTTCGGATCTTCTTCTCGCTCCCAAGTAGCTTCCTCTTTTGAATGATTGCTCCACTAGACCTTTCAAAAACGGATGATCTTGCTCCTCGTGAAACGCTCTGCTACATCCAAAATTTTCACTGGTTGCTCCTTGTAGGTAAGATCCTCCTGCAAATCAATGGCTTCCAATGGCATCTGTTCCTCTGGCACACGTAGGCATTTCTTCAACTGCGATACATGGAACACATCATAGATTCCGGCAAAAGACTGAGGCAATTCTAACTTGTAGGCAACCTCGCCTCTTCGTTCCAAGATTTTGAATGGTCCCACATATCTAGGGGCAAGCTTTCCTTTTACTTGAAATCTCTTAACTCCTTTGAGAGGGGTGACTCTGAGATAAACATAATCATTAGGCTCAAAACTTAAATCTCTGCGACGATTATCTGCATAACTCTTCTGTCTACTTTGGGCAATCTTTAAACGGTCTCGAATTAATTAGACTTGCTCTTCGGCTTCTTGCAGTATGGCAGGGCCAAACAATTGTCTTTCTCCCGACTCCTTCCAATTGAGAGGGGTTCTGCACTTTCTTCCATATAAGGCTTCAAAAGGCGACATTTGCAGACTGGCTTAATAACTATTGTTGTACGAAAACTCGGCATAGGGCAAACACTTGTCCCACTTGGCACCTTAAGTTAAGGCACAAGCTCTTAACATATACTCAAGAATCTGATTCACACGCTCAGCCTGTCCATTGGTTTGAGGGTGATAGGCAGTACTGAACCTGAGATGAGTTCCCATGGCTTCATGCAGACTCTGCCAAAAACGAGAGGTAAACTGGGTTCCTCTATCAGACACTATCTTCTTAGGTACTCCATGAAGACTGACGATCCTTGACATATATAATTCTGCTAATTTATCTCCTGCATAGGTAGTCTTAACTGGAATGAAGTGAGCTACCTTAGTCAATCGATCCACTATTACCCAGATCGAGTCTTAACCTGCTTGGGTCTTAGGAAATCCTGTGATGAAATCCATACCAATTTCTTCCCACTTCCACTCTGGAATCTTCAATGGCTGTAGTAATCCTGCTGGCCTCTGATGCTCTACCTTGACCTTCTGGCAGACATCACAAAGTGCAACATATTCTGCAATCTCACGCTTCATACTAAGCCACCAATACCTTTCCTTGAGGTCTTGATACATCTTGGTACTTCCAGGATGAATGGAGTATAAAGTCTCATGCGCTTCTTTGAGAATCAACTCCTTAAGCTCTTTACGATCCGCACGCATAAATCGCTTCTCATACCAAATAGTACCTTGTTCATCTTTAGTGAAACCTGGGGCTTTTCCTTTCTTCATATTGCTCTTAATCTCCTTGACATCAGCATCATCTACTTGTGCTTCCCGAATCTGATCTTCTAATGTAGGGCGTACTTCCAAAGTAGCCAAATACCCTTCCCGAACCAATTCCAAACTAAACTTCTGAAATTCCTTATAAAGGGCTGGCTGACTTTCCTTAATCATCAGAGTATTGCAGTAGCTCTTTCTACTCAAAGCATCACTCGACATTGGCTTTGCACGATGATAATGAATCCCAATGTCATAGTCCTTGATCAATTCCAACCATCTTCTTTGTCTCATATTGAGGTCAGCTTGGGTAAAGATATACTTCAAACTCTTGTGATCAGTGTAAACTTCACAACGATTACCAATAAGATAATGACGCCAAATCTTCAAAGCATGCACTACAGCTGCCAATTCCACATCATGGGTAGGATAGTTAACTTCATGTGGCCTTAGTTGTCGCGAAGCATACGCTACAACCTTCTTATCTTGCATTAGCACACAACTGAGTCCTTGTCGGGATGCATCACAAAATATCTCAAAATCCTTCCTATTATCTGGCAGGATAAGCACTAGGGCAGTTGTCAAACACTTCTTTAATTCTTGAAAACTTTGCTCACACTCTGGTGTCCAAACAAATTTCTTCTCCTTCTTTAAGAGTTGAGTGAGCGGTCTAGCTTTTCTAGAAAACCCTTCTATGAAACGGCGATAATATCGCTCCATTCCAAGAAAACATCGGATTTGGGGTACCGTCTTGGGTGACTCCCAACTTAGCACATCTCGTACCTTACCAGGGTCAACAGCGACTCCTTCTGTCGATATAACATGTCCTAGGAAAGCAACTTCTTTCATCCAGAACTCACATTTACTGAACTTTGTATAAAGCTGGTTTTCTCTTAGCTTCGTTAAAACTTGGCGCAAATGATCCTCATGTTCTTCCTCACTTTTGGAGTAGATCAGAATGTCATCAATGAAAACAACAACAAACTTATCCAGATATTCCATGAATACTTTATTCATCAAGGTCATGAAGTAGGCAGGGGCATTGGTCAATCCAAAAGACATCACGGTATACTCATACTGTCCATACCGAGTAACAAAAGCTATTTTGGGTATATCCTCTTGATGAATCTTCAACTGGTGGTAACCTGATCTTAAGTCAATCTTCGAGAACATTCCGGCTCCTTGAAGTTGGTCAAACAAATCATCGATTCTCGGCAGAGGGTACTTATTTTTGATGGTGACCTCATTGAGTGAGCGATAATCCACAAACATTCTCTGAGTTCCATCTTTCTTTTCAACTAGAAGAACTGGCGCTCCTCATGGCGAAGAACTTGGTCGAACAAAACCTTGATCTTGTAAATCTTTAATCTGTCTCTTTACTTCAGCTAACTCATTAGCAGGCATCCTGTAAGGTCTCTTGGAAATGGGTGGTGTTCCAGGAACTAGTTCTATCAAGAACTCTATATCTCGATCTGGTGGCATCCCAGGCAACTCATCTGGAAACACATCAGGAAATTCGCTGGTGACTGGCACATCTTCCAAACTTATTCCTTTGGCACTACAAACTTTTATCCCTTCGGACTGATCTGAAGCGGCTTGAAATCTTAACTTGGCTCCATCTTGACTGGTTAAGGTGATCTCTCTATTCCCACAATCCAAAACTGCTTGGTTCTTGGAGAGCCAATCCATTCCTAGGATCACATCTAGGGACTTGGTGTCTAGGACAATAAGGTTGGCTAGAAATTCTACCCCTCCAATTAATATCTTAACTTCGGGGCAGCCTTGGTTCGTACTCAAATCAGAACCAGGAGATTGCACTAATAAAATAGCCTTAAGAGGCATTGTCTTAAATTGATGATTTACAGCAAAACTCCGAGAAACAAATGAATGCGTAGCTCCAGAATCAAACAAAACTATGGCAGATGCTGAGTTGACTTGGAGCTTACCTAGTATGACGTCTGGTGCAGACTGGGCGTCCTTAGTGATGACGTGATTCACACGGCCTCTTCCAGCAGGCGGCGGAGTCCTGGTGGCTTGGTTGGGAGTCTAGGGCACTCCACATCCTGATCCTGGTGCGCGGGTCTTGGCTAGCGTAGATCCCAAGTTGAAACGGACTGGCGTCACAACTTGCTTTCTTGGGCAATTGTTGGCATAATGACCGAGTTCATGACAGTTGAAACAGGTGACTCCTGTAGCTGGATTACTGGTCCTCTGAGGTGGATTGCTATTGGTGTTGAGGTTGCGATTGCCTGAAGGAGCTGGGTGAGGTGCTGGTGCAGGGGTCCTGAATGCATTCGGAGGAGTGAAACGAGCAGGCTGTTGAGCATTGGTTCTGACTCTCTACTGATGACTCTGATGGGCTCCATGCTGCATCATCTTTCTCTTACGGGATTCTTCCAATTCACGACGAGATTCCTCAATAAGCATAGCTTTATCTACAAGATGTTGGAAATCTGCATAGTCATTGCCAATGACTTGCACCTTTAAACCAGGATTGAGCCCACGCTTGAACTTCTTCTGACGAGCATCATCTGTGGCTATATCCTCTAGAGCGTAGCGAGCGAGTTGAGTGAACTTATTGAGGTATTCACTCACTGACATTCCTTCCTGCTTAAGCTCTCGGAACTCATTCTTCTTCATCTCCACTTTACCATCTGGGATATGGGAGTGGTGGAAAGCAGTGGAAAACTCTGCCCAAGTGATAGTCTGAGGGTCATCATGGGCAGCACTGTAGTTCTCCCACCATTCAGCGGCGGTACCCTCCAGCTGATGAGCGGCATAGAGAACCATCTCACGATCTATGCACTGAGCAATTGCGAGCTTCTTCTCAATAGAGTGAATCCAATCATCTGCATCCAATGGTTCTGAAGAGTTGGAGAAAATTGGCGGGAGAGTCCTCATAAATTCTGCTAGCTTGGACTGGAGACTTGCTTGAGGAGGTGCAGTAGCAGCTTGGTTCTGCTGGTTCAACAAATTAGCTAAGGCAACTGCAGTCTGGTCCTGCTGATTTATCATGTTGTTCATGTTCTGCATCATTGTATTCATTAGCTGAGTCTGAGCGGCCAGAAAATGTCCCATGTTCTGATCTATCACTGCTGGTAGTGGCGGTGGTGCATTGGGATTGTAGTTGGTGTTGGCACAGGCACTGGCATCCACGGGCGAACTGCGACCGGCTCTAGAACGAGTGTCAACCATCTGAGATGCAGCACAAGGGTTTGATAGGTAAGAGGGAAAAGCAGTAGACGAGTGGTAAGATCATCTAGGGGAGAAGGTAATACCCAGGGACAAAAGGACACAGTCGAAAAGGCTGCAAATTAAAGAGGCAAATAAAGCTTTTTCAACTAAAGGCATGGTTGCAACACCGTGCTTGGGGGCAAGTGTACAACATACCAGGCACACAAGCAAAGAAAATCTTAGTATACGCAGACTAAACGTAGCTAAACTGAAAAGGGAAAACATGCTCAAACATCGTTGTGCACCAAAAACCTATCTTATATGGTAGTCTTCTTGGCAAACTCTGGATGGCTAGATCATCATCTTCCTTGATTGATTCTTTACAGAAGACTCGAGGCTTTGAGAAGTTTTATGAGATAAGATCAATTTAAATTTCGAATAAATGTTTCAGCAAAGGAGAGAAATAAGAACCTAAGAATAAGACGAGAGGAGACGAAAACTATTAAGTACCAATTTGTTGGTTTGATTTAGAAAATAGTTTTGAAGACCATGCTAACTAGGATAGCGACCAACAGTCGATATGGCTCTGATACCATCTCTGTCGGGACCCGGATTTGCAAATCCGAAACCCTTTGTGTATACTGCACTAGTACAGGATCACGCTAGTGCACACAGTGGAAACATAGATAAAATACCATTCCATACAACGAATTAACTAAGAAGAGGAAAATTATTATTGAATAAAGCAAACAACCTTATGGTCAATGTCTACACCATTATGACTTAAGGGCTTAAGAAACAAATAATTATTGCAGCGGCAAAGATAACTTGAGCCATTCGACATGCCACAGGCAATCGTCTGGGGAAACGGCTTCCTAATCCACGTAGTCTTCATAGAATTCCTCCTCATGATACTCATTATCTCCTTCAGCAGCTGATCAACAAGAGCATAAAGCCGTGAGTACAAAAAGTACTCAGCAAGCCGTAGGGAATTGATGCAATATATTCATGCACGGCTTGACAAGGATGGCTATATGGTTCATTTGCATAAAGTAACAACTTGAATTGAAATACAATAAGTAGATTGAAAGCATATTTATGAAAAGATAAATAAATAACTGATATATCAATGATAGACAACAAAACAATAGTGAACTCCCCGTTCACATCCCAATAATTCCACATTCCACATTTTATGAAACACTCTATACCCCGTGTGAAATTCCCGGGCTTTGTCCATGACCGCGGACGCGGCTATTCGAATAGTTTTACACTCTGCATAGGTTGTACAACTTTACCCACAAGACATGACCATCTCTTTGTGCAATCGATCTTAACACACTTCCTTTGGTGTGTCGCAGAGATATCATGACAAAGCCTTTACAATGCACTATCTAAACTCGGTACTTCCCGCTAAGGTTTCGCCCATTAGGGCCCCCTCTTGCGCCTTACGAATCTACCCATCCATCCTGGAACCCACACCACCAATTGGCAGTACTCAAAACTAGACATTGCAAATTAATCAGCTCGGTCTGTCCCATACCAGACTTGTGGTAGTACGGTTAGGCACAGTTCAATGGCGCACAAGATTAAGTCCTTAAGTTATCTCAGGCAAGACATCCACATCCCAATGTGCTAGAAAGCACTCTCTTTACTGCACGATCACTTGCCCAAGGGAAAATAATTCGTTCAACCAAGACCAATGGCAAACCCCACCATGGTACAACAAATTTTTACAACAGTGGCTAACGGCCACGATTCAATATCTTATTAAGTCAAGATTAACATTATTCAATACGTGACATGAATCCCAACGTATATCTAAGCATGTCTAAGCATAGCTACGTAACCCAATGTTGGTATAATGATTATGTCCAACTAGTAATGTCCCAACCTAGGTTTAACAATGGATACATGGCTTCCCAATAATCAAGGTGGCATAATGTCAACTAGGTACACATCTACTCCCATGAAATAAACATTGATACATAAATAGCATGCAATTGTATAAAACAATTTACTTTGCAAATATAGGATCAATATGATCAAAGGTTACGACTTGCCTTGCTGATCTAGTGCCGAGTTTTGGTCTTCAAAGTCTTTGTTCGCTTCCTCAGAATTAGCGTCTACCGGAAAAGAAAGCAATGAAACCAAATAAATACCAAACAGAGACTCAAACAAGCTCAAAACTGAAAATAAATGGCTCTGGAAGATAGATCTTGATTTTAGAAAAATTTAGAAACTTGAATCGCCTCAATCGGAGTTCGTATGAGAGAGAACGGGCCTCCGAAAGATTAAATTCAGACAAAATATTGAAAAATCAGAAAATCCGAATTTCTGGATTTATTTTTCTATTGGAAAATCGGTTTATTGGGCAACGCTGACGCCATGCGGCTTTTGGTGGACTCGGTCCACGGCACGGTTTCGGTTCACCGTGCACTCGGCGCACGGCCGACGTCAGCGCTGATGCAGGCGGGCCACGCGTCGCTCATTTGGCGAGAGGGCCAGATCGGACGACGGAAGGCGAGTCACATGCGGCGAAGGACGACGGCGAGGCAGCGGCGCGGGGCTCACCGGCTGCGGGGAAGATGACACGGCAAGCGGTGGAGGAGGGCCGGTTCGGGCGGAAGACAAAGCGGATCAGGAAGAGGGCGACGCGGCAAACTCAGGCGAGCAAACGGCAATGGCGGAGGAGGACCGACGGCGAAGAAAAAGGCGGCGGAAGGCGTCGGATGAAGACGCAACTCCGGCGAGGTCGCACGGGCGGAGGGAGAGGTCTCGGGCAGCGAGAAAGAGGGCAAATAGAGCAGCGCGGAGAGGGATCCTCGGGAGGCGCGCGACGGCTTATATAGGGGTCTCGGGAGGCGTGCCCGACCCGGAGTCCGAGGACGACAGCGTGCGGCGGCGGCTAGGGTTTCGCGGGGTGACGCGGAGCGATCCGGACCGCACACGTGGCTCGAATCCGACGGTCCACGCGGCGCGGCTGCATAGTGGATCTGGGCGAGAGCGCGGCGAAATTGGCCAGCGGGAGAAAAAGGATGGGCCGGAGCGGTGGCGTGTAGGCACGGGTGGGGTGAGCGGGAGGTGGAGAAGGGCCGAGAGATTCGGCCCGGGAGGGTTTTCAGAAAATAAAATCATTTTCTGAATAAGAAAAAATTCCAAAAATTCAAATAAATGCAAATAAATAGCAAATAAATTCAAAAAAATCCCCAAAAATACAAAAAAATTCCTTGGAGCACAATGAACCCAACTAATTAAATCCTTTCATTAATGGAAAATTCAAATTAAGCTGGAATTAATTCTAGAAAAATGCAAATGGTTTATTTTTTTGAAATCAAACATTCCAAAACTCAAAATTTGGGATGTTACAAAGAGAAAGGCTAAAGGCAATGGTTTTACTTAAACTGAGAGTTCTAGTAGTAATCATAAGCCTAAAAAGTCGAAACCTAGCCCTACTTTTGAAGCAACCTGCTTCCATTGCCAAGAGGTTGGCCACTGGAAGAGAAACTGCAAGAAATACCTGGAAGATATGAAAAAGAAGGAAATTTGACTTCTACTTCGGGTATTGATGTTATAGAAGTTAACATGACCAATTCTTCTTGAGATGCATGGGTATTAGATACTGGTGTAGGAGCTCATATTTGTACAAATATGCAGGTGCTTCAAAGGAGTAGAAAGTTGGCAAAGTGTGAAGTTCAACTTCGCGTCGGCAATGGGGCAAGAGTTGCTGCTGTAGCCGTAGGAACTTATATGTTAACTTTGCCTTCTGGTTTAGTTCTAGAATTAAGTAATTGTTACTTTATACCTGCCCTAAAATAAGAATATTATCTCAATTTCATGTTTGGATATGGAAAACTATGAGTTCATAGTAAAGGACAATTGTTGTTCGTTTTATCTGAACAATGTATTCTATGGCAGAGCTTCATTATTGAATGGGCTGTACTATCTAGACCTAAAAATACCAGTCTATAACATACCTACCAAGAAAATAAGAGTTACTGATTTGAATCCTACCTTTATTTGGTATTGTCGCTTGGGTCATATAAATGAGAAACACCTTTTGAAGCTCCATAAAGATGGACTTCTTGATTCATTTGATTTTGAATTGTATGGTACATGCAAATCTTATTTATTGGGAAAAATGACCAAAGCACCTTTTACCGGTATAGGTGAAAGAGCAAATGACTTATTGGGACTCGTGCATACGGATGTATGTGGACCAATGAGTACAGTGGCTAGAGGTGGCTTTCGATGCCGTTACATTTCATGATGACTTGATAGATATGGTTATGTCTATTTGATTAGACATAAGGCTGAAACCTTTGAAAAGTTCAAAGAATTTCAAAACGAAGTACAAAATCAACTTGGCAAGAAGATTAAAACTTTGCGATCAGATCGTGGAGGAGAAGATCTAAGCCATGAGTTTGGTAATCATCTAAAATATTGTGGAATCATTTCACAAATGACTCCGCCAGGAACGCCACAACATAATGGTGTTTCTCAACGAATAAATCGAACTCTGTTAGACATGGTTCGATCAATGATGAGCCAAACGGATCTTCCAATAAATTCCTGGGGATATGCTCTAGAAACAACTGCGTTTACCCTAACAGGGCTCCATCAAAATCAGTTGAGAAGACACCATATGAGATATGGACTGGGAAACGTCCTAGTTTGTCTTTTCTCAAAATATGGGGCTGTGAGGCTTATGTAAAACGTTTGACGTCAGATAAACTTGCTCCAAAATCTGATAAGTGCTTCTTCTTGAGCTACCCTAAGGAAACTAAAGGGTATTAATTTTATAAAAACGCTGAAAATAAAGTGTTTATTGCCCATAATGGTGTTTTCTTAGAGAAAGAGTTTATTTCCAAAGGAGTTAGTGGGAGTTCCGTGGATTTTGAAGAAATTCAAGATGCACCTCAAACTTCACCTACCTCTATGGATCTACAGGAAGATCTACAAACTGTTGTAGAACCTGTAGAAGAGACACCAGTCCCATGAAGATCGAATAGGATACGTCACGTACCAGATAGGTATATACCTGATACCTATATGTTACTTGTGAAGGAACAAAGTGACACACCATTGTTAAACAATGATGATCCTACTACTTATGAGGAAGCGATGGTAGGCCCAGACCCTGATAAATGGCATGAAGCCATGAAATCCGAATTGCAATCCCATGGGAGAATCAAGTTTGGAACTTGGTTGATCTACCCGATGGAGTAAAAACCATAGGGTGTAAATGGGTGTTCAAAAGAAAAGTTGGTATGGATGGAAGAGTTCACATCCATAAAGCGCGATTGGTGGAAAAAGGGTTTAGACAAGTTCATGGTATTGACTATGATGAAACATTTTCACCAGTTGCTATGATTAAGTCAATTCGGATTATCCTGACAATAGCAACATATTTTGATTATGAAATTTTGCAAATAGATGTCAAAATAGCTTTCCTTAATGGAAACCTCAATGAGGATGTGTACATGACAAAACCTGAGGGTTTTGTTGATCCAAACAATGCTGAGAAGGTATGCAAACTTTAGAAATCCATCTATGGATTGAAGCAAGCATCTCGGAGTTGGAATCTTCGTTTTGATGAAGCTGTCAAAGAGTTTGGATTCATCGAAAATGTAGAAGAACCCTGTCTTTACAAGAAGACTAGTGGGCGCGCACTGGTTTTTTTGGTTCTGTATGTAGATGACATACTGTTAATCGGAAATGATATTTCTATGCTTGATTCTGTTAAGTTATCATTGAAAAATAGTTTTTCAATGAAAGACTTGGGCGAAGTAGCCTACATATTAGGCATTAAGATCTATAGAGATAGATCGAAAAGGCTAATTGGATTAAGCCAAAGTACACATATTGACAAAGTGTTGAACAGGTTCAACATGCAAGATTCCAAGAAAGGTTTCTTGCCCATGTCACATGGCATTAATCTTTGCAAGAATCAGTGTCCTTCGATACAAGATGAGCGAGACCACATGAATAAAGTTCCGTATGCTTCGACAATCGGATCTATCATGTATGCCATGCTATATACACGCCCAGATGACTCTTTTGCTTTAAGCATTACGAGTCGATATCAAGCAGACCCTAGTGAAAGTCATTGGACAGCAGTTAAAAACATCCTCAAGTACTTAAGAATAACTAAGGATATGTTCCTTGTTTATGGTGGTGAGGAAGAGTTTGTTGTAACTGGTTACACCGATGCAAGCTTCCAAACCGACAAGGATGATTCGAGGTCGCAATCTGGATTTATCTTTTGCCTTAATGGAGGAGCGGTTTGCTGGAAGAGTTCAAAGCAATATCGTTGCTGATTCTACAACAGAAGCCGAATATATTGCTGCTTCTGAAGTAACAAAAGAGGCTGTTTGGATAAGAAAGTTCATTATTGAACTAGCTGTAGTTCCAAGTGCTATAAACCCTTTGGACCTCTATTGTGATAACAATGGGGCCATTGCACAAGCAAAGGAACCAAAAGCACACCAAAAATCCAAACACATACTGCGGCGTTATCATCTTATTCGAGAGATCTTGAATAGAGGTGATATCAAAATATGCAAAGTGGCAACGGATGCCAATGTGGCAGATCTATTAACAAAGCCTCTCCCACAAGGAAAGCATGAGGCACATACTAGAGGAATGGGTATTAGATACATGAATGATTAGTTCTAGTGCAAGTGGTAGATTGTAGGAAATATGCCCAAGAGGCCAATTATGAAGATGATTATCATGTATTTATGCTTATGTTTTTCCTTTAATAATGTCATATTATAGATCATCAAGTATGTGACTTGATCATGAAACTTTGTAATTTGATTATGACATTATTATAAATCATCCCTTGTTTATTTATTGGGTAGGACACCAATAAACTTTATTCAAAAACAAGCACATGAATTTATTGATAATCACGTTTCATGTATTATGGGTATGTGATACCATTCAGTCATGTGGATACTTGTAAGTGTACATGCTATTGGACTGACCCGCTTATAAAACACCTTTTGAGGATTTCGTTAGTGTCATAAGTTGTTTCATACAATGATAATGACTGATCCTTACACCTGAAATCAACATAGTTTCCTACATGAGGATGGTATGCTTTGATGTTGTCTTACGTTGTCCGTAAATGGATAATCATAAGAACAACACTCGGGTATACGTTGAATCATGCAGAGGGAAGTGTATGATCAAGATGGAATTTTTTCTCCTCATACTGAGGGAATGATATCAATAGGCCACTCAATGAAAAGACTAAAGAATGTGCATGGCCATGCCCGATTAATGTTGTTAATCGATCGATCTTGTTAGTCTATTTCAGAGAATCGAGAAAATTGGTTTAACAGTACAAGGGTGGCAAACCTCAACCTTTAGTTAAACCATTATATCAATGTGACAAAGGGATCGACATGTATTCATTGAATGTTTGTCGGATAAATGACATTCATGCAATTTGGGTTGTCGTTACGTTCTGCTAGGAGCCGCTTGCGACTAATAAATCAAAAAAAGAGTTTTTCGATTTATTGCCAACATAGCATGAACCTAAAGTGTCACACAAAAGAATAAGCTTAAGACAGATTTATGAAATCTTCTCTCGTGACATACATGTCAATGCGATTGAATATGATATCTAGTTATTTATAAAAGGGTAGTGAATCTATAGGCTGAAATCACTATAGCCGTGCTGATTTACTGTAGCCAAGGCTGAAACACTGTTTCAATTTCGGGCCCACTGTACCAAACCGATCTTGCTACAGTGCTATCGTCCCCGATCTTTGTAGTCTTGACCTAGCTCTGATACCATGCGTCGTTCTTGTAGCAAGGCTGTTTCTTTGCGGTGCCATGACTATAAATTCGAGCCCAAGAGTTCAGAAAAGAGTGAGAAAAATGGGAGAGGAAAAAGTGTGAAAAATTTGGAGAAAAATTGAGGAAGGTGAAAAGGTTTCACCTTAGCCAGAAAAACCACGCTAGTCGTATCGTGCGGTACTAGCATACTGGGGTACGGTGTCTGGTGCCTATTCGTGTGGATACCTGAAGTTCGTGGCTGCTACTGCCACGAAGAACCGACGAAATCCACTTCCGCTGCCACGTCCTGGCGTTGAAGCTACGAGCGGCTAGCTTCATATTTGCACTCCTAGACCACGGTACGCATATGTGTACATTCCGTTTTATCGCTTATCTTGGTTCTAATGCATGCGATCGATCCGGGAAAGGGAATAAATTTTTGAAATTTACTGGGTCTTTGCAACCCGATTTCCCAACACACCTACCACACTTGGATGAGTCTCTCACCCTAGGGCACTTCATCAAGGGCTAGGATTGACCCACTCACACAGCCATGCAAGGGTTAACCCAAAACCCACCAAAGAAACTGGGTTTTCTTGCATTGTTTTCAAACCACACTAACTAGACCCGCTATCCTATAACTTGACCGCGATCCGACGGCCCTCTTTGATCCACACAGCATATAGCTAGCATCTCATCCATTCCTTGTCTTCTTGGCTTGCTCCAACTCCGTCTCTGATCATCTTTCGGCGATCCTCGACTATCTGGACCTCCGAAGCTCCTTGCCTAGTCCCAGTCATCTTCCGTCTCACCATGATCAAAACCCGACGTCCTACAACCATCAGAAACAAGGAAAACCCATCAAATAGCAATGTCAAAAAAGATATGCAATTAAACTCCCAAAGTCATAAATTTTTGGATAATTCTCGCTCATCAGGGTCGGTGCTACCTCCTCCTGGCCGGTAGCACCGCCCTTCATCCCATAACAGGAAGAAATGCTCTTTGGAATTTTCAAACCAGCCATTTAGGCCGGTGCTACCGCTCGATCGGTAGCACTGGGCTGCCATGGCCGGCAGCACCGGCTTTCCTGACCCCCTAATAACACCCTCTTGGGGTTTTCAACACCGCTCTAGGGTCCGGTGCTACCGCTAGGTCGGTAGCACCACGCTACCATCGCTGGTAGCACCAGGAAAAACATACGGAGCTCAAATTGTTTCAAATTTAAAATCCAATTCAAATCAAACTCAAATTGAAAAGCATACCAAGCTCAATTTTAGTCAAATACTCATCACAAATATGGGTAGACCTCCACATGATCTTTCAGTTCCAAAGCTAGAAGCAAAGCCATTCAAAGGATCAATTGGAAAACCTAGAGTTCAACCTACTCAACACTTTGGGGAATCTTGAAGTGCATACAAGGTCCTTCGAGCTCATTTCTCAATTAATGCAAATTTTTCTTTAAGACTTTCAAAGACAAAGTGGGGTGGAAATGTTTGACATTATTTGCATTCTTTACCCACTTATGTTTTTTTATTTGCATTGTTTTTAAACCAATTGCCTTAAAGGCATATTTGACCATCTCAAGATAAATTCTTAAGAGAATAGTCATAGTCATATACGATACATTCCATGTTCATCCCAAGTGCAATTGGAGGCTGTCTTGTGAATAGAAGGTGTTAAGTCTAATGCGCACAAAGAAAGTCATTTTTTGCCTAATTTTCAATTTAGCACATTGATTCATGAGCAAATGAAAGACTCAAGTGTGGATTAAAAAAGTTTCACCCAAGTTGCTATAGGGACTCTAGAGAAATCCAAAATTTCACAAATCATGGCAAATACACCTAGAGAAGAAACTTAGCAAGTAAAAGCAACATGTTTCATCAAGTTTTCATTTAAAACTTTAATTTTCAAATTTTAACAAGCTTAGCGAGATAAAATGAACATGGACATTGCTAAGCTAGCATTTTTCTTCATAAAAGAGCATGGTGCATAACATGAACAAAAGCTCATTTGCATAATAGACAAAGCTCATAAAATAAAAAATAAAGTCTATATGCAATGCATGAAGCAGATTCCTAAAACTCACCCTCAACAGGTGAATCAATTTTAAGCACAAATCTGGTTTAAGTTGAGTTATTAGCAAAATTAAGCTCAAGAAAAGTCCAACTGAACTCAACGGAAACCAGAAACATAAAATGATGAGAAGAAGTCGAGAAAACTATAAACTGGGTGGCTATAGAGCATAGAAAAGATAGTAGAGAACACTATGGCTCAGACTCGCTCTCATCTTCCCCAATGACTAACATAGGGAAGTTGACTCTAGATCCCAAGCTAAAGAGTGCACACAAACCCTGTCTACCTACGGGGCCCAACATTTGCTAGACTTATAAAACTATGAGGGAACTCAACCTAGAGAGAAGAGAGAAGAGCAAATTGTGCATGATAGCAACCTATATCATAAGATGAGAAATCCATGCAAAGCATACTAGAAGTCTAAGTGAAGTGAACTCAAAACTCTATAAGAAAGCCCAAAAACACCCAGAAAAAGCAAATGAAAAGAAATACTTAAAGAAAACATACGTAATATAAAAACCTGCTCCCCCTCACGACAGGTCGTAAGGGCACACGACTCAAAGCTCACTCCTCAGGGCAACAAAGCTAGAGCTATCTAAAGGCTTGGTAAAGATATCGGCTATCTGGAGGTCACTCTCTACAAACTAAAACGGGATATCCCCCTTCTCCACATGGTCTCTAAGGAAGTGATATCTAATATCAATATGCTTGGTCCAAAAATGCTGCACTGGGTTCTTCGCAATGCAAATAGCATAAGTGTTGTCACAGAAAAGTGTCACACTCTTTATCTCTAACCTAAAGTCCCGCAAGGTCGATCTCATAGCTGCAGCAACATACTCGGCCTCAACGGTAGACTGTGCAACTCCGGACTGCTTCCCAGATGACTAAGAAAGAAGAAAAGTACCAACAAATTGGCAAGTGCTAGAAGTGCTCTTCCTATCTATCCTACAACCAGCAAAGCCTGCGTCGGAAAAGGCTCTAAGCACTACAAGAAACAGAGAAAAATTCGTGGATTTTTTTAAATTCGTGGGCCCAAAAAAAAACCCACGAATTTATTTATTTAAATTCGTCGGTTTGTATAAAACCCACGTTTTTAATTAAATTCGTGGGCCAAAATGAAACCCACAAATTTAATCATTTAAATTAAATGGGCGAGTAACCACAATTTAAATATTTAAATCGTGTGCCAAAAATTACCACAATTTAAAAATTTAAATTGTGGGCCACCAATTACCACAATTTAAATTTTTAAATTCGTGAGCCCACCTACCACAATTTATCCGGGCAAAAAAACCTACGGGCCCGGCGAGGCGCGCCTGCCTCCCTCCCACGCCGCGCCGCCGCCACCGCGCCTCGCCCGCCCGCCCTCGCCGGCTGCCCGCCGCGGCCCGCCGTCCCAGCGCGTCGGCCGCCCGCCCGTCGCCGCTGCGCACCCGCCCGCCTGCGCGCGCTCTCCACTCGGCGCGAGCCACCCACCGGCCGCCCTCCGCCCGTGCCAGTGCCGCTCGGCCGCCGAGACCCGCCCGGCGGTGGCCCGCTGCCGCCTCCGCCCGGTCGGCCGCCGCCCCGCCCGCCCGCCCGCCCGCGCCGCCCTCGCCCGTCGGCCACGAGCCGACCGCCGCCGCCCGCCTTGCGCCGCCCGCCCGCCGCCGGCCGCCCGCCCTCCGCCGCGCCCGCGGCCCCGTACCGGCCTGCGCCCCCGCCCCGCAACGCCGCCCGGCCCGCCCGCCCGCTGCCCCCCGCGCGAACGGATGAGTATGTTCGGGCATCAGTTGACAAGCTTAAAGGCAAGTTCGGTAGTGCGTCCTCTAGAAGGTCGAGAGCAAGGGTTACGATGGTCGGGACTCGGCGGCGGCGGCATATATTTCTTTGGCGCGCAGATTAGATGGCGGCGAGGCGGCTCCACAGTGCTTGATGGCGAGCACGAAACGGCGCGGAGCAGCCCACGGGAGGGCAGCGCGGTAGGGGTTGCGAGAGGGGCGATTGGGATGTGAGCATGGCGACATGGCGAGGCGGACGGCGAGGAGTCGTTGGGGGTGGTGGCGGTGGGGCAGCGAATCTGATTCTGCACGCCGAGGCCGAGCGTGGCGAATCTGAGTTGGAGGCGACCTTAGAGCCGATTGAAGAGGCGGGTCTTCTTGAGTACCATCGGTATATGTGTAGTATTGGATTATCATTTAATCTCCATATTTACATTGTAATGTCTATGAAAAAATTATTTGCATTTGAGTTTAGTAAAACCGTCTCGATTCGTCAGAGATGCAACCCGGCCGATAGGAGGTTGATAAGTACAGGGAGCGAGTACTGATTATATCTTCTCCTTTAGCATTAGCTAGGTGACAACTTATTGTTTTGATGCATCTTTGTCTTGTATTTTGTTGTAGGCCTTTGGAAAGAGCCGGGTTGGGTGGGGCGGGCCACATTACAAAGGTTAACGCCGTCTTTGGGAGCCCTTGGCGGTACTACTACCTGGCATGGTTGAGTCGAGCGGGGAAAGATTCGCGACTCTGGCTGGAAGCCTTTGGCGTTGAAGGAGAGCGTGGAAGGAGGCGAAGACAACCAAACATGTCGAGCGCGGTGTGGGCTGGCTTCGGGTGAGTTTGCGTTATTTATTTACTCTATTTGAGTATTGCTTTAAATGTAAGTACAATTTGTGATGTGTGATTATATGCGGGAGAGGTTCCGCCTTGAGAACAAAGCGATTACAGCGCTTTGAAGAAGGCCAAAGCGTCTTCAACATGGCGGCACAAAGGTTGTCGTAGATTCATTCAACAATGCACGCATTCAAGCTGTCATCAATTTTACAAGAGGGTGAATAAGGTGAACATGAGAAGAGGACCGAGGCGAGGAGGATACACACCAGAACAAGAGTATCTCGAGCTCGGTCGATTGGATAATGAAGGACATGGAGGCTTGGAGGTGGATGTGCGATCTTTGGGGATCGGAGGATTTTCAAGAAAAATCAAATAGAAATCGAGGAGCAGAAGAAGTAGATTGGGGAAGCACAAATGCAGGCGCAAGCGGACACATTGGCCTAGAGCAACGCATGGTAAATATCGGTATTATAATTGTTAGTGAATTTGTCACTATGTTTCTAACTCTGCATCGTAGGAGGTGAAAGTGGAGTACTCCCACTTTTGTGAAAGTTACATCCGGGGCACCAAGGCGAGGATCCACAGAACCGGATGTGTTGTGCGACGAGCGGGGCTAGTGAGAGGATGGTAAGTATAAATGACACAATATGTTTTGTGCAAATTTACATCGGGAGCACCAAAATGCAGTTTTGTAGGCGTCATATGCGAGAACAAATGACACAACGTCATGGGCGGAGGTTGATTGGAGAGCCGCACGGTCGATGTGGGCGTTGTACCACGCTGGAGGGCCTAAAGCATGGGAGGTTCGTTAATAAAACTGATTTTATTTGTTTTCGCTTTACTAAGGAAAAAAATTGCTTGGTCACATTTCAAGTATATATCGTTTGTAGGTGGGCCATGGGGATGGAGTTGTGGTGCGATCGTCCTCCACGAGGCTCGGTTTCCTCACGAGTGCTCGCTCGTCGAGGTCCACATGGGAAGCACAAGCGCCGAGGAGGCTCGTGAAGCGCGAGAGGAGGCTCGTCAAGCGCGAGAAGAGTCTCGTCAAGCACGAGAGGAAGCTTCGCGAAGCGAGAAGACTCAAAATACAAGAAAATGTATCTGCAGTACAATCTCAACTTTGAACAAAACGCTCAAGTTTACATTTGTGATTAAAATCTAACAAACAATCTATATCGACAATGTCACAATCTCTTGGACCTAACGTGCGGTGTTTCGCCCTCTGTTCATGCGAGTAAAGATACTTGAGTTCATTCGCTTTAATTCACTTAGCTCGTAAAATCACGAATTCACAAAGCTGGACTATTATGTCATAGGGCTCCCACCACCTCCCTTCTACATGTTTTCTCCGCACATGCAGCCACCACCACAAGGAGAAGCATCACAGGGTGCTCGGCCTCCCCGGCGTCCTTCATAAACCCTCTTGGGATCGGGCACCACCCCTAGGAGATCATTTCGGGTTATATGATATTCTCATGCATTCTTTATTTTCAAAAACTCTATTATGTGTACTTCATATCACAAACTATGATCCACAGAGCTCCAAGCCTCCTCCTCCTTTCTACATGTTCAATCCACGGATCGACCACCTTCTACGGAGAGGCACCACGGTAAAAACGGATCGGTTCAATTCGTTATTTAAAATTTGAATGAATGATTTATATGTGGCATGATGTACTGTCTATGCCTTACAGGGCTCCCGACCTCCAAACCCGTTCTACATGTACCCACCACCTATGCCAAGCCAAGGAATGCCTATATACTTCAACCCGTGGGCCTGCGGCCACCTCGGGCGACACCACATGTATGGATGTCGAAAATATTATAAGTTTGCGACCACGAGCTAAGTTTGTCAATTCTTGTACAAATTGCCGTTTTGGATGTGTGATTGATTATCTAAGGATCTGCTAGAATGTCTCATACGGTTTGAGAGATTGTTATATATATTATAACTACAAATGTTTCTTTGTCTGTGAGTGGATGTCCTATTTACTAGAGAGGTCATGCGAAAATTTGTACATTTCAATGACTTAGTTTTAAGCGGTTTATAGAGTTAAAAGGTTGGTTTGGGTCTTTTAGTAGAGGTAGTAGGTTTGGTGTCTCGTTTGTTAATTTTTCGTTAGCTTGAACTTTGTTGTGGAGTTTGATGACTTGGTGAGCTACACCCCCATCCCTTCCTTTCTCTTGCTCAAATTTAGGAACATATGCTTAGTAGGAACTTTAGTTCATTCTTTGAATATGAGATTACATATGCTTCATTGAATATGAGATTACGTGTGCGTGGATGGACATATACTTCGTAGGAAATCTAGTTCATTCTTTTAGTATATATCAATCTTAGTAATCTGTTGCAAAAGTGATCATTTTTGTTGAAATGCACAAGTGAGTCGATTTTAGGATATTTAGGCAACTCTTTCTTAAACCTTGCACAAATCATCTCAATGTTCATACTTGAAAAGGTTAACTTGTGTGCTTATGAAAGTTCATTCTTTGTGCTCCTGTAGATAAGTGATGGTTTACCAAATTATTAACCCATTACGTGCTATTTGATTTTTCTTTACATCAATAACTTTTGATTTGAACCTTATATTGTCTTGACTTCTTGGAATTGAAAAGTTATCTTAAGACAACTTGTTCAATTGTGAACTTATGTTTTAAATGCTTTATATCGCATCCTTGTAGAATGTTGTTTGCCCATGTACAATCTGATTGTTTATCCTTGTAGAATGCTTCATATTTGTACTTTGTATATTGAACTCTTAAAATGACTACCAAAACTCTTAATTGCTTCTTTGAACTATTTTCACTCTTTGTTATCTTTTGAATACTCAGTGATGCAATTAGGGTCTTTGGAAGTTGAATTAAGTAAATTTTAGTTGTAATCTTGGCCTTATGTTAATAATAGAGAGTATTACTTTGATACTTCATTGAATATGAGATTGATGTTCATATGATTATTGCAGCATATCTTGACTAGCTAAATGCGTGTAGTTCTTATATATAGTATCTGTTCTTGTTTAGCTTGACCTGTCATATTGATATTCTCATATTGTGTCTTGGTTGAATAGTACTATTGATATTCTCATATTGACATTCATGTGAATCAGCATAATGTTACTTGTAGCACAACCTAAGTTAATCTTGAACTTGCAGGTTTCTAGGTCACGCCCTCCAGCACGTACTAACGACGACATCATAGAAGACATCTTCAACAGCGCCGACGGTGGTGGTAGCGCCCACAACTCTAACAACCCCGAGGCATGAATTCCATTGTGAGCTCGATTGGTGTATAACTGTTGTACTTTATAACTTGTTGTGGTGGATACGTTGTGATCAACTTATTGTGATGGACTTATTTTAATGAACTGCGAATTGTATCTATTGCGGTTGTAATGTGTTGTACGTCATTGCGTAGTTTACAAATTGCCGTTGGATGTGTGATTGGATTATCTAAGGATGCGCTAGAATGTCTCCTTACGGTTTGAGTGATTGATATATATATTATAACGCAAATGTTTTTTGTGCGCTAAGTGGATGTCCTATTTACAAGAGAGGTCATGCCAAAATTTTGTACATTCGGAGACTTAGTTTTAAGCGGTTTGAAGAGTTAAAGGTTGGTTTCAGTATTTTAGTCTTGGTAATAGGTTTGGTGTCTTGTTTGTTAATTCTTCGTTCGCTTGAACTTCATTGTGGAGTTCGTTCGCTTAAACTTCATTGTGTTAGTGTTTTTAGCCCAATTCAATCGATAAATTCGTGGGTTTTTATACCAATTTAATCTGTTAAATTAGTGGGTTTAATAAACCACATTTAATCTATTTAAATTCGTGGGTTTATTAAACTCAGAATTTAACTTTCGAAACCCAATTAAATTCGTGGGCTTAGCGAAACCACAATTTAACTTAAATTCGTGGGTACCCATAATTTAATTAATTAATTTCGTCGAGTTAAATTCGTGAACTAAATTCGACGGTTGCTCACGAATTTAAATTAAATTCGTGGGTTTTAGCTTAAATTCGTGGGTTTTTGGCCCACGAATTTTTCCCTGATTCTTGTAGTGAAGGGATAGACAAGAAGAACAAGAGTACAAAATACTGTAGTCAATGGTAGCTCGAAGGTACCTGAAGATGCGCTTCATCGCTTGGCAGTGAGAGGCACGAGGAGAAGCCTGAAATCGAACACACAAACACACAGTAAAATGTATGTCCGGTTACGAGGCAGTGAGATATAAGAAGTAGCCGATCATGCTCCGGAACTCCTTGTGATCAGCAGGCTCACCATCCTTGTCAGGCTCGAGGACAGCAGTGGTGGCCATAGGAGTCATCACTAGCTTATCAACAGACATATCAAAGCTCCTTAGCTGTCCCAGGTGTACTTACCTTGATTTAATAAGGTGCCCTCCCGAGTCTGCTTGATTTGGAAGCTGAGGAAGTAGCTCAACTTGCCCATAATGCTCATCTCAAACTCTGTGCTCATCACCTCTGAAAATTGAGATACAAGAGAATGCGAAGAGCCACCAAAGATAATATCATCCACATAAATCTGAACGAGGAGAAAATGAGTATCCTAGTGTCTGCTGAACAGAGTCTTGTCTACTACACCCATTTTAAAACATTGACTGAGAAGGTAGGACATAAGCCTCTCATACCAATCTTTAGGAGCTTGCTTAAGTCCATACAAAGCTTTGGAAAGCTTGAAGACATGGTTTGGGTATTTGGGGTTCTCGAATCCTGGAGGCTGCTTGACAAACACCTCTTCCTCAATATACCCATTGAGGAATGCACTCTTGACATCCATTTGATAAAGCTTGAAGCCTTTGGATGTAGAGAATGCGAGTAGGATCCTGATATCCTCTATTCTAGCTAAAGGGGAAAAGGTCTCCTCAAAGTCAAGACCCTCAAGCTGAAAAAAGTCTTGTGTAACTAGACTAGTCTTGTTTCTAATGACAACCCCATCCTCAATCTGCTTGTTCTTGAACAACCACTTGGTCCCAATGACATTATGACCAGATGGGGGCTCGACAAGCTGCCAAACCTAGTTCCTCTCGAAGTTCTCAAGTTCCTCATACATAGCATTGATCCATGACTCATTGGATAATTCATGAGAAACATTCTTTTGCTCAAAGGAGTTAACAAAGACTGAGTTGAGGAAGAAACTGGACAAACCCAATTTAGAGCGAGTGACCCGCTCAAACAAATCACCAATAATCTGATCAGGTGGATGATGTCTCTGAATATGGCGGGGAGATCTAGAAGCAGAAGTGGCCTCTACCTCATGCACAAAAGTGGTAGGATCAGAGCCACTAGCTGCATGAGAGTCATAAGGTAAGTGCTGGTCTTCCTAAGGTGTAGAAATAAAAACAGGAGGCACCTCAGGTATAGAGGGGACTAGATCAGGTGGAACACCATCATCTCCATCATCCTCATCCTCTACAAAGATGGTCTCAAAAAGGGAAGAAGAGCCTGAAATATCAGGTCTAGCTCCAGGGCAAACCTCATCAAAGGTCACCTCGCAGGTCTCTATGATCCTATGCGCATTACAACTTCAGACCCTATAACTACGAGAAGAAATCGAGTAACCTAGAAAAAAACCATCAGAAGAACGAGATTCAAACTTATCTAGGTCACCGGACTTCAAAATGAAACACTTGCTACCAAACACATGAAAAATGAGAAACACTGGGCTTTCGCCCATACTTCAACTCATAAGAAGTGCGGTGCAAATGTGCTCTCAAGTATACACGATTAGAAACATGAAAAGCAGTAGCTATAGCCTTAGCTTAAAACTTTCTAGGAGTATTGTAATCGTCTAGCATCATCCTGGCCATCTCAACCAGGGTCCTATCCTTTCTTTCCACTACGCCATTTTGTTGAGGGACGTTGGGAGAGGAGAACTGATGCTCTAAGACAAACTCCACACAGAAACTCTCAAAGTCGGAGTTCTTGAACTCCGTGCCATTGTCACTGCGTAAGCTCATTAAGCACCAGGGAGCTCAAGAGACAACCTATGAACCAAACCTCTGAAATGGGTAAAAGACACATCCTTCGAGGCCACAAAAAACACAAAAGAATACCTCAAAAAATCATCAACAATGACAAGAACATACCACTTCCCACCCGCTGACTGCACTCTAGCTGGACCAGTAGTGTCCATATGTAAAACCTGTCCTGGTGCATCAGTCATCACAGTATTTATTGGGGGATGAGAAGCAGCAACTATCTTGCCATGTGAGTAAGGAGAGCAAACTAAGTCTTTGACCATCTTGAGTTTAGGCAATCCATGAATGAGATCGTGGTTGGTAACTCTGGTAAAGTGATCAAAGCCGATGTGACCAAATCTCATATGCTAGGAGAGTTCACAGGGCTCTAAAGCAATCAAACACCGAAGAGTGTCTCCAGAAGAAGCAGAAAAATCAGTATGAAAGACTCTCCCGAATCTAGCAATCCCGCAAACTAACTCCACTGATGAATCAAGGATTCTACAAGCACTACTCTTAAAGCTTACCTTGAAAGAGTCATCGATAAGCTGAGAGACATCAAGAAAATTATATTGCAACTTACTCACTAAGCCAACATCTTTAAGAAAGAAATTATCATTAATGCAGACGGTACCTTTGGCAATAACTCTACCTGAAGAAGCATCCCCAAAAATGATCAACTCATCAGCGAGAGCTCGGACAAGGGAAGAGAAACCATCTAGAGTCTCTGATAATATGGCGAGAATAACCAGAGTCAACAATCCAAACCTCTCCCCTCCCCATCCAATGAACCTGATCAAGATACAAGAAAGAGAGATGACTCAGTACTGGGTGTGGAATATAACGATCCAGATACCCTCACGATCGCCCTGGAGACATCCGAGGGATAAGCCCAAGAGGAAGGCCCAGGATGATATCCCCCACACCAGGCCCTGTTGCCATGCGCCAGGGGGTACATCCAATAGATAGTTGAGCATATATTTGGATGTAAAAGATAGTGTTGTAATCCGAGTCGTTTATAAGGAAGGTAAAGATGTAAGCTCTATCCTGTAACCGACTAGAATCTTGTAAACCGATCGGGATCTCCTAACCGATCAAGACTCTGTAAGCCGCACCACCCCCAGTATATAAGGGAGAGGGCGGGCATCAACATAGGCATCAAGCTATAGAGCATAGCACACCTCATATCGCCCAGAGCACATCACGCTTTGAGCAATCTTAGATCCATATACACAGCAATATAATCCCAGCGCACAGGACTAGGGTATTATCTCCTCCGCGAGAGCCTGAACCTGTATAATCCCTTGTCTTGTGTGACCATCGAGTTTGAAATCTATCGCCTGCCCTATAATTTCATTGCCGACTACAAAATTCGACAGTTGGCGCACCAGGCAGGGGAAGCACTAACATCTTTTCGAACAGGCTCGATGGCAACAATCGACGGGATCACCGTCACTTTCGCCTCCGGCCAAGCATTCCGCTTCGGAGCATGGACTTCGTCGTGGATAAGCACGGAGAACTAGTCTGCCTAGACTTGAACCAGATCCAATCTGTTAAAAATCAGGCCGATCTATTTCAGGTACGTCACTCAGCCTTAGCCAGCAAACCAATCGGCTTTGCAAGAAGTTACTATGATCTTCGCGGCATCTTTGCCATAGAAGAACAGAAGACCGACCTCCAACGCCAGCAAGAGGATCAGGAAGCTATGGAGGAAGATCGACCGCCCCGTAGAGGGAAGGAGGCACAGTCGCTTCAGTCTCGCGGCCGCCATGTCCGAGAGGACATCCTGAAATCCAGGTTGGGAGACCAAGTTGTCTTCCATATGCCACAGCAGAACGTCATCGCCTCCAAGATGCTACTCGATACGCTGGATCCAATGATTGCGGCTGACAACCCGGCAACCCTGATCGTGGCTCAAATCAAGGCCATGGTGACGGCGGCGGCAATTCAACAGAATCAAGAAGGGCCGGATGGGGAAGTGCGTTCCCGCTCCCACGTGGCCACGCGTGTCGCTAGCAGTCGGATGGCAACCAGTCGGAGTATCGGCAGTCGGCGCCTCACACCACCAGTCAGAGACGCACGTCGCATCCTCAACCGCGACCTTCGCCAAGATATCCCTGCCAGACGACAAGAGCGGGACGAGGAAGAACGACGCGGGAGCTGCGACAACTTCTAGCATTTTGGCACCGGCTATGATCGACGAAGCGATTGAAGATACGACGACAGGGACAACCATAGAGACCGTCATCGCCGGGGTCGGAACGATGACGAGCGCCGAGTCATGGACTCGCCACGCCGAACTCCACCCCGACGCAGTGACGACAATCGCCGCGCCAGGGGCTCACTGCACCGCTCTCCCCCTCATCATGAAGAAAGATCCATCGACGGGATTCGAGCATTCACTCCTCGGCTTTGCCGAGTGATATGGCCTGAAGGTTTCAACCCTAAAGGCATTGTCAAGTTTGACGGTGAGCAAGATACGGAAGCGTGGCTGCAGGTATACACCCTAGCGGTCAAAGCGGCCGGAGGTAACCAGAATATGATGGCAAATTACCTGCCAATCAACCTTACCCCCTCGACTCAAGCGTGGCTCATGGGCCTCCCTGCAAACTCGGTGGACTCCTGGAGCGATCTCTGCGATCAATTCATTGCTAACTTCCAAGGAACCTACGAGAGGCCAGGCACTCCGTGGGACCTATACCAGTTGCACCAGAAGAAGGACGAGACGCTGAGGGATTTCATCCGGCGCTTCATGCAGAAGAAGAACACCATCAGGGATGTATCTGAAGCCGTGGTGGTGGTAGCTTTCCAGAAATGGGTAAGTGATCCTGATCTAATTAAGAAAATGTCCAGGAAACTGCCGACCTCCGTGAAGGAGATGTTCGCACTGGCCGACTGCTACGCCACGGCCTCAGACGCCCTGGCCGAGCGCCAGGAAGATCGTCCACATCAAAAGAACAAGGGCGACAAGTCCGAGTCCTCCAAGCACAAAGACAAGAAGCGAAAGGGCAAAGAATTAGTTGCAGTGGCCGAGCGCGTCCGGCCCCAAGCCATGCGGAGGGAAGGACCTGATTACAGCGTCGTCATGGAAGCAATCTGTCCTTTCCATCCTAAGGGAAAGCACGCCGCCAAGGACTGCTTCACCTTGAAGCGTTTTGCGTGGGAGAGCAACAAGCAACCGGCTCCAGCAAAGGACGAGGCGGCAAAGAAGAAAGACCTTCCAGATGAAGACGATTTTCAAGAGCCCGAGTACGAGTTGAACTATATATACGGGGGCTCCACCGGATACGATTCCAAGCGAAAGCAAAAGCTTACTGCTCGAGAGATCAATGCGGTGGAACCAGCAGGCCCCCAATATCTGAAGTGGTCCAAGGTACCAATCACCTTCGACCGAACGGATCACTCCAACCGGGTTCTACATCCGGGTAAGTTCCCTCTAGTGCTCGACCCTGTTATCCGCAGCGTGAAGCTCAAGAAGGTCCTGATCGATGGAGGAAGTGGACTCAACGTCTTGTTCTCCAAAACATTCAACGACATGAACATTCCCCTCTCCGAGCTCAGACCGAGCACTCAGTCGTTCCATCGTGTGATTCCTGGAGCATCCTCGCTCCCACTCGGACAGATTTCCTTGCCCGTCACCTTCGGCACCAAGGACAACTATCGGACCGAGTACATAAATTTTGAGGTGGCGAATTTCGAGACGGCGTATCACGCTATCTTGGAAAGACCCGGACTAGCTCGATTCATGGCTATCCCGCACTACACCTACTTGATGATGAAAATGCCAGGACCAAGAAGCGTCATCACGGTTCGCAGCGACGTCAAGCGGTCCCTGGAGTGCGACCGGGAGAACCATGAACTTCGCCGAGGCGAGGAAGGAGCCGATGAGAGAAGGAGATCAAGCGAGTGGACACGATGCAGGAAGAGGGAGATATCCCGTCCAAAAAGCAGGCCACGTCAGGGATGAAACCTGGCGAAGGAACCAAGAGAATCATTCTTGACCCATCCGATTCAGCTAAGACGACTCTGATCGGGACAGGGCTCGAGGACAAATAGGAAAACGAGCTCGTCACCTTCCTCCAAGCCAACAAGGACATCTTCGCGTGGAAACCATCCGACATGCCGGGTGTCCCTAGGGAGGTGATCGAGCATTCTCTGCACGTCAACGAAAGTGCGAAGCCAATCAAGCAAAGGCTCCGGCGGTTCGCTCCAGATCGCCGGAACGCCATCAAACAGGAAATCACCAAGCTTTTAGTCGTAGGCTTTATAAAAGAAGTGTATCATCCGGATTGGCTGGCAAACCCTGTACTAATTCAAAAAAAAGAATAAAACTTGGCGCATGTGCGTTGACTACACCGATCTCAACAAAGCCTGTTCGAAGGATCCTTTCGGGTTACCTCGAATTGATCAAGTAGTTGATTCAACCGCCGGGTGTAAGATCTTGAGTTTCCTCAATGCCTACTCAGGATACCACCAGATTCTCCTAAAGGCGGAAGATCATATCAAGACTTCATTCATCACGCCATTCAGGGCCTTTTGCTATACCACAATGGCATTCGGGATGAAAAACGCTGGAGCGACGTATCAACGCGCGATACAATGGTGCTTTCACACCCAACTCGGATGAAATGTGGAGGCGTAAGTGGACGACGTCGTGGTGAAGACATGGGAAAGGAAGGACCTCATCACCGACCTAACCGAGACATTCGAGAGTCTAAGGGCCTTCAGCATGAAGCTTAATCCCGAGAAGTGTGTTTTTGGAGTTTCTTCAGGAAAACTGCTCGGGTTTATCATATCACAGCGAGGCATTGAGGCCAACCCAGAGAAGATCAGGGCCATATCGAATATGGAACCGCCAACTTGCCAAAAGGATGTCCAGAAGATCACAGGATGCATGGCCGCACTCAGCAGGTTTATTTCTCGGCTAGGAATGCGAGGTATGCCATTCTTTAAACTCCTTAAGAAGCAGGACAAGTTCTGATGGACTCCAGAGGCACAACAGGCGTTCGAAGATTTGAAGACCTTCTTGACGACGCCCTAGGTTTTGATTTCACCGATGCCAGAAGAACCTTTGTTACTTTACATCACGGCAACAACTCATGTAGTCAGCGCCGCAATCATCGTCGAACGAGAAGGATCAGGCCATGTGCAGAAGATCCAACACCCGGTCTACTCCGTCAGCGAGGTTCTGAGCGAGTCTAAGGTGCAGTGTCTACAAGTACAGAAATTATTATATGCTGTACTCCTAACATCTCGCAAGCTCAAGCACTACTTCCAAGAGCATACTGTTTCAGTGATCACCTCCTTCCCAATAGGAGATATACTTCATAATCTGGAAGCCACTGGGAGAATTGCAAAATGGGCTGTCGAGCTCGGAGCCTTTGACATCTCGTTCAGGCCTCACACAGCCATCAAGTCTCAAGCGCTTGCCGACTTCACCGCCATGTGGACAGAACTTCAAAGCCCGGCGGTCACCAAGGAACTCGAGTATTGGACCACGTACTTCGATGGATCCCTCGTGCTCAGCAGCACGGGGGCTGGTATAGTGCTCATATCGTCGAGCGGGGAATGTTTAAGGTACGTTCTCCAAATTCCCCATAAATGATTTGCAGGCCTGATGTTCTGACTCACGGAGGCAGGCACGGCTTGACCAAGACATGTTTGGGACACGTCGCTCCCCATGATGGGATGTTTCCCCACTTACAGTGCTAAGCGGGATGTGGGTGTCCTTCAACCTGGATAAAAAATATATCTTCTCGTGATATGCCCCACGATGGGCCGCTAGGTGGTTACCGCATGTCGGAATCATATATCACGGGTTGAGCCCAAACGGGCGTAAGTCCAATGGCATGCCCCAAGAGGGTCGAAAAGCTGTGCATCGTAATAAACGAGTACGGATACCATTCGGATAAAACCTTGATATGTCCCAAGTTGGACCAGAGCTGTATCCCACACCAGTCGGATAAAGGTATCACTCGGCCATGAGCAAAGAAAAATTAGGTATGCTCCAAAGCTGAGCCTAAGCTATATCCTACGTCAGTCGGATATGGGTACCATTCGGCCAAAAGCCACGTAAACCCTGATACGCTCCAAGAGGGCTAAAGCCGTATCCAGCACCAGTCGGATATGGGTATCGCACGGCCATGAGCCAAGAAAAATCTGGTACGCTCCAAGAGAGCCTAAGCTGTATCCGCCATCAGTCGGATATGGGAATCACTCGGCCAAGAGCCGTATAAATCCCGATACGCTCCAAGAGAGCCTGAGTTGTATCCGATGTCAGTCGGGTATGAGTATCACCCGTTTGCGAGCCATGCAAGACCTAATATGTCCTAAGTTGGACCTACGATGTATGTTGCGCCAGTCGGATCTGAGTATCGCTTGGCCGAGGGTTGCACCGGTCTTCGAACAATGCGCTATGCGACGAGCCTAAGATACGCTTTGTGACAAATGGAAGCGGTTATTATTCGATCGAAGGACCATGAAAGCTTCGAAACATCCCAAGCAGGATCTAAGTTACGACAAATATCATTCATCGAGAATGCTTTGAAAAGGTATTTATTTATTTATATAAATCACCCAGGCATTACGCCTGGGTGATATTTTTTACAGGAAGGGGGCCTATACTTCACCCCGACGCACGCGGCCCAACGCTTCCACATGGGCTTCCCTGGCCATGTAAAGGACAGGAAAAATCTCAAGGAAAGTGTCGACGGCGATGCGGTCAGCAGCGATGGCGACATCCTCCATCATTTCAGCCACGGTGGCCGTGAAAAGCGCCCATTCTTCGGCGAGCCGAGGATCCTGGACGCGCCTGATATTCCTTCTCCGCGGCATGAAGAAAATGGAAATGTGAAATAGAAAGATAGAGAGCTAAGCGAGAAAGGATGAATTCTGCAACGCTGGTTCGCCTTTTATAGCCGATGTGGTGAGGACGGATTAAATGCACCAGGAGCCGAAGGGATTCGGCGTTAATGTAATTTCAGAAGCCAAAGAGTTTTTCAGTAAACGAGTTGACACGGAAAATCAGGACGACCTTGAAGACTGTCCGGTGGTTAATCACGAAGAAAAAAGATATTAAGAATTTCGCTTTGGACGGGAAGAAGAATTCAATTCGCATCCGAAATACAGGTCACGTCCGCGAGGTCGCTCACGATAAAATTCGTTACACAGAAGGATATACTCAGTTGAAGCAAAGATCAAGGGTTATATTCGAGTCCTTCATAATCCACTCGCCGTAGGAAGAAGCCTTCAAGTCCATTAAGAAACCAGTCGGCGGATTATATAGCAAGCTCAAAACAATAATGTAAGTTGGGACTTAGCTAGAAGCATAGCAATTGGATCATGAATCACTCGGGGGGCTACTGTGGAATATAAAGATCCAGATACCCTCACGATCAGCCCAGAGACATCCGAGGGATAAGCCCAAGAGGAAGGCCCAGGATGATATCCCCCGCACCAGGCCCTGTTGCCATGCGCCAGGGGGTACATCCCATAGATAGTTGAGCATATATTTGGATGTAAAAGATATTGTTGTAATCCGAGTCGTTTATAAGGAAGGTAAAGATGTAAGCTCTCTCCTCTAACCGACTAGAATCTTGTAAACCGATCGGGATCTCCTAACCGATCAAGACTCTGTAAACCGCACCACCCCCAGTATATAAGGGAGAGGGCGGGCATCAACATAGGCATCAAGCCATAGAGCATAGCACACCTCATATCGCCTAGAGCACATCACGATTTGAGCAATCTTAGATCCATATACACAGCAATATAATCCCAGCGCACAGGACTAGAGTATTATCTCCTCCGCGAGAGCCTGAACTTGTATAATCCCTTGTCTTGTGTGACCATCGAGTTTGAGATCTAGCGCCTGCCCCATAATTTCATTGCCGACTACAAAAGTCGACACTGGGATAAAGTGAAGACCTCAAAATCCAATACTGAACCACACAATGCCTCAGAGTACCAGCCATAGAAGAAGGTTGGACTCTAGTGTCTCTCTAACGCTCAACTCTCACAAGATCAAGAATAGCACTAGCAGGAAATCTGGGAGCTGAAACTGGGTTGGCCTACCATCGTGCAAAAACCAAACCATCCTAGTGAGGTTGTCCAAATCTCCTACTAGGAAACACCTCACGCCGTTGATATATATGTCGATGGGAAAAATGAGGAATATCAAGAGGATGGCGGGAAGACTGACCACGAGCAGCTACAGGAAGAGAATTTGACTGAACAACATGAAAACCGAGTCCCGGATGCTGCCCAAGAACAGGCAACTCTATAACCTGTCTAGCAGAAGTGTGTGCCTTAGAAGCACTCAGAGTCTGGGGATGACCCTCAATACCTCTAAGAGCAAGAACACGCTCACACCTTGAGATCTTGGCGCGCCTGAAGAAGAAATCTACCAAATGTCCATCCTGTCTAACAGAAGGTGCATGTATGCTTTGCCTTCCTAGAGGCAGAAGTAGCAGGAGGAGCAACCTTCTGATCAAAAATCCAATGGACAACCCCGACAGATCTAAACACAGTGGTACTCACACTCGGAGATACCATGATCTCACCACTCTTAGAGCCAAGCACAATGTTGGGAGGATGCGCCCGAGCATGCTCCAAGTAGTTAAATCCTAGACCCTGATTAAATAGGTTAATCTTGGATTGGAATGGAATGAGATTGAGATTCTTCTTGCCTCCTACAAACTTCTCGAGAGTGCTCATGAGATACTCACAATCTCGAAAGAAATAGGCACAGGAAGAACACGGAAGAGAGGAGGAAGACGAACTAGAAAGAGAAGAACTACCAGCAAGTGCATTTTTCTCCCTCAGCACGGCTGCCTCAATTTTGAGGGCCTGACATAAAACGTAAGGAGCATCTCTAGTCCTAAGGGTCTGGGCCTCAAGCTTATTCCTATGATCTACTTGGATTTTATCCATGTTCCCCTCAATCATAGCTCATTAGAAGCAATTTTCTTGTGACTTAACTAGTAAGTCCTTAGCAAGTTTATCACACTTGACATTTAAAGATTCATTGTCAAGTTTTAGTTGCTTACAACCCTCACATGTGCTGACTGGGTCCTTAGAAGCATGCATTGCAAGTTCATCATTTCTAGTTGAGAGATTCCTAAGGCGAGTGCATATGGCATCAATCTCAGCAAGTAATTTAGGGCAATTTTCACATGAGGGAGTAAGTGAGCATGAAGAAAACTAGCATATAATTATATAGCATTAACAGATTCATTGCTAGCATTCTTCAACCTAAGACTATCTAGTTGAGATAACACACTATCATGCATAGTCCTTAGGTTCTCTAGCTCCGCAAGCAGGGAATCACACAAAGAACATTCATCAGTGACTCGGGAGGGAGATGATTTAAGAGAAGCTAACTCCTGAGTCAAGGTACCTACTTCCTTCTCAAGATCCATACACCTAGCTCTAGCTCTAGCATGAAATTTCCGTAGTTTGCAGAAAGCTTCTTTGAGCTGGTCATAGGAGGGTACCTCCTCCGTGTCGCTGTAGATCTCGAAGTCGCTGATGCCGTTGGTGTCTGCCATGAAGCACATGCTGGTGAAGTCATCGCCGCCTTTCTTATTTTGTGGATTATCCTTGCCTTCGTCGCTCCAAGTCTCCGTATTGGAGAGGTTCATGTCGTCGATTGCGGCAAGGACATGGTGGAAGAGATTATTCTTCTTCGAGAAGTTGCGCTACTTCTTCTCACGCGTCGGATCGCGGACTGGAGACTTCTTGTTGTGGATTTTGTCGGTGTAGTCATTATTGCTTGAACTGCCAGCGTCGTTCTTTCTCTTCTCTTGCTTGGGGCAGTTTGTTCGAATGTGGATGGAGCCACCACACTCGAAGCAGGTGATCGTGTCAGCTCTCTTCCTCTCTCTCACCTTTTTGTAGGAATGATAAAATTTGCAAGCCAAAAGGGCAAGCTCATTTTCTGGAAATTTTTCCAGTTGGTCATTGCTTAACTCGCAAAGGGCGGAGAGGGAAAAACCAATAGGAAATTCCGAAGTGGATCCAGTGGGATCGGTGACCAAGGCCATCGACTAAGATTTTGTCTTGCGAGAGGCGATGTCGAGCTCATGAGTCTTGAGTTGGGAATAAAGCCCGTCAAGAGTCAGAGTCGACAAGTCGGTAGTGTCCTTGATGGTGGTCACCTTCATATCCCAAAATCGAAGATCGAGTGCAGTCAAGAAATGTCGAGCATTATCTAAGTCAGGGTATATGCAACCAACTGCTCAGAGGTCGTTCAAAATCTTAGTAATATGACCAAAGCACTCGTCGAGACTCTCACCAGTGTGCTGTTCAAACTTGTTGTACTCATGCTAAAATTGGTCCTATCTAACCGTTTTGATTTGAGTGGTGCCCTCATGGTAAGCATCGAGGGTCACCCAAATCTTATGAGCAGAACGGAGGTGAGAGATCCTATTATACTCACTGCAGCTAAGAGCTGCATGAGGATGTTCCTTGCTTTAGCGTTCACCACAACGTCAGCCATATTGCTAGCCGTGACATTTTCATAGGCAGGAACCTCATACGGAAGTTTCACCTTCTGCCCTATCAGGAAATCGGGGGCAGTGATGTACGACTCCATCTGGGACTTCCAAAATGGAAAATCATCTCCAGAGAAAATGGGAGGCTTGGTGGAATACTTGTCCATCGCCATAGCTCTTGAAACTGGTCAAGATCTATAAAAGAGCAAAATCGGCTCTAATACCAATTGAAAGAATGAGATAGCGATCAAAGGGGGTGAATGATCATAAATAAAATTGTTCCCCACACAAAATAATCCAAACAAGCCCTCAAAGTTAAACACTCAAAGGAAGCAAAACGAAATGAGTTATCTGCGCTGTCTGGTCGGTACTATCGCTGGGAGGCCAGTAGCACTGGAGCTCAGTTGTACCGCACTAGGGGTGGTAGCACCGGGCTCAAGAACAGCTGAAGAACCAACATGACCCCCAAAACCAAATCTTGATGAATCTTTTGATCAGCTAGACAAAATCTCACAAAACTTGGTAGATGTACTCCTAAGGATGTCAATAACTCATTCGAACCTTCAATCGTAAGGATTGATGTCAAAGTTCAAGACCTTTTTACCCGAGAAGGAAGAACACACCAAGTTTGAGCAAAAACTCAAGAGCTTGATCTAAGTCTTGCTCATGGGGTTTTGATGATCAAGATGATCTTGGATAACCTCCCACATGTCATAGCAAGCAAGAACAAAAGGCCAAAAACCCCTCAAACATGATATAGAAGAATGATTCACTCAAGAACACAATATCGGTTTCTTGTAAGAAAAGATGCATGGATTGCCTAGATGATTGGGATATGATCTTAAGAAGTTTCATCCATCAATCAACATCCTCGGTGTTGATATGCCCTTGAGGTGATCATAGAGATGATTGTATCACGCTTTATATTTATGGAACAATATAATTGTTTGTCCTTTGAATAAATATCTATTGGATTAATCAACAAGTAAGTGACTTGTTCGTGCAACTTTTTCCATATATCGATATTATTCATGTTATCCCTGATCGGTTATCATAATATAGGACGATTATGTTTCGTAGATCAGCACATGTATTGATTGATGACCATGTTTCATGGGTCATAGAGTTATGGAAATATCTAATCAATAATGTGGACACATGTTAGAGAACATGCGTTGGATAGACCCATATAAGACACTACGAGAATTGTTATATATATTCTTATGTGTTATCAGTTGGTCTCATGCATAGTGTATATATGTTCCTTAGACCAGAGATCATCATTGGTTTCATAGATGTGTAATGGTTTACTTAGCAGCTACCAAACGCTACTCTTTAACCAGGTAGTTATAAAGGAAGCTTTCAGGTTTACTATGAAACATGCTGAGTTACATGAATGATCAAGATGGAATTTGCTCCTCCTATATAACGGAGAGATATCTCTGGGCCACTCGAGGTAGATGGATTAAGTAAGTGCATAGCCATGCCAGATGTGATTGAGAGTCAATCCAGATAAATTATTCCACTACGGTTTGAGTGAAGAGATCAAACTGTCATAGGATGACACGACTCTCGCCTTGAGCTTGATTTGATATCGTGAAGCAAAGGGAACATGACATTATCACATTATAGTAGGTTCGTCCGATGCTTTATGGATATTTGGGAATCGATATGTACTGATAGGTACCGCTATCGATTATCTATCGGAAAGGTGTTTCCGAGTCATGTCCAAATATACATGAACCTACAGGGTCACACACTTAAGGGGTTGGAATACAGTGGTATGGATTGGATCCGTCACTAATGGGCCATGTGGGCTTTGTCCTTCAGTTGGGCCCAAATGTAGGGTTCCACCGCAGGGGAGGGGACGGCTATATAAAAGGAGTTCGTGGTTGCAATTGGGTATGTGAGAGGGCGTAGCCACCGAAACCCTAGCTATCTCTACTTGAGCCTTCCCGTGCACGCTGGTGCTGGCACCGACATATGGCGTTCTTTTCACGAACGTGTGGATGTCAGTAGATGTGTTGCTGCTACTGCGACACTGATCAGGACGATAGACCACAGCGCGAGGAGGATCGGCCACCACACGAGGAAGATCGACCACTGCAACAGGACGCGCACTTCGTTTATTCGGGCTGCATCAACTTCCTTTCGCTGCACTGCGCGTCTAGTGTTAACAATCCATGATCATTTACTTGCATGGCTTTCTGGTTTACCAGGTAGAATTTTTATTGTGTCCTAGTGTAGCCTACCTATAACCCTTCACTCGGCACAACAAGCAAAAGCATTTTAGAAGGAGAGGAGGCAAAATCCAAAAGCATGTAGAATGAGGGGAGGCAAATCCAAATTACATGAATGTAAATTGCAATAATTTAAGTGCTGAATTTAAATGTGTAAAGTAAATTCAAGCATAGGAGAAAATGATTTGTATTTCTGGAAGGGAGGTTTACATAGCTTCACAACAAAGTACGCAAAGCTCAAAGGAGCACAAAACCACTAAAACCTTTAAGAGGGAGAAGACCACCCCTCCCCCTCTATTTATACTACTCTTGGGCCACCTACCACCCTTGGATGAGTCCCTCAACCCTAGGGCACTCCATCAAGGGCTAGGACTGACCCACAAACAACAATGCAAGGGCTAACCCAAAACCAACCAAACAAACAAGGTTTTCTTGCACGGTTTTCAAAGCACACTAACTAGACCCTCTATCCGATTAAGTAGATCGTGATCCGACGGCCCTCCTTGATCCACGTAGTGTCTAGCTAGCATCTTTTCCTTTCCATGTCTCTAGGCCTACATCGACTCTGTCTCCGATCATCTTCCGACGATCCTCGACCGTCTGGAGCTCCAACGCTCCTTGCCTAGTCCCAATCATCCTTCGCCTCACCATGATCAACACCCGACGTCCTGCAACCATAAAAAACAAGGAAAATCCATCACATAGCAATGTTAAAAAAGATATGCAATAAAATTCCCAAAGTCACAATTTTTAGATCATTCTCGCTCATCAGGGTCAGTGCTAACGCCCCCAAGCCCGTAGCACCGCCCTATAGCCACACCAGAGAAAAACCACTCTCTAAAATTTACAAACTGGGCATTTGGTCCAGTGCTACCGCTCGGCCGATAGCACCGGGCTGCCATGCCCGGTAGCACCGCCCTACACCCAAACCAAAAAAGATGCTCTTGAATTTTCACACCGGCCAATCGGTCAGGTGCTAGCACTCAGCCGGTTGCACCGAGCTAACATGGCCAGTAGCACCGACATACCTTATCCCATAAAATAACCCTCTCGGGTTTTTCCACACCGCTCTGGGGTTCGGTGCTACCGCTCGGCCGGTAGCACCGAGAAAAATAGACATAGCTTAAATTGCTTTAAATTGAAAATCCAATTCAAATCAAACTCAAACCAGAGCATACCAAGCTCAATTTTAGTCAAATACTCATCACAAACATGGGTAGACCTCTACCTGGTCTTTCAACTATAGAATGGTAAAACACTATCGCTTCATCTAGTTGGTTCCTAAGTTTTCAGAAAAAACAGATTGTGATATATGATTCGGTGAGGATGTTAAAAATTGGTGGGGAATCATCACAATCTGTTCTCATTGTGATGTAGCATTAGACACATCACAATCGGTTCTAACATTAGAACCGATTGTGATGTGCATGTACCTAGGAATCGATTGTCATGTGCATGGCACATCACAATCGGTTCTCACCTAAAAACCGATTGTGATGTGCATTCTGTTGTTGTTCTAGAGGGGAAAAAGCACAGCCACCCCAAAAAACACAACATAGTCTGGTTGGAACTAATACTTGGGTGAGAAATTATGAAATCCTTGAGGATGGGTGTTAAGAGGGTAAAGTTGAAGCCCTAGCTTGAGGAGATTTCCCCTCAATTTTCCATCATTTGTGATTTTCTTCAAAAAGTGAGCATTCCTTCAAATCCCTTCAATTTTGCACTAGATAATTTGATATGTCACAAAGAGAGTTTCGGTTGCACTAGAATTGTGTTTATCCTAAAGATTTCACACCCTTTATTTGACAAACACACATCCATTTATCTACTTTTGAGTAGTCTCGTGCTAATCTAGAATTAATGTTGCTATAATATGATGAATGTCAGAGTTTAGGTTTTATAACCTATATCTCCCGTTCGAGGGTATTTAATTTATAAATGTGCTTAAATGTCATATTTATAAAAAATCACTCTTAAATTGTCCACATTTTTTGGACATTTTGAGGATATGTGGTTCAGGCAAGTTCCTAATTAAGCTGTTGTAAAACTCTAGAGAAAATTAATTTCGGCAGTATCTCCCTAGTGTTCTTCGGATACACACCCTCTTGACTTGTTGTCGAGACGTGTATTTGGAGAACAGCGGGGAGATACTACCGAAATTTTCTCTAGAGTTGTACAACAGCTTAGGAACATGTCTGAACCACATATCCTTGAATGGGATTAGGATCTAACTTAATTAGAGATTTGGAGTCATCGTTGGTACTTAGTTGGTCAACAGATAGACGTTTCTTTAATATCATTCAATTCTTCAACTTTGTTAATGCTTCCACCCTTATTTTGTTTCATTGAAGTCAAAATAATTGCAAGCTTACTACGTTAGGTAATTCGATATCATTGTTGATGTTTTAAATGTATGTCTTCTAACTAGGGAATTGAAAGCTCTTAACTAGGGAAGAAGGTATCCGGAGTAAAATTATATATCTTGGAACCCATCCTCTATTTTTCAAAGGTAAATAAATGATGTCTCAATATTTGAAAAAGCTAGCTAGCTATCACTTTAGTTTTTTTATTAATTTAGTGTGCGTTGTTTAATTGCAGATGAACCATGATGAATAGATGTATAAGAAAAGTCGTGTGTGTGTTGAATTCCAGAGGGGTTTTAAGGAGCTCAAAAAAATTACGGAAGACTATAAGGTGAAGAGGTGTGTAAACTACATGAATTGTCCTTACTTTGATTGCACCAATCTCAGGAGATCTAACAATTCAACTCAAATTGAACACTACTTGATTCGATGTGGCTTCATAAGGAATTAACAAGTACTACCCGTCTGGTATGCAACGAAAACATGCTGGAACCCCATCATGAGCTGCAGCGTGATATGTTTGAGGAGGACAATTTGGAGCAAATGTTGCAGGATGTGGAGGGAAATTACACGGAAAGAGAGTTTGAAAAGATTAAAAGCTTGATGGAAGACGATGCCAAACCGTTGTTCTCGGGTTGCAAAGCGGAATACACCAAGTTGGGTTCGGTCCTTGCATTGTTTGAACTGAAGGCAAAATACCGTTGGACAGATATAAGTTTCAATGCACTTCTAGTTTTTCTATCGGATGTCCTTCCGGAGGGAAACGAGTTACCAACAAATACTTATGAAGCGAAGAAACTACTATGTCCTATGGGAATGGAAACAGAAAGGATACATGCATGTCTGAATGATTGCATCTTGTACCGTAACGCACATAAGGAATTGCGTGTTTGTCCAGTTTGTGGTGTACCTTGGTACAACCAAAAGGAGACGAGTAATGACAAGAAGCGTAAGATCCGAGGCTACAACGGTGAAGAGGTCAATAAAGGGGTACTGGCCAAGGTATTGTGGTGCTTGCCCATTATTCCCAGTTTGGAGCAGTTGTTTGCAAATCCTAAAGAGGCAAAATTGTTGCGTTAGCATTATGAATCTTGAGAAGAAGATGGAAAGCTGAGACACCCCGTTGATTTGGCTCAATGGAGAAACATTGATTGGAAACATGAGGAGTTTGGTGCCGAGATTAAGAACATAAGATTTGGATTGAGTACCGATGGAATGAATCTGTTTGGTAATATGAGTAGTAGTCACAACACTTGGTCAGTTCTTTTGTGTATCTACAATCTCCTTCCTTAGTTGTGTATGAAGCAAAAGTATAACATGATATTATTACTAATCTTGGGACACAAATAGCCAGGAAATGATATTGATATGTACCTAGCACCACTGATTGAGAATTTGGTAAAATTATGTAACGAGGGGGTCGCGGCGTGGGATGCATACAAAAGAGAGAATTTCATCCTATGGGCTATGATATTTTGTACCATAAATGATTTCCCGGTGCTTGGTAATTTGGCTGGCTACAGTACGAAGGGAGCCAAAGCGTATTTTATTTGTGAAAAGGAGACTGAGAGCTTGTGGCTATCAAATTGCAAAAAAACTATGGACATTGGTCACTGTAGATTTCTACCTTGAAGTCAACAATACCGTAAGATGGATGACAAATTTAACAGGAAGAGGGAAGTCCAATCGGCCCCACAGCCTATGAGTGGAAGGAAAGTATATTCACGTGTGGAGGATATCAATATTCAATATAGAAATAGCCATAAATCTATTCGTCCTAGGACCATTTGGAAGAAGAGGTCGATATTTTTGGGACATTCCATACTGGAAGTAGTTAGATGTTTGGCATTGTATTGATGTCATGCACGTTGAGAAAAATGTTTATGATAATTTGGTTAGCATCCTGTTAAACATACCTGGAAACACCAAGGATGGTGTGAATGCTCATCGTGATATGGCCTACATGGGAATCAAGCCCAAGCTTGCAGTGATAGAGCGGATGGAAAAGGTCCGTACATCCCCGCTGTATGCTACACCTTGTCCAAAAGGTAGAAAGAAGACCTCTGTAAGTGTCTCCAAGTTATTAATGTTCCATCGGGCTTCTCCGCAAACATTAAGAAGCTTGTGTCCATGGGTGATTTGAAGTTTCACGGTTGTCATGTCTTTATCACCCAAATGCTCAGTATTACAATAAGAAATATTCTAACAGAGGATGTCAGGTTGGTAATCACGAAGCTATATTAATATTCTAACAGAGTCCGATTGCTATACCTTTATCTGGGTTTCAACTCTGGATCAACGTTTTTAGCTTCCAGCATAAACCTCTGACTGGTTTCTTCTTTGATTTGAATGCTTTTCTTTGCAGCAAGGGGATTATGAAGGACTCGAATTTAACCCCGGACAGTCTTCGAAGTTGTTTTGACTTCCTGTGTCAATTCATTTTCCAAAAACCTCTTTGGCTTCTGAAACTATCTTAACTCCAAGTCTCCTCGGCTTCTGATGTCATTACATCTTCGCATTTACTTCAATCTTGCCGTATCAGCTATAAAAGGCGAACCAGCGCTCTTAGAATCCATTCCCTCACACTTAGTCTTCCATTTCATGCACCAAGCTCCTCCTTCTTCCCGAAGGATTTCATGGACTGCCAGGATCCAGACCTTGCCGAAGAGTGGGCGCTCTTCGACCTCGCCATGGCTGAATGGGTGGAAGACAAAGCTATCGTCCTCGACCACACCGCCATCGACGCCTTCCTCGAGATTTTCCCTGCCCTTCATAGGGCTAAGGAGGCTCTCGTGGAGGCACTTGGTCGCGTGCGCCGCGGAGAAGTATAAGACCCCTCACTACAAGAACCACGGAAAAATTCGTGGGCCAAAAACCCACGAATTTAAGCTAAAACCCACGAATTTAATTTAAATTCGTGAGCAAACCGTCGAATTTAGCTCACGAATTTCAGTCGACGAAATTAATTAATTGAATTCGTGGGTACCCACGAATTTAAGTTAAATTCGTGGGTACCCACGAATTTAAGTTAAATTCGTGGGTTTCTGCCAAGCCCACGAATTTAATTGGGAATCTGAGTTAAATTCGTGGGTTTAATAAACCCACGAATTTAACAGATTAAATTCGTGGGTTTAATAAACCCACAAAATTAAGAGATTAAATTAGTGGGCTAAATAACCCACGAATTTAATCTGTTAAATTCGTGGGTTTATTAAACCCACGAATTTAATCTGATTAAATTCGTTTTTTTAAAAAAAAATATATATATATATATCCATATATCCAAATTTATGTATTTTTATATATATGTATCGCACTCAATACATATAACAACTAAAGAAGAAAAGAAAAGGCAAAAAGAAAATTGAAACTAAAAATTGCTAAGCGAAGAATAAATAAGAAGGATCATAATCTGATCAGAAACACTAACACAAAAGACAAACTCCACAATGAAGTTCAAGCGAACGAAGAATTAACAAACGAGACACCAAACCTATTACCAGTACTAAAATACTGAAACCAACATTTTAACTCTTCAAAACCGGCTTAAAACTAAGTCTCCGAAATGTACAAAATTTCGGCATGACCTCTCTTGTAAATAGGACATCCACTCAGCAGACAAAAAAACATTTGCAGTTATAATATATATATCAATCTCTCAAACTAGAAGGAGACATTCTAGCAGATCCTTAGATAATCCAATCACACATCCAACGGAAATTTGTAAACTACGCAATGACGTACAACACATTACAACCGCAATAGATACAATCCACATTCCATTAAAATAAGTCCATCACAATAAGTCGATCACAACGTATCCATCACAACAAGTTATAATGTACAACAGTTATACACCAATCGAGCTCACAATGGAATTCATGCCTCGGGGTTGTTGGAGTTGTGGGCGCTACCACCACCGTCGTATTGTTGAAGATGTCTTCTATGATGTCGCCGTTAGTACGTCTTTGGGGCGTGACCTAGAAACCTGCAAGTTCAAGATTAACTTAGGTTGTGCTACAAGTAACATTATGCTGATTCACATGAATATCAATATGAGAATATCAATAGTACTATTCAACCAAGACACAATATGAAAATATCAATATGACAGGTCAAGCTAAACAAGAATAGATCATATATGTAAGAACTACACGTACGAGCTAGTCAAGATATGCTGCAATAATCATATGAACATCAATCTCATATTCAATGAAGCATCAAAGTAATACTCTAGTATTAACATAAGGCCAAGATTACAACTAAAATTATTTCATTCAACTTCCAAAGACCCCAATTGCATCACTGAGTATTCAAAGGATAACAAACAGTGAAAATAGTTCAAAGAAGCAATTAAGAGTATTGGTAGTCATTTTAAGAGTTCAATATACAAAGTACAAATATAAAGCATTCTACAAGGACAAACAATCAGATTGTACATGGGCAAACAACACATTCTACAAGGATGGCATATAAAGCATTTAAAACATAAGTTCACAATTGAACAAGTTGTCTTAAGATAACTTTTCAATTCCAAGAAGTCAGCACAATATAAGGTTCGAAATCAAAAGTTATTGATGAAAGAAAAATCAAATAGCACGTAATGGGTTAATAATTTGGTAAACCATCACTTATCTACAGAGCACAAAGAATGAACTTTCATAAGCACACAAGTAAACATTTTCAAGTATGAACATTGAGATGATTTGTGCAAGGTTTAAGAAAGAGTTGCCTATATGTCCTAAAATCAACTAAGTTATGCATTTCAACAAAAATTATCACTTTTGCAACAGATTACTCAGATTGAACTAAAGTTCCTACGGAAGCATATGTAATCTCATATTCAATGAAGCATATGTAATCTCATATTCAAAGAATGAACTAAAGTTCCTACGGAAGCATATGTAATCTCATATTCAATGAAGCATATGTAATCTCACATGTAATCTCATATTCAAAGAATGAACTAAATTTCCTACAGAAGCATATGTAATCTCAACTAAATTGCAACTAATGTTCCTAAATTTGAGCAAGAGAAAGGAAGGGATGGGGCAGGTAGCTCACCAAGTCATCAAGCTCCACAACAAAGTTCAAGCGAACCAAAAATTAACAAACGAGACACCAAACCTACTACCTCTACTAAAAGACCGAAACCAACCTTTTAACTCTTTAAAACCGGTTAAAACTAAGTCATTGAAATGTACAAAATTTTGGCATGACCTCTCTAGTAAATAGGACATCCACTCAGCAGACAAAAAAGCATTTGCAGTTATAATATATATATCAATCTCTCAAACCAGAAGGAGACATTCTAGCAGATCCTTAGATAATCAATCACACATCCAAAACGGTAATTTGTAAACTACATACGCAATGACCACCACCACCGGCGTTGTTGAAGATGTCTTCTATGATGTCGTCGTTAGTACGTGCTGGAGGGCGTGACCCAGGAACCTGTAAGTTCAAGGATTGACAAACTTAGCTCGTGTCGCAAACTTAGAATGTTTTCGACATCCATACCTGTGGTGTCGTCTGAGGTGGCTGCAGGGCCCACGGGTTGAAGTACATAGGCATTCCTTGGCTTGGCATAGGTGGTGGGTACATGTAGAACGGGTTTGGAGGTGGGAGCCTGTAAGGCATAGACAGTACATTATGCCACATATAAATCATTCATTCAAATTTTGAATAACGAATTGAACCGATCCGTCTTTACCTGTGGTGCCTCTCCGTAGAAGGTGGTTGATCTCAGGAGTGAACATGTAGAAAGGAGGAGGTGGGAGCTCTGTGGATCATAGTTTGTGATATGAAGTATACATAATAGAGTTTTTTGAAAATAAAGAATGCATGAAAATATCATATAACCTGAGGTGCATCTCCTAGGGGTGGTGCCTGCATCCCAGTAGGGTTTATGAAGGACGCCGGGGGAGGCTGAGCACCCTGTGATGCTTCTCCTTGTGGTGGTGGCTGCATGTGCGGAGAAAACATGTAGAAGGGAGGTGGCTGGGAGCCCTATGACATAATAGTCCAGTTTGTGAATTCGTGATTTTACGAGCTAAGTGAATCAAAGAGTAATGAACTCAAGTATCTTTACTGCATGAACAGAGAGGCGAAACACCGCACGTTAGGTCCAAGAGATTGTGACAGCTTCTTGCATATAGATTGTTTGTTAGATTTTAATCACAAATGTAAACTTGAGCGTTTTGTTCAAAGTTGAGATTGTACCGCAGATACATTTTCATGTATTCGAGTCTTCTCGCTTCTGCGAGTTTCCTCTCGTGCTTGACGAGACTCTTCTCGTGCTTGACGAGCCTCCTCTCGCGCTTCACGAGCCTCCTCGTGCGCTTGTGCTTCCGTGCGGACCTCGACGAGCGAGCACTCCTGTGAGGAAACCGAGCCTCGTGGAGGACGATAGCGATCCACAACTCCATCCCCATGGCCCACCTACAAACGATATATACCAAATGTGACCATGCAATATTTTTTTTCCTTAGTAGAGCGAAAACAAATAAAATCAGTTTTATTAACGAACCTTCCATGCTTTAGGCCCCCTCCAGCGTGGTACAACGCTTCCACATCGACGGGTGCGGCCCTCCAATCAACCTTCAGCCCATGACGTTGTGTCATTTGTTCTGCATATGACGCCTGCAAAACAGCATTTTGGTGCTCCTGGATGTAAATTTGCACAAAACATATTGTGTCATTTATACTTACCATCCTCTCACTAGCCCCGTCGTCGCACAACACATCCGGGTTCTGTGGATCCTCGCCTTGGTGCCCCCAGATGTAAACTTCCACAAAAGTGGGAGTACTCCCACTTTTAGCCTCCTATGATGCAAAGTTATCAACATAGTGACAAATTCACTAACAATTATAATACCGATACTTACCATGCGTTGCTCTAGGCCAATGTGTCCGTCTGCACCGTACTTGTGCTTCCCCAATCTACTTCTTCAGTTCCCTCGATTTCTATTTGATTTTTCTTAAAATCCTCCGACCCCCATCTGGCACATCCACCTCCAAGCCTCCATGTCCTTCATTATCCAATCGACCGAGCTCTAGAGATACTCTTGTTCATCAGTGTATCCTCCTCGCCTCGGTCCTCTTGTCATGTTCACCTTCTTCACCCTCTTGTAAAATTGATGACAGCTTGAATGCGTGCATTCTTTGACGAATCTCCGACAACCTTTTGTGCCGCCCTGTTGAAGACGCTTTTGGCCTTCTTCAAAGCGTTGTAATCGTCTTCGTTCTCAAGCCGGAACCTCTCCTGCATATAATCACACACTGTCAAATTGTACTTACATTTAAAGCAATACTCAAATATAGTAAATACATAACGCAAACTCACCCAGAAGCCAGCCCACACTGCGCCCTGACATGTTTGGTTGTCTTCGCCTCCTTCCACGTTCTCCTTCAACGCCCAGTGCTTCCAGTTGTGGGCCGCGAATCTATCCCCGCCTGACTCAACCATGCCAGGGTAGTAGTACCGGCCAAGGGCTCCGAGCACGGCATTAACCTTTGTAATGTGGCCCGTCCCAGTCCAACCCGGCTCTTTCCAGTGCCTACAACAAAATACAAGACAAAGATGCATCAAAACAATAAGTTGTCACTTAGCTAATGCTAAAAGAGAAGATATAACTGTTACCTGCTCCCGTGTACCTCTATCAACCTCCTATCGGCCGGGTTGCATCTCGGACGAACTGAGACGGTTTTACGAAACCTGAAATGCAAATAATTAGTTCATAGACATTACAATGTAAATATGGAGATTAAATGATAATCCAATACTACACATATACCTGATGGTACCCGAAGAAGACCCGCCCTCTTCAACTGGCTCTAAGGTCGCCTCCAACTCTGCATCTGCCACTGCCTCGACCTCGGCGTCAGATCTCAGATCTGTCATCCCACCGCCACCACCCCCAACAACCTCCTCGTCGTCCGCCTCGACCATGTCGTCATGCTCACATCCCAACCGCCTCATCTCGCAACCCCTACCGCCTCGTCCTCCCGTGGCTGCTCCGCTTTGTTCTCGTGCTCGCCATCGAAGCACCTCTGGAGCTGCTCCACGCCATCGCCTAATCTGCGCCGCCAAAAAATATATGCGCGCCGCGCCGTCGAGTCCTCGACCATCGAACCCTTGCTCCTCGACCGTCCGGAGGACGACCACGAACTTTCCTTTAAGCTTGTCAACCTGATGCCTGAACATACTCATCTGTTCAAATTTGACAAGAGTTAGTATACAGGTAAAAAAGAATGAAGGAGACAACTATAACATGTAAAAAAAAGAATGAGACAACTATAACATGTAAAAAATGAAGGACAAAACAATGACTTGTAGAAATGAACGAGGCAACAATAATCTTACAAAATATACATATTAAAAGTCGTCGGCGTCGGAATCTGCTTCTGCGACTCGTATTTCATTAAGACGTGCTTGAAGACGTGCAACCCTTACTGACTTTTGAGGGCGTTTCCGTGACGGGCCGGGTTCATCTGTTATTACGTCTGTGGCATCGGAGACAAGGAAAGAATCCCCATAGCTTCTTCTTGATATACATCACCCACATCATCCTCTACGTTACTTGCCACATACGAAACATCCCCAGGAGGATATACTTCAGGGTTAACTTTAAATACAACCCACCAAGCCTTCAAGCTACGGTGAGGATAGCTCAGGTAGTACACCTGCTCAACCTAATGTGCAAGCACGATGTTATTGATATGGCCCTGAAGCCGCGAACTGTGCTTCACCTCCACCATCCCAAAGTCATCGACACGTGTGCCATTGTGTGGATCGAACCAATGGCAATAAAAAAACACAACCTTCAATTCTTTGCCACCCCCAAAGGTATACTCAATTATATTTTGTACAACACCGTAGTAGTCTAATATATCGCCGCTGGAATCGGATGACGTTGTGACTACTCCGCTGTTTGAAGTGGCCGCAAGTGGACGGCTAGCTTCTAATTTCACTGTTCGAAAACGGAACCCGTTCACATCACACCGACTATAGCTCCTTGCCGTCACATCACCATGTGAGAGCTGTCGGAGATCCTCAGGGACGGAGGCATCACGCATACACTATATAGCAACATTCATCACTGTTAGTCTAATATTAAGTTACTACAACAATTCATTTTAGAAAAATGAATAAATAGTCAAATTACATCTTGTGGAACCATTGCACGAAGCTTGGGCGCCTTTCAACCCATCACGACGTAGGTTATCCAATTGCTTAGTTGTGGGTTGTCGAGTTGACTTCCAATTTTCTTTGTCAAATACTCTGCGTCATTTATTCTCGGGTTAAAAAGGACACTACACTGAAATATTGAAAACATAATTCAGAAAGTCACTTACTCAAAATATTTTTCAACTTCTACCATGTTAGTGAACATGTAAAGCATGGCCATGTTCCATCCTCATACTCAACATGGTGTGCGATTATAATGACCCAACAAAGTTGACCCTTGCATTGAAAAAGCTTAAGTTCGCTCAACGGTTCTTCTTCCGCGATGGCAGTCCGATTCTTACGGACATTCACGTTGTGCTTGAGTGCGAAATACTTTGTTGAGAAGTTTGTGATCTCTTTACTTGCATAAGCCTTTGCGATACACCCCTCTACCCTTGCCTTGTTGCGCACTATAGCTCTAAGCTTTTTCAACTCCCTTTCCTGACTATACACCCATCCGAATCAAGGGACCTCCAACCTTCGCTTCCCAAGGTAGATGCACCACGGATGTTGCATCACATTCATAAAACCAGGTGGGAAAGTTTTTTCCAACTTGCATACAAGCAATGGAATTCCCTTCTCTAACTTCTGCATCAACGTCTTAGAGATTTCCTTACCGCATATCTTCCTATAGAAGTAACTGAGCTCGGCTAACATCCTCCACAACTCATTATCAAAATAGCCACGAAACATTACCAGAACAAGTCTTTCCATGATAATATGGTAATCATGACTCTTTAGCCCGTTTAGCTTACGGTCGACATTCATGACCGCTTTATGTTAGATGCATAGCGATCAGAAACTTTAGAGTTTTCAACCACCTCAAAATCTGTTTACGGTCTTCTGGCTTCACACAGTATGGAGCTCGTGGCCGGCTCTCATTTCCATTTAAACCAACTTTAACCTCGAGCCACGGCCTAGCACAATGATCACCCATGTCTTTCCTAGCACTCACGTTATCCTTTGTTTTGTCGGTTACATCAAACACCATGCTTATGATGCTTTCTGCCACATTGCGCTCTTGGTGCATCAAATCTATGTTATGCGGCGAATCAAAGCTTTCGTAAGGCAGCTCCCAAAGAAAAGAAATATGAGTCGGTTGTGCTCCTTTCCATAGCCTGAAACCCACTTAGTAGATCGTACAAGCCGACTATGCCATTCACTATCTCCTCTCCCGTGAGTCGCCGGAGGCCCTTTTTAACTTTCATCCTTTTCAAATGCTTTGGCGTCGTTCCTAAAAGGGTGCCTCGCCGGAAGCCATCGTCGATGGCAATCGAAGAATGTGATCTTTTTACCGTGCGTGAGCCTGAATGCATCAGAGTTAGCTATACAAATTGGACAACACAGGCGACCATGAACACACCAGCCAGCCCAAATGCCATATGCTAACAAATCATGGACCGACCACAGGTATGCGGCTCGTAAGGTAAATTCTCGCCACCAACGCTGTCAGATGCCTTTTCCTCGCCACAACTTCTTGACTCATCAATTAAGGGCGATGAACACATTGAGATCCTTCCTCGATGCTTAGGACACGGAATCACAAGAGCAAGGAATATGAACCCCTCTTTCAAGCAAATCTCAGGTGGAAGATTGTATGGCATGATGAAGACCGGCCAACAAGAGTAGGGGCTAGCGCTTGTGCTGAAAGGTGTGAAACCGTCCGTGGACAAACCAAGACGGACACTCCTAGGGTCACTTGCAAATGCAGGATCGAATCGGTCCAATGCCTGCCATGCCTCGCCATCAGACGGATGCACCATCATATCCGGGTCTTGGTCCTCACGTTTACCTTCTTTGTGCCACCGCATATGTTTCGCTGTTTCTTTTGACATGTACAGCCGTTTAAGCCTATCCGTGATCGGCATGTACCGAAGCTGTTTAGTCGCGACCTTTGTAGTCACTGATACCCCTTCCTCATCTACTACCTCAACGAATCTACACTTACCGCAATGCATACAATGGGTATCCTTGTCATGATCCTTCCGAGCGATGCAATTATTCTCGCACACATCAATCTTCCGTAATTCATCCCGAGGCCGCCATCAACTTTTTCGATTGGTACAAATCCTTTGGCATCTTGTGGTTAGGCGGAAGGACATCATTCATTAGTTCAAGCAAAGCGTTGAAGCATTTGTTCAAAAGTTGAACTTCGACTTCATCGACATAAGCCGTGTAACCGCTGCAGGACGGTCACATTGGTCAAGTCATGCGACTTCTCATCCGAGGCGTAAAGTAGCCTATAGAATTCCTTAACCTCCTCCTTGTGACCCCTCCCGGAGTTAAATTGATCCCCGCCAAGATCATCCAAAGATCTCTTCCATCCGGTCGTGATCCTCCACATGGTCCAAAGATCTTCCATCTCAATGGCACGCCTGCACCTCTCCATGACGGTGCCACACCAAATAGTTAGGCATGAACCCGTTTTTGCAAATGTGATACTGCACTATATCCTTGCTGTAGTAGCTGTTATTCTCGCAGTGGGTACACGGGCAATACACATATTCAGCTCCTCCAGTGAATGCTTGTTTCAAGAAAGCATCCGTAATTTGCCCCCATTCCCTTGAATGCCCCCATCACTCCTCCATCCGTCATACATCGCCCTTCGATCGTCACCCATTATCAAAGCTAAACAAATGAAACAATGTCAATGTACGACCGTGGCTTAGGTGACAAAGACAACCCTATTAGGGAAGATTTGTCCTAAACCCACCCAAGAATGGAGGCTATTGCATACGACCTGTGACGTGCGCTACGAACCGAACGAAATTTCGCAAAGATAATTTCGCCGTTCTCCAAACGCACGCTCTTTGGCGCGTACGCCGAGAACAAGCGGGTTATGTGGCGAAATCACGCTCGGATCGCCGCACGTCACGTGCCCTATGCAACAACCAACATTCTCGGGCCGTCCAAAATACGCTGGACAATTCGAACCGCGCACCTCACAAGCAAATGTGAGATGCGCCATTCCCAACGGGTGACGCTTATGCTCTCTCTCGCTCGACACAAACCCTAAACTCTAACGTTATATACAACGGCAGCGTGAAAATAAAATATATATATCATATGCGCGAATATAACCGAGGCGGCGTGCTGGCGGGAGGGCGGCGGGCGGGCGGCAGCAGCGGCGGGCGAGGGGCAGCGGCGGCAGGAGGGCGGCCGGCCGGGCGGCGTCGCGGGCGGGGGCGCGTGGTCGGGCGGTCGGCCGGGCGGCGGCGGCGGGCGAGGCGAGGCGGGGCGGCGGGTCGAGGCGCAGCTGGCCGATCCGGTGGAGGGCGGCGCGCGGCGGCGGTCGGGCGAGGGGCGGCGCGGGCGGGCCGCCGGCGGGCGAGACTCGGGCGGCGGGCGGCAGCAGCGCGCTACCGGAGGGCGGCTAGGCGGTGGCTCGGCCGCCGAGTGGGCGCGATAGGGGCTAGCGGGCGCCTTGCAGCGCGGCGGGCGGGCGGGTCGACAAAGACGGGGATTCGGCGGGCGCGCGACGGGCAGGCGAAGCGGGCGGGCGCGGCGCGGCGCGCGGCGGGCGGCGGCGACGGCGTGGTGGTGGCGAGGCACGCAATGCGCGCGCGCGCTGCGGGCCGTAAGGTTTTTGCCCTTAATTTCGTGGGGATGACCAGCCCACGAATTTATTTAATTAAATTCGTGGGCTAAAATAACACCCACGAATTTAAATGTTTAAATTCGTGGGTAACTTCTAGCCCACGAATTTAAACGATTAAATTCGTGGGTGTTATTTTAGCCCACGAATTTAATTAAATAAATTCGTGGGTTTCATTCTGGCCCACGAATTTAATTAAAAACGTGGGTTTTATACAAACCGACGAATTTAAATAAATAAATTCGTGGGTTTTTTTGGGCCCACGAATTTAAAAAACCCACGAATTTTTCTCTGTTTCTTGTAGTGCCTGTAAATGTAAGAAAATGTTTTCCAGGCATAATGCCTGGGGAATTTATATATAATAAAGAAATACCTTTCCAAGTGAAATCCATGATTGTCGTTAGACATAGCTTAGACCTAGCTTGGGGTATTATCGAAGCCTGCATGGCTCTTTGATCAGGTGACATCCATATCGAATCGTCGCAGGATATATCTTATGTCCAACTTAGGACATATTAGGATTTGCGCGGCTCTTGGCCGAGTGATACCTATATCCGACTGCTGTAGGATGCAGCTCTGGTCCGACTTGGGACTTATCAAATTCACGTGGCTCTTGGCCGAGAGATAACCATATCCGACTGCTATAGGATATAGCTTAGGCTCGACTTGGAGCGTATCATATTTACGTGGCTCTTGGCCGAGTGATACCCATATCCGACTGCTGTAGGATATAGCTTAGGCTCGACTTGGAGCGTATCGTATTCATGTGGCTCTTGGCCGAGTGATACCCATATCCGACTGGCGTAGGACATAGCTTAGGCTCAACTTGGAGCGTATCAGGATTTTCTTGGCTCATAGCCGAGTGATACCTATATCCGACTGGTGTAGGATATAGCTCTGGTCCAACTTGGGACATATCAAGGTTTATCCGAACGGTATCAATACTCGTTTATTACGATGCACAGCTTATCGACCCATCTTGGGGCATACCATTGGAACCGTGCCTTATCAGGCTCAACCCGCGATATATGATTCTGCCATGCGGTAACCAATCTGTGACCCAACGTGGGGTATATCGCAAGAAGATATTTTTAATCCAAACCGAAGGATACATACGTCCCGCTTAGTTCAATAAGTGGTTAAACACCCCATCGTGGGGAGCAATGTGTCCCAAATATGACTTGGTCAAACCATGACTGCCTCCGCATGTGAGGACATCGGGCTAGCAAAACATTATGAAGTATAAAGCAGGGTTAGGTGTTCTGCAATCTTTTTCCCGCCGATTCAGCGAAAGCCTAATTTTTGCCCCTTTTAAGACCAAACCGTGCATTGACCGATGGTTCATTTTTTCATGGCGCACTCTTGCCCCTTCTGCTTCCCAGCCTCTCCGACTTCTCCGCCGCTAGGGTTAACTGCTGCTACACTTGCGTTTTTGCGCCGTCGTTGATCCTTCCTCCGAAAATGTCTTCTCATTCTTCCAAAGACACCTCCTCGCTGCCTTTGCCTGAAGATTGGACCACCTTGATAATGACGGAACAACGGTTGCAATCCATGGCGGATGACGGGGTTCTTCTATCCTTGACTTTGATTTCCGCTCGACCGGCCGCAGGTGAATCCATCCCTACTCCTCGCTCGGAAGGAATTATGGTTTTCGAATCATTCTTCCAACGCGGGCTGGGCCTTCCTACCTGCGCTTTTCTTCGCGGTCTTCTCTTTTTCTATGGTATAGAGTTAGTAAACTTGAATCCCAACTCCATCCTGCAAATCTCCCTCTTCGTTCACCTCTGCGAGGCATTCTTGGGGGAGCGACCCCAAGGTAATTGTGGGAGCCGGATTTCAGTTGTGGGAGGGGTTAAAGAAGAATTACTTTGCCATTCCCTTCAAAACATCCAATAAAGACTAGCACCAGGAATGGTTCTATTGTGCCAATCCTGATCCTGCTCTCCCCTCTTTTGTCGGGCGCCGGCCTAAGGTGTCCCTTTCTTGGGTATCTGCTCCCAATGCTGGCAACATGGACCAGGTGCAGGATCTTTTAGCGCTGATTGAGAAATTAAAAGAAGACGGTTTCACGGGAGTTGGTCTAGCCCTCCATTTTGTCGCTCGCCCGGTACAACCGCTAAAAGAGCGAGTCCATCTGGGATATGAATTTGAAGGGAGGGACGATCCGACCCGGGAACTACCCCAATCAACATCAAAGGAGCAAGTATATGCTCGGGTAGGCGACTTTTTCATCCCGAGCGTCGAGATGTCCACCGCCAGATGCCCGAAGTCCTTCACTACATCAAATCCTCCTCCAGAGGTAAGAAAGTTTAGTTGATAGACTCCCACATTTGTTTATGAATGACTTTTAACAGTTATAATACTCCTTTCCAGGACCGATTGGCTTTCTTTAGTGATGCGCCTGTCCCAGAAATGCCTGTTCATAAGAGCGCTCACTTGAAGCGACCTGCGAGCCCCATGCCAGAGACCCGGCCGCTAAGAAGGGGAAGAAAACGATTGTCAAGGACTCCCCGAAGCCCCGACGCCCGACTGGTGGTCCCAAGATCCAAGAACCGCCAGCACAAGCCCCGGTTCCTTCAGTTCCCCTTCAGCATAAGCTCGTGGTCCAGCCGAGTCCAACTTCGAGTGACTCGAGCGCTTAGGAAGAGCCTAGGGTTCCAGATCGTAGCACCTCAACTGATCCCTCCGGAAGTGGTTCTGCCGCTCGCAAGAAACCCCCAATGAGAATAAAGAAGTCCGACAGGTTGGATGTCTTATTGACTCTTATTCGATGCATTTTGCCGGCTTATTCACCGATCATTCTTCTTATAAGAATCGTTCGTATGATGTTCCTGTCGACACACTGTTCGGGGCCCCTGAAGAAACTGAGTCCTAGGACGTACATGTCTTGGTTGAGGAGGCCTCACAATCTTCCAGGTGTTGTTGACAATTGTGTCGTCTTCACGCTTGAGCTTATAGGCCCCAGGACGTATCACCTCATCGATGATGTAAGGGCCCTCCCAGCTTGGAGAGAGCTTATGCTAGCATTTCTTATTCTTTCTAAGGACTACATCTCCTTTGGAGAATGCGCAGCTCCTTACATTGCGACCGTGAAAGCGGCGTAACCCCTGAACGTATCTTGCCAACTGAATTGTCGCAATGTCCTTGGCTTCTTCCAGTCGGTCGAGGTCTTCTAGCCGGCTTTCTTCCGAAGCGACCTCTTCATAGCTCCGAACCCGCGGGGATCCGAATTCTAACTCAGTGGGGTGGACCGCCTCTGAGCCATACACCAAGAAGAAAGGTGACTGCCCGGTTGCTCTGCTGGGGGTGGTTCACAGCCCCCAGAGTACCGAAGGCAATTCTTTGACCCACCGAGTGGCATATGGTTTGAGACGATCAAAAATCCTTGCCTTTAGGCCTTATAACACCATGACATTGGCTCGTTCGACCTGCCCATTACTTTGGGGTGTGCTACTGATGCAGACCAAATTTTTATGCCGAGTTCGCCGCACCAGTCTTGAAATATGCCACCTCTGAATTGGGTGCCGTTGTCCATGATGATTCGGTTTGGTACGCCGAATCTAACCACGATTTCATGGAAGAATTCTTTGGCCTTTGCGGCTGTGATTGTAGCGACTGGCTTGGCCTCAATCCATTTGGCGAATTTGTCGACCGCTATGAAGAGATGAGTATAACCACCTTAAGCCTTCTTCAAAGGTCCCACCATGTCAAGCCCCCAGACCGCAAATGACCAAGTGATTGGGATGGTCTGTAATTCCTATGTCGGTTTGTTCACTTGTCGCGCAAAGAACTGACATCCTTTGCATGTCCGGACATGTCCTCTACATCAGTGACAGCAGTCAGCCAGAAAATCCCTAACGATAAGGCTTGCCGACTAGGGTTGTTGACGTCGCGTGATTCCCACAAATTCCCGAGTGGATTTCCTTGAGAAGATCTCTTCCTTCTTGTTCTGATATGCACCGTCGTAGTACACCAGAGGAGTTCTTGCGATACAATTCTCCCCTGATTACCACATAGCTCTTGCTTCGGCGCATTATTCGCCTGGCCTGCATGCGATCCTCGGGTAGCTCGTCCTTCGTCAGATAATCCAGATACGGAGCTGTCCAATCGGGGGTAACGATCAGGACTTCTGCCTCTGCATTCTTCTCCACTGGGATGTCCGACTTTGGCCGAGTGCTTATTGTGGGCTTATGAATTTCTTCGACGAATACCCGCACGGGCACTGTGGTCCGGCTGGATCCCATTTTTGCTAGCTCGTCGGCCGCTTCATTGTCCCGATGGAGCACGTGAACATGTTCCAAGCCGTCAAAGTTGCCTTCAAGCTTGCGTACCTCCTGGCAATAAGCTGTCATGTTGTCTTCGATGCAGGACCATTCTTTTTGCACCTGATTGACCACGAGCATTGAATCTCCGCGAACCGTCAAATGTCAGATACCGAGTGATATGGCGATACGGAGCCTATGGATGAGTGCCTCGTACTCGACGGTGTTGTTCGACGCGGGAAAAAGTATTTGAAGAACGTACCTCAATCGTTCTCCACTTGGTGATATGAGCACTATACCAGCCCCCGCGCCGCTGAGCATGAGTTAACCATCGAAGTACATCGTCCAATACTCGAGTTCCTTAACGACCACCGGGTTTTGTAGTTCTATCCACTCGGTAGTAAAATCGGCGAGCGCTTGAGACTTGATGGTGGTGCGAGGCTTGAATAGGATGTCAAAAGCTCCAAGCTCGACTGCCCACTTTGCGATTCTCCCAGTGGCCTCCTGGTTGTGAAGTATATCTCCTATTGGGAAGGAAGTGACCACCGAAACAGTATGCTCTTGGAATTAGTGCTTGAGTTTGCGAGATGTAAGAAGTACGGCGTATAATAATTTTTGCACTTGTAGATACTGTACCTTAAATTCACTCAGGACTTCGCTGACAAAATAGACCGGGTGTTGGATCTTCTGCGTGTGGCCCGGCTCCTCCCTCTCTACGATAATTGTAGCGCTGACTACGCGAGTCGTTGCTGCGATGTACAATAACAGAGGTTCTTCTGGCATTGGTGAAACCAAGACTGGGGGTGTGGTTAAGAAGTTCTTCTAATCTTCAAACGCTTGTTGTGCCTCAGGCGTCCATTGGAACTTATCCTGCTTCTTCAGGAGTTTAAAGAATGGCATACCTCGCATACCCAGTTGGGAAATAAACCTGCTGAGTGCGGCCATGCACCCTTTAAGCTTCTGGACGTCCTTTTGGCAAGTCGGCGGTTCCATATTTGATATGGCCTTGATCTTTTCTGGGTTGGCCTCAATGCCTCGTTGGGATATGATAAACCCGAGCAGTTTTCCCGAAGATACTCCGAAAACACACTTCTCGGGATTAAGCTTCATGCTGAAAGTCCTTAGACTTTCGAACATCTCGGTTAGGTCGGCAATGAGGTCCCTCTTTTCCCGAGTCTTTACCACGACATCGTCCACATATGCCTCCACGTTGTGTCCGAGTTGGGCGTGAAAACACCACTGTATTGCACGCTGGTACGTTGCACCAGCATTTTTCAACCCAAACGCCATCGGGGTATAGCAAAAGGCCCCAAAGGGCGTGATGAATGAAATCTTGATATGATCTTCCGCCTTTAGGCCAATCTGGTGGTACCCTGAGTAGGCATCGAGGAAACTCAAGATCTCGCACCCGGCGGTTGAATCAACCACATGATCAATCCGAGGTATCCCGAATGGATCCTTCGGATATGCTTTGTTGAGATCAGTATAGTCAATGCACATGCGCCAAGTTTTATTCTTCTTTTGAACTAGTACAGGGTTCGCCAACCAGTCAGGATGATACACGTCTTTGATAAAACCTGCAGCTAATAGCTTGGTGATCTCCTGCTTGATGGCGTTTCGACGATCTGGAGCGAACCGCCGGAGTCTTTGCTTGATTGGCTTTGCCTTTTCATCGACGTGTAAGGAATGCTGGATCACCTCCCTAGGAACACTCGGCATGTCGGATGGTTTCCAGGCAAAGATGTCCTTGTTAGCCTGGAGGAAGGTGACGAGCAAGCTTTCCTATTTATCCTCGAGCCCTATCCCGATTAGAGTCATTTTGCACGGGTCGGATGAATCGAGAATAATTCTCTTGGTTCCTTCGCCAGACTTTATCCCTGATGTGGCCTCCTTCTTGGATGGGATGTCGCCTTCTTCCTGCAATGTGACAGCCTCTGCCTGGATATTCTTCCCTTCGGTGGTTGCCTCCTGCAGCTCAGCAAGCTCATAGTTCTCTCGGTCGCATTCCAAAGATCGCTTGACGTCGCTGCGAACTGTGATGACGCTTTTGGGTCCCGGCATCTTCATCATCCAATAGGTGTAGTGCGGGACGGTCAAGAACCGAGCCAAACCGGGTCTTCCCAAGATAGCGTGATACACTATCTCGAAATCCGCTACCTCGAAATTTATAAACTCGATCCGATAATTGTTTTTGGTACCGAAGGTGACGGGCAAAACAATCTGCCCAAGAGGAAACGAAGACACCCCAGGGATCACCCCGTGGAACAGCTGTGAGCTCGGCCTTAGCTCGGAGCGGGGGATGTTCATGTCGTCGAAAGTTTTGGCGAACAAGACATTGAGTCCACTCCCTCCATCAATCAAGACTTTCTTGAGCTTTACATTGCGAATAACAGGGTCGAGCACTAAAGGGTACTTACCCGGGTGTAGAACTCGGTTGGGGTGATCTAAGCGGTCGAAGGTGATCGGGACTTCAGACCACTTTAGATACTGGTGGTTGCCGGTTCCACCGCATTGATCTCCCGAGCGATAAGCTTTTGCTTCCGCTTGGACTCGTATCCGGTGGAGCCCCCGTATATGTAGTTCAGCTCGTGCTGGGGTTCTTGGTAATCATCCTCACCGTGAGGGTCTTTCTTCTTGGCGGTCTCATCCTTCGCTGGAGCCGGTTGCTTGTTTCTCTCACGCACAAAACGCTTCAGGGTAAAGCGGTCTTTGGCGGCGTGCTTTCCCTTAGGTGGAAAGGACAGATCACATCCATGACTGTACTATAATCGGGCACCTCCCTCCGTGTGGCTCGGGGCCGGCTGCGCTCTGCTACCGCAACTAGCTCCTCGCCTTTTCGTTTTTTGTCTTTGTGCTTGGAGGACTCGGCCTTGTCGCCTTTGTTCTTCTGTTGCGGGTGATCTTCTTGGCGCTCGGCCAGGGCGTCTGACGCCGTGGTATAGCGGTCGACCAATGCAAACATCTCCTTTATTGAGGCCGGTGGTTTCCTGTACATTTTCTTGATCAGATCAGGATCGATGACCCCTTTCTGAAAAACTGCTACCACCACTGCATCAGATACATCTCTGATGGTTTTCTTCTACTGCATGAAACGCCGGATGAAATCTCTCAGTGTCTCATCTTTCTTCTGGTGGAGCTGATATAGGTCCCATGGGGTGCTAGGCATCTCATAGGTCCCCTGAATGTTCGCGATAAACTGATCGCAAAGATCGCTCCAGGAGTTCACCGAGTTCGCAGGAAGTCCTGTGAGCCTTGCTTGAGTTGAAGGGGTGAGATTGACTGGCAAATAATTTGCCGTCAAGTTTTGATTGCCCCCAGCCGCTTTAACCGCTAGGGCATAGACCTGCAGCCAAGCTTTCGGATCTCGTTCCCCGTGAAGCATAGACCTTGGAGTTGAAACCTTCGGGCCATACTACTCAGCGTAACCGAGAAGTGAACGCTCGGATTCTATCGATGGATCTGTCGTCATGATGAGGGGGAGTCCGGCGTGGTGATCCTCTGGCTCGGCGATTGTCATCAACGCGTCAGCGTGGTGTTCGACGCGACGAGCCCATGACTCGGCGATCGTCGTTGTCATTCCGACCCCGGCGATGATGATCTCTATAGTCGTTGTAGTCGTTGTACCTTTGATCGCTTTGTCGATCGTGGCCGGTACCAAAGCGTTCGTGGTCGTCGTAGCGCCAGCGTCGTTCTTCCTCGTCCTGCTCTTGCCGTATGGCGGTGATGTCTTGGCGGAGGTCGCGGTTGAGATTCCGACGGGCGTCTCCGACTGGTGGTGTGAGGCGCCGACTGCAGGTATTCCGACTGGTAGAAGTCCAACTGCTATCGGCGCGAGTAGCCGCGTGGGAGCGTGAGTGCACTTCCCCTACCGGCTTTTCCTGATTCTGCTGAATCGTTGCCGCAGTCACCATGGCCTTGATCTGGGCCACAATCGGGGCTGCCAGGCTATCAGATGCAATCATCGGGTCCAGTGTGTCGAGAAGCGTCTTGGAGGCGACGACGTTCTGCAGCGGTGTGTGGAAGATAGCTTGGTCTCCCAATCTGGATTGTAGGATGTCCTCGCGGACATTGCGGCAGCGAGATCGAAGCGATCGCACTTGTGCCTCCTTGCCCTTACGAAGAAGGTGATCTTCCTCCGTAGCTTCTTGAATCTCTTACTAGCGATGGAGATCGGTCTTCTGCTCTTCTATTGCGAAGATGCCACGAAGATTGTAGCAATTCCTCGCGATGCCGACTAGTTTGCTGGCTGAGTCAGAGTGGCATACCTGAGATAGGTCGGCCTGATCTTTACCAGATTGGATCTGGTTTAGGTCCAGGCAGACAAGTTCTCCGAGCGCATCTACGACGAAGTCCAGGTCTTCGAAGCGGAAAGCCTAGCCGGAGACGAAGGTGGCGATGATTTTGCTGATTGCTGCCATCGAGTTTGTAGGAAAAGTTTATTGTGTTTCCCCTACCTAGCGCGCCAACTGTCAACTTTTGTAGTCGGCAATGAATTTATGGGGCAGGCGCTAGATCTCAAACTCGAAGGTCACACAAGACAAAGGTTTAGACAGGTTCAGGCCCTCGACGAAGGAGGTAATACCCTAGTCCTGTGTGCTGGGATTATTTGGATCTCTTGGATCTAAGATTGCTTGTTCTCTCTGTTGTTGCCCGCCCTCTCCCTTATATAATTGGGGTGGGGCGGTTTACAGAGTCCTGATCGGTTAAGGGTTTCCGATCGGTTATTGGATACTAACCGGTTACAGGATAGAGTTTACATCTTTATCTTACCCTGCTAACAGCTCGAATTACAATCGTATCTCTTATATCTAAATATATGTTCAACTGTCTCTAGGATGTATCCCCTTGCGCACGGCAGCAAGGCTTGGCACGTAGCTTATCCTTCGGGCCTTCCACTCGGCCCTGTCTCCCCTTCTGGCACTTCTGGGACTGTTATGAGGACACCTGGGTTCTTGTATTCCACACTCATCACTATCGGTTTTCCATATAAAACTGACACAAATAACATTTGTTACTATCAGTTTCCTATAAAAAACAGACACTAATGTGTGCCACTTAACAAACAAATGTAAACATCAGTTCCGTTATACACAACCATCTGTGTCGGTTTTTTATCAAAAACGAAACAATTGATTATATTATCTTTGTCACTTTTGTATGAGAACCGATACAAATAATGTACTTGTCTGTGTCGCTTTCCTACAAGAACTGATACAAATAGTGTATGTATCTGTATTGCTTTTATATGGGAACCGACACAAATGCTACGATATTACTACCGGTTTTTTTCAAAAAAACCGACTGTAACGACCCCCATTTTCACAAAAATGCAAAAATGGAAATCTAATGCGCATACAGTACTAGTCCCATGATCAGTGGCTAGTATGCACATTTTTAACAATTGGAATCACATCCATACATCATTTTATTCAAGCGGAAGCTAATTGTACAATATATTCTTACAACTCAGAGTAGATAAATATAGCAACAGAAGAAGCAAAATCTTGTAGTGTGCCCATCCAATCCCTCAGGCAACTGACAAGGCATAATCCCTAGAAAGGTCGCTTCATTGAAAATCCCGCAGCCTACGACGAAAAGAGATCTTTCGAAGCTTCGCTATCTTTTTCCACCTAAAACAACATAATAAGCAAGGGTGAGTACTTTACGTACTCCGCAAGACTTTAGCAAATCCTATAATATATGCAAGCCATTTCAAAGGAAAGGCTTCTACGGTTAATTTGCATAAAGCGAAGTGTAATTTATAAATCAAGTTGTCATTTGCAAACTAAATTTAATAAAGCAAGTTTGACTGATAAGAAATAAGTAAAAGTAGAGCATAAGTAATAACTCACAATCCTCCATGACGTGAGCGTCGAGATGTCCAATTTCCTGCCAACTCGTGGCATAACCACAATCTTTGCCGAAGCAAGATACATCAGGTGAAAATCTTCCCATTTTGAAAATAGTAAAATTGCTAACCATGTGATGATGTTACCAAGTGCCTTTGACCGTAGGCGCGGTTAATTAATTAGATTTACACTCTGTAGAGGCGTACAGCTTTACCCACAAGAAATGATCAACCTTTTCGCCAAATCAATTAACACACTTCCTTTGGTGTGTCGGCAAGGAGATCGTAACATAACCGTTACATTACCTAGTCCTAGCTTTGCACCAGCCCGATGACGTTAAATCCTTGTTATGGAGAAGAAACATGACAGTGTATCCCTGTTATATAAAGTGGTAATAAGAGCAATAATTCCCTGCGATAGAAGCATTAAATCCCTGCGATAAGAGTTTCTTCCCATACCAAGGCGTACACTGTTATACCGCAAAATTTGAGTTTTGAAATGTTTGAATTCAAAAATAAACCATTTGAATTTTTCTTGAATTAATTCTAGCTTAAATTGAATTTTCCATTAAAGAAAGGATTTAATTTGACTAAACTATTCATCAAACTAAAGATTTTTAGTTTTAGTTGGGTTCATTGTGCTGCAAGGAATTTTTTCTGTATTTTTGGGGATTTTTCTGAATTTATTTGCTATTTATTTGAATTTATTTGCATTTATTTGAATTTCTGGAATTTTTCTTAATCAGAAAATGAATTTCATTTCCAAAAACCCTCTCGGGCCGAATCTTCTCCGGCCCGCTCCGTTTTTCCTCCGTCGGCCCGCTTCCCCAGCCCGTTTCGCCTCGGCCCGCTCCGTTTCCTCCGGCCTGCCCGCTCGCGGCCGGCGCTCGCTGAGCCACTCGCTCGCTCATGGCTCACTGGCCCAGCTCCCGCCGCCAGCTGAACCCTAGCCGCCACCGGTCTCTGCGCGCCGCACGCCGCCGTCTCAGACTCCGGGTTGGGCACGCTTCCCGAGACCCCTATAAAAGCCGCCGTGCGACCTCGCCGGAGTTGCGTCTTCATCCAACGCCTTCCGTCGCCTTTTTCTTCACCGTCGGTCCTCCTCCGTCGTTTCCGTTTGCTCGGCTGAGTTCGCCACGTCGCCCTCTTCCCGATCCGCTTTGTCTTCCGCCCCAACCGGCCCTCCTCCGCCGCTAGCCGTGTCGTCTTCCCCGCTGCCAGTGAGCGTCGCGCCGCTGCCTCGCCGTCGTCCTCCGCCGAGGAACCGTGGCTGTCCGATCTCCAGCCGATGTCCCGGATTGCGCCGCGTCGCCTCCGCCCGCAGCATCGCTTCTCGGCCATCGGATCTAGCCCTCTCGCCAGATGAGCGACGCGTGGCTCGCCTACGTCATCGCCTGCGTCAGCGCTGACATCGGCCGTGCGCCGAGTGCACGGTGAACCGGCCCGGTGCCGTGGACCGAGTCCACCAAAACCCGGATGACATCAGCGTTGCGCAATAAACCGAGTTTCCAGTACAAAAATAAATCCAGAAATTCGGATTTTCTGATTTTTCAGTATTTTCTCTGAATTTAATCTTTCAGAGGCCCGTTCTCCCTCATACGAACTCCGATTGAGGCGATTCAAGTTTGTAAATTTTTCTAAAATCAAGATCTATCTTGCAGAGCCATTTATTTTAAGTTTTGAGCTTGTTTGAGTCTCTGTTTTGAATTTATTTGGTTTCGTTGCTTTCTTTTCCGGTAGACGCTAATTCCGAGAGAGCGAACGAAGACTTTGAAGACCAAGACTCAGCACTAGATCAGCAAGGAAAGTCGTAACCTTTGATCATATTGATCCTATGTTTGCAAAAGTAATTTACTTTTATACAATTGCATGCTATTTTGTGTATCAATGCTTATTTAATGGGAGTAAATGTATACCTAGTTGACATTACGCCACCTTGATTAATTGTATGACATGTATCCATTGTTAAACCTAGGTTGGGACATTACTAGTTGGACATAATCATTATACCAACATTGGGTTATCGTAGTTATGCTTAGACATGCTTAGTTGTACAAAGGGATTCATGTCACATATTGAATAAATGTTAATCTTGACTTAATGAGATATTGAATCGTGGCCGTTAGCCACTGTTGTAAAATTTGTTGTACCATGACGGGGTTGCCATTGGTCTTGGTTGAACGAATTGTTTTCCCTCTGGCAAGTGATCGTGCAGTAAAGGGGGTGCTTTCTAGCACATTGGGATGTGGATGTCTTGCCTGAGACAACTTAAGGACTTAATCTTATGCGCCATTGAAATGGGCCTAACCGTACTACCACAAGTCTGGTATGGGACAGACCTAGATGATTAATTTGCAATGTCTAGCCTTGAGTACTGCCAATTGGTGGTGTGGGTTCCGGGATGGACGGCTAGATTTGCAAGGCGCAAGAGGGGGCCCTAAGGGGCAAAACCTTAGCGGCATCTGAGTTTAGACAAAGGCATTGTAAAGGCTTTGTCATGATCTCTCTGCCAACACACCAAAGGAAGTGTGCTTATTGGCATGGCAACAAGAGCCAATCATGTCTTATGGGTAAAGTTGTACAACCTCTGCAGAGTGTAAAACTTTTCGAATAGCCACGTCCGCGGTCATGGACAAAGCTCGGGAATTTCACACGGAGTATAGATTGTTTCATAAAATGTGGAATGTGGAATTGTTGGGATGTGAACGGGGAGTTCACTGTTGTTTTGTTGTCTAAAGTAACACTGTTAAATTTATTGGTTGATACTTGTTTTGGAAGGATTAGGGTGATGCCTCGCCATTCTGTTCATGTTGTCTACCATTGATCTATTAGTTATTTATTTATATTTTCATAAATGTGCTTTCAATCTATTTATTGTATTTCAATTCAAGTTATTGCTTTCTGCAAATGAAACATGTAGCCATCCTTGTCAAGCCGTGCATGAATATATTGCATCATTTCCCTATGGCTTGCTGAGTACTTTTTGTACTCACGGCTTTATGCCCTTGTTGATCAGTTGCTGAGGAAGGATCAGGAAATGCTGAGTATCATGAGGAGGAATTCTATGAAGACTACGTGGATTAGGAATGCGTTCCCCAGACGATTGCCTGTGGCATGTCGAATGGCTCAAGTTATCTTTTTCGCTGCAATAGTTATTTGTTTCTTATGCCCTTAAGGCATAATGGTGTAAACTTTTACCATAAGGTCGTTTGCTTTATTCAATAATAATTTGCTTCTTCTTAGTTAATTCGTTGTATGGAATGGTATTTCATCTATGTTTCCACTGTGTGCACTAGCGTGATCCTGAACTAGTGCAGTATACAAAGAGGGTTTCGGATTTGCAAATCCGGGTCCCGGCATAAGCAAACCTAGAAAGGATTGCTCATACTATCTCCCACCTACCAATGTGCAAAGCCAGACCTAAGCAACTTAATAGGTTAATGCTGCCCCATCCCAGCACTTGTGGTTGCACGGAATTCTTGGCTTGAAAACAACCCATAGCTCGGTACTTAATCCGACACGGGCAATGCTCCACCCTACACTACGTACAAGTCTAACCCTTGCACAACCGGCTATTGCCAATAATTGCCCGCATCTAAACCATAGTTTTTATTTTGAGTTTTTAGTCAAAATACCAACAATTGACATCATGTCATAACCAACCATTTTCAATTCTAAATAATCAATTTTGATCTGATCATATTCAACGTTCGTTCTAAAGCATGGCTAAGCATGGTAAATATTCGCATATACCCAACTTGTCATTATGTATTGTCTAATCCATTTATATGGTTATCAAGGTTCACATGTCCATACTTATCAAGGAAGTTTCATGAGACAACAGATATATCTACCAATACCACAAAATAGCATATATACAGAAAATAAACGCATGCATGAAACATTTTGATAAACACAACGAAAATTAAATGTTGGGATCAATATGATCATAGGGGGTGCTTGCCTTGCTTAATCGTTGTTTACGACGAAGTCGTGGTCGAAGCCTGTGTTGTCGACAACGGAATTAATGACGTCAGGTTCTACACGTCGTTCAATGGAAATATAGCGAAACAACAATTTCAATAAGGGCAAAAGGAAGACAGACAGTAAATCAAATAAAAATGCTATAAGAAACAGACGCATATTCTTTTATAGATTATTTATTCTTGTTTTACGAATTCAAGAGGCTAAAATTATGTATTCGTGTATTTACAACTTCGAATTATAGATGCTAAAATTATTTGAAGTAGAAAGATTTGTCTTATGGTGATATCGTAAAATAGTATGTTGTTAATAGGATTCAGATGCAAAGCAATGTATTTAAAGACTTTTGAATTAGTAATTTATCACTAAATTTTAGGCTGCCATTTTATCAGGCATAACACGTTAAGTTATTTACCCCATTTTCATGAACTAATTGTTAGAAGCAAGCAAGGTCCCATATGAACACATACTTATATATATACATATATACCTATTATGCTCTTCATACTAAATCACATCCTATTTGCATAAATCATTATTTGTTCAATATTTTTACCTAGCCTACCATTATTCTACCATCATGCCGAAAAGAAATATGTTTAACAAACTTCCAAAAATTCTTTCCTTATCAATTTGGTTATTATTTCATAGTTACTAATAATGTTAGACTTCAATAGAAAAGACATAAAACAACTGGTTACCCAAATATTTTTATAGAAATGGGTGCATAGCAGAATAAGGATCATGATAAAATTGGTTCCAAATAAATTTAACTTTGTTCGCAAAGTTTCTACATTTAGTCTACTTGTATATCTACTATTCATCTTTGTATTAAAATATTTTTCTAGAATAGATTTTCAAAATATTTTTGCATATTTCAGAATTTCATTATTTTAGATGAATTTAGAAATTGGTTTCATCTCAATTGGATTTCAAATGCGAAAGATATTCAAGTTTGACTGTGGTTCGGTTTGGAAAATCCAGGAAAATCAGAAAATAAGCTTTCAATATTTTGAAAGCGCCTTTTTATTTTCCGCGGGTTTTCTTTTAAATCAACTGACCGACAGGTGGGGCCATCCGGTCAGCGAGAGGTAGTGGCTGAGAGGCGCAGAGGCTAACAAGGGGGACCCGCATGTCTGTCACAAAAAAACAGAGGCTCACCTTCACGGCGACTTGCCGGCGAAGCAGCTGCTGTGAGGTCTGGTCACTGGTGCAGGGAGCATTAGGGAGATGAGCCGCACCCAGGGAAGGTACCGATTGGGCCGGAGGTGGACCAAGGCGAGCTGGCACCGAGAGGAGGCGGCGGTGGCAATGGCGGATCGCCGGAGAAGAAGACAACCGGTTCTGAGTTTGAATGGGTAGCTGGATCAGCATTAGGGGACATTAGAGGTTCCATTTTTGTGGTTAATGGGGTCGGAGGCTTACCGAATCACCTTGTCACTGACGGCCGGTCGTGAAGAAGAAGGACGATCGGTGGTGGCGAGGTTCTAAATGAGGAACGAGAGATATTTTTGAGGGCTTTTGCTCCTTACGAGCTATTGATGCTAACATGTGAAGGAATTAGGAGGAGGATCAGTGTATTGGTTCGAATTGGGTTCGATTTGCTTGCTAGGGTTCTTCAGCCATGGCAGAGATGAGGAAAATTGGCAATGGTTCAGTGGATGTGAGTAGAAGAAAAGAGAGGGGAAGTGAAGGGCATTACAAGGCGATCACAAAGCGTCTTTTATAGCCGACGATTAGCTGTAGCGAAGCTCGGACAGCAAGTATGAAAGCTTCGGAGCTTTTGCGGCGCTACACAGGAAAAGGCATGGGTGTCGCAGCGGGAAATCCGGAGGGGATGGCGGCGTGGCAAGGAGAGGACGATGACGTGGTCTCGGGCGGCGCGAATCACAGTGATTGGCGGTTACAAAGGACGGCGCGAGTCGGCTTCTTCACTTCGGGGCTTTGGCACGCCGAGCAAGATGAAGGCTGAGGCTTTCGGCTGGCGTGTGGGCCGAACAAGGAAATGGGGTCCACAGGTCAGCCAAAGGCGAGGTGACCTCAAGCAATTTTAGCAACGAGAGCTCGGTTTGGTTCAAAGAATCAGTTATCTCTCTTGTCGCAAAATTAATGAGAACTTTACTGCGCGTACTAGAGCTAGTTTAGAACCTAACATAAAAATTTCGGACCTATTGGACTTATGTAGAATTTATAGAAATTCTGACAAGCCACTGTGCACATAATTGTGTTTTCTATTTTTGAATTTTATGGAAGTTTCTATCTTGTCAAAACTTTTTCAAACTTTATATAGGAGTTATTCTTGGACATATAAGTCTTCAGTAAAAATTCGGATTTAATATATTTTATATTTTATTTATAAAAATTCTCACAATCTGATTCTTATATTTTCAACAATTCTGTATTTGAATTTTTATAAATATCAAACCTAAAGATTATCTCCTAATATTTTTACTGCAGATGATTATATCCAGGTAGAAGATAATATAAATATTTTAACATCAAAATTATGAACATTTAATTTCAGACATGTTTACTATTACTAGTCTTGCTTCATTAAATTACCTTTCTTTTCATCATTTAATATTTTGTCATGACTTTAAAATTATATTTTGTGTTCTGGATAGCTGCACAAATTTTTACAGAAATTTTTCTTATTTTTTTGTTTTACAAATCTTTTCTTATCACTTAAGTAATGGTTGATTGTTTAAAAAAAGGAATTTTCCTTTTAAGCAATAATCAAAAGAAGTCAAGAAAACTCATAGAAAATTTAGAAAAATCCAAGGAAATACAAATTAAAACTTCTTCAAATATATTATTTAATTTATTATTATTACTCATTTTTCAGGATGATACATTTAACTTAGCACATACTTAATTGGCCTCACATGACATGGAATTAAGAGGCACTAGTGAGTCATTAGAGAAGGAAATGAATATAGGAAATGAAGAACACAGAGAGGAAGCTCACAGAATAAGAGATGGTGTCATGGAGGAAGCTCGGGCATGCATAGCCGGTGGCAACCATTCAGTAGGGGAACCAAGAAAGCAACTTGAGGTTTCTATTTGGTAATTTGTGGCTGCGAATGGGAGCTAGCTGGGTGAGGCATGCTCACTGGCTTTTATAGCCCAGCAAGGCTGTGGAGAAGCTAGATAACGGGTGGGCCCGGGTATTGTTCATTGAAGTGCCACAAAACAACCTTATCACTTCCTTATCGCTAGCAGATCTGGCTTGCATTCAGTGAACCGGATAGCAATCATGGTTGTTATTTAATGAGGAATTTATGGCATGTACTAGATATAGGCTTGAAGGCATTGACAAATGTTCACAATTATCTCACACTTGTAGAATTTATAAAAATTCGTACAGTGCACTGTGCACAGATTTCAGTTTTCTGTATTTAATTTATTTGGGTGTAAATCACTTACAAAATATGTGTGAAAATTTATTTGGAGGTTTTTTATGGAAATAATAGTCTTCTTTAAAATTTTCAGCTTCCAATTATTTATATTTTATCTATTAAAATTCTCAAACTGCCATTTCCAGATTTTCAGCCTTTCAGTTTTAGAATTTGTAAAATTAACAAATTTAATTATTATTTCCAGATATTTTTATTGTTCATAGTCTGATCCAAAATGAACATAATATAAAAAATTTAGATCGAATTAATGCATAATTAATTTTATTTAAATCTGACAAATTCACTGTTGCTAGTCAAGGATTCATTAATTGCACTCTTAATTGCTTTGATGTGACATGTAACTTCCTAAAATGTCTTTATCTGACCTTTAAATTCCAAAATTAATTTCTGAATAATTTTATATGTTTAAATGATTTTTTTTATTTTATTGTTATAAACTTTTTACTCTTTTCTTTATCTATTATCATGATTATATGAAAAGACTTTTCCTTTGTAACAAAAATCAAGGAAATTCAAGAAAATTAGAAGAAATTCAGAAAAATCCATACAAATCATCAAAAAATATATTTTAATGTTGAACTTTATTTTATTGTTGTACTTTAAGTTTTGTATTGTAGAGAAAATGAAATTAGTACAATTAAAGATTCTCTTAAGAACCAAAATTCAATAAAATTTTAGATTAGTTGGAAGTTCAATGTAAATTTTTATTTCCAACTTAATTTGTTATTTTTTTATTTGAAGTTTTATTTTGCAACTCATACTTTTATTATGGTTGTATTTCAAGATATTGAAATAGAAGATAATATTTTAATTCATTCTTGATATTCTAATTAAAATTCTATTCAATTTCATTTTCTAAATTTTTATATTTATATTTTTATTATTTAGAATTTTTGGGATGTTACACCGACAGAAATAGTTGACATAGCACCGTATGTTTTTTACCAAATAGTAAACATCACTATCGGTTTTACAATAAAAGCGATACAAATGTGAGATATCACTATCGGTTTTTTAATAAAAACCGATACAAATAATTCACATAGCTTAGTGTTGTTTTTTAGCAAAAAGAGAACATCACTATCACTTTTCTAAAAATCGACACAAATACTCCAATATCACTATTTGTTTTCCAAACAAACCATGAATTTTGAACTTGCAGAAATATTTGTTCAAAGAGTGAAAAGGCCATAACTTTTGAAAACATTGTTGGATTTTTTTGAAATTTTTCAGGAACATACTTTGTGGTACTACAAATATTTTACTAAAAGGATTTTGGCAAAAAGAGTTAGCATTGAAAAAAAAGCCCAAATTCTCTTTGTAGGCATGATTTTTGTTCAAAGAGTAAAAAAGTCAAATCTTTCACAAATGATGTCCAAGTATTTTGAAAATTTCGAGAAATGATTTGTTGTAGAGTGCCTTATTTTTCTTGCATTAAGTAGCTACATACCACAACCACTGACAAAAATTGTGAACGTTTGATACGTGCAGTGCAAACACGAAACTACAGTTATGTACAATACAAACATTTCAAACACGTAGCAACTGATACAATGACGTACTCCTTTTATTTATAATACAACCCTTCTTGATGATCTACATGCATGTAATTTCTTTCATGTGTGTCGTCGTCGCCACTAAGACAGGCCCCATCCGCAAACGGAGGTATTTCATCGAATTGGTCGTATTCTTCTTCATCTATGACATTTTCAACACCAACGATCCACCGCTTGCCATATAGCACGACGTGCAACCTCGGATTGGCCGGATCACTCATATAGAAAACTTGATTTGCTTGCTTCGCAAGTACGAATGGGTCATCTTTATAGGCAAGTCTATTGAGATCTACAAGAGTAAAACCTCTCTTGTCGACCTTCACTCCATGTGGAAGTCCCACCCACTTACATCGGAACAATGGAATTTGGTATATTCTGTAATCAAGCTCCCAAATTTCTTCGATCACCTCGTAGTAAGAGTTCATTGCCATTGAGGATCCTCCTATCGAGTGATGTTCATCGGACAAAGCATCTATGCTTACACCACTATTTTGAATAGTACTCTTCGCATTCTAACTTTCAGTGTAAAAGGTGTACCCATTAATATCGTACCCCTGCCATGTCTGTACATTAAATCTAGGTCCGTCAGCCAACCATTTGATAGTCTCACTAACAGAGACCTCCGCCTTTTGTTTAAACCATGTGAGAAATCTATCGTTGTGTTCTCGCATGATGGAAAGCTCATCCATATGTGGATTCTCTTCCCATAATATCGGCTTTGCTGCTCAATGTACCCTGCAACTTCTGCGCTGTGCTGCAAGACTGCCAGATGTGCTTTGCAATACATATCAAACCGTGGCCTCGTTAATTTTGACCCAACGATTTCTTTGCCAGCAAGTCTGCCCTCATGGCGAGATAGAGGAACACCAATTGCTTGTCTTTTCCCGAGATAGTCCACGTAGAACTCAATAACCTCTTCAGTACCATAACCTTCGATAATACTACCCTCAGGCTTCGACCGATTCCTCACGTAGGATTTTAATATACCCATGTACCTCTCAAACGGATACATGTAACGTAGGAATGTCGGTCCACATATCTTAATCTCTCTGACGAGATGAACAACAAGGTGGACCATGATGTCGAAGAACGATGGTGGGAAATGCATCTCGAGCTGACATAGAGTTTGCACCACCTCACTTTGTAAGTTGTCTAGCACATCGGGGTCAATAACTTTGCAGTAGATCGCATTAAAGAAATAATATAGCTTCGTGATTGCAAACCTAACATCCTCTGGCAGAATATTTCTTATTGCAACTCGGAGCATTTGGGTCATCAACACATGACAGTCGTGGGACTTCATGCCCAGCAACTTCAAATCACCCATGGACACAAGCTTCAGAATGTTCATGAGTAGCCGATGGAACTTTAATACCTTGGAGACATTTGCAAAGGTCTTCTTTCTCCTTTTTGGACAGGGTGTAGCATGCAGTGGGGATGTACGGACCTTTTCCATCCTCCTCTATCACTGCAAGCCTAGGCCTGATTCCCATGTGGGCCATGTCACGACGAGCATTCACACCATCCTTGGTCTTTCCATGTATGTTCAGCATGATGCCAACCAAATTATCGCAGACATTCTTCTCAACGTGCATGACATCAATACAATGCTGGACATCTAACTCCTTCCAGTACGGTAAGTCCCAAAATATTGACCTCTTCTTCCAAATGGTCCTAGAATGAACAGATTTACGGCTCTTTCTGTACTGAACATTGATATCCTGTACACGTGAATATACTTGCCTACGACTCATAGGCTACGGTGTCGAACGGACTTCCCTCTTCCCATCAAATTTGCCATCCATCTTACGGTATCGATGACTTCGAGGTAGAAACCTACGGTGACCCATATACACAGTTTTCTTGGAGTTTGGCAGCCATAGTCTCTCAGTCTCCTCTTCACAAATAGGACACGCTTTGGCTCCTTTTGTACTGTAGCCCGCTAAATTACCAAGGGCCGGGAAATCATTTGTGGTCCAAAATACCATAGCCCGTAGGGTGAAATGTTCTTTTTTGTACGCATCCCACACCATGACCCCCTCATTCCACAATTTTACCAAATCCTCGATCAGTGGTGCAAGGTACACATCAATATCATTTCCCAGCTGTTTGGGTCCCGAGATTAGCATTGACATTATGATATACTTCCTCTTGATGCACAACCAAGGAGGGAGGTTGTAGATACACAACAGAACTGGCCACGTGCTGTGACAATTGCTCATATTACCAAACGGATTCATTCCATCGGTACTCAACCCAAATCTTATGTTCCTCATTTCGGCACCAAACTCCTCATGTTTCCAATCGATGTTTCTCCATTGAGTGAATCGTGAGGTGTCTCACTTGCCTTCTTCCTTCGAGACTCATAATGCCAACGCAACAATTTTGCCTCTCTGGGATTTGCAAACAACCGCTCAAGACGGGGAATGATGGGCAAGTACCACAATACCTTGGCCGGTGCACCTTTAGTGACCTCTTCACCGTCGTTGCCCCGGCTCTTACGCTTCTCCTTTTGTTTGTACCGAGGCACACCGCAAACTGGACAAATGTGCAGCTCCTGATGTGCATTACGGTACAAGATGCAATCATTCGACATGCATGTATCCTTTCTATTTCCATTCCCATGGGACATAGTAGCTTCTTCGCTTCATAAATGCTTGTTGGCAACTCGTTTCCCTCTGGAAGCAGATCTGATAGAAGAACTAGAAGTGTATTGAAACTTGTATCTGTCCAACGGTGTTTTGCCTTCAGTTTGAACAATGCAAGGACCGAACCCAACTTGGTGTATTCTGCTTTGCAACCTGTGAATAGTGGTTTCGCATCGTCTTCCATCAAGCTTTTAAACTTTTCAAACTCTCTTTCTGTGTAATTACCCTCCACATCCCGCAACATTTGCTCCAAATTTTCCTCCTCAAACATATCAAGCTTCAACTCACCATCCGGTTCCACCGTATCTTCATTGCATACCGGCAGGGTACTACTTGTCTCCCCGTGATGGATCCAACACGTGTAATTCCTCACGAAGCCATGTCGAATCAGGTGGTCCTCAATTTGAGCTGAGTTGTTAAATCTTCTCAGATTGGTGCAATCAATGCAAGGACAATATATGAAGTTTACACCCCTCCTCACCATGTCCTCTTCGGCAATTTTTTTCAACTCCTTAACACCCCTCTGAAATTCAGCACTTACACGACTTTTGTCATACATCCATTCCTTACAGTTCATCTGCAATTAAACTTCACACGATAAATTAAGGAAAAACTGGAGCGATAGCAAGCTACCTATTTGAAATATTGAGACATCATTTCAGTTAATATTACCTTTGCAAAATAGAGGACAAGTTCCTGCAAGATATATAAAATGTGTACTCCCGATCGATACCTAGATTCTTCCCTGGTTTAGAGCTTCCAATTCCCTAGATAGGAGACATACATTTGTAACACCAACAATGATATCAAACAATCTAATTATATAGTGCAGTAGCTTGCAAATCTTTTGATTACAACGAAACAAAACAAGGGTACCAACGATGACTCCTAATCTTTAAATAGGTTTGGTCCTAATCCCATTCAACGATATATGGTTCGGACAAGTTCCTAAGCCGTTGTACAACTCCAGAGAAAATTTCGACAGCATCTCCCCGCTATTCTCCATATACACGTCTCGACAACAGGACAAGAGGGGTGTGTATCTGGAGAATACCAGGGAGACGCTACCGAAATCTACTCTGCAGTTGTACAACACAGCTCAGAACCTTGCCCGAACGACATATCCTCGTACTGTCCAACGAACGTGGACAATTCGAGACTACTCGCTTATAAATATACCATTTCATTCGGTATATTTATAAACAAGCATCCTCGAACAGGAGACGTAGGTTCCGCAGCCTAAATTCTAACATTCATCTGATGACAGCAATAATAATTCCATATTAACATCAAAGCACTACAAATTAAGATAATTAAATACATGTGTTCTTGTCAAATAAAGGGTGTGAAATCTGATAGGACATACACAATACCAGTGCAATCTAAACTTTCTTTGCGACATATCAAAATTACGTAGTGCAAAATTAAAGGGGTTTGAAGGAATGCTCACATTTTGAATAAAACCACAAATTATGCAAAATGAGGGGAAATCTCCTCAAGTTAAGGCCTCAAATTCACCCTCTTAACACTCATCCTTGAGGATTTCAAATTTTCTCACCCAAGTATTGCTTCCAACCACAGAATATGAGCTATTGTTTCGGGTGGCGGCGGAGAAATCTCCTCTGGAACAATAACAAAGAAGAGTTCAGCTCGAGTGGTATAAATAACCTAAGGAGGCACATCACTATCGGTTCTCATATAAAAATCGATAGTGATGTGATCATGAACATCACAGTCGGTTCTTATAAGAGAAGAGATAGTGATGATCGTTGTCATCACAATCGGTTCTCACATAAGAAGCGATAGTGATGAATACGTTTACATCACTATCGGTTCTTATGTGAGAAGCGATAGTGATGTGCATTCTCATCACTATCGCTTCTTAAATAAGAACCGATAGTGATGTGTACGTGCTCATCACTATCGCTTTTTATGTGAAAACCGATTGTGATGATAATGCACGTCACTATCACTTCTCGCATAAGAACCGATTGTGATGTTCCCAGTGCTACATCACAATCACTTCTAACCTGAGAACTAATAGTGATTATTATTAATGCCTCTCCTAAGTCATCTATCACAATCGTTTTTTCCTATAAACTTAAGAACCGACACAGATGAAGCGATAGTGATGTACCATTGTATAGTAGTGTATCCAGAGGGAGAACACACATGCACACCACCTCGATTCCGCTGGCTATGAAGGGAAGAAGGCAGAGTAGGCGCGACTAGCCGAGGAGTGTGCGAACTCCGGGAAGGCGATTAACTTGTTTATGATTAGGGCATTCCCTTGACCAATGACTTGTTGATGATTAGGGCATTCCCTTGAACAATGACCTTCTTCACCCCACAAGAAGCATGCTGTTGGCGATGGCAGATCACTACTTCCTTGATGATGATTGATAAGGTTGAAATGATGCTTCTCCAATTCTCCTAATGATATTTCTTGTGCAGCTTCTCTTCTATTTGCCAATTCTTGAGCAACTAAGGCTTGGAGTTCTTCTTGCTGATGTTGAACTGCGGCGGTGACTAATGGATCAAGGGGGCATTGGGATAGGCAATGATCTTGACTTTCGCAAAGGTAACAAGTCATATTATTCAGGGGACATTTTCCAGGAGAATGATTTCCTTCACAGCTGGAGCAATTGATTGCATGCTCCTCAGCAGTGTGTCCTATTTCTCCACAGTAGATGCAAGCATGATCTTCAGATTGATTGGGTTGACAACATTTCAAGGAACAACGTTTAGGTATCAAGTAAGTTGTAGGAGCAGGTTTCTGATTTGAACTATTTTCTCTTCTGGCGAGAATTATGCCAAGGGTGGAATTGATCTGCACTAGATGCTGAAGATGAAGAGTGTGCGACTAGTGGTTTTGTTTCATTAGGGTGAGCATTTGAGCGACGATTGGAGATTTTAGCAATTGCTCTTCTAAGATAGATTCTTGAGAACCTTGGGGAGGTAGGGAGCTATGATTATTGTTATGCTGAAAGGGGAGTGCCTTAGCTGAATGTTGAGGATTTGGTTGAACTGGGGTAGGATTATCATCTCTTGGTGGTTGAGGGTCTTGCACGATTTTATTTTCATAATTTTGCTGAGAGACCCTGTCACAGGCATCCTGCAACAAGGATTGACAAGATGTTGGAATCAGAGAGAGATGGTCAGATAGGGGTTAACTAGGCCATAAGGCAACATTTCGTTCATTAAAATTTTCTTAATTAAAATTTCTTACTAAAGAAGGGTTGGCACGTTGTAAATTTCAACCTCAAGGTTTAACATTTACGGAGTAACCCGTAAAGCAATACCAAAATATTTACAACAAAAACTCAATAGAACATTAAATCTATATATATTCCACATAGTACATAGGAGGGATGTCTAAGGTTTTTTCTTCTACTAGCGTAATCGTAAGTATTTCTGCACAAGAGTTTGCTATGCGACTAGGGAAAGGTATAATTTGGATAGCATTATTTTCCAAAATAAGCTAGTTAGCGACGAGTTTCTTTTAAACTTTACACCTCTTATTGAGATTACCATTCCAAGGTTTCTTGTTAACGTTGTTCATCTATCATCTTTTAAAAGAGAAGAGGTTAGAATGATGATTTACACAAGAAAGAGATTTAAACGAGAGGAAAAGAGTTATCATAATCATATTTGTGCAACATATAATATTTTTCGAAGGCTCATGCTTCTAAAATAACATTTTATGTTTTAATGGCTTCATAACTTTGGGTTCCATATTGTTTTGGGTCACCTCGTCATAATTCGTTAACCTAATGCTTAAGTGTTATGAGAATATCCTGAAATATCAATACATGCAAAAACTTTCAAAAGGGCCAAAGGTAATACACTTTTATTTTGTTATATAGGAGTTGTATATATCTCCTTATATTACCACAAAAGTTTTCACTACTACTTTTTATTACTATATGGTTGTATCTTCTATTCTAGTAAATAAAGGACTAACTGAAGGTCCTATGGTAAGAGCGCCGCTCAAAGCAGGGCAAGGGGAAAAAGCAAGCTGACTTGGTTTTTCAGTGTCCAAATGAGAATATAAGGTGGTTATAGCTGTGACTTGGATGGATCAAGCCTAACTAGTAGAGAGTAAGGAGATGACTGAAAAAAAGAGAGTTGAGTTATTAATCCTAATGAGACAGAATTTTGCAAGGAGGGCTAAAAATTTTAAAAGGATATGTAGATAAGAATTTCTACAAAAGAAAGGATAAGCTTGACAGAAATTTTTTAAAAGAAGAGAAACTCTTTATGAAAATTTTCCATCTAACCTACATGTTAGGATTTCTAGTTTCATATTTTTTTAGGAGCAATTTATCATAAAACTTTAACCTAAAGGTTAAGTTTACACGTAAATCGTCCAAACAAGGAAAACAAAATTCAACTGCAAATAACAAGATATCAACACAACTTAAGAATGCTTTATATAGCTCATGTAGAATGATACAACTATGCGTAAGGATCCCTATCATACGGGGAATCTAATCTATTCTTCTACATTTTAGTGTTGGGTGACATCGACTCTTCATGAAGTAGTATTTTCATACTTTACTTCCGTCTTGTCGGTTGTAGCGAGGCGTTATGTCCATCTTGATGTCGGTGTAGACGCTGTAGTCTTCTTTGGCTCAGTATGAACAACAATTTCTCCTTCTGAATCTTAACTTGTTGATGATTAGGGCATTCCCTTGACCAATGACCTTCTTCACCCCACAAGAACATGTTGTTGGCGATGGCCAATCATTGCTTCCTTGATGATGATTGACAAGGTTGAAATGCTGGTTCTCCAATTCTTCTAATGATATTTCTTGTGCAGCTTCTCTTCTATTTGCCAATTCTGGAGCAACTAAGGCTGGAGTTCTTCTTGCTGATGCTGAACTGCGGCGGTGACTAATGGATCAAGGGGGCATTGGGATGGGCAATGATCTTGACTTTCGCAAAGGTAAGAAGTGATATTATTTAGGGGACATTTTCCAGGAGAATGATTTCCTTCATAGCTGGAGCAATTGATTGCATGCTCATCAGCAGTATGACCTATTTCTCTACAACGAATGCAAGCACGATCTTCAGATTTATTGGGCTGATAACATTTTAAGGAACAACATTTAGGTATCGAGTAAGTTGTGGGAGCTGGTTTCTGATTTGAACCGTTTTCTCTTCTGGCGAGAATTATGCCAAGGGTGGAATTGATCTACGCTAGATGCTGAAGACACTACAAGAAAAGTGATTTTTAATGACGGTCCAAACTTGTCATCATTAGTCCCGAAATCGTCATTGTAGGTTTTTTATGACAAATTTATGACGAAATCCAACTTGTCATAGTAAGTGCGTCATAGAAAGTTTTCAATGACGAATTACTTTTTTTCGTCATAGAAAATCAACTTTTCCGTGATGAATTACATTTTCGTCAACGAAGAGGTCATTTCTATGACGAATATATCCGTCATTAATTGTACCCAAAACGTCATGAAAAATATCAAATTCATCATAAAAGAACACTCCGATCGGCCAAAAATGAACGTTGACCATTTTATTTATGACGAAATTGTTCGTCACAGATTGTTGCCACGTGGACATGCATTTTCGTCATTGAACAGTGTAGTGCCACGTCAGCAGCCAGGATGTGAGGTGACGTGGCACGTGTTGTGACGCAAATGTTTCGTCATAGATAAGTGCCACGTGGACATCCATTTTTACAGCCACAACACACAATACATCTCGACACAGCACACAATATTTTCAGGAGATCAATCAATACATTGCACGTAACCATAGATATATTAAGAGACACAAACTTTGTTCACAGTACTTTTAGTTAGTACCACACTTGAAGCTATTGAAAATAAATCTATAGGTCACAAAGTTGAACCACGTTACCTAAACTCACTAGTATCAGTGAACCAGGTTAGCAGCCATACAAAATAAGTATCCATGCAAAATAAGTGAACAGGTTCATAAACTCACTAGTTGTCTTGACCAGCCATTTGCATGAGATGACAAATAATTGCATCATTCTCCTCTTGCCTCTTCTTTAAATCTCCCATTTCCTTTTGTATTTTGATCAGTGGTTCATCTGATGCTTATGCTTTTAGCTTCAAGTCTTCTACTTCTTGCTGCTGTTGCTCAACGGTCTGTCGAAGTTCAGCTGCTCCTCGTCTCTCCTACTCAAGCTGTTCCTCAAGAGCTTGTTGTTTGGAGTCCTTTGCAGAGTTCGGAGTGGAAGAATGTAAGCCAACGTTCTTCAAGAATTTGCTGGTGGCGCTACTTTGAGACAGAACCTTGTCAACAATCTCGGTAGTAGACATTGTTGGTCGACACTCTACATCGTGCACGATCATAGCTTCCATCTCAGCCTAAGACATAAAACATAACAGAATCAATAGTGATAACAGGAATAAAAGGCTTATACAAAAAAAACTTTCATCCAAATAGAACAGGACACAACAAAGGTAACCTCTGGTGATTACATGAAAAATCACTAAATTTGCATTCAGAAAATTTCATAAAAAGCACATGAAGAAATGGATTAACTTTTGTATGCTGATACAATGAATCTCTCTATTCAATGTGGTCTAGTTACTTATATGGTATGGATGCAAGAAAGCAATTTTGTAAGCACAACAGAAGAAACAGATATTTTGATGAGTCCATATATACTTATGCAGTGAGGTGACCATGGGTGCTATCATCTGGAAATACCCTTTATAGGATACAATGGCAGAAGAAAAAGGAGGAATTGCATGGACTTACAATTGCGTGTTGCACAGGTTCAGCGAGTCCCTTCTTCTTGCTGTTGTGGCACTCCTTGAGCATGTCCACAGCAGTGAATTATTGATCTTTGTTTTTCTCCTTCTACAATTGGAAGAAGAAACAAAATAAAATGTATCAAGTAGAATTTTTTTTTATTAACTACATATGGCTTTATTATAGGCAGGGCTTGAACTAAATAAGTGCATCTAATTTTATCTCTTTGGTTATCAAGGTTTCCTTGGCTGCCTACTAGCAAGGTTCCTATCAAGTGTTGTGGATGGAAAATGAATAATGAGACGGTGAACAAGATTTACTGAGCATGGTAGTGTGCAATGTAGTCATGAGACCACGTGGCTTGATGGAACTTGACTTTAGCACAATTTTGCTTGTTCTTTTTAGATATTTCCTACAGCACATGGTTCCATTAGGCACATTCATGAATGGAATTTGAATAGAACTATATATTCATAGACCGTACCTTGCTTTTCGGGTCAGACCATTTCGGACAAGTTTTCTCACTCCTCATCCGTCATGGTAGGTACTCGGGATGTTGTACTAATTTCGCTTTTGGGATACCATTGAAAACCACTTCTTCAAAGAAATACCTAGATTGTCGCACCCCACCCTTCAAAATTTCAGCACATGCATCCTTGGTTGTCCTATCATCGGTGTCCAAGGCCACCGTGTCTAGCAGTTGAATGAACCACATTAATGAATTATGCAATCTAATGTGGAAGAAGAGTAATTGTTTGTGGCCAAGAATGAAATCACTTACGCACAATTTTCCCATGAAATTATCCAAATGAGCTGTGTTGTTCTTGTACTCCTTCCAACTAGTGAGGATAGGGACATGATGCCTAATTTGAACGCTGACTGATGCAAACTTTGCGACTTCCAACGGCTTATGTGGCCTTCTCATCCCCTCGGCAAATTGGACCGCAACCTTTTGCCCATAGTTCTAGTCATCTTCTCAAGCATTTTCCCCATTGTTGATGCCTCTTCCTCTTGTAGAAGTATTTGGGGGATCTACGAAAAAGGCATTAAAGGGATTAGTTAAATGCTTAATGTTTGTAACCTATGAAAACAATCTGAAATATTGTTCTATGACACAATTGTAATAAAGATGAAAAAGAAGAATGCCCAAAAATAACTTGCCTTCATCATTTTGTTGCTGTTCTGCACCATCTTCCGAATAGGACCAATCCATGACCGGACTCGTAGGTTGAGCAATGGGTTCTTGTTCTTTTGTCCGAATTTGATCTTCATGGACCACTTGCTCGGAGGATTCAATGGTTGTATCTTCTTGATGTGTAGGTAAGGCCACTTTTTTTGCGGACCATGTTGTGACTCCAGTGGGTTCCTCTGCTGCTGTAGTTGCCCTGACTCTCTTTGTAGCTCTTGTACCACGTGGAGGCATGTTGTCGGTCTTCCTTTTTATGGGCCTTTGAGCTGGTCTTGTAACGCATGTTTTAAAATACTAGACGAGAAGAAAATTTAAGTGTAAATATGTATACAAAATGAAATAGACAGCACAACAAAAATAACATAAATGAAGCAACCTAAAGAAATTAAATAGATGCAATGCAAAACAATACATGCAGCTAACATCCTTAGCCCCCCAGCAAGAGATAGATCAGCAAGCACCTTTGTTGGTGAAGGGATGCTGGCAGATTCATCTCCCTCAGCCCCCTTATCCTCTTCAGGATCGTAATCAGAGTCATCATTGTTTCTACCCTTTTTGCTATCTTTTCAGTTGTAGTGGGGGTTGAAGTTGAATCCGTAAGATTTTTAACTGCTGATACCTAGAGATTGAAATTTAGCTTGAATCGCTGCGTGTTTGCTAGCGTAGCTTCTCATATTTGCATGGTTCAGTTCTATATAATGAAAACAATAAGATATTGTTTGAGACATAGGTGAGCATATTTTAATAGTCAAGATTTCAATTGCAGGACTATAGGGCCCTATTCATGCACAAGCATAGTAAAATTGTTATATGGAAAGATAAATACAGATCTTACCTTTGCCTTTGCTGCGTCGTGTTCTCATTGGCTGCTCCTAGTTGGATAATATGATATTCTGGTTATAGAAAAAAAAATTGAAATAGCAATAACTTCTTCACTTCAAACTATTTGAGTCTCTTCCATAATTTTGCTTTTTTGATGTTTCTACTAGCTTCTGATACAAACTCTATTGCCAATTTAGTGATTGCAGTCTAGATAATTCAACACTCCATACTGATTACTACACCCCTCATTGTGCACTCCATACTGGTTACTACACTCCATACTGGCTACTAGTCACACTTTAGACAGCAAAAGGTAAAACTTGCATAACTTTTTAATGGTTGAACCAAATTGAGTGAACTAAGATTATAATTAATCACAAGAGAATAATCTACAACTATATTATAGCCATTTATTCAGAAGATGCATTAATAGTTCCCAGATTAGAGATGAACAGAGGTTATATACATTAACAGTAGTTCTGAATAGCAGGTACTAAAATGAACATAACTTTTAATTGGCTAAGTAAAAATTTGCATTCTTAGGCTCCAAATGATCATAAGAGGATAACCTATAGTTACCCCATAACCATTTTCTCAACACCTGAAAGTTAAGTCCTCAAACTGCCCTCTGAACTTCAGACTAACTCTGAACTTTCAGCAGAAATTTCAGTTCTGGACAGCAACTTCAACAGGCCAAAACTTTTGATTCCTAACACCAAATCAAGGATACAAATACACTTTATAAATCTACAGGAAATTTCCTACAATTCTCTAGGCAATCAAAAATCCTAATTCGGCTTGCTGCTATATCAAATCTTCAGTTGAACATTTCGGACGCAATCCACAACCTAATCTGGACAGTGAACACCAAAAATGGCATACCTTTAAATTGGCTGATCGGATTTTAGTGTTCTTATACTCAAAGTAAAGGGGATTCGACTATCTACAACTTTCTCTATAGCCAAATATCCAGGAAACGCACCAATTAATCCCAGATTTGCGATGAACAGAAGGAAGGAATCTGATGAAAAACAGAACTGCACAACTTCTAGGGTTCCATCTCTAATCCATTCCATACACAACCAAACCACCATTAAAACTCCATGGAATGAACCCTAACCCAGCCACCCAACCACACCCAAACCCTAGATTTTTTCCTCACCTTGGCACAAGGGAGAAACCGCAAGGAAGGGAGGAAGGGCGCCGACCATGGGGAGGAGGCACCGCGAGCTGGCGAGGATGGCCGGAGGGCGCGGCGCTGGCCGGAGATACTCCAAGGAGGCGCATGGGTGGGAGGAGGCAGGAGGGGTCGGCAGTGGAGGGAGCAAACGATTGGGAAAAGGGAGAGAGGAGGGATTAGGTGGGAGGAAAAATAGATTAGGGCCTTCCACCGCCAGAGGTTCTAGCAACGATCGCTTCCCAACCCGAAAAAACGCGACTGCTTTCTATGACGATTTGTATTTTAGTTTCATGACGAAATTTTATGTTTCGTCACAAAAGTACATGGGGCGACGGCGCATGATACAATTAATGACGAACATAAACAAGTTGTCACAGAAAACAGATTTTTCATGACAAAAGTTGAGAACGTCACGACGTTTTCGTCACAGATAATCACTTTTCTTGTAGTGAGAAGAAGAGTGTGCGACTGGCAGTTTTGTTTCATTAGGGCAAGCATTTGCGCGACGATTGGAGATTTCAGCAATTGCTCTTCTAAAATAGATTCTTGAGAACCTTGGGGAGCTATGATTATTGTTATGCTGAAAGGGGAGTGCCTTAGATGAATGTTGAGGATTTGGTTGAACTGGGGTAGGATTATCATCTCTTGGTGGTGGAGGCTCTTGTGCGATTTTTCTTTTCATGATTTTGCTAAGAGACCTTGTCACAGGCATCCTGCAACAAGGATTGACAAGACGTTGGAATCAGAGAGAGATGGCCAGATAGGGGTTAACCAGGCCACAAGGCAACATTTTGTTCATTAAAATTTTCTTAATTAAAATTTCATACTAAAGAATGGTTGGCACGTCGTAAATTTCAACCTCAAGGTTTAACATTTATGAGAGTAACCCGTAAAGCAATACGAAAATATTTGCAACAAAAACTCAATAGAACATTAAATCTATATATATTCAACATAGTACTTGGGAGGGATGACTAAGGTTTATTCTTCTACTAGCCTAACCGTAAGTATTTCTGCACAAGAGTTTGCTATGCGACTAGAGTAAGGTATAATTTGGATAGTATTATTTTCCAAAATAGGCTATTTAGCAACGAGTTTTTTTAAACTTTACTCCTCTTACTGAGATTAGCATTCCAAGGTTTCTAATTAACGTTGCTCATCTATCATCTTTTAGAAGAAAAGAGGTTAGAATGATGATTTAGACAAGAAAGAGATTTAAAAGAGGGGAAAAGAGTTATCAAAATCATATTTGTGCAACATATAATATTTTTATAAGGCTCATGCTTCTAAAATAACATTTTATGTTTTAATGGCTTCATAACTATGGGTTCCATATTGTTTTGGGTCATCTCATCATAATTCTTTAACCTATTGGTTAAGTGTAACGAGAATATCCTCAAATATCAATACATGCAAAAACATTCAAATGGGTCAAAAGGTAATACACTTTTATTTTGTTATATAGGAGTTGTATATATCTCCTTATATTACCACAAAAGTTTTTGCTACTACTTTTTATTACTATATGGTTGTATCTTCTATTCTAGTAAATAAAGGACTAACTGAAGGTCCTATGGTAAGAGCGCCTCTCAAAGCAGGGCAGAGGGGAAAAAGCAAGCTGACTTGGTTTTTCAGCGTCCAAATGAGAATATAAGGTGGTTATAGCTATGACTTGGATGGATCAAGCCTAACTAGTAGAGAGTAACGAGATGACTGGAAAAAAGAGCTGAGTTATTAATCCTGATAATACAAAATTTTGCAAGGAGGGCTAGAAATTTTAAAAGGATTTGTAGATAAGAATTTCTACAGAAGAAATGACAAGCTTGACAGAAATTTTATAAAAGAAGAGAAACTCTTTATGAAAATTTTCCTTCTAACCTACATGTTAGGATTTCTAGATTCATATTTTTTTTAGGTGCAATTTATCATAAAACTTTAACCTAAAGGTTAAGTTTACACGTAAATTGTCTAGACAAGGAAAACAAAATCCAACTGCAAATAACAAGATATAAACACTACTTAAGAATGCTTTATATAGCTAAATAGAATGATACTACTATGCGTAAGATCTAATCTATTCTTCTACATTTTACTGTTGGGTGACATTGACTCTTCATGAAGTAGGATCTTCGGACTTTACTTCTGTCTTGCCGGTTGTAGCAAGGCGTTATGTCCATCTTGATACCGAAGCTGTAGTCTTCTTTGGCTCAGTATGAAGGAGGGTAGAGACATATTTTGGACAACTTCAGAAGAAAATTGTGAAGTTGAACTATAGGCGAGGACTATTTTTAAGGAAAGAAGAGTTTGATATAAAACAAAATGAGAGTGGGGTAAGGACAAGATCTTAAGAAAGAGGAAAGAATGGCAAAAACTACATTTTGCAAATATAGTAACTTTTTGCAAAATAAAATTTTGAGGTTGGCCTAATCTTATTTCTAACGACCATTCTATCTAGGGTTTATCCTATGGTCAATATGGCTCTGATACCAACTGTAACGGCCCCCATTTTCACATAAATGCAAAAATGAAAATCTAATGAGCATACAGTACTAGTCCCATGATCAGTGGCTAGTACGCACATTTTCAACAATTGGAATCACATCCATACATCATTTTATTCAAGCGGAAGCTATTTGTACAATATATTCTTACAACTCAGAGTATATCAATATAGCTACAGAAGAAGCAAAGTCTTGTAGTATGTCCATCCAATCACTTAGGCAACTGACAAGGCATAATCTCTAGAAAGGTCACTTTATTGAAAATCCCGCATCCTGCGACGAAAAGAGATCTTTCGAAGCTTCACTATCTTTTTCCACCTAAAACAACATAATAAGCAAGGGTGAGTACTTTACGTACTCCGCAAGATTTTAGCAAATCCTATAATACATGCAGGCCATTTCAAAGGAAAGGCTTCTACGGTTAATTTGCATAAAGCAAAATTGAATTTATAAATCAAGTTGTCATTTGCAAACGGGATTTAATAAAGCAAGTTTGACCGATAAGAAATAAGTAACAATAGAGCATAAGTAATAACTCACAGTCCTCCATGACGTGAGCGTCGAGATGTCCAATTTCCTGCCAACTCGTGGCATAACCACAATCTTTGCCAAAGCAAGGCACATCAGGTGAACATCATCCCATTTTGAAAATAGTAAAACATTTAGCTATGTGATGACGTTACCAAGTGCCTTTAACCGTAGGCACGGCTAATTAATTAGATTTACAATCTCAGAGGCGTATAGCTTTACCCACAAGAAATAATCATCTCTTTGTGCAGCGCAATTGACACACTTCCTTTAGTGTGCCGCAGAGAGATCATAATATAACCGTTACATTACCTAGACCTAGCTTTGCACCAGCCCAGTGACGTGAAACCCTTGTTATGGAAGAAGAAACATAAATAAGTACAACATGGCAGTCCATCCCTGCAATAAGATCAAGAACATAGGCAGTCCATCCTTGCAATAAGAACATAGGCAGTCCATCCCTGCAACAAGGGTTTCTTCCCATAACAAGGCATACACCGTTGTACCGATATGCATTTACCCACACCTCGGTGTGGAAGCCCCTCATAAGCAAACCTAGAAAGGATTGCTCATACTATCTCCCGCCTACCAATGTGCAAAGCTAGACCTAAGCAACTTAATAGGTTAAGGCTGCCCCATCCCAACACTTGTGGTTGCATGGAATTCTTGGCTTGAAAACAACCCATAGCTCGGTCCTTAATCCGACACGGGCAATACTTCTCCCTACACTACGTACAAGTCTAACCCTTGCACAATCGACTATTTCCAATAATTGCCCGCATCTAAACCATAGTTTTATTTTGAGTTTTTAGTCAAAATACCATCAACTGACATCATGTCATAACCAACCTTTTCAATTCTCAAGAATCAATTTTGATCTGATCATATGCAACGTTGGTTCTAAAGCATAGCTAAGCATGGTTAATATTTGCATATACCCAAGTTGACATTATGTATTGTCTAACCCATTTATATGGTTATCAAGGTTCACATGTCCATACTTATCAAGAAAGTTTCATGAGACAACAGGTATATCTACCGGTACCACAAAATAGCGTATTTATAGAAAATAAACGCATGCATGAAACATTTTGATAAACACAATGAAAATTAAATACTGAGATCAATATGATCAAAGGGGGTTCTTGCCTTGCTTAATTGTTGACTTTGATAAAGTAGCAGCTACAACTAGCGTTGTTGACAATGGAATTAGTGACGTCAGGTTCTACACGTCGTTCAATGGAAATATAGCGAACAACAATTTCAATAAGGGCAAAAAGAAGACAGACAGTATATCAAAAAAAGACTTGCTATAAAGAACGGATGCAGATTCTTTTATAGATTATTTATTCTTGTTTTATGAATTCAAGAGGCTAAAATTATGTATCCTTGTATTTATAACTTCGAATTATAGATGCCAAAATTATTTAGATTAATAGGAGTAGTACTGACTTTGCATAAGAATTCGTTTTGAATATATATATATACTACATCTTTTAGGTTGGGCTATTGGTTTTGTATCCTGGTTTGCAAGAAGGTCTTGGTTAAAACAAATATCTTAACCATTTATTTCTTATTTATTATTAAAGCTTGTTTATTCATATTACGGATTATGAAGATCATAATACTTAGGGTTATTTGGATGACATGATTTATATGCAGAACATGGTGAAACAAGATTATTTCTTCATAATAAGGTGGTCTATACATTGGGGAGCATTCCTAAGCTAATTTCATAATTTTTAGGATTTAGACGAGATGCTTTATTCCTTGTTGAAATAGCTTAAATGTTATTAAGGTTTCTGATGACCATAACACTTAAGGGTATTAAGCTAGCAAGATTCAGATGCAAAGCAAGTTATAAAAAGAATATTTTTCTAGATTATGGTAGACCATATCTTAAGGATCATTTCTGGGCTATTCTTCATAAAATTTGCATTTAGACGAGTTGTCTTATGAGTTGCCGAAAAGGCTTAAGCGTTTCTAAAACATAATACTTAAGGTTATTTTGCTAGCAAGATTTACATGCAAAATAAGATGAAGTGAAATTATTCTTTAGAATATGGTGCTATGTACTTTGGAGAGTATTTCTAAACTGAATTTATGAATTTTAGTGTTAAGACATGATATTTTATTTGCTGCAGAAATAGCATAAATGATCACAAAGTTAACGTTGTAACTTGACGGATTTTGCTTTTCGTTTGCGGCTATACTATACATGATTTTTTCATTCATTTTTCTGGTATTAACAGGGTATGATCTTAAAAGTGTTTTAGAACTAGTTTGGCATTATTTTGTTTTTGGCCGAGTTGTTTTGTATGCATATGAAGTATGAAATCCATTATGAAAGTAATCCAGATTAGTTCTTTTTGCCGATTATTATTCATGAAACAATTCAAGTTAAAGTTATATTTTAGTATACTAAGATTAACTTTTCCTAATCTGATATTTAATTTATGAGGTTTTATACATATTCAAAGTACTGTTGTTGTATTCAAAACAGTTCAATAGCAAATAATCAGTTTCATGATTATTCTGAAATATATTCACATTTGACTTATATTCTATTTATGAGGCCTACTCCAAATTAAGTTCATTTTCTTAAATATTTTGTTATTGTAAAGTGAATTAGTTCCATGGTTCAGTTTATACCTGCATTCATGTATACTACTATTGCTAGTTGACTTAATACATGGGTCTCCTTCTTATTCAAGAAACAATTCAAGTTAAAGTTATATTTTAGTATACTCAGGTAATCAACTGCCACTATAGCATTTAGAAATTGATTCTATTCATTTTGGATTTCTTTTGCATAAACCATTTTACTTTTATATATTTATAGCATTGTAGTCAACCATTAATAGAAAATGATTCAAACATAAATGAAATTAAAATATTTTTATATATTCAGGTTGCTAGAAGCATAGAGATTTCAATAAAATTTGTTTCATTCAATTCTCAGTTCATTTGCAACATTTCCATGTATAGTCTATCTTCCATCTTTTACTTTAAATTTGAATTTCAAATTGATCCAGTATTCTTTTTCAAAATATTTTGCATATTATGAGATTACTTGATTTTAGATGAATATATAAATTTATTTCATCTTGTTTGGATTAAAGATGTAGAAGTTATTAATAGTTGAAGTGGCTTGGGTATGAAAATACAGAGAAAATAGAGAATACGCTTTCACTACTCTGAAAGCGCCTTTTTATTTTTCGCGGGTTTTCTTTTAAATCTGCAGACCGACAGGTGGGGCCATCCAATCAGCGAGAGGGAGTGGCTGAGAGGCGCAGAGGCTGACAAGGGGGCCCGCAGGTCAGCGACACAAGGCAGAGGCTCACCTTCGCGGCTCATTACCGGCGAAGCAGCTCGAGGGAGGTTCGACCGGCGGTGAGGTGAGCATCAGGGAGGTGAGGCGCATCCAGGGGAGGTACCGATGTCAATTAACTCATTAGTAACTGACGGTGTTTATGATAATTACACTGAATTGAAAGAGATGTTTAAATCACATTTAAACAGATTTGATGGAGAGATAATTGCAAGGTCCAGCAAAACAAAAGGTGATTTCGAAGTGCCAAGAGACACTACGATGCGGCGCGGTCGCTCGTCGCAAGTCACAAGTCATGCGAATTTTCACGTGAAAATACGCGAACGTGCGTGCGCGTGCGTGTGTTTAGCCACTGTACACCCTATGCCTTTCTCATGCCAAGTGTCATTATTCAAGAGGTGGCAAGGACTCCACCTTTTAAGTTGCCCTTCCTCCACATGGCTAGGCAATATGGTACTAAACCATGCATGCATTGGAATTAAAGGAAATGGGCCACCCAATGAGCCAATTTCTAACATAGCATTCCCAGCTCACAAGCATCAAAAACCCTCTATCATTTTCAGGAAATTCTGACCGGATCCTCACTGCCACCAAGCCTCATTCTTCTCCAAAACTGGCGATCGGTGGAGAGCTAATCCGTCACTTCTCTCACTTCTTAATCGATAAAAATGGAACCCCTAGGTCCCGTATATGCTTTAGGTGGAACCGATTCCAACGGAGAAGCTCTCTGACGCCGGCACGGCTCACCACCTCCTCCGCCGCCGCATGTCCACGGTGGTGAGGTGGTTCGGCAAGTCGTCGATAAGAATGGGTTCCGTCCTTAGGTGCGCAATAGGGTGCTGATGCTAACCGTGCCCTCGGCCGGACCGGAGCATCACCGAATCCGCGCCGGCGGTGAGCACTAACTCGCGCCCTGTTCGGTCTCGCTGACAGGCAGGCCCGAGAAGTTAGCAGCTCGGTTGGATTTGAACCGCACTATTGGCGCGCAGCAAAAGACGTTTTTGGTTTTCCGAAAACGTATTTTGCTATTTTTTTTTCTTTAGTTTCAGAACTAGTTCAAATTCAAACTTGAATATCTTTCGCATTTCAAATCCAAATGTGATGAAACCAATTTTTAAATTCACCTAAAATCAAGAGCTTCCAAAATATACAAAAATATTTTGAAAGCCTACTCTCGATAAATATTTTAATACAAAGGTGAATAGCAGATATGAAAGTAGACTAAATGTAGAAACTTTGCAAATAAAGTTGAATTTGTATGAAACCAATTTTATCATGATCCTTATTCTGCTAGGAACCCATTCATATCGAAATATTTGGGTAACTAGTTGTTTTATGTCTTTTCTATTGAAGTCTAATATTGTTAGTTTGATTATGCAATAATAAATAAATTGATAAGTAAAGAACTTCAGGAGATTGCTAAACATATTTCTTTTCGGCATGATGGCAGTATGATGTTAGGCTAGGTAAAAATATTGAGCCAACAATGATTTATGCAAATAGGATGTCTTCTAGTATGAAGAGCATAATAAGTATATGCATATATATATATATATATATATATATATATATATATATATATATATATATATATATATATATATATATATATATATATATATATATATATATATATATATATATATGTATGTATATATATATATATGGGTATGTGTTCATCTAAGACCATGCTTACATCTAAAAATTAGTTCATGAAGATGTGGTAAATAACTTAATGTGTCATGCCTACCTAATAAAATGGCAGCAAGATGTTTGGTGATAAATCTTTAATTCAAAAGTCTTTAAATACATTGCTTTGCCTCTGAATCCTATTAACAACATACTATTCTATGATATCACCATAAGACAAATCTTTCTAGTTCAAATAATTTTAGCATCTGGAATTCGTTAAAATAAAATGAATAATTCATATGAAGCAAGAAATACCTAATACCATTTAGTCCAAAAGTAGTAAAGGTAAACATAAATAAAAACAAAACAGTATAACCAGATCAACATGAATCATAATCTTACTAACAAACACTCTTATTTTTGTGAGTAAGTTTTTAGTTGGATTTTCTATTTGTCTTCTTTTCGCCCTTATATTGGTTCGTTATTTATTGTATGTTATCCCTGATGATCGACGAGTAGATTCTGACGAACCAGAATTAGTAGACGACGACCTCGCCGACGACTCGAACTTTATACATGACAACGATCAGCAAGGCAAGCACCCCTTGATCATTTTGATCCTATTACTTCAAATATTTACTTTCAATGCTTGAAAAATTATTATGCATGCGCGTACTTGTCATAAAAATATTATGTTGGAATATTGTTAGATATACCTGATATTTCTTAAAACTTCATGTGAACCTTCATAACCATAGAAAAAGGGTAGACATTACATAATGTCAAATTGGGTATATACGATTAATAATCATGTTTAGCCATGCTCATTTTGCAACAAAGTAGATGATCAAAACAAATTGCTTCATGGGAATTTGATAATGATGGATTAGCTATGCTATCGATTGTAGATATTTTAAATATTAAAACTCAAAAACAAAACTATGGTTTAGATGCGGGCAATTATTGGCAGTAGCCAGTTGTGCAAGAGATGGACTTGTACGTAGTATAGGGAGGAGTATTGCCCGTATCGGATTAAGGACTGAGCTATGGGTTGTTTTCAAGCCAAGAAAACCGTACAACCACAAGTGCTAGTATGGGACAGCCTTAATCTATTAAGTTGCTTAAATCTGACTTTGCACATTGTTAGGCGCGAGATAGTATGAGCAATCCTTTCTAGGTTTGCTTATGAGGGTCTTCCACACCGAGGTGTGGGTAAATGCATATCGGTACATCGATGTACGCCTTGTTATGGGAAGAATCTGTTTCTGGCAGAGATGGACTGCCAATGTTAATGATCTACATACAGAGATGGACTATTATGTTTTACTTAATTATGTTTCTTTCCCATAACAAGGAGTCAACGTCATCGGGCTGGTGCAAAGTTAGGTTTAGACAATGTAACGATTATGTCATGATCACCATGCCGACACCCCAAAGGAAGAGTGTCAACTGGCATGGCAAAAATGGCAAATCATTTGTTGTGGGTAAAGCTATAAACCTCTGCAAAGTGTAAATCTAATTAATTAGCCGCGCCTACTGTCAAAGGCACTTGGTAAAGTCATTACATGGTTAGAGCTTTAATATTTCCAAAATGACTTGATGGGGAAATAGTGTTTTGAAATATACTTCATGTCAGGGGATATGACATGGGAATGGATTGAATCAGTCAGGGAGACTACGATATAATCTTATCGTTGTATTAGTACTTAGATACTACAATAGATGCTCTTTTACAAATACCGGTTGCAATCTAGTATATGATTATGCTTTAATTTGCCAACGCAAAATAACTGTAGAAACCTTGCCTTTGATATAACCTGCATTTACTTATACTTGCATCTATGATAAACCATAAGACTTGCCGAGTACACAATGTACTCAATCTTGCTATCAATGTTGTTTTTAGGTGATGATATCGAATACTCCGATGATCATTACGACCATACCAGATTATTTTTCTCTGACCATGGGCATACTACAAGAGAAATAAAGTTTTCGCTGCTTTTTTCTTTCAAGTTTTGGCTTGTAAAACTATTATGTAATCTCACACGCTTAGCATATGTCATATTATTGTGTATGGATGTGATTTCAATTTGTAATCTGTGCGTACTAGCCACTGATCATGGGACTAGTACAATATGCACAGGGAACCCATTATTGGTATTTATTATCAAAAATAGGGTCCTTACAAGTTGGTATCAGAGCCATGCAGACTGTAGGAAATCCTTAATTAGCATGGCCGCTAGTCAAAAGAAAATTTAATAAGCTTAAAATAAACTAGAGCTTAATTTATAAATATATCTTTACTAACACTTCTCTTTATTACCTTAACTATCTGTTGATCTTTCTTATCTACTCTAAATTGAAAAATTATAATCTAAACAGATGGATATTATCCTATGCTATGAGTCGAATGCTCGTGAGGAGGCAGGAATTAAGAGAGTGCTAGCCAAGATGTTGGATGTGGCACAATATACTGAGAATCCTCGCTATATGGTGTACTACGTGGCCTTTAGTTCCTCTACAGTCGAGTATGCAGCCCGACTGCATATTCCTGCCGGCGCATCGTATGATGAAGGGGAACATAATTTCGAAGGCTATGGCTCAACTATGGATGTTGCCATGAGTGATGCTGCTTATACCGCTGTTGTACGCCTGCACAATGCTCTCCTAAGTCGCATTCCGCCTATCGCTCAGATCCTTCTCGCCGCGCTTGAGACACTACCTACCCAGATCCTGCAAGCATTCATCTGGATAGACTTCACACCTTGGTGGAGTTTAGTAATGCTGCTGATGAGCATCATCGCCGCATAGCTCAGGAGGCAGTTGTCTGTCGCTGTCGTGTGGGCTACCTGGAGGGAGCGATCGTCCCATTTGTGAACATGGGGTTTATCTCTCGCTCAGTTCTGGGTAATGCCGCACCAGAGGCACCTCAAGTTCACGCCGCACCTGCTGTCCCTGCCACTGTTTCAGCACCTACCCCTGCTGCACCAACCAGCCTCCGGCGCACCGCCCGCATGTCAGTAGGAGGTAGCCGACCCCGTATTGCCAAACTCAATGCTGAATCTGGACCCTTTACTTCCCGTCGCCCCAAGACGACTCAGGCGTCCCGAGATGCTTGCTCTGCTTCAACGGGAAGCTCATCGGAGAAGTTCCCACCTATGAATGAAGACGACCTTAAAACAGGATTTGCTGGTTGGCTTGAAACCAGTGATTAGGATAGTTTAGACCTCCTAGGAATAAGAGGTGACCCTATATAAAATAGGTAGTAAGGCAGACTTTTGGTTGTATTATGTAGTATACTTAGCAAGAATGTCCTTAGTATTGTACGGTTAGGGATGTAAAATATTATCTATATGAATGAAAACTTTTGGGTTTCAAGAATTTTTTGTATTCCTTTGATGGCATTCGTAATTATTTAACGTAAAATTTAAGTTTTCACGACATTTCAAACCTTCTAATAAAAGATGGCATGGTGAGAGAAAAATAATTATTGTAATCCTTTTCTTCCAATTTGAAATATTATGTTACTAACTAATTTTCTTTTATAATAATTTCAGATGGCTAAAAACATAAACTGGTCTGATATTGTAAGAGAGTTGGCTGAAAATTTAGGTCATAAAAAACATGCACCTATTTTTGATATCAAGCAAACACAATTTGGATATAAAGTTTCTAGCTATGCCACTACATCGCTTGAAGGCAAAAAATTGCATCATAATGTGAAGCACCATAATGAATCTAAGTATGAAGCAATTCAGGAGTCAGGCCGTAAGCTTATGAGCCAGATATGCAAAGCACACCACATTAATATTAAGGCATATGTCTGTTCATATGAGGCCTATGTGGGATCCCAAAATTCAGCAAGAGAACCAAGACGACGAGTTGGTAATCGACGCGAGTATTTGCGCCAATTCCTGGAGTGCAAAATCCTCCACTCTTACCTTCCAGTTCAGAAAGTAGCTGTGATGTAGATTCACCACCGCCCTATACATAATTCGAGGCGCAGGGATTATATCTAGCGACACTAATTAAGGGAATAGTAGAATCTTATGTTATAGGGTTGAGGCAGTAGTTAAGTCATTCAGTTTGTAATGCATATATAGATGTTTGTAAACATATGTGATCTTTTGGTGTTGTATGACCTCTTGTTCGAGAGTTCTCTTTTGTGTTATCTCATGGATATCTCTCGCTAATATAACTTTGAGGTGAAAATTTTTGATGAGATGATCCTTGGAGTAGCATGAGTATATATACCTGTTGCTTATCAAAAAAAACAACTACCATATATTTAACATTTATCAGTACTAATAAAATAATTCTCATTATATTGCAGGATGCCGGTAACGCGATCACTTAGTCATATTTTGGAAAGTGAGGCTACCCCTGAGACCCAATCTCAAAGGAACGTAATTCCGACACCAGCTCAACCAAATCCAATGCATCCCTCAGCCAGAACCTCATCATCCCAACCCGCTAATCGTGATAATCCTCCTCCACAAAACCAACCAAATCCAATTCCAGAAAATCAATTACCTGAACCCCCGACCATGGCTCAAGTGCTCGCCATGATTGAACAGAACCGTCAAACTCAGACTATTCTTCTCCAACAAATGGTTCAGAATACTGCTAATATTGGCTCAGCCATTGCTAGAGGTGGCAATGGAAACATTTCCCATTACTCCAAGCTAAATTAGTTTCTTAAAACTCGACCTCCCATCTTTTCTTCCTTAACTGATCCATTGGAAGCTGATGATTGGCTTCGTTCAGTCGAGAGTAAATTGACCATTGCACAATGCAATGACCAAGAAAAAGTACTCTATGCATCCTACCAGCTGCAAGGAGCTATGGCAGCTTGGTGGGAAAATTATCAAGCCATGGTACCTCCAAACCAAGTTATTCCTTGGGAAGTTTTTAAGGAAGCTTTTCACAAAACTGACATTCCATCTAGTTTGATGGAATTTAAGAAAAGGGAATTCCTGGACCTTCGCCAAGGTAACATGACTGTGGTGGAGTATCTCCATCGCTTCAACTATTTGGCTCGATATGCTCCCTCTGAGGTCACCACATAAGAAAAAAGGGTTGAGCGTTTCAGGGAGCATTTGAATGATGAAGTTAAATGGACCCTTGTGGCCCATGATGTCCATGACTTCCAAACTCTGGTGGACAAGGCCCTTCGAGTTGAGCAAGGCACCCGAACAATTTTAGAGTCGCGAAAGCGAAAGTGGATAGCCAAAAAGAATATGAGTGTTAATCCTCCTAAACCTCGATTTGGGCAACCGTCCAATCCCAAATCTTCTGATCCACCATTTCAGCAAAGACATTAGGGTCAAGCACCTCGACCTCAAGCTCCTCGCCAGCAGCCTCCTATTCGCTCCAGTGGTAATATGGGTAAACGGCCTTCGGGTGCTCAAAACCCGACGGCCCATGTGACCTGTTTCCATTGCAGTGAACGTGGGCATTATGCCAGTAACTGCCCCAAGAAGAATTCAACTCGTCCGCAATCCCAGGGAGCACTGCAACGACCCCCAGGTCGCCCAAAAGGATCTGGAGGACCACAACCTGTCAGGACAGCCCCTAATAATTTCCAAGGCCCTAGTCGTGGTCGTTTGCACCATGTGACCTCTAAGGATGCAAATGATGCACCTGACATGGTGATTGGTACGTTGCTAGTTTACTCCATTCCAACTTTGGTGTTATTTGATTCTGGAGCTTCGCATTCTTTATTTCCAAGAAATTTTTGGATCAAAATGAAATTCCTGTTGATCTTTTGACTTCTATCATGATGATATCTTCCCCTGGGGCCAAAATCAAAACTGCTAGTCTTTGCCCTGGAGTCAGCATTGAAATAAATGGAGTATTATTTTATGCTGATCTCATCATTATCGAAACTCAAGGCTTAGATATAATTCTTCGTATGGATTGGCTATCCAAGCATAAGGGCTGTATAGATTGAGCTAATCTATCCATATCCTTGCTAAGCCCAGAAGAAATTAGGGTAGAATTCTTGTCTAACCAAGACAAATCATCTTCCCAATCGTTCTTTTGTTCTACCTCATTGAAAGAATTTTCTCACGTACCTGTAGTCTGTGATTATCCTGATGTTTTTCCAAATAAGCTCCCAGGTTTACCTCAGATAGAGATATGGAATTTGTTATCAATATTATTCCCAGAACAGCCCCAATTTCCAAACGTCCTTAACGAATGGCCCCGACTGAACTGGTTGAACTTAAGAAGCAAATTAAAGAACAATTGGATAAAGGGTTTATTCGCCCCAGTTCTTCTTGGGGGAGTCCAGTTCTATTTGTTAACAAAAAGGATGGTAGTCTACTCATGTGCATAGATTATCGTGTTTTAAATGATGTCACCATCAAAAACAAATATCCTCTTCCTCGCATCGATGATCTATTTGATCAATTGAGTGGTGCTCGAGTCTTTTCAAAGATTGACTTAAGACATGGGTACTACCAATTAAAAATCCAACACTGTGATATTCCAAAAACTGCATTTACCACTCGATATGGTCTCTTTGAGTATGTCGTGATGTCCTTCGGACTAACCAATGCTCCTGCAAGTTTTATGTGCCTTATGAATAAGGTCTTTATGGAGTATTTGGACAAGTTCGTTGTGGTATTCATTGATGATATTCCCATCTATTCCAAATTTGAAGAAGAACATGCGCAACATTTGAACATGGTTCTTGAAAATCTTCGAGCCCACCGACTCTATGCCAAATTTGAAAAATGTGATTTTTGGTTGAAAGAAATTGCATTCCTTGGGCATATTCTTTCAGAAGAAGGAATTTCTGTTGACCCTAGTAAAATTCAAGTTGTTCAAGCCTGGGAACAACACAAGTCTGTTCCTCAGATTCGAAGTTTTCTCGGTTTAGCATGATATTATCGCCGCTTTATCGAAAACTTCTCCAAAATCGCTAAACCGATGACTCAGCTATTAAAGAAAGAAAAGAAGTTTGAATGGACACCCGAATGTGAATCAAGTTTTCAAGAATTGAACAAAAGACTAACTTCAACACCTGTCCATGTGTTGCCAGACGTCCATAAAAATTTTGACGTCTTTTGTGATGCATCACGACACGGTCTTGGATGCAAGAATCCAGAGCTGTAGCATACGCTTCTCGGCAGCTCCATCCCCGTGAGCAAAATTGTCCTACCCATGACATGGAATTAGCAGCTGTGGTTCATGCTCTAAAGATTTGGCGTCATTACCTCATTAGTAATCGATGCAATGTATACACTGATCATAAGAGCCTGAAATATTTCTTCACTCAATCGGATTTGAACCTTAGACAGAGAAGATGGTTGGAGCTAATCAAGGACTATGATCTTAGCATTAATTACCACCCAGGTAAAGCTAATGTCGTAGCCGACGCCCTTAGTCGGAAACTCCATTATATCTCTATCTCGGCTTACACTGACCAATCTGAGCTGCAAAATAAATTTCAAAAGCTTAATTTAGGGATTATTGAAAAAGGGTTTTTGGCCGCACTAGAAGTGCAAGCAACCTTGAAATCCCAAATTAAAGCTGCCCAACTTGCTGATGAAGCCATCATCAAAATCCGAGAAGAATTAAAGCAAAGCATTGAATCTGAATTCATGGAAGGTTCTGACGACTTGCTTATGCATAGAAAACAAATTTATGTTCCCAATAATTCTGAGCTTAAGAATTTGCTCCCAATCCATCCCGGGTGTACAAAAATGTATCAAGATCTCTGATAGGAATATTGGTGGCCCGACATGAAAAAGGATATCGCAGCATATGTTGCAATTTGCGATGTGTGCTGACGAGTCAAAGCTGAACATCAATGTCCTACTGGACTCCTTCAGCCTTTAAAAATTCTTGAATGGAAATGAGATGATATCAGTGTGGATTTCATCACTGGTCTGCCTAGGACCAGAAAAGGACATGACTCTATTTGGGTGATTGTGGATCGATTAACTAAAGTGGTCCACTTTATACCTATCAAGACCACTCATTCTGGAGATAAGCTTGTCGAGCTATATTTGGAAAATATTGTCCGTTTGCATGGTGTCCCAAAGACAATTGTCTCTGATCGAGGATCCCAGTTTACATCCCGTTTCTGTGAAAGGTTGCACGGTCTTCTGGGAACTAAGCTAAATTTCAGTACGGCTTATCATCCTCAGATAGACGGTCAAACAGAAAGAACTAATCAAATCTTGGAAGACATGTTGAGAGCTTGTGTACTGTCTTATAGTGCTAATTGGGAAAAGTGTTTAGCATTCGCGGAATTCTCATATAATAACAGTTTCCAAGCTAGTCTCAAAATGTCGCCATTTGAGGCACTGTATGGAAGAAAGTGTAGAACACCTCTCTTTTGGTCTGAAGTAGGTGAAAGAAAATTCTTTGGACCAAATCTCATACAAGAAGCCCAAGAGCAAGTGGATATGATTAGAAGTCGATTAAAAGAGGCTCAATCTCGCCAAAAGAGTTACGCCGACTATCGTCGACGTGAACCCAGCTTCGAAGTCGGTGATCATGTCTATTTAAAAGTCTCACCGCTCCGCGGAGTCCGTTGTTTTCACATCCATGGAAAGCTAGCTCCTCGATTCATTGATCCATATCAAATCCTTGAGAAAATGGGTGAGATGGCTTACAAGTTGGAACTGCCGCCCCAATTATCTGAAGTGCATGATGTTTTCCATGTGTCCCAACTTAAAAAGTGCCTTCGCGTTCCTGATGAGCTCACCAATATTGAAAATATCGATCTTCAACCTGATCTATCCTATCGAGAGCATCCAATCCGCATTCTTGAAGAGGCAGAACGCCATACCATGAATAAATCCCACAAAATGCTAAAAGTTCAATGTTGCAACCACTCAGAAGATGAAGCCACATGGGAACATGAAGATCAACTCAAGAAGGAATTTCCAGACTTCTTCTAGCCCTCGCCAAATCTCGAGGACGAGATTTTTGTAAGGGAATAGGTTTGTAACATCCTACTAATCATATACAAATAAAAAAATCAAGTAAATATTTAAACCAAATTTCATTTTTGCCTTTTTCTGGTTTTTCCTGAATTTGCTCTGAATTTTCTTGATCACCTTTGATTATTGCTTGAAAGGAAACCCTTTTTATAAACAACCAAACTTTACTTAAGTAATAAGAAAAGATTTGTAAAACAACAAAATAAGAAAAATTGCTGTAAAATTCGTGGAGCTATCCAAAACACAAAAATATAATTTTAAAGTCATGTCAAAGTATTAAAAGATGAAAAGAAAGGTAATTTAAAGAATCATGACTAGCAATAGTAAAAATGTCAGAAATTAAATTGCCATAATTTCGATGTGAAAATTTTTATATTATCTTCTCCATGGATAGAGTCATCTGCAGTAATAATATCAGAATATAATCTTTAGGTTTGATATTTATAAAAATTCAAATACTGAAAAGTTGAAAATCTAGAAACTTCAATGTCAAAATTTTATTAAATAAACTATCAAGAATCTGAAGATGAAAATTTTACAGGAGGTTAATGTATACATAGGGAACCCTCACAAAAAGTTTCCAAATTTTTGAATAGATATAAATACTTAAATAAACATAAAACAGAATGCATAAATTTGTGCACAATGTATTGTCAGAATTTTTATGGTAGGTTCTAAACTACCTCAGGCACACTCAGTAAATTCCTCATTAATTTACCGATTAGATTGGAAATGGATTAAGTGAACCCAATTCAGCATTCTTTCAGCCAAAATTGGAGTTCTCCTCCTCTCTCACTGCCGCGTAGGCCCGATCCACTGTGTGGTCCCACCTGTCAGCCGCTGTCATCGCCTTCTCCCTCTCCTCTCGCAGGCGAGCTCACGCATGACCGGAGCAGCTTCGCCACCTCTGCCATTCCGCGACTCCCAAGGAAACCGCCTCATCAACACATCGCCACGCATCGTCCTTGCCAAGAAATTCCACTGCGCTGCCCATTCCTTCTCCTGTTCTGGCACCGCAAAACTCAGCCGAGTTCACACCAGGTAACGGGCTCGTCTACAGCGAATCCTTGTCCTATAAATACCGAAGCATGATCGCCAAAGACAGTGCTTCAAAACCCCTCTTGTTTCATCCAGTTTCATCCACCGATTGAATCAGCCAATTTCGCAATTTCCTGAATCAGCTGAAGACCTAGTTTTCTGATCTTGCTCGATTGAAGGTGGTACAAGCAACCATTCTTCAATTGCTTTCTGTTATAGCATTCCCAGCTCACAAGCATAAAAAACCCTCTATCATTTTCAGGAAATTCCGACCGAAGCCTCACCGCCACCAATCCTCCTTCTTCTCAAAAACCGGCGATCGGTGGTGAGCTAATCCGTCACTTCTCTCACTTCCTAATCGATAAAAATGGAACCCCTAGGTCCCGTAGATGCTTTAGGTGGAACCGATTCCATCGGAGAAGCTCTCTGACGTCGGCACAGCTCGCCGCCTCCTCCGCCGCCACATGTCCATGGTGGCGAGGTGGTTCGGCTAGTCGTTGGTAGGAATGGGTTCCGTCCTTAGGTGCGCAGCGAATAGGGTTCTGATGCTAACCGTGCCCTTGGCCGGACCGGAGCATCACTGGATCCACGTCGGCGGTGAGCCCTACCTCGTGCCCTGTTTGGTCTCCCTGACAGGTGGGCTCGAGAAGTCAGCGGCTCAGTCGGATTTGAACAGCACTGTTGGCGCGAAGCAAAAGACTTTTTTGGTATTCCGAAAACGTATTTTGCTATTTTTTTCTTTAGTTTCAGAACTAGTTCAAATTCAAACTTGAATATCTTTCGCATTTGAAATCCAAATACGATGAAACTAATTTCTAAATTCATCTAAAATCAGGAGCTTCCAGAATATGCAAAAATATTTTGAAAGCCTTCTGTGGAAAAATATTTTAATACAAAGGTGAATAGTAGATATGAAAGTAGACTAAATGTAGAAACTTTGCAAATAAAGTTGAATTTGTATGGAACCAATTTTATCATGATCCTTATTCTGCTAGGAATCCATTCATATAAAAATATTTGGGTAACTAGTTGTTTTATGTCTTTTCTATTGAAGTCTAATATTGTTAGTTTGATTATGCAATAATAAATAAAATTGATAAGTAAAGAACTTCAGGAGATTGCTAAACATATTTCTTTTCAGCATGATGGCAGTATGATGTTAAGCTAGGTAAAAATATTGAGCCAACAAGGATTTATGCAAATAGGATGTCTTCTAGTATGAAGAGCATAATAAGCATATGCATATATATATATATGGGTATGTGTTCATATAAGACCATGCTTGCATCTAAAAATTAGTTCACGAAGATGTGGTAAATAACTTAATGTGTCATGCCTACCTAATAAAATTAACCCTTTGCCACTGGAAGTTTCCAAAATTACCAACCAAATGCCATCGTATATAAACTACAGAATCCAGCTCACATCTCCTCATTTCTTCTCCTCCTCTCTCGCTTTCCCCTGTACGACATGCCTTCTCCCTCCGCCGCACCGGTCTCTGTCATCCCTGACTTCCTCCCTCCTCTGCCATCCCCAGCCTCCTCCCTCCTCTGCCATCCCCAGCCTCCTTCCTCCTCTGCTGAGCTAGATCCGGCGGGTCGCAGGTAGAGCAGCCGAACTCGAGCTTGGAGCGGCAGGAGGCTACAGGGTCCAAGCGTGGCACATGTGGAGCCAAACGGATCCGGTCGTAGCACGGCGGGAGGCAGTCAGATCCAGCACAGCGTGGGTGGAGGCAGCTGGATCTGATGGTGGAATGGCGGGAGGCGAGGAGGTGACTAGATAAAAAAGCTGCACCATCCAACCCATCAAAAAGCCAAGATGCCAAACAACATGTCTTGGCTTAAAAGCAGACGGCTTAAAAGCTCGTTAAGCGAAAAAGCTAGCTTTAGGCCAAAAGCCAAAAAGCCTAAGTTGTAACAAACAAGGCCTTAATATGCTTTGAGAAGCATGCAAAACCCGTTATGTTTGTGGGTTTCAGGTTAGTCCATGTATGCGTAAGTGAGTCAATCCTATCCCTTGATGGTGATCCTTAGGGTAGAAGGAACTCATCCAAGGGTGGAGGATAACTCAAGAGTAGTATAAATAGAGGGGTAGGGGCAGCCTTCTTGCTCTTGAAGGTTTTGAGGTTTTTATGCTCCTTTGAGCTTTGCCACTTTGTTATGAGCCTTTGTAAACCTCCCTTCCAGAAATTAAATTTTCATTTACTTAAGTCTGAATTTATTTTTTGCATTTACATTATGTCTTAAATTTAGCATTTAAATTCCACACTTACATTCTTACAATTTACATGCCCGCAAGTTGGATTTGCCTCCCCTCCTTCTACTTACTTGTGCTTCTTATACTGAGGATGTATGATTGATGGATGAATCTTCTTCAGATCATATCCCAATCATCTAGGCAATCTTGTGTGTTCTTTACAATAAACCGATTTTTTGCGCTTGAGGTAATCATTCTTTCAAGATCGTGTTTTTGAGGTTCTTCTCTGGTGTTCTAGCTTGCTATGACATGTGGGATACCATCTAGGATCATCTTGATCATCAAGAACCCACGAGCAAGTTTATGGCTCAGTTTTTGTTCTTGAACCCGTTTTTGTGCACTCTTCCTCCAATGGAAAAAGGTCAGAACTTTAACATCAATCCTTGCGATTGAAGGTTAGAATAGGTTCCTGACATCCATAGGAAGGTGCTCACAAAATTTCATGGTGTTTGGATTAGCCGATCAAAAAATTCATCAATTTTTCAGTCGTGCTGATTCTCACTATTCCTGCGTTGTTCTTTACTGTAGGTACAGTACCCACGACAGTACTACTACAGTACCTAGTAGTGCTAGGCTATTGTTCATCCGACAGTACCGAGCCTAAACAGCGGTAGTGCTGGCCTTCACTGAAAATTCCCGGAATATTGTTTTCTCCACTTTGCTTTGATGAAGTGGGGTTCTTGGTTTGTTTTTTGAGGAGAATGTTTTAATTTGTGATCATTCACCTTCCTCTAATCGCCATTCCTGTCCTTCATTGTAAAATTGAGGTATATTTAATGGTGAATGTTATTTGATTTTTGGAGTTTGTTTGCTCTCTATTTTGGTGTTTATTTGGTTTTCTCTCTCGTTTCACGTAGACATTGAGTTGTGCGACACATCCGAGGAAGATCCGTCAACTCAAGAGCAGGTTTTAAAGCAAGAGCAAGACCTTTTCCAAGGTAAGTTGTGCTTTGATCATGATGAAACATGCTACTTTGCTTTTACCTTATTGCATATTATTTCATGTATACAACTGTTTCAAATTAAATTAGGACTTAGCTAATCTACCTATTTGGTCTATATCTTACCTTGTCATTTGTACACCATGATTTATTTGTCACCCTAGATTGCTTCATTATAGTTGGTTAATAACTAAATCAACATGGGTTGGTTAGACCGTGTTAGTACGCTTAGACATGCCACATCATCACATGTATTTGAATCATCAATGTTTAATCTTGACTAATGGAATATAGAACATGATTATGAATTGTCGAGTCAGGTGTTGTCACATGTTGATATTGAGTTGTAATGGTGAGGGATGTCACGCAACGATGTTGACTTGTTGATGGCACATGGTGCTTGGTAATCAACTAGGGTAGTAATCATTTAGATTGAAGCAAGTAGTAAGGAGCAGTGTTCTAAGGTGGGCCAAACGACAGAGGTTGTGGAAGTCTTTCTTTAGTCATCTTAAGGACTTAACCTTTGACCTGAGTCAAACATGCAACCACATGTCTGGAATAGGACAACCTAGCTGATTAATTATCAATGTTTTAGCTTTGGTACTACCAATGGCGGTTTGATTCCTGGGTTCACGGATCAACTCACATGACGTAAGAGGGGGGCCTCTTGTGGCGGTTTAACCCATTAGTGTTGAAATCTCAGCGGGTAGTACTGGGTTAAGGCAGAGCTTTGTAAAGGCTTCGTCATGATCTCTCCGTCGACACACAAAGGAAGTGTATTAATTGCATGGCAACAAGAGACGATCATGTCGTGTGGGTAAAGTGCATAATCTCTACAGAGTGTAAATCTATTCAGATTGTCGTGCTCGCAGTATTGAGCATAGCTCAAGAATTATAGTCAAGGGTTAGATTTTAATTAAATGAAAATTTGGGATGGATGGTAGGTTGCCATTGGATGGTTTGGAATTTGACTTAGGATTGGATACATTTGTTTAAATGAAAAATGCTGAATCTATCTATTACTGTTATTTGCTTTACTGTTTTTACAATCTACTTACCGTATCCATTTACAAATATTGCTTTACTGCAAATAGCCATGTTATCCATTCCATTGGAATAAGCCATGCATATAGTTATGTTACAATTGCATTATGTGCACAACATGTTGAGTGCTTTAAGTACTTACCCTTGCTAACAACAAATCTCCAGTTAAGGAGTCTACATCAGCTCTTGAGGAGGAGACGAATGTTTAGGGTACGAGCCTTGTCAATTGCCTATGGTATACTGAGGGTTTATCTACGTTTTTATTCTACTGCAGTTTAATTTGTTATTCAGCCTTGCGAGGCATAATCATGTAAGTTGACCATAAGGTCATTCAATTAGTTTTATTTAATATATGGAGTCTTTTATTATTTACTATTGTGTATGATTGTGATATTCATCTATGTTGAGACTGTGTGCACTAGCTTAATCCTAGACTAGTGCGATATACACAGAGGGTCCGGATATGCATATTCGGGTCCCGACACGTGTCCTATTTGTGAAGAGGAGACTGAGCTTTTGCCTACATAATTCTAAGAAAAGTGTGTACATGGGTCACCTTAGGTTTCTACCTCGAAGTCATCGATACCGTAAGTTGGATGATAAATTTGCTGGGAAAATGAAGTTTGTTCGGCCCTGCGGCCTATGACTGGAAGGCAAGTATATTCACGCATGGAAGATATCAATACTTAGTATGGAAAAAGCCGTAAATTTGTTCATCCCAGGACCATTTGGAAGAACAAGTCGATATTTTGGGAATTACCATACTGGAAGCAGTTAGGTGTCCGGCATTGTATTGATGTCATGCACGTTGAGGATAATGTTTGCGGCAATTTGGTCGGCATTCTGCTAAACATACCTGGGAAGACGAAGGATAGTCTTAATGCTCACCGCAACATGGTCTACATGGGAATCAGGCCCAAGCTTGCAGTGATAGAGGAGGATGGAAAAGGTCCGTACATCCCTGTTGTATGCTACACCTTGGCTAAGAAAGAGCAAGAAGACCTCAGCAAGTGTCTCCAAGGTAATAAAGTTTTATCGGGCTACTCCGCAAATATTAAGAAGCTTGTGTCCATGGATGATTTCAAGTTGCTTGGTATGAAGTCCCACGACTGCCATGTCTTATTGACCCAAATGCTCCTTGTTGCAATCAAAAATATTCTACCAAAGGATGTCAGGTTGGCAATCACAAAGCTATGTTATTTCTTCAATGCGATTTCTTGCAAGGTTATTAATCCTAATGTACTAGACAACTTGTAGAGTGAGGTGGCCCAGACTCTATATCAGCTTGAGATGTATTTTCCCGTCATTCTTTGATGTCATGGTCCACCTTGTTGTTCACCTTGTTAGAGAAATTAAGATGTGTGGACCTACATTCCTATGTTACATGCATCCGTTCGATAGGTATACAGGTATATTAAAGTCATATGTGAGGAATCGATCGAAGCCTGAGGGTAGTATTGTTGAAGGTTACGGGACTAAAGAAGTTATTGAGTTTCTACGTGGACTATGTTGGTCAAAGCCAAGCAATTGGTGTTCCTATATCTCGTCATGAGAGCAGACTTGCTAGCAAAGGAATCATTGGGTGCAAACTAATGATGATGTGAAATTGAGTCCCGATCTTTCGATGAGAGCAATAACTATCAATTTGGTGGAACCGACTTTGACGATCTGACTACAACGTACGACGACGATGTGCCTTAGCAATCGCTAAACCAACTCCGGAGTGTTATTGATCTTGCCGTGGGCACGATCAACCTGAGCACGAGGTTCAATTCCTGCAAGCAACCGAAGAAAAAGCAAGAACAATAGTAAAAGCAATATGAAATTGCAAATAAGAATGGAAGGCAAAATCAAGGTGGGGTTCTATTGAGGATCTTGACAAGGTGGCTGTCCAGCACAACTTGAAGAAACAAAGTTTGCACTTGGCTAAATTAATCAAACAAAACCCAAATGTTTAAAGCGGTGGCTACTGAGTTTATAAGAGGGATAGATGTGAGAGGGACGTCCTAGGGTTGTGTGCAGCCAGGGGGCGCACACAACTTAGGCTTGGGCCCCCACACGCTTACAAGGCCCAAAACAGTCCAAAACAGTATTATAGTGTATTGTTTTGATGATTCCGACTGATCCACGATGAATCTGGAGTTGGGATTAGATCTATTGGAAAGATCTCGTTGTAATCTTTCAATCAACTCCAAGATCACCCAAATCGGAGTCCATATGCAAAAGTTATTCATATTTGAAGTCGGCGCTGTCCGAGGAGGCAGAATTGGATTCCAGAACGTGGTGGACTTGATCTCTCTCTCTTCTTGGCCCGTGGATGATGCGGCACAACCAAATGTGGTCATATCCATAGTAGTGATGTCCTCATCATCCTCCCATTCTTGAATTTGCGTCGTCCTCGACTCATGCTCAGCTTTTAGCTTGTCCTAAAAAAAATATTCTCATCTGAAAATCATCCACAAAGCACAATATTTCTTTCTAGAATATAAAGGAAAGTTGAAAGCTATCATTCTTGGATGCTTCCTCCCCTCCGTGAAGGAAAGCCATCCTAGTAGATGTAGACGATGCAGAGGATGCCGTGAAGTGTCGCCAAACTGATATAGCGTTGTTCATATCTAGAACGAGCATGGTCTCATCATTCTCCCTTTCTTGAATTGGTGTCGTCCTCGACTCCATCACATTCTCCTACAAAATGTTAGTAGCGACAAAGAGCAAAGCAACATGCATATTTTTTGTGATCAAATCAATGGCTCATGAATCACAATCACCCAAACACTCCCTTTCTTGAAAACTATCATATAGACTATAAACGAAAGTAGGGGTACTTGATATGATATTAAAATTATCAAATTGATCACATTGTTGCATAGGAAGTAGAGGTTTCAAATCTGAACAAATGTATACTCTATGCACTTTGTATTCTCCTTTTTATCATGATGTTTGCCAACAACATGAAAAATATTTCGCGATAACCATGGCAAATCAGAATGTACAAAAATTTTCTCCTTGAAACTATCTAGACCACACAGAACCTCAAATTCAATGTAACATAAAGTATTTAAAGAAGACATCAATTTAAGCTCATCTTCTTCACTGACAATGTGAATAACATGTTTATGTTTAGTGCAAGTGTTTAGTTCAAATATAATTGTTTCATGTTCATTCACTAGTTGTGGTGTGGATATAAGTGAAGCATTATCACACAACTCTTCTTTATCACCAGGAATAGCAACCAAATCAGCAATGGGTTCCATTAATAGTTGCTCTACGATAGCATGATTCATGGACAATTTTGTCTCTTCAAAATGATTTTCACCATGTATACAGTCCATACCTTTGACATTACCTTCTAAATCAATCTCAGTGGTTGTAGGTGCAACTTCAATTTCCAGCACTTCCCATACATATGGAGTAGCAAAGATCTCCTTTTTCTGCACATTTTCTTCTTCATCGTTCTCCCGATGGTGCTCACTTTTCTGCAAAATATTAGCTACAACAGAAGGTGCAACAATGGGCACCTCAAAAGAAGCTAAAGGCTCTTTCAAAGATTCAGCAAGCATATTTTCAGCTCTACAAGCACATTTAATCAAGTCTGAAAGACTACTATATGTTTCATCAAGAAGAACATTCTGAATTTTATGATTAAGTCCACGTATGAACCTAAGCTTAGTAGCTTCTTCACATTCTTGTAAACCACAACACAACAAATAATTTTGCAATTCATGAAAGTATTCTATAACATTTTTAGAACCTTGTTTTAATTGTTGAAGTTTAGTAAGCAAATATTCAGCATCATATTCAGGAACATAATCATTTCTCATAAGTCTTTTCATGGGATTCCAAGTTTTAAGTTTTTTATCATGTCTAGATATATGCTTCGACCAATATATTGCACCTGACGTTAACACTTGAACTGCGACACTAATCTTTTGGTTTTCAGATAAGTCATAGTTTGCAAATTCTTTGTCTACCGCAATCTCCCAATTAATATATGCATTAGGATCGAACTTTTCACCAAAAGAAGGCAATTCAAACTTGATTTTACCTTGTTCATCATCAGTTGATGAACTCGTGGCAATGTGTGGTGGGGCGACCGAGGCAGCGGGTCCATGCTGGGAAGCCGGGGAAGCAATAGGAACCCGTTGTGCACATAGTACACCATTGTTGTTGCTTAGGAGACGAGGCAGAGGACTGGAAGTTCCAAGGGCAGGGTCAGGTTTGAATGAAAAAAATATGGCCCGCACGACGAAAGGTGCTTTCAGTACTCTGAAAACGTATTTTGCTATTTCTTTTAATTTCCAAAACCGAATCACTTCAAATGGCTATAACTTCTAAAGTATAAATCCAAATAAGATGAAACCAATTTATAAATTCATCTAAAACAAGAACTCTCAGAATATGTGAAACATTTTGAAAATCTTCTTTGGAAAAATTTAAAATTCAAATTTCTAGAAAAGGCATCAAAATAGGCTATATGTAGAAATTTTGCAAATGAACTTAGATTTTGATAGAACTAATAGAAAAGAATTTCAGAAAGTTGCTAAACTTATTTCTTTTCAGCATGATGGCAGTAGGATGCTAGGCTAGGTAAAAATATTGGGTAAATAATGGTTTATGCATATAGGCTATATTCTAGTATAAAGAACATAAATAAGCATATGAATATATATATCTGTGTTTGTGTGTTCATATAAGAACATGCATGCATCTAGTAACTAGTACATGAAGATTTAGTAAATAACTTAATATGTTATGCATTCATGATAGACTAGCCACAGGCAGTATGATGATAAATGTTTAATTCAAAAATTCTATAAATATATTGCTTTGCATCTGAATCCTATTATCATCCTAATGTTTTGTGCTATCACTGTGAAACCAATCCTTCCTTTAAATAATTTTAGCATTTAGAATTTGTTAAAATAAAATGAATGATTCATATGAAGCAAGGAACACTTCATACCATTTAGTCCAAAAGAAATAATGGTAAACACGAATAAAAAGAAAATATAACCACATGAACACGAATCATAATCTTACTAATGAACACTCCTATTTCTATAAGCAAGCTTTTATTTGGATTTTTCTATCTGTCTTCTTTTGCCCTTATTTTGGTTTGCTGTTTATTGTATGTTGTTCGTGTTGATCAACGAGTAGACGCCGACGAGCCTGAGATTGTTGACGACGACCTCGCAGACGATCCCGACTTTATATCTGACGATGATCAGCAAGGCAAGCACCCCCTTGATCATTTTGATCCTATTATTTCAGATAATTACTTTTCAATGCTTTGCGGAACTAATATGCATGCGCGTACTTGTCATAAAAATGCTATACTGGAATGTTGGTAGATATACCTGTTATTTTATGGAACTTCCTTGATAAGTATGGACATGTGATCCTTCATAACCATACAAAAGGGGTAGACAATACATAATGTCAACTCGGGTATATACAATTATAATCATGCTTTTCCATGCTTATTTAGCCACGAAGTAGATGATCAAATCAAAACTGCTTCTTGGGAATTTGAAAATGTTGGATATGACATGATGTCGGTTGTTGGTATTTTGATTAAAAACCCCAAAATAAAACTATGGTTTAGATGCAAGCAATTATTGGTATTAGCCGGTTGTGCAAGGGTTGGACTTGTACGTAGTATAGGGAGAAGTATTGACTGTGTCAAATTAAGGACCGAGATATGGGTTGCTTACAAGCCAAGAAGCACGTACAACCATGAGCGCTGGTATGGCACAACCTTAACCTATTAAGTTGCTTAGATCTGGCTTTGCGCATTGGTATGCGGGAGATAGTACGAGCATTTTATTCCAGTTTGCTTATGAGGGGCTTCCACACCTCGTTGTGGGTAAATGCTTGTCGATACAATGGTGTACACCTTGTTATGGGAAAAAAACCCTTATTGCAGGGATGGACTGCCTATGTTCTTGACTTTTATTGCAGGGATGGACTGCTATGCTTTACTTATTTATGCTTCTTCTTCCATAGCAATGGTCATCGTCACCGGGCTGGAGCAAAGTTAGGTCTAGGTAATGTAACGGTTATGTTATGATCTCCATGCTGACACACCAAAGGAAGTATGTCAACTGGCCTAGCAAAATGGGTAGATCATTTCTTCTGGGTAAAATTGTACACCTCTGTAGAGTGTAAATCTAATTAATTAGTCACGCCTACGGTCAAGGCACTTTGTAACGTCATCACATGGTTAGAGTTTTAATATTTCCAAAATGATTTGGTGGGAAATAGTGTTTTTCAATATACTTCATGTCAGGGGATGATATGGGAATGGATTGAACCAGTTGGGTAGACTGTGTTATGATGTTTAATATTCTGTCAATACTTTGTTATTACAATGGTTGCTCTTTTACAAACCTCAGTTGCAATCTATCATATGAGTATGCTTTAATCTGCCAATGCAAAATAACTGTAGAAACCTCTCCATTGTTATGACCTGCATTTTAATTATACTTGCATTTGTGATACACTACAAGTCTTGCTGAGTACGCAATGTACTCAATCTTTCTATCGTTGTTGCTTTTAGGTGACAATACCGAGTACCCCGATGATATCTAAGATCACGCATAATACGGGAATTATGATGACGATCTTTTCTGAGGATTTTACCTTGTCTGTTGCCAGTGGGTTGGGCTAAGGCATACTACAAGATAAATAATGTTTCTGCTGCAAGTTTTGAGTTTTCACCAGTAATAATATTCTGTAAATGCTTTAGCATATGTAATAATATTGTGTATGGATGTGATTTAAATTTGTACTAGCCACTGATAATGGGACTAGTACTGTGGGCACAGGGAACCCATTATTGGTATTTATTATAAAAAATGGGGTCCTTACAAAAGCACCTAGTTCTATGTCTGAAGGAATTACATTGAAAGGTGGTGTTATGCTTGCTATAAAATCTAATCTTGCTGAAATTACTGAGAATGATGCACCATGCTATGCATTAATGTGCAAAGAATCTTTATTTTCACTTAATAATATTCCTAGCTCTTTGCCTCCTGCTGTCATTAACCTTTTCAAGGAGTATGAGGATGTGTTTTCAGCTGAGTTACCTCTGGGGCCGCCACCTATCAGAGGTATTGAGCACCAAATTGATTTGATCCCGGGAGCGACTTTGCCAAACGTGCTGCATATAGGACCAATTCGGAGGAGAATAAGGAAATTTAGCAACAAGTCCAAGAACTTTTGGACAAAGGGTACATACAAGAAAGCCTTAGTCCATGTGCCATTCCTGTTCTTTTGGTTCCTAAAAAAGACAGTAGTTGGCGTATGTGTGTTGATTGTAGAACCATTAACAATATCACATAAGGTATCATCATCCTATTCCTAGGCTACATGACATGCTTAATGTGTTAAGTGGTTCTATTATTTTCACAAAAATTACTTGCGTAGTGGATACCACCAGATTAGAATGAAATTGGGAGATAAATGGAAAACAACATTTAAAACTACGTTCCATTTATATGAGTAGTTAGTCATGCCTTTTGGTTTAACTAATGCACCTAGCACTTTCATGCGTTTGATGAATGAAGTTTTACGTGTTTTCATGGAAAAATTTGTGGTGGTATATTTTGATGATATTTTGATCTATAGCAAGTCACATAAAGAACACATAGGACATTTGCATGCTGTTTTTAATGTTTTGAGAGTTGCACATTTGTTTGTGTCAACGATCGGGATCGCCAACCGCAAAGAGGGAGGAAGGATCATGTAAAGGGGTGGGGCCCCAAGTCGTGCTCGTCCGGGAAAGAGGGAGCGTCGGCAGGCACACAGCTCGAGGAAGAAGGGCAAACGAACAGGGGAGAAACGGGGTTTATACTGGTTCGAGCCCCCTTGGACGGGTAATAGCTCTACTCTAGTCTTGCCCGTAGGCGAAACATGACTAATAGGCTCCTCGGGGGAGGATGAGCAGGGAGCTCGACCTCGGGGCTACTTGGAAGTGGTGGCCGAGGGGGAGCTCAGTGAGGTGGTCTGACGTATGAGTGTGTCTTGGTGCTGCCTCCTTGTGTTTGTACTCTCTTTTCGGTCTGTGTCTCGCTCTCTGGCCCCATTCATCGGGGTAGTCCTGGTGCTTTTATAGACCTCTGGGCGTTCATCTCGAGTGCTAACATCGGGTGATGTCTGCGAGTTGACGAGAGCAGTTAACTCTAGTTCCCACGCAGGGGACTTGATAGGGGTCGCTCGGCCCTTGTTCCCACGCAGGGGATTTAGACAGGAGCCGCAGGGCCCTAGTTCCCACGCAGGGGATCTGACAGGAGTTGGTGGCCCCAATTCCCACGCAGGGGAGAGGGGTCATGCAGGGAAAGGGAATACTATGCTGGAGGCCGTACTGAAGGCGCCGAGGTCGAGGAGGCTTGCGGGGTCGGCACGGACCCGAGGACACCTTTGCCCGAGCTCGGGAACCGTTCCCCGAGCTCAGGGGTACCTCCGCCCGAGCTCGGGGAGAACGTTCTAAAGCCCCCGGGGGGGCTTGGACACGTGTCAGGATGACCGATCCCAGACAGTTTGGCAATCTTGAGAAGTGCACCTTTTGCACAGATCGAGTCCTTTTCTTGGCTGTGTTGTTGCTCCACAGGGAATAGAAGTGGATGAAGAAAAATTGAAGTCATCAAGAGCTGGCCAACCCCTGAGACAGTCACACAGGTGACAAGTTTTCATAGTCTTGTAGATTTCTATGGGCGTTTCCTGAAAGATTTCAACACCATTGCCACCCCGCTAAATGAGTTCACAAAGAAGGGGTCTATCTTTCCAATGGGGACCAGCACAACAACAAGCTTTTTACACGCTGAAAGAGAAGCTTACACATGCACCTCGACTCCAACTTCCAGATTTTGGTAAGATGTTTGAATTAGAATGTGATGCTAGCGGAATTGGAATAGGAGGTATGCTACTACAAGAAGGTAAACCTGTTGCTTACTTTAGTGAGAAATTGAATAGGCCAACATTGAATTACTCTACCTATGATAAAAAATTGTATGCTTTAATGCGAGTATTAGAAACATAGCAACACTATCTTTGGCTTAAGGAGTTCGTTATTCATTCTGATCATGAGTCTTTGAAGCACATTCAAAGTCAAGCCAAACTAAATAAACGACAAGCTAAATGGGTTGAATTCATAGAGTTGTTTCCATATATCATTAAACACAAGAGGGGAAAAGACAATGTAATTGCTGATGCGTCATCGAGGCGATATACTGTGTTGTCTCAACTTGATCATAAAATTTTTGGTTTACAGACAATAAGAGTTATATGCCATTGATTTGGACTTTAAAGATGCATTTGCAAACTATAGAGAAGGAGGAACATGGAATAAATATGTGTTGAATGATGGATTGTTATATCGTGCTAACAAGCTATGTGTTCCTGCTAGCTCTATTAACCTTTTGTTTTTGCAGGAAGCACATAGAGGTGGTTTGATGGGCCATTTTGGAGTGAAGAAAAATGAAGATGTATTGGTCGCACATTTCTTTTGGCCAAAGATGAGACACGACGTCGAGCTCTATGTGTCACGCTGCACTATGAGCAATAAAGCCAAGTCTCGCTCTAATCCACATGGTCTTTATATGCCTCTTCCTGTTCCTAGCGTTCCATGGGATGATATTTCTATGGACTTTGTTTTAGAGTTGCCTAGAACAAAGAGGGAGAGGGATAGTATTTTTGTGGTTGTGGATCAATTTTCTAAAATGGCACACTTTATACCTTGTCATAAGAGCGATGATGCTACAAACGTTGCTGATTTGATTTTCAAGGAGATTGTACGCCTACATGGAGTACCAAACACAATTGTTTCAGATTGTGACGCTAAGTTCTTGAGTCACTTTTGGAGAAGCTTATGAAATAAATTGGGGACAAAGCTACTATTTTCTACTACATGCCATCCCCAAACCGATGGACAAACAGAGGTCGTCAACCGTATGATGTCAACCATTTTGAGGACTATCTTAAAGAAGAATTTGATGTTGCGGGAAGAGTGTTTACCGCACATTGAGTTTGCTTATAACAGGTCGGTACACTCTACCACCAAGGTAAGTCCATTTCAGGTAGTGTATGGGTTTAATTCTTGTTCTCCAATTGATCTTGTGCCCTTGCCTACTTCTAGAAAGATGAATTTAGATGCTAAGAAGCGTGCTGAATTTATTTTGAAAATACATGAAACAACTAAGGAGAACATAGAAAAGATGTCTGAAAAGTATAAGATTGCTGGTAGCCAAGGTAGAAAACATTTATTTTTTGAACCAGGTGATCTAGTTTGGCCAAATTTGAAAAAAGATAGGTTTCCTGATTTGACAAATTCTAAATTAATGCCTCGAGCTGATGGTCCTTTTAAAATACTTGAAAAGATTAATGATAACGCATATAAGCTCGAGTTGCCTGCAGATTTTGGGTTTAGTCCCACGTTTAATATTTTAGATTTAAAGCCATACATGGGAGAAGAGGATAGGCTTGACCAAGGATGACTCCAATTCAAGAGTGGGAGGACGATGAGGACATCACTCTTTTCTATACGCGCATACATCATGGTCCTATGACAAGAGCTAGTGCACATAAATTAAATCATTTGGTGAGCTCGTTCCTCGCTATTCATAATAATGATATTGAGGATGGGATGCTATTAAATATTTGTGATGTTTTACTACTTAGGAGTATGGGAGAAGCACCACCAGGACAAATGCAAGCACTCAGTTTGTTGGTACAATTCAAATTGACACCAAGTGGAACCGGCCACCTCTACTCCAAGTTGGCGCACTTTCTGAAGGGCGCCATCACCTCCACACAACCACATCCCCAGTTGGAGTCCACCCTTGTGATGCCAAATCAAGCCGGACCCCAAGTCATCCACAATTTGACCTTAGTTTTCAGTTCGGAGTCCGCAGACAACACTGCATTAAAACGGGCATATCTCCCTCACACGGAGTCCAATTGAAGAGTTCTTGTGCGTGTTAGAAAGATAACGATGAGATATTTTTAATGGATTCTGTCCTAGCCCCAGATTTTATGCGGACCATCTGAAATCATCAAAACAATATGTCGTATTGCTGTTTTGGGCTGTTTCGGGCATTGTAAGCATGTGGAAAGGTCCAAGCCCATGTTGTGTGCGCCCCCCTAGTCGCACACAACCCTAGCCGCCGCCTCCCTCTCATATATTCAGTAGCCACCACCTTAGACACTTGGGTTTTGCTTAGATTGCAACTAGACAATCTGTAAGTTTTTCGCCGTACATCGGTTTGTGGAAACCCCAACTCATGTGCTAAATATTATTCGCAATTTTAGATTGCATCTTCTACATTCTTGCTTATGTTCTCGATTCGCATGCAGTGATAAGCCTTCTTGAAGAGGTCAACCGTGTTTCACTACTACTGAAAAGCTTATCACAGACAGTTCGGAACCGTCATCACAGACGATTTCCCGAACCATCTGTAATCATGTGTTAGTGATGTTACGGCATATCTCACATGGTTTAGAAACCGTCTGTGATAGAATATATCACAGACAGTTTTAAACTAAAACCGTCTGTGATATCATCACATCACAGACGATTTTATTTAAAAACCGTCTGTGATGTGATGATATCACAGACGGTTATTGTTTGAAACCGTCTGTTACATCATTACATCACAGACGGTTTTAGTTTTAAACCGTCTGTTACATCTTTATATCACAAACCGGTTTTAATTAAAAACCGTCTGCGATAAGACTTCCAACAGACAACCATTTTTCTATTTATTGGCTAGCCTTAGGAAATGCTAGCCATGCCCTCTGGAAAAAAGCAGATTACAGAATAACTAAACTCATGTTACAAAAACATTACAACCATTTCAGATTACAGGCATTAGATCCAATTCTTCAATCAACTGATCAGATTACATCACAGCGCGATGCATATTACATATAGATTAATATTGCACGGCACATCTCTTTCAGAAATGAACTCAGATATATTAACCAAATGTAACTCAATAGCATTAACCAATTAATAGAATACACAACTACAATTTACAAATCCACAACACAAGTTTAACAATTAACCCAAATGGTAATTCAGAAAAAATACGACTCCTCATGTTATACGGCAGCGTGGAACTCGCCTTTTTTGTTTAAAACTTGACTAAGCAAGAAGGCACAAAGCTGTCCTCGAATTCGCTCCAGATCAGCCTCTTCCAATGCAGTTATTACCCGATTGGGCATTTTCTTAGTGACAAGGAGTTCCATGTTGTGGCAAACGTAAAATCCACAACGGTTATTTCCCTTTCCCTGCTGGTGGCACTGCAAATATAGATTTGGTCAGTTCCAGAATCATTATTACATAGTTTACATAGGATTATTGTGTACAGCGGATACCGGAAACTTAAAATCGTGATTCCGCTTCGCCCTATCCTTGCCAGAAGGCCCTCCATAAGCTTTGTACACTTTGAACGCGCTACGTGATTGCAAGAGGTCAGCCTCAGCTATTCTAGGAGAAACATACACGTTTGAACAACCTACATGACCATGTTATCTTTGGAGGAAACGTGATTAATTACTTGGTGATTAATTTTGCGATAGGTTGTAAGTCGTGGCTGCCACTCTGTAAGGAATCAAGGTAAATAACCCGATTCGTCGATGGATGAATTACAATGAGAACCCAGTGAAACCTACACAGGTATGTTGGCATTGTCAATTAACAGAACAGAGTTGCGAGCATAGTGCAAATCAAACTAGCACTTACCTTGGGTTGTGGGGTAAAAGTATGAACTCTTTATCTTTTTGAGCCGCCAAGGCCTCTCCGTCGTATTTATCGACAAATCCGTAATCTTTGTCCATTGTTTGCTTGGAGACTATGTGTGGGTCCAGGAAACCCACTGTTTGTTTGTACTGTCTCGCTTCCCGGATCATGTATCTAAATATACGAAAGCATTGAGTCATATATATATATGACTTTTATCGATATTACACAAATGTTGACTGTGAATGCACACACTTACAATGTCTAGCATCTCAAGAGCGCGGCGTCGAGGGCGTCGAGGTTGAAGACGTCCAAAAGGTCCTTGAAGTCGGCTGTGAAGAGTCGCTCAGATGACTCGTTGAATAAATGCTCATACTTGAAACTGACCGAGATACTCGTTATGCGGTCTTGCACTCGCTTTTTAGCCTGTTCCATGCACCAATTCTGCAATCTAACGCAAGAAACAGAAAGGTTCTTCATGCGCTCTCCTGTTACAAAAGGCTCTCCTAGCTGGTATACTCGGGCCAGCAGGGCAATTGGATAGTCCAATTTCTTCGTGATCTGCTTCGCTTTGCCCTTGACTTTTTTCTGCCATAAGTAGTCTGCACGGGAGACGAGTGGGCACCATCCCACTGAATGTCCTTTGATGCAGGGGGCACGGGAGCCGATTTGGTGCCCTGCTGAGGTGCAGCAAATGACTCGAGCGATTGGGAAGCTCCGTGATGGAGGACGGGCGCCTAGGAGATGTCATTCTTTGGGCCATCGGATAAAAGTGTGAATGGCATCCCCCATTGTCACAATCTCGTCGTTTGGGGGCATCGGTAGTGGGACGGTCTTGAAATTATCGTTTACCCGTCCACACTAACCTTCATGAATCCCGGTGCCACAAGGGTACCGTGAACCAGCGCCCCTTCAATAAACGGATACACGACCCCCGAAGCAGCCGGAATAAGAATGGCACCATGAACAAGTCTCACTTGGAGAGTGCACCGCGTGGCCACCTACATAACGGTACACAATTAGCTATCAAGGCCCAACAGCTATTTGTATGGAGCATTCAAGACATATATATAAGTACCTTGATGTCACAGACAGGAGATTTCCCATGTTCATCTGTGGGAGTGGCGGACACACAGCTGCTCTTTTTGGTAGTGGGGCTGATTTGCCCACATACATTTGGAACTTTCGTAGGCTAATTATTGAGCCTTTCCTCGAGGCTTTTTATCTTATTGTTGAATTCTTCTCTTAGTCTTTCCTCAATCCTTTGTACCAGTCGTTCCTCTCGCTCTGCTTTAGTTCTCTTCCTACTCCGGTATTTGTCTGAGTCGCCTGGAAATCCTAACTTCCAGGGAACAAAAACCCCAACGCCTCGCGTGCGACTGTGGTGTTCCTGCTTTCCTAAGGCTGTGGAGAGTACATCTTTCTCCCTGTCTGGCAAAAAAGTGCGCTCGAAAGATTGTGTACTCAACGCTACCTGCAAGATCCCGGAAAGTTAATTCACTTACGAAATTACGGACTAATTACGTACAAAATTGGTAGTCCGATATCTTACCAGTCGTTGGCAGACTTCCTCGTCCACGGGGTTTGTAAAGGAGACGGTGCCGGAAGACGTGGCACTTGACCTTGCTCACAGCCAGTCTCTAGCGCGTCGGTCAACGATACTTGCAAATGGCACACAAGCCTCCTCGTCCTCCCTCTCCCATTGGTCCCTCTTCCCCGCGTACCCAGTGGTGCCAAGTCTGCGGGGGTGGGTGCTTCTTACCTGCAAGGCCTTGTGGGCTTCACTTTGACGCACGAATTCATCCGTCGTCTTCACCTCAACAAAATTTTGCCATACGTCCTCAGTAATGAACTCGTACTTAGAGAAGGGAGTTCTATCCTTATTGACATATTCCTTGACAAGCGTGCTCTTGAAATTCTTCCACGCCTTTCCCGCCACTAGCAGTGCATACCGTCGCACTAAGCTCACAAAGTCTTCTGGGATATCAAACGAAGACATAATTTCTGTCACCAAGTCGTTGCGGCTCTCAAAAGTCAACGACTTCCAGGATGGACAGGTGATGGGGACCCGTTCCCGTGCGACTATCCCGCACAATGTCCTAAATGCATTCACCGCCTTTCTTGTTTCGGTGGGGGCCCCATCCTTTCGATCAACCACCGTGATGACCGTATATCGTTCCGTGGGCCTTTTATTTGCTCCTCTTGGACCTCGAGGAGGTTTTGTTTTCGATGACTCATCACATCCTTCAGACAGCGAATGAGGGGACACCATCTTGCAATCTAGGCTGGTTGTCGTGGCACAACAGGAAAGAAAAGTAAACAAACATGGAAGGCTACCAATTGATGGCTACAAAGGTAGTTCAGAGAAGCAAATTTAAGAGAAGGTAAGTGAAGAGAATTAATACTGCTTACAAGTGACAACATACAAAACAATTCATGAGAATTAATACTGCTTATAAGTGACAACATACAAAACTAAGTGGCATGACTTATCCACCACACAAGTACAACACCAATGAATACTTCAGCTAAAAATCAATATCATTTTTCATGATAGCATTGAAATTTGTAATATGCGACAACCTAAATTAGAGATGGTTCTATACCATTTTAAGGCCTATCGATCTTGGGCAAATTACACATGATTTAAAAGCTTTGCAAACTTGTAGTTGTAGCATGCAAGTGCATCCACCCATGTTACTATCGCCACTAATTTTGATAAAACAGAACGCTCAAACTAGCGTATCAAGGAGTGAGCACATTTGCTGACACAGTCCAATCACAACATCCAGGCAGCTCATACATGATACACAATACACTGAAGAGAGGGCCGGGGTTTCGGGAGAGAGGGAATGGGTTCAATGTATTTTTTCTGCAAGAGATCTAACCAAACGAATCAGTCCAATATAGATGAAGAGAGGGCCGGGTTTTCGAGAGAGAGGGAAGAGAGGGGAGCCATACCTCGGCTCGGCAACGGGGATGAGGCGGTCGACGGCACGACGCGGATGAGGCGGGTCCAAGAGGGGGCGACGTCGGCGATGGGGTGGCGTCGACGAGGGGGCAGAGACGAAGCTAGGGTTTTGAGCGCGTGAGTGGAGAATGAATGATATGCAACAGTGGCCTTTTTATAGGTCTCCTGTTTCACAGACGGTTCTAGTTTAGAACCGTCTATTATAAAAACATCACAGACAGTTTATAAATAGAACCATCTGTGATATTATTTTATCACAGACGGTTCTATATTATAACCGGCTGCGATATTTTTTATCACAGACGATTATGTATTAGAACCGCTCAGGATACAAAATATACTGATTTGTTCTATTATAGAACCGTCTGTGATGAAGATTGACACAGACCTTCATTGCTAAGGTAAATCCAGAGTTTGGCCTTCTTGACATAATGTATAATGTATATGGAATTGTAGATGAAGCAATATCAGTAAAGGAAAGGAAACTATACTAAATAAATCAGATGCATATATACTCAAAGTTGTTTTTAATTTCAAGCATCTCATTACAAACAACTCTATTATCTTCTAGAGTACTCTTAAATTCATAACTCCACTTGCTTATTCTTTTGTATAAAAATTAGCCCTTCATGATGATCGACGCGTGTGTAGCTAGCTTCTTCGGGTTGTTCTTCCTGTACTGTGATGCTCTTTCCGATAGGAGACAACTCTTTGAATTGATTGTATTCTTCCTCATCTACTACATTCTTTGCTCCCACAATCCTCCTTTTTCCATGAAGAACTACATGTCTCTTCTTGTTGGACGGGTCGATTACATAGAATACTTGAACAGCTTGGTTAGCGAGTATGAATGGTTCATCTTGGTATCCGACGCGTGCGAGGTCGACAGTAGTGACACCGTACTTGTCAACCTTCATGTGCTGGAGGTGGACCCAACGACACCGAAATAAGGGGATCTTGAATAGTACATAGTCGAGCTCCCAAATCTCCTCTATGAACACATAGTAGGAGCTCCTCGTTGACCCAATGGTGTTGAACGCATCTATGCGTACACCGCTGTTCTAGTTTGTGCTCTTCATATCCTGGTCTCTCGTGTAAAATGTATACCCATTTAAGTCGTATCCTTTCCATGTTACAACTGTAAATGTTGGCCCTTTAGCCAACCATGTGAGCATATCACCTGACGAGGTCCTAGTGATGGGTCGCTCCTTCAGCCATCTGTTAAACTGAAGGTTATGCTATCTCGTGATCCAAGACTCTTGCTGCATCAGATTCTCTTGCCGTAGCCAGTGCTTATGCTCGTCAATGTACGGTGACACTACAGCCATGTGTTGCAAAACCGTGAAATGAGCTTGAGCATAGGAAGCCAGATCAGGCGTGATTGCTTTCCTTCCGATGGTCCCGATGCCCTGGAGTCTCCCCTGCTGGCGAGATCGAGGCACACATATTGGTTCGACCTGAGCCATGTAATCGACGCAGAACTCTACGACTTCTTCGGTTGCATAACCTTCGACAATACTACCCTCCGGCCGAGATCGATTCCGTACGTAGGACTTGAGAATTCCCATATACCTCTCAAATGGGTACATGCTACATAGGAACACGGGCCCGCATATCTTTATCTCTATCACAAGGTGAACAACGAGATAGACCATGATATCGAAAAACGACGGAGGGAAATACATCTCAAGATTACATAGAGTCATCACCACCTCAGCCTGCAGTGCATCTAGGGCTTCGAGATCGATGACCTTCTGAGAAATTGTGTTAAAGAAATAACACATCCTCGTGATTGTCTCCCGGACCTTGATTGGCAAAATACTTCTAATTGCCACAAGGAGCATTTGTGTCATCAGCACATGACAATCATGAGACTTCATGCTAACTAATTTCAAATCTTGCATCGAAACATGTCTCTTCATGTTAGAGGAGTAACCGGATGGAACTTTCGCACCATGAAAGCACTGGCATAGTTCAGTTCTCTCGGCCTTAGACAAAGTGTAACAAGCAGGTTCGCAGTATGTTCGGCCTGTATCGTTCTCTTTCGGTGTTAACTCAGGTCTTATGCCCATATCGACCAAGTCAAGGCGTGCATTAATACTGTCCTTTGATTTGCCTTTAATATTCAATAAGAGACCAATCAAACTATCACAGACATTCTTCTCCACGTGCATCACGTCGATGCATTGCCGAACTTCTAGGTGCTCCCAATAAGGTAGGTCCCAAAATATTGATCTCTTCTTCCACGTGCTCTTCTCACGGGACCTCGATTTACGCCCCTTTCCAAACGCAACATCCAAGTTTTTGACCATATCATGGACATCTATCCCACTCAAAGGCTTTGGACCTGAACCGTCTTCGTTCATTCCATCGAATTGTTTTTTCATTTTGTGGTACGGGTGATTCCTCCGAAGGAACCTACGGTGATGCATGTAAACAGTTTTGCGCGAGTGATTCAGCCACACACTCTCGGTATTGTCTAAGTAGTGAGTGCAGGCTTTGGTTCCTTTTGTACTGGCCCGATAGGTTACCAAGGGCGTGGTAATCATTTATGGTGCGTAACAAAAGGCAGTGCAAAGTGAAGTTCTCTCGTTTGTACGCATCCCATACCTGTACCCTGGGAACCCATAATGTTTTCAGATCTTCCACCAATGGTGCTAGGTACACATTAATATCGTTCCTAGGTTGTTTCGGTCCTTGGATAAGTACAAATAACAAAATGTACTTCCGCTTCATACACAACCAAGGAGGAAGGTTGTAGATACAGAGATTCACGGGCCAAGTGCTATGCCGGCTGCTCATGTTGCCGAAAGGATCCATTCCATCTGTACTCAATCCAAACCTTATATTCCTCGGATCCTCACCGAATTCTTGAAACCTCCTATCAATGTTTATCCATTGGATGGAATCAGCAGGGTGCCTTAGCATTCCATCGTTCTTACGCTCCTCCGAGTGCCAACGCAACAGTTTTGCCTCATTTGGGTTCGCAAACAAACGCTTCAAATGAGGAATTATAGGCAGATACCATGCCATCTTAGCAGGAGGTCCTTTCATCAACTTGATGCCCTCGTTGTCATCATCCGAATGACTCTTACGCTTGTACCGGGATACGTTGCACACATGACATATGTGCAAGTTCGCGTACTCTTGGCGGTACAGGATACTGTCATTCGGACATACATGTATTCTTTCTACATCCATTCCCAAGGGACAAAGAACCTTCTTAGCTTTGTACGTGGTTGTCGGCAACTCGTTTCCCTCGGGAAGCATGTCCGCCAATAAACGTAACAGCGCTGTGAAACTCTTGTCGGACCAACCGTTGCTTACTTTCAATTTCAGCAGTTCAAGCACGGATGACAACCTTGTGTATTTCGACTTGCAGCCTGGGAACAAAGGTTTCTTTGAGTCCTCCATCAAGCCCCAGAATTTACCATATTCTCTATCATCACGGTTCCCTTCTACATTGCGCAGCAACTGATTCAGGTTTTCTTCCTGCAACCTATCCTCATCGGAACCACAATCGATATGATCATCCGACATATCATTGACTTCGTCGACCATGTTAATACTACCTGCTTCTTGTATCTCCTGCTCTTCACCGTGACTGGTCCAACATGTATACCCCCTTTTGAAACCCCTCATAATCAAGTGTGTTTCGATCTGCGAAAAGTTTCGTAACATCTTCAGATTCTCACAGTCAATGCACGGACAAGACATAAAGTGCACCCCCTTATTAAACATATCCTCTTCTGCAGCTCTTCTAAAAGCAGAGACGCCATTAACGTACTCGGCACTCACACGGTTCTTAGTGTACATCCATCTTCGGTTCGTCTACGCTAAGCATATAGCATTTAGTGTTAAATATTAAAGTACACTAGGTGTCCTTATGCACATATTGCTAAATTATAACCAATTACTACCTTCGAACAAAACAAACAAATGCATCTACAAGCTACATATCTAATTAAAAACAATCTTTAAATTAATTCTCTCTTTACCAAACTAGCTACCTAAATCTTATATATATATAATATTGCACTTAGATTTAACTAATTCCTAACATTTGATCACAAAGAACTTGCAGATGCATGGACCTACAAGCTTGCTAGATCTAAACAATCTTCAAATTTCTCTTCTAAGTAATATCTTGAATATAAAGCAATTAATTAGAATCTATGAAATTATATACTAATTAACCTACTTAAATATAGAAAAGAACAGTACAAGGATCTACAAGCTACATCTATATACAATTAATCTCTCTTCAAATTATCTCCTTACCAAGCTAGATCATGAATATAATGCATTTAAAACCCATTACTACCCTTACATAGAAAGAACACATGAATCTACAAGCTAAATCTAAAAAATCATCAAATTCTATCCTTACTAAGCTAGATCTTGAACATACTGCAATTAGACACCATTACTAACCTTAGATCACCAAAATCAAATAGATCCTCAATCACCCTTCAAAAGCAACAGTCTTCTTTTACCAAATCGCTTCACAGTCGCACAGCCGCAGCCAAATGAAAATAGATCCCGAAACCCTAAAATTCACCAAGTGGCTCGGGCCTCTGTATTTTATATTGCTGAGTGAAATCACAGGCAGTTTTATAAAAAAACCGTCAATGATAAACATAGCATTCCAGACGGTTTTATAATAAAACCGTCTGTGATATATGACAGACGGTTTTATTACAAAACCGTCTGGGAAAATACGTGATATTACAGACGGTTTTATAAAACAACCGTCTGTGATATCTTCCAAGACGGTTTTATAAAACAACCGTCTGTGATATCTTCCCAGACAGTTTTTAACTAAAACCGTCTATGACAATGATGTATATCACTGACGGTTTTTGTAGAGTACCGTCTGTGATAATGTCACTGATGGTTTCAATATAAAACCGTTAGTGATGTTTATCATCACAGACGGTTTTGAGGAACCGTCTGTGATGAGGTGTCTAATATAAGCCTTTCTGTAGTAGTATTTGTGCGTGGTTGATACCTAAAGGAGCCTTGGTGTATCGATTACAGAGTTCGAATCACTTCTGATTAGAAGCCAGATGTTCTCCACCAATCGATTTAGTACTACCTGTCAGAAGATTTGGCCACCGTTTACATCATATATGATATGACCTGTGAATACCTAAATTGCCATGTGACAGACTGGAATAATCTAGTGTACCGAGAACACTCTATGATGTAAGCTATCACTAACTAGTTGAGAGTAAAACCACAAGGACAAAGAATCAAACAGAAATGACACTATTCATATACCATATCAATTTCACATTAATCTCATGACTAGTATCTCTCATTAATCTGGAGAACATTTCAAACCCGATTCATCTAAAGAACATGAGGAATTGCATGGTGCAAAAATGTATGTTTTTTTAGCGCTATGATGAGTTCCTGATGCATGGTGCAAACATCTGCTACTTAAGAAATTTTATCACTAGTTGCAATCAATACATAAAGCAATTCTATCAGTTGATCATGTGGTAAACCTCATACCTATTTTCTGTAACTTCTGCTACCTGAGGTTGGTCATGTGCAAATGCTTTTTTCACAATCTAATGCTTTTTTCATGATTTGAATCATTTTAGGCATATTAGTTTTATTTTTTATCTCAGCATGATGTTAGAGTTTAGGTTGCGTAACCTACATCTCCCGTTCAATGGTGCTTGTTTATAAATATGTTGAAATGGCATATTTATAAGCAAGTTGTCTCGAATTGTCCATGTTTTTTGGACAGTTCAAGGATATGTGATTCGGGCAAGTTCCTGAACTGTTGTTTTAACATAACAAGTAAAGGAAAATTTTAGTTAGGGTGTGGGTCGGTCTTGCAGTCTATTTCATAGTGTTGTGGGCCTGTTCGTGGGCATTAGGAGATGGGTTTTAGCCCTTGTGAGAGGGTTTTCCCACCTAATCCCCTAATTTTTTTCTCTCTACTTGGCTGCTCCCAGCCGAGTGGGCTTGAGACAGCAAGGCAAAGCCCTCCTCCATGCGCCTCCCTTAGCCTTCCTCCCCAGCCAAGCCCTCCTCCAAGGTGCCTCCCCCTGCAGTTCCTCCCTGGCCGAGCTTGCCCCCTGGCAGCAGCTCCTCTTCCTCCTCCTTTGCTCCTCCTTGTGGTAAGCAAAGGTAAAGCACTACTACAGAACAGGCCATCCTTGCCGGCATATCACTGCCGGTTGGGACCGAGCCGGCAGTGATAACATATCTCTGCTGGTTCGAAACTTAAGTTGGGGGGAAGACCTTATCACTACCGGTTCACGCAACCAACCGGCAGTAAAAAGCAAGATATCAGTACCAGTTTGAGACAACAACTGGCAGAGATATATCATTGCCGGGTCGTTCTTAAACCGGCAGTGGTACTTGACTTTTCACTGCCGATTTGAGACTAGAACCGGCAGTGATATTATTTTTTCGCTCAATATGATTTTCGCGCGTAGTCTGAGCTTATCATTGCCAGTTCTGCGTAGAACCGACAGTGATAAGTCGTTTATATAACTGAGACCCCTGCCTCCCGACCGATCGAGCAAAGACAGAGAGGCGCTCTGTCTTTGCTCGATTTGTAGATTGCGACGATTTGCTGCTGAAAAATCTATTAAAATTCATATTGTACTTCTTTTCGAGGTTAGTAATTTGATCTCTATTTTTGTAAATAATAAAAAATTGCCACATGGAAATTTACATAATGAAAAAAGGTTCATGTATTTTCAAATTTTGAAATAATAAAAACTTGTTAGATGGATATTTACCTAAGGAAAAAATGTTGACGTATTTTAATGTACTCAAAGTATATCCTAAGTGTTTACAATTTTTTTCAAATTTATAAATAATAAGAAATTGCAAGATGGATATTGACGCATTAAAAAAAGATTGATATATTTTAATATAGTCCAAATATATCCTAACTATTTACAATTATTTTCATTTTTTACAACACTAAAAAATTGCTACATGGATATTTTCATAACGGAAAAAGGTTGATGTATTTTAATATAGTCAAAATTGCTACATAGGTTTTTAAATCTAATCGTTTACAATTATTTGTTATTTGCAATTATATGCTTATGTAATGTTTGATTTAATTAATTGTAGATGGACCGAAGGTGGATGTATGGCACGGACCGTTGTGGGGCAGAGTTTTTTAATGGTGTGAGTTATTTTCTAAACATGGCTGCGGCGCACAAGTCGAAGAATCTGGCGGACTACATGTGCTGTCCATGCGTTGATTGCAAAAATCAGAAGCTATTTTCTACCATAGAGTCGATACGTGCACACTTGCTTCGAAGAGGTTTCAAGGCTAGCTATACCAGTTGGACCAAGCACGGCGAAGATGAGATTGTACATGAAGGGCAACACATTACTAAAGATGACGGAGACAACGATATGACGGCAGTTGAAGATACGTTTGTCGATAGCCACGACGACGATCTGGATCAAATGTTGCGTGATGGGGAGGGAGACTTCATGAGTGAGATAGAGTTTGAAAAGTTCCAACATATGGTACAGGACTCCACAACACCATTGTACCCAGGCTGCAAGGAGGAGCACAAAAAATTGCAGACCGTGCTTACACTACTGCAGTTGAAGGCAAGCAATGGTTCGTCCGATAAGAGCTTCACTAAGCTGTTATGTCTCTTGGGGGATTTGCTTCCAGAGGGTAACGTGTTGCCTACAAGCACGCATCGTGCCAAGCAGTTGTCCGCCTGCTGGGACCGGAAGTACAAAGGATACACGCATGTCCAAATGATTGCATGTTGTATCGCAATGAGTTTGCGGACTTGGATGGCTGTGCTGTTTGCAAAGCAAAGCAGTATAAGGGCAACGATGATGACATCGATAATGATGATGTCGGGGTGAAGCATAAGAAGATGAGATCCCCCCGTAAGGTGGTGTGGTATTTTCTATAATTCCCCGTCTGAATTGATTGTTTGCGAACAAAAGGCATGCCCAATTGCTACGATGGCACGCCGAAGAGCGTAAGAAGGATGGAATGCTCAGACACCCTGCTGACTCTGTGCAATGGAGGAACATCGACATAAAATATAAGAAGCACTTCGCATATGATGTCAGGAATATAAGGTTCGGGTTGAGTACGGATGGGATGAATCCTTTCGGCTACATGAGTAGCCGTCATAGCACTTGGCCAGTAACTCTATGTATCTACAACCTTCCTCCTTGGCTTTGTGTGAAGTGGAAGTACATTATGATGCCACTACTGATCCAAGGGCCTAGGCAACCTGGCAACGATATAGATGTGTACCTCAAACCATTGGTTGAAGATCTTCTAATCTTGTGGAACGATGGAGTACGGGTATGGGATGAGTATAAAAGAGAGAACTTTATCCTACGCGCATTGTTGTTCGTAACCATCAATGATTACCCCGCCTTGGTAACTGTCGGGCCGACGACAAAAGGCTTCAATGGATGAGTCCAAAGGCTTAGATGGTACAGTAGTCGGTGGTCAAGAATCGAAAAATGTCTTACATGCGGCATCGTAGGTTCCTCCGCAAGGATCACCCATACCGCAATAACAAGAGACCTTTTGACGGGACAAAGGAGACTGCTTTAGCTCCAAAGAATCACACTGGGAGAGATATATTTGCGGTGTAAAGGATCTTAAAATTATTCACGGAAAGGGAGCAGCGGTACATCTATCCCGAGTTCCGTGATAAGGCTCTTTGTGGAAAAAGAGATCGATTTTGGGTCCTACCATCGGGCAAGACTTGGAAGTTCGACACGCAATCGACGCCATGCACATAGAGAAGAACGTGTGTGACAGCTTGCTTGGTATCTTACTGGATATACCTGGCAAAACAAAAGATACTCTCCAAGCATGGATGGACCTTGAAGATATGAAGCTCAGGAAGGAGCTGCATCACAAAGACATAGATACAGGGAAAAAGTACCTTCCCGCAACCTGCTACACTCTAAGCAAGAAAGAAAAAATTAGATTGTGCGAATGCTTGAACGGAGTGAAAGTTCCGTCCGGATACTCTGCCAACATAAAGAGACTAGTCTCAATGAAAGACTTCAAATTAATTGGCATGAAGTCTCACGATTGCCACGTGATGATGACGCAGATGCTTCCAATTGCAATTAGGGGTGTTCGCGGAGAAAGTCCGAGACCCAATTATAAAGTTGTGTTCATTCTTCAACGCGATTTCACAGAAGACCATCGATCCATTGAAACTAGATAAGCTGCAGGAAGATGTGGTCCACACTCTCTGCAGGCTCGAGATGTGTTTCCCTCCATCTTTTTTTGATATTATGGTCCATCTCATTTGTTCACATTGTGAAAGAGATACGGATTCTCGGTCCCGTGTTTCTACATCAGATGTATCCTTTTGAGAGGTTCATGCGGGTTATAAAGAAATATGTTCAGAATCGACATCGACCGGAAGGTTGCATTGCGTATGGTTGGGGAACCGAGGAGGTCATTGAGTTCTGCGTCGATTACGTGGATCTCAAACCGATTGGTGTGCCTACATCACGGCATGAGGGCAAAGCTACGAGGAAAAGGGACATCAAGCGAGAAATCACTCCGTACAAACAATCTAGCTTCATTCACACAAGCACATTTCGCAGTTTTGGGACAATCAGTTGTGGTGGCCCCGTATGTCAACATGCACAAGAGCATGCTATCCAGAACAAACCCAATAAGTCGAGGGTTGGATCGCGAGAGAGCATAGACATAACTTCGGCGATTGGTTGCGTAGGCACATGATGCATACGGAGACAGAGTGCGCTCAGTTGAAAGTGTTGGCTCAGGGACCGTCAACTACAATTTGGATATTCCAAGGATACGATATAAATGGTTTTACATTTTATACAAGAGCACAAGATAAAAAGAGCACCAACCAAAACAGCGGTATCCATATAGATGCCTACGACAGCAACGGAAATAGGAAAACCTACTACGGATTCATAGAAGAGATTTGGGAGCTTGATTATGGACCTTTGAAGGTCCCTCTCTTTCGGTGCCAATGGGTAAGACTTCCATGGGGCATGAACATCGACAAGTATGGTATCACTACCGTGGACCTCAAACTGGTCGGATACAGAGAAGAACCATTCGTACTTGCTAATTCATTACACAAATCTTTTTGTAACCGATCCAATAACAAGGAGCGCCACGTGGTTATTCAAGGAAAAAGAAGGATTGTCGGAGTTGAGAATGTTGTCGACGAGGAAGAGTACAACCAATTCGATGAGCTTCCTCCTTTCGGAGAGGACATTGACCTAGGTCTCATGAAAGAGAGTGAGGACGAAGCTACGTACATACGCCGCGATCATAACGAAGGTCGAATCGTAGCTTAGTTGTCCTAATTAAATACATGTTTATTTTCTCATATGTAACAATTTTAATGTATTCTTTTCTCATATGTAACAATTTGTGTGAATTAAACTTCATCTGTGTGAATTTTTGTATTTCTGTGAATTTTTGAAGCAATGGTTGGTCTACTGCATTTGTGCGAATTTTGTAAGCATTATTTGATATTGAAAATATTAAAACTATTAAAACAGTGAGCAATCTGTATTTTTAGAATTTTAGACAAAGGGCAAAATCAAGGGGAAATATTTAAAAGAAATATTACATGTCCTGAAAGTTTGAGTTCATTGACCTGAACTTACATATCACTGCCGGTTATATCATTAACCAAAGAAGGATAGTAACTATCACTTTAGGTTAATGAAATAACCGGCAGTGACATCTAAGAATCACTGCCAGTTCTATATATTACCCGGCAATGATACTTAAGTATTACTGCCGGTTAATTATATTACCGGCAGTGATATGTAAGTATCACTGCCGGTTCTACATATTACCCGGCAGTGATAGTCAACTTCACTGCCGGTTATAAATGTGACCCAGCAGTGATAGTCTAGTCCTATATATATTGAAACGCCGCGCGCCCTCCACTCAGTTCCACTTCGACCTAACGCCGCCACCTCCTCGTAGCTCCCCGCCATCTCCCCGTCGTCGCCTTGGAGTGCGCCGCCATCTCCCCGCCGTCGCCTCGGAGTGCATCGCATCCCCTCGCCGTCGTCGCCGCCGTCGCACCCCCTCCCTACTCCATCGCCGACTCTACCACTTGGTCGCCGCCCCCAGCTCGCTGCCTCCTCTCCCCACTCCGTCGTCGGCACTGGTGACCTCCTCGCTGTTCTGTGGCTCACCGAAGGTAGGAGCGGCTTCACTTGAGACATAATGTGTATGTTTGATTTGTGCCGTGAGAAATAATGTGTATGTTTGATTTGTGCCGTGAGACATAATGTGTATGTTTGCTAGGTTTGATGTGTATGCTTGATTTGTGCCGTGAGACATAATGTGTATATGCGCTGATTCAGAAAATATGAGCTAACACATCGACAAATGATTATACTAGCGGAATCTTTTGCAACAATATCACAGCTTTTGAAGCTTTTGATGTCTCTTAAATTGTTCAAGCTTTTGAAGTATTTGTTAGGTTAATACTCTTGTATGAAAAAACTTTTAGCGATTTGATTAATATTTCAGTTTTCCTCACAGTATACATGCACTAGAAAAGTGCACCGACACAATAAAATGTGATTTTAGAGAAATAAAACTTGGCAAATAGGCAACCTCACTGATTTACTCCACCAATTAAAGTTAAAGTTTTAGGTTATAGGATGATTGCTTATATTTATTTTTTATCTATCTTTAGTGCTAATTCTTGCCTTTTGATGAACCATTATCTTGTTATATCACATGTCAATGCTTCAAATTTAGTGTATCCTACAGTCAATTCTGCCTTTAGCTTAGCATGTGAATCTAGAACAATAGGAGTTTATTAGTGAAAGCATCAAGAATATTTATGTGTTGCTATTTCCATCAAAAGTTCAGTACTCCTAACTTGATGAAAATATTTACCAAGTGTGACTGAGGTTGTACTCATAACGTTTTTATTTGTTGAGAAATAGATGCAGATTCAGAAAAAAAAATATGTATATATGTATGTGTAGATCTCCTGCGTATGTGTATATATCTTGTTTATGTGTATGTTTATATTTGTGTTCATGGTCAAATTATTCTGGAGCATGCAGATTCAAAAAAAGCTGTATATGTGTATGTGTCCTTCAAAGATGTTTGTGTATACGGATAAAAAAAATATATGTGTACATGTTCTTTAAAGATGTGTATGTGTCTTTCAAATATGTCTATTAATTTTATTTCATTGAATTGATAAGTTCGACAATTGTTATGTATTTGTCATTGAATTGACAGCACGAAATGTCTGTACATTATTATTGAGTACTCCCTCTTTCAATAAATATTAGTCGTATTTTAATATTGAGTACTACCTCTAAATTTAAGCAAAAATAATATCAGTTTGAACAATTTTGAGTTAAGTCCATATTAAGCCTAATCTATATATTACCATAATCTAGAAAAAGATCCTAATTAGAACTTGCTTTGCATATGAATCCAATCACAACAAAAGCCCTAAATGTTCACAAACTGCACAGATTTGATATCACTAAAGCCTTTTCGGCGGCTCATAAAACAACTCGTAGAAGAATAGTATAGCCAGCAACGTGGCTATGCATCTATGTACATTCGTTATGTCTATCTTCATTTGTACGTGTCTTTCAAAAATGACTTTGTTAATTTTAAATTTTTGATAGACTTGCAAGGAATGGCCTCTGACCAGGGACAAGTGTCGGAGGGAGTTGGGCCCTCAAATATGGACGAAGGTGGAAGGGGTAGCCCAAACCATAGCCCAACGTCCTATCTGAACTTGCAGGATCCTGCCATGGACCAACATGACATTACTAACATAGGTGAGGTAAAGTTTTAGTACACTGTGGTTCCCAAAACATTGTAGGCCCAGACGACTAATAATTAAGAAGATCAAATTGCAGGCTCAGACGTCTGATCAACGAAGGCAGCGCGCAAGTCGTGGTCCAAACAAGATGCCTAAGGGAATTTTTAACATAGTGGAGCTCTCGGCAGTCGTGGAATCTGCTATACCAGAGTCATCATTGGGGTCGTACAGGACAGCCTGCGGGGTTCTTGCTAGGGATGATGTGCCCATCAGCTATAGATCATGGATTGGCCGAGGCGGTGACCCATGGGTGGTACCCAATGACCTGAAAAACTCATTATGGGACAAGCTGAAACAAGTTTTCCAGTTCCCCCAAGGGACCGAGCTGGTTGCAAAGAAACGAGCACTCTGCATCATGTGCACAGCGTGGAAGAATTGGAAGACAGCACTAAACAAGAATTATGTGAAAAAGAATGAAACGCCGAATTTTGACACGTACCCAAAGTTAAGGGAGTTTTGGGATGAATTTGTATGCGTAAGAGGTCCAAGAAGCTCACATAGTATGCCAAAGGAACAAATCAAACGCGGATAAGAATATTCACCCTCACAGACTAGGAACAGGAGGGTACGTGAAGAAAATACCAGCATCGGAACAGTCCGAAGAAGAACTAACCCGCAAGGGTATAATTCCTGCGACGGCCGCCTTAAGCGAACGATCGAAGCATTAGTTGCTTGGGAGGTGTGCTACTATCTCGGATGATGGCAGCTTAAGCTTTAGAAGCGATAGAGAGCAGGAAGTGCTGAGCAGAATCACAGATGCTCACATGCAGTCTTCCCAAGGATATTTCGCGCCACGAAGGGAGAATGACGAGCTAACCGTAGCCCTGGGTAACAAGGAGCATCCAGGTCGCACCAGAGGAGTTGGTTTGGTCACGTGGAAAGAGGCCTTCCCCGCAGACGCATGGTTGTACAAGCATTCAAAGAGATTAAGAGAAGATCAACTGGAACGTCAGATAAAAGATGCTATGGTGAGAGCGTTAGAGGAACAGAGAGCGCAACTAGATAAGGCTGTGGAGCAAGCCGTACAGAAAGCTCTCAGCTCACGACCGCCAACCGGTGAAAGCCCTGAGCTCATCGATCCCGGTGCTCATAAGAGCACCGCGCGGCCCACAGGATTCCCAAGAGCATGGATGCATTTTCCGTGGATGACATCAAAGAACCGACACCGCAAGCTACATTTGGCCGCATATGGCATTGCCATAAAGGTGGCCGAGGCGGGGCTTGGCCATGCCAGAGTCACGAGTTTTGCATCGTCGCCTCGATACCGCAGGATTCGCCAGGTCGAAGTGGGCGTTGTTGTCCAATACCGAAAAATGGAGGTAGAGATCCCTGGCGAGGATGGAAACAAAAAACTAGGAGAAAACGTGCATGGCTTCCTCGCATGGCGCAAGAGCTTGATTAAATTTGGCCCGGACGATGAGGGCGACGAAGATGATGATCAGCCGCACTCTCCACACAGAGACCTCCCGCCCTTCTCGCCGTCAACCAGAAAAAGTCTGTCTCCTCCGCTGGCACCAACCAGAAAAAGCCCGACTCCTCCGCCAAAATCTGAAAAGAATAGAACACCAGGAACATCTCGGCAGTCGGCACCGTCCTCGAAGAAATCTCAAACATATGCGAACCCAGGACAATCCCAGAAGAAATTATCAGCTGACATGACTGCAGAAGAACGGAAAAAGCATGTAAGCGCCTGCGTAACATCTCACTTTAAAAAGCTGCCATCATGTAAGAAGACTAAAGTTGATGCTGACGCGCAAAAGTTTTTCTTGAGTATGGCAAAAGTGCAAAAGATGGGGCAGGCTTCTGAACCTTGCAAAATGTCGGACTACGAGGGCATATCCGTAGCAATACTTGCAAAGCGGCTAGTGCCGACACGCTAAAGCGGATGCTCAAGAAGATGTCGCTCAACCAGATGCTCTGCGCACGGTCTAAGGTGGAAGTTCGTTATGGGAAAACCGCTGGTTGAACCAGCTCATTTCGACAACCTTACAACACAATCTGCGGTCGTCCCATCGCTGGTACATGCAAAGACTCCAACGATGGTATGGAGGTGTTCGCGATGGATACCAGAGCAAGATTTCCACAATGGGGACAACATCTGCTGGGTTCTTTTCACTGAGTCAGATATGTTGTACCAAAGAAGATGCCCCAGGCGTGAATATACTTAGACTATGGACTTTGTAAGTTTGTCCGTATATCGTTGAGCATTTTTGTACTATTTAATTGCATGTCTAACTTCTTTCTTATGTAGAATGGAGATACAGACATGTAGAATAAATAACAATGACAATATAGCATTTCTAGATCCGGGGCTCGTCAACGAGAAGCTTGTGAATGACAATCTACAGTTCGTTGAAGACTATTTATTTAATACTTTTTTGAAGCTGCAATACAAACCTCCGTACTTTTACCCTATAACTTCAAGTACGTATCTCCTTACTTCTAATATCGTTTTACTATTTTTGCGTAACACGTACGATGTGGGAGTAATTGACTATGTTGACATATATGTGCAGGTTTCACTGGTCCTCCTCGTCATCCAGCTAGATGCTAGCGAGGATTTTTGTCTTGGACTCGGGAGAAAACAAACTAACTGTACCAAGACCTTTGGGCATCTTTGAGCATGTAAACTCGATCGTTGCGCTATTACTCTAGCAAAATTCTATTCTATCGCATTTAAGTTTAATTACTATTCAAAATCATTCACGTGGCTTTACTTGCGGTACTACAAGAAAAGTGTTCGGTATCGTCCATACAGAAAATTTTGAAATAATAAATGACTTTCCATGCATGAGGCAAGACCCCGGAAATAATTTATGTGCATACTATGTATGTACAAATATGCATTCAATTGTCACGGAGAGTGTCGGCTATAACGAAGCCATGGTACGTAATTACACATTGATGCCTTTTTTCTTTTAACAAATATCATCATTATTTAACTTCCTTTTTGTTCAAAAACAGCGCCCAAACGAGAACCAATAAGTTATTCTTGACAGAAATTATAGCAATTCAAGAACAGATCGCCGGATTCATTCATGATGAGATCATCAATCCAAACGGCGAGTTCCACGAGTAGCCTCATCGCCCTCATTCCTACGACCTAGACGCGTGACATGTCTACTTCGACTCTTTGTAAAATCAAAGCGAATGGGATGAGATGTAGTCGAGCTACATTTGTAAACAAATCATTGTAAAAACAATTTATGTGATGCTTAATTTAATATATTTGAATTATGATTTTAACGATGCTTCATATATACATGGATATATTTGAATTATGATTTGAACGATGCTTTATATACTACATATGGACACTGTATAAACAATTGTATAAAAATATATATATTGCACAAAAAATATGCAAGCTTGTCACTGCCGGTTCTTGGAGAAAACCGACAGTGATATGTATATATCACTGCCGGTTTTATGCAAAACCGGCAGTGATAATTATCATCACTGCCGGATTTCGGTTTGATCCGGCAGTGATAGTTCAATATCACTGCCGGTTGTAGATAGAAGCGGCAGTGATAGTTCAATATCACTGCCGGTTGTAGGTAGAACCGGCAGTGATAATCCTTATCACTGCCGGTTCCTGAGCCGGCAGTGATAATGCCCGAGTATCACTGCCGACCAATCACTGCTGGCGCCAATGACTGGCAGTGATGGGGTTTTCGAACCGGCAGTGATGTGCTGTTCTGTAGTAGTGAAGTAACCTAGGGTTTGGTTTTGGGTGGGTTGCTTCTGTAGCTAGGAGGAGTCCTGCTAGTTTTGGGTGTTCTAGGGTTGTAGGTTTTGGTGGATTTGGGGGATTTTTGGTGGATTTGAAAGTGGGAGCAATTCTGTGATTTTCGGGCAGATTTTATCCCCTCTATTAGAGCGCGATTTCGAAGATTTTAGGTTGTTTTCCTGAACTGTGGGAAGTAGAGAAAGTTGTAGATTGTCAAATCCCCTTTAATTTGAGTATAATAACCCTAAAATCCGATCAGCCAATTGAAAGTTATGCCATTTTTGGTGTTGACTGTCCAGATTAGGTTGTGGATTGCGCCCGAAATGTTCAACTGAAGATTTGATATAGCAACAAGCCGAATTAGGATTTTTGATTGCCTAGAGAAATGTAGGAAATTTCCTGTAGATTTAGAAAGTGTATTGGTATCCTTGATTTGGAGTTAGGGATCAAAAGTTTTGGCATGTTGAAGTTGCTGTCCAGAACTGAGATTTCTGCTGAAAGTTCAGAGTTGGTCTGAAGTTCAGAGGGCAGTTTGAGGACTTTACTTTCAGGTGTTGAGAAAATGGCTATAGGGTAACAATAGGCTACCCTCTTGTGGTCATTTGGAGCCTAAGAATGCAAATTTTTACTTAGCCAATTAAAAGTTATGTTCATTTTAGTACCTGCTGTTCAGAACTACTGTTAATGTATATAACATCTGTTCATCTCTAATCTGGGAACTAGTAATACATCTTATGAATAAATGGATATAATATAGTTGTAGATGATACTCTTTTGATTAATTACAAACTGAGTTCACTCAATTTGGTTCAACCATTAACAAGTTATGCAAGTTTTACCTTTTGCTGTCCAAATTGTGACTAGTAGCAGATTCAATTTTGTTCTGTGATTTAGGACAAGTTAGAGGCCGAGTTGGAATTTGCAATTGCCTAGAGATAGATGGAAAATTTTATGTAGATGCTTAAAATATCTTCATTTGCTCAATTTAAAGTTATATACCAGTAGTTATGCTGTGGTGAAGTGGGTTATCTAAAGTAGTTTTGTATGAATTCAGAGTTTTGGGGCAAATTTGATTAGGGAGTGAAAGTGCTGTTTGTTGACTCTAGAACATGTGAATTTGAGTGCGCAATTGTATTTCCAGGTGGAGTAGCTTCGGGAGTGGCTTCTTCTTTCTGCCACTCCATTCCTCTTGGTAGAAGGCAAGTGTATCAACTAGAAGGATATTATAATGTTGATTGGTTGCTTGTGCATATGAATATGATATGATGTGCTACTATGCATATTTCTTGAATTTGCTTAGACTAGTAAGAACGATAATTCATGGATGGATGAACTGACTTATGTTTATGAAATTGGGCATGACTATGCAAGTGGTGAAAATGAATGAAGTTGCACATGTATTCATGTTAATTGCATACGTGCATTCATAATGGAAGAGGCGACCCATTTTGATGCGGGCCTCTGTGTTCACACGTAGTGAACACGAAAGTCCTACCTCGTGGTCCATTTATCGAAGTGAATGGGAGCGAGACAGTAAGAGTAGGCACCTTCCACGGGATGGAAGGGACGTGAGGGTGCACACCGACGGGTGTGCACTCGCGAGACTCTGCGACGCAAAGAAAAGAGCATTCATGAGCATGCATGTCGCATTGCATCCTAACGATGATTTTGAGTTCAATAGAGATGTGTAGAGTTGGGATCGAGTCGTGGACTCATCCAAAGAGATTTAAAGAGGTACGTGTAGGAAGTAAGTAATGAAGTGAAAAGAGGTAAATGTTAATGATATTATTGTTTTATAAATTCATGGATTTGGATAAGAAGTATGCTCTTACTGTTGATTTAATTGTGTAAATTGGTTTGTGATGCACTTTGCTGAGTCTTGAACTCATGCTTGTTTGTTTAATGTTTTTAGGTACCACGAGAGCGACTTGTCGATGGGACTTAGCTGCACCTCCACTCACGCTCATGACATGTTAAAAGATTAGTTGGGTTAATCAGTTCACTCTGAAAACTAGTTGAATTCATTATGTAATCGTGTTGTAGTTAAGTTTAATTGATGACTGATGATATTATGGTTAGTTGTGTGCTTAGTTGGTCATGATGGTTGATTGACTCCATGACATGTTGTAGATGATATCAGAATGATTATTGTCTTTTGTCTGCTGAGTGGATGTCCAAGTTTTAGGGAAGGTGCTGCCGAAATTTTTAGTGGATTTCGGAGTACTATTAGAGTTGATCTTCCTTACCTAGTTTTATTTCCTGTTTTGGTAACACTCAGGGCACTGTAGGTGCCGGGGTGTTACAGTTGTACAACTCCAGAGAAGGTTTCAGCAGCATCTCCCTGGTGTTCTCTAGATACGCACCCCTCTTGACTTGTTGTCGAGACATGTATTTGAGAACAACAGGGAGATGCTGCCAAAATTTTCTCTGGAGTTGTACAAGAGCCTAGGAACTTTCCCGAATCACATATCCTTGAACGGGATTAGGACCTAACCTATTTAGACTTTTCTTTAAGATCATCCATTAATCTATTACTCTACTACAATATGCTAGAACAATTATATGATATGAATTATCCATTAATCTATTACTTTACATGATTCTTTGTCAAGTCCACATAATATCTATGAATTGCTTTCTCTCAAGTCAAATTTATGACCACATTAGATATACATTTATGAAATGTCGCAAGTAGAGAGCATCAGCTCATCGACAGACAGAATAGAAGGTGTTGCTGAGGGGCGAGCAAGGTTCCAAATGTTGAGGGGTCGAGTAACGTGAGAATTGCCCGAAGACCGAATAAAGGGGCTATAGGGAGAACACTGTAGGTTCTCCACTTCAAAGCCACAGTGGTTTGCACAAGTCGTCCCAAGTACAACACGCACTACCGATCTTTTCTCGGCCAATTGGTGAGATAGAGAGAGTGCTGATCACAGTTAAGGATTGGGGGAAATAAGTCAGCACCGAGCAAAAGAATCGGCTGTGGGACGAACTTAAGGGAAAATGGACAATACAAGAGGAAAATGAAAGCAATTCAAGGCGGTACGCCTAGAAGATAATGGGTGTGGCTTTCAGGCACTTCAGGGTCTTCATGCACGGTGAGTACGTGCTGAAAGGCCGTACTCCATTCGAGAGGTATCCATTTGTGACTCCCGATGTTTTGGAGGAGTTCACAAGGACGAAGAGTACGCCCGAGGTGGTGAAGTTGAGAGAGAAAAACATCGCTATCCAGAGGCAGAACTTACTTGCACACCACCTCGGTTCTGCTGGCTATGCAGGTAAGAAGCCAGAGTGGGCGCGACAAGCCAAAGAGTGTGTGAACTCTGGGACGGTGATGCCTTACTCCCGCATATGTGAGGAGTGGGCACATGACTAGGTATTAGCGAGGACAAAGAAAATCTCCGGTGGGCGGCATTTAGTTCCAAAACCCGCGACTGCGTGCGTCGTCTCCACCATCGTTAGACATCTAACTTAGTACATTGCAGTTGACCCTTCTCGTTGTATTTTAGAACTAATTTATACTCGCTTCTTACAAGAGGAGGTAAGCCAGCGGAAAAGCAGGCGATATCTCTGACCAAGGGTCAAAGGACATCCTGTCTTTGGCAATTGGGAAGGACAACCATAAGAGCCGGGTATTTGCTACACGGGTAGGGCATACGAAGAGGTCCTTCTTCTAGGAGGATGCTACCAGTGCTAGATCAAGATCATAGGAGGCACATGCGGAGTGACTTAAGGACAAACTGAGGGAGGAGCTAAGGGATGAGATCAAGGAGGAGATGAGGGAGGACATGATGGCACGTGAGGAGCGCCTGAAGGTCGAGATGATGGCGACGATCTCCCAGAGTCAGAGTTAGATGGCCTCGCCTCTCGTAGAAAGGCTTGTGCCCCACCCTAGCAGCTTCGGTTCCAAAATTGATTAGTCCGATCCTCGGCTAAATGTAATAATTTTTTCTTACTTAAAGGTATGAGAGTAACTTCTTGTAGGCGCCTACCAAGTGCCAGCTCGTCATGACGGAAGACGGATTTCCCGTTGAGGCTAGACACGAGGTTGCATTTCCATGCAAGGAGACTAACACAGTGCATGGTAAGCCTTTAGGGAAGGAATACATGAGGGTGCAGGTCGACTATGTCTAGGAAGACTTTTTATCTCATGTGCTAGAGTTCCCCTCGAACGAAGATATCACCGCTCTCTAGCAAGCACGGATATCGTTCATCAAGTGGCCCACGACAGGTATCGTACTACTGATGTTAAAAATCTCCTGTGTCTTCTCAATCATTCCAGTACTGCAGCACGTTACATATGCATGTGCTTCATAGGTTCCTATCGTCCCTGTACCTACTCCTGCTCCCACCACCATGATGAGTCCTATGCATTGTACAGAGCTGTTGTGCAAAAGGACTAGCACAATAGCCAAAGAACCATAGGAGGCCACAAAGACTCCTTCTGTCAAAAAGGCAAAGTTTACAGAGGCCACAACGCCCCCTCAAACATAAGGAAAGCCCCTTGCCCCGACCTCAAAGTCTCCTTCTATCCAGGAAAGAAAGTTGGTAGAGGCCACGGAACCCCTCAAGACTTTAAGGCGTACATACATGGAAAGTCCCTTTTGCCTAGCAGTGTATTGAATACTCTAGGCAAGTGGACTCACTTGCTCCATGGATGGTACTGTTGGTGCCAAAAAACTTGAGGTAGGGTTTATCGGCCACAACACACCAGACGAACAACGGGTTCAAGGCGTGCCAACCGATTTGATCCTGCAATCGGTAAGAAAAAATATAAAATTCGCTCAAAGTCGATTTTGTGAGGCAATCGGGTTAGATCTAATCAGCTACAAGCCGATCAGATCGGAGGTAATGGTAAGTCTAATTAGCTGATTAAGGCTAATTAGAGGATGAAGGTAGATCAACTCTGAAAAAGGCGATGCGCAACAAGATTAGAGAAAATTGAACCAGATTGGCATAACAAAAGATGGTCAACAATGGGCGATGCTCAACTTTATCGATCAAATCAAGTTACAAGAGTCTAAACTACAAGAGTTACTCCTAGTTGACAGGAAAATAGATGAAGGTAAAAGTTGGTTGATTGTGTTGTTGTTTTTCTTTGCTTGTCTATGGCCATCTTTTATAGCCATCGGCCAACCGTATCCATATCCGATACACTGACTGCCATGATCCTTATCGGCCTTATTTCGAATATCTCCTTCCATCTTTAGATGAATATCATCCATATCCCAACTTTAAACTCCCTTTCCTATACCCAATATCGACTAAAAATCCTCCTGATTCTTACGCCTTGCCAAAACATGGTGCAAACATATGCCCCCCATTTTTGGAAGATAACTTGTTATTTTCCAAAAATCTTTCTTACCGGCTTCTTTCTCCATCGGCTTTGTCACAATATTTTCATCATAATTGCTCCATTTATGGCACCGTATAAATCTCAATATGCGCATCATGCATTTTAACTGCACACATCCCTTCAATATATTTTTCACCGTTTCATCTTTTTACCTCCCTTATAAATATGAGGCCCCTACAATGTCATTCTTACGCTTTCAAGCTCTCAGAACAGCTGCAATCGGCTACTTCATTTCAGCTAACAAGTCCTTCAGCACTCGTCTCCTCTTGTTTTTCATTCGGCTTTCCCCCAAGATCAACTGAATGGATTCCACCCAGGAACTCCTTCCAATCCCTGATAGTAATGACCAATTGAAAGACCATGTGGAGGTCTACCCAGGTTTGTGATGAGTATTTTGACTAAGCTTGAGCTTGGTATGCTCTGGTTTGAGTTTGATTTGAATTGGAAGTGAAACTTGAAGCAATTTGAGCCTTTCTCTGTTTTCCCGGCGCTACCGGCCATGGTAGCGAGGTGCTACCGGGTAAGCGGCAGCACTGGCCCAAATAGCCGGTGTGAAAATTTCAGAGAGGGTGTTTTTAGGGGTTCTGGCTAGGCGATGCTACCGGCCAGGGTAGCCCGGTGCTACCGGGCGAGCGGTAGCACCGGCCCTTTGGCGCGGTGTGAAAATTCTAGAGAAGGTGCTTTCTGGTGCTGGCCTAGAGGAGTGCTACCGGCCTGGGAGCGGTAGCACCGGTCCACTATGGGCGGTGCTACTGGCATGAGGGCAGTAGCACCGACCAGTATGAGCAAAGATGAATTTTTATCTTGTGATTTTGATGGATTTCATCGCATATCTTTTGGGACATTGCTATGTGATGTGTTTCTTTGTTTTTGATGGTTGCAGAATGACAGTGTTAGGTCATGGTGAGGCGGAGGATGATCGGGACTAGACGAGGAGCATCAGAGGTCCAAACGATCGAAGATCGCTAGAAGATGATCGGAGACAGAGTCGGTGCAAGTCAAAGAAGACAAGGAATGGATGAGATGCTAGCTAGAAGTTGCTTGGATCAATGAGGGCCGTCGAATCGCGGTCTAGTTGATAGGATAGCAGGTTTAGTTAGTGTGCTTTGAAAACCGTGCAAGAAAACCCGATTTGTGTGGAGGGTTTTGGGTTAGCCCTTGCATAGCTGTGTGAGTGGGTCAATCTTAACCCTTGACGGAGCGCCCTAGGGTTGAGGGACTCATCCAAGGGTGGTAGGTGCCCAAGAGTAGTATAAATAGAGAGAGAGGGGTGCCCTTCCTCCTCTTGAAGGTTTTAGAGGTCCACTTTGTTGTGAGGCTTTGTAAACCTCCCTTCTAGAAATGCAAATCATTTTCCCTTATGCTTGAATTTATTTTACGCATTTAAATTCTGCACTTACATTCTTGCAATTTACATTCACGTAATTTGGATTTGCCTCCCGTCCTTCTACATGCTTTTGGATTTGCCTCCTCTCCTTCTAAAATGCTTACGATTCTTATACCGAGGATGTTGATTGATGGATGAAACTCTTTAGATCATATCTCAATCATCTAGGCAATCCATGCGTTCTGCTTACAAGAAACCGGTTTTTGCGTTCTTAAAAGAATGATCTTGTAAATCGCGTTTGTGGAAGTTGAGACTTGTGCTTTTGCTTGCTGTGACTTGTCGGAAGCTATCCAAAATCATCTTAATCAGTAAAATCCAACGAGCAAGCCCTAAGTCGATTTCTTGGGTTCTTACGTAAACTTGGTGTGTTCTTCCTTCCCGCGTAAAAAGGTCAGAACTTTGACGTCAATCCTTGTGATTGATGGTTGGAATGAGTTCCTGACATATCCAGGATCATATCTACCAAGTTTCGGGAGTTTTTGTCCAGCCGATCAAAATATTCCTCGAAATTTGCTTTTAGGTTGTGCTGGTTTTAAGACTATTCTTGAGCTGTTCTTGAGCCCGGTGCTACTGCTGTTCCTACGGTGCTACCGGAACCAGTGCGGTAGCACTGGCCAGACAGCACAAAAAGCTCCCTTTGGTCGGCTCCTCTTGTGTGTTTTTCTCGCAGGCTTGTTTGGATTATTTTTAGGGGAATATTTTAAGTTGCGATCATTCACCCCCCTCTATTCGCCATCTCGATCTTTCACCAATTCTACCTAGGACCGGTAGGAAGTTTAGTACTGATTCAGTTATAAACGAAGAAGTCCCTCATCTCCCGCTGTCGGCTGCTAATTATAATATAGAAGGTTGGAGTAAGAGCTTTAGGGCTTGGCCAACAGCGCTCAAATGATGGAAGAGCTGGTACAATTGTGTAGCTGCCCAAAAGAGAGAGATATGGGAGAGAATGGGGATAGCCGCGTGCCTCCCCCTTTGCCTAGCCGATCCAGAGGCCAATGAGCCATTAGTGGACATGGCTTGCTATTTCTGTTCGGATACATTTAGGGTGTGTTTGGTTGCCTGCATGGTGCCTGAATCGCTTGAGTAGATGCAATAGTATCTGTTAGACACATGTTTGGTTTCCTGTTCATCCAGACTAGGTAGATGCAATTGCACCCACTCATGCAGGATGGAGGAAATACAGAAATTGGGCTTCTCTATAATGCAGGCCCGTGAGATGGATAAACAAGCAACCAAACAACTCAACTTGCATCCACTCATGCAGGCCAAGACTAGCCTGGATGGCTCATAGGGGACAGGCTAGGGTGGTGCAGACCTTCTATGTTCTGCATTGGTCTCATCGGCCCAACCCTCTTAGATGTGGCTCAATTATGTTGCCTGAGGCCTAATGGAGAGCAGAAATCGGCTTATAGCGCCAAGCCCAAGTACAAACTCATCAGATCCAAAGGTGAAGGGTGGGCCAAGTATATCAGCAATAACAACAAAGCGCATGGGCCACTATTGGACAAAAAACATGTAGCTTTTCTCAATCTCTGGCTAGATCGGTATCTGTTCTGTGGTGCTTCTTGTGGGTCGACTCAGGTGTACCAAACCATAGCAGAGCAACTGGTTGAGGGTCGTCGACTTGCCTAGGAAAAATTCTATTGTGAGTGGTATACCAGATGATGTATGTAATAAGGAGTCGGCTTTTTACGGGGTTTGCTAGTTTCTCAGTCGGCAACATAGGTGGCCCACTTTGGTTCATCTAGATCTGGCTGTACTGCCTGTTCATCCGATCGTTCAACTTGAATCCTTCAGAAGACACAACATTTCCACGAGAAGACACTCCAGAGGGCGAGATTCCTCAATTCAGAGCCAGCCGATCATATCGAAAGATTTATGATGTGCTCTGGGAATGAGACATGGATTATGCCTATCAGCTCAAGAAAGTACCTAGCATTCTTCCTTCAACTCGACAATGAAGACTTCAAGCAACATGACTTCTTCAGTTATAGCGGAGTGGCCGATTTCCAATGACCAACATTCTTGCACAAAGAAGCCGATAGTTCTCTGATGCCTCAGGAGACCTTGAACTTTTACAAGATTTTCATCGACAAGTATTCTTCATGTCGGTCTTAACACAAGAAATTGAACATTTCAGCCATCCTACGAATTTTACCACCCCTCTATCTATGCCAGGCAGCTGGGCTTCGAGCAAGTGATCCCAAGTCTCCCACTTCTTGATCGGCTTCAGCCAAGAGCTCGCATTCGCATCGCAGCTGCGGCTAACATAGTACTGGAGATAGCCGATGAGCTTCAAATTAAGAACTTACCACATTTCGTCCTAAACACTCATCGGGTAGGCCACTTCTCTTCTTGGTGGCTATCAATCGCAGAAGCACTATTCTTGGAGAGGACACCATCAGCTGTTATTAATGCATTTTCCCTAAATCTACCTGAGCCAACAGTAGCATCTGACAGTGATTCGAGCGACGAGCCTAGCTCCTCCGGGTATACTAATAAAAGTTTAGTAGACATTACCAGTGAGGTATCGGCTTGAATAAATTCTCCACTATGTATACTGTGATTCCTTCAAGTACCCTTTTACTAATCGATTTAAATTTTCCTTTTCAAACCAAGGTGGTCGGGAAGAAACCAGCCTTAGAACCGTTGGGTAGTGGCCATCAAACCAAGAGGCCGCATCGATCGACAGGTCTGACGGGCTATACTTCTGGCTCATTGGGTATCCAAAGCCCCTCGCTATCGGAGTTAGAGAAAATACAACAGCCCAGTATGTATTTTCTTTAATTGGCCAATGCTTTATCCCATATAAAAAAACTAACACTTAGCTGATCATTTTCAGAAAAGAAGCATGCCAAGTCTATAAAGAAACCCGCTAACAAGGTGCCAAGCCTCAGGAACAGAGCGGTGAAATCCTCCCGCCTTCTCCTCATACATCGGCTACAAGAGTGGTAAATTTTCCCTTCGCAAATTTTCCAACTGATAAATGTATCGATATGTCGACTTAACTTACTTTTCATCCATTCTTTCAACCAACTCCTTCGATGAAGGCGGCTACTATTCTGGCCGATTTGCCAGCGGCCTCTTTTGAGCCCCTACCACCAACTTTGCAGCCGACACCGCCTGTTCTTATCGCTGCTGCCTCTTTACCAACATCGTCTGATCTGATGAATTTGTTTGGTTTGTACCTGGCAGATTTAGAAGATCCAGAGATAATGGCCACATATGACTATGATGCGGAAATAAGAAAAATTCTTGAAGTACCGAAAGAAGCATCGGCTGCAGTGACATCGGCTACAGGGATGCAAGAAAAACTAGACAAGATCTTTGACTTGGTAATGAAACCATAGGCAGAAGTCATGAGCAACAACCAGCGATCCGCAACGGGATGGCTACCGTAGAAGCCAATTTTCCCCAGAGGCGATGGCTTCTCTCTTTGATGTCTGCCACCTAGATGGTAAAAAGGTAGAAGTCGATGCTGCCAAAGCCCGAATTGCTTGTTATTGTATTATTCTAATCGTTAGCCAAAATTAAATGCATCGTATTAATTTGGCTTCTCAAGGGACGACCATATGTAGTCTATTAAGAACCAATCCAAATGCTAGGGTATTACTTCTTCAAATATTTCCCGTTGATTGCCTTACAGAGCACAACTCCTTTCAACGTTTGAAGTATATAAGAATTCCCATCGGCAAGCCGATTTATCCTATATGGCCCTTCCCATGTAGGAGACCATTTTCCAAATCGGTTATCCCTAGAGCTGATAGCATGTATAGTTTTCTAAACCAAATCGGCTTCACAGAAAGACTTAGGCATGACCTTTTTGTTGTAAGCACTAGCAACCCTTTCCTTGTTCCTTCTGAGCCGATCCAATGTACACAAACGTAACTCTGCCAAATCATCCAAGCTGTCAAGCATTAACTCTTGCTAACCTTGAGCCGACAAATCATTTTGTCTGGCTATTCGTATAGAATCGATGTTTATTTCTACTGGTAAAATGGCTTCTTGGCCGTTAACTAGCTGATAAGGTGAAATTTTTGTTGCCTAATGGTACGCTAGCCGATAAGCCCATAATGACTCTGATAGCGCTGAGTGCCAATTCTTTGGTTTCTCATCGATTTTCCTCTTAATCAGCGTCTTATTAGACGATTCAAGGTACTATGTCTATACCCCAGCCTCTGAATGGCCAAGGCTTAATAATGGGATGCAAAGCCGATGCTGGAGCTAATTGTATATTGTCGAATTTTTTACAATTTTGGCATCCTTTGTAATACTCCAAGCAATCTTCCAGCATTATGAGCCAAAAATACTCTATACGTCTAAGCATCCACTTCATCTTGTAAGCTGATTGATGAGACCCACAAATACCTTCATGGTCAATGCACATCAATGTTTTCTCAATCAACTCAAGCATTTGTGACTAGCCAAAGTCCTTATAGCCCGATGCTTGCTGAGCTAGCAAGTTTGCTCTATCATTTATTCCACGAGGAATATGACTAATGGAGAATGAAGTAAATGAGCCGATTGTAACCAGGCATTGCTCTAAGTATTTAAGTAGCGTTTCATCATATCATTGATATTCTCCCTTAATTTGTTGCACAATTAACAGAGAATCGCCATAGGCCTCAACAGTATCTAATCCGATATTTTCCAGCAATTGTAGGCCTTTAAGCAACGCTTCGTACTTTGCCTAATTATTAGAGCATAGGCTATTTAGCTGGAATGCAAATTCAAAGCTGTGTCCCTTAGGCGAGATAAGCACTATTCCAATACCATTACCTTCCCGACACACCGATTCATCAAAATACAACTGCCAAGGGTCTACAGCTACTAGACCAGTAGTAGTATCATGCCCCTTCATAAAATCGGCTATAACCTGGCCTTTAACCGCTTTAGGCGATTCATATGATAGGTCAAACTCGATTAATGCATAAGCCCATTTACCAAGTCGACCATGCAAAATTAGAGCTGAGAGCATATATCTTAACACATTGGTTATACAGATAACCATATAAGTCGATGCTAATATATAATGCCTTAGTTTTGTACAAGCAAAATACAGAGAGAGGCAAAGCTTTTCTACCAGGGATACCTGGTTTCAACATTGAGTAATCGTCAGTTTAAATAGAAGATTACCCGCTCTTTGTGATCTACCTCTTGCGCCAAAATAGCCTGACGACGATCAGGATCGTCAACCGCAAAAAAGGGGGGAAGGATCGTGTAAAGGGGCGAGGCCCAGAGTCGTGCTCGTCCGGGAAGGAGGGAGCGTCGGTAGGCGCACAACTCGGGGAGGAAGGACAAGCGAACAGGGGACACAGCGTTTATACTGGTTCGAGCCCCCTAGGTCGGGTAATAGCTCTACTCCAGTCTTGCCTGTAGGCGAAAGGTGGCTAAAAGCTCCTCGGGGGAGGACGAACAGGGAGCTCGACCTCGGGGCCGCTCGAAAGTGGTGGCCGAGGGGGAGCTCGATGAGGTGGTGTAGCGTATGAGTCTGTCTGCAGGTGTATCAGCGCATTCTCCTTTGGTCTCTTGCTGTGTGTTCTGTTGTCTCTTGTTTCGTGGCTTCTTGTTTTTTTCCTCCCCTTTTGATCGGTGTAGTCCAGCGCTTTATAGACCCCTAGGCGTTGATCTCAAATGCTGACGTCGGGCGGTGTTTGTGAGTTGACAGGAGCAGTTGACCCTAGTTCCCAAGCAGGGGATCTGACAGGAGCAGCTCGCCCTAGTTCCCACGCAGGGATCTGACAGGAGTTGGTGACCCCAATTCCCACGCAGGGGAGAGAGGTCACGTAAAAAAGGGGAATACTATGCTGGATGTCGGGTCGAGGGCGCCGAGGTCGAGGAGGTCACGGGAGCCAGCATGTGCTCGGGAAAACCCTCGCCTGAGCTCGGGAACCATCCTCCGAGCTCAGGGAGACCTCCGCCTGAGCTCGGGAATAGTTCTCCGAGCTCGGGGAAAATGTTCTAAAGCCCCCGGGGGGGGCCTGGACACGTGTCAGGATGATCGATCCCCGACATAGCCCTAATATTTTCTTCTTCAGCTGATAAATATGACTTGAATGGTACTTCCTTCTGTGGTGCAGCCAGGACTGGAGGGTTGGCCAAATATTCCTTGATCTCATCAAAAGCTTTCTATTGATTGGTTCCGCACACAAACTGTTAATTGTTCTTTAGTTTTAACAATGGGGTAAACGCATGGATTCGGCCAGAAATATTTGAAATGAACCATCGCAAATAATTGATTTTGCCGATCAACTTTTGCAACTCATTTTTGCATGTCAGTGGTTTCGTTCTGGCTATGGCCTTTCCCCTTTCTTGATTGACCACAATTCCTCTCTCATGGACCATGAAGCCTAAAAATTGACCAGCCGACACACCAAAAGCACACTTGTAAGGATTCATTTTCAACCCGTGCGCTCATGTATTTTTGAAGACTGTCTCTAAGTCGGCCAAATGCTGCAAATCATCTTTAGATTTTACAACAACATCATCAATGTAAATTTCTACAATATGGCCGATTAGATCATGAAAGATTAAATTCATCGCCCGCTGATACGTCGCACCAGCATTCTTTAAACCAAATGTCATTACTGTCAATTCAAATAACCCCAAGGCACCAGGGCATCTGAAGGTAGTCTTTGGTATATCATCTTCTGCAATGAATATCTGATTATATCTGGCATTGCAATCAAGAAAACTGATTATTTTGTTCCCTGATGCAGCATCAATAAGCATATTGGCTATTAGCATCGGATATTCATCTTTTGGTGTAGCTTTATTTAAATCACTAAAGTCGACACATACTCTGAGTTTACCATTCTTCTTCATGACAGGAACGATATTGGAGACCCATTTAGCGTATTGCAAGGCTGGATAAACTTGTCCTCTAGCAACCCTTGTATTTCTTCTTTTATAATATCGTACAAGTCCGGATTAAATCTCCTAGGGTACTGTTTAAATGGCCGATAACCTGGTTTAACAGGTAGCCGATGTTCAACAAGCTATCAGCTCAAGCGAGGCATCTCGTGGTATTCCCAAGCAAAAAAATCTTTGTAATCCCTAAGGATTTTGATTAGCTTTCTCTTGTACTCTACATCTAATTTTGCACTAATAAAAGTAGGTCTTTTTCTATCACCTTCTCCTATTTCGACTTCTTCAAGTAAGTCAGGCGACGTGAATCTTTGGCCCAATTTTTCGATTTCATGGAAATCTTCAGTGGCCTCATAGCTATCAGTTATTTGCCGATAGCTCTGCATTTTATCATATAGGATTTCTACTGTTTGTTTGGACCCCATCGACGTAAAACTTCACTTGTTCGATCAAAAGCGCTAGGTCAAACATTGATCGGCATAAGTCCTATCTTACTAATGCAGATGAAATCACAATCGTCCAATGCCTTGCCTGATATGCATTTAGTTTCCTCATGCTGCCAATTCGCATCTAACTGGACATAGCGATATGAGCCCATGTATCGGCCGGAACAACTTCGACTTCATTGCCATTCCATTGGACAAGCAGCTGGTGCATAGTCGACGGGATACAACAGTTCACGTGAATCCAGTCCCACCCAAGTAGTACACTGTAATTGCCTTTCGCGTCAATCACAAAAAATGTAGTCGGCAATGTTTTACTACTAACAGTTAACTCTATCTCCATGATGCCCTTAGCTTCAGTGGGATCGCCTGTGAAATCATTCAAAACCATATTAGTTTTAATCAAGTTTTCATCGGACTTACCCAACTTTTTGCAAGTAGTGTATGGCATCAAGTTAACTGTCGCTCTGCCATCCACAATCATCCTTGAAATCGGCTTGCCGTTAATGTGCCCTATCAAATATAACGGCTTAAGGTGCCGATGCACATCCTGAGGCTTTTCAAAAACTGCGTCTTGAGCACCCAAATACAACTGAGCGAAGGTCTTCTGGGTCAATTCAGTTTTTTTTAAATTCGGCTGGCAGTATGAACACCGTGTTGATGTCCATTTGATGAGTGTCATCTCAGATTATCGGTGAAATTAAATCATCAGCCGAATCCAATTCTTCCTCAACCTGCTCCTTCCTCCTCCACTCTTTCTTAACGGTTTTAATTGGTCGAAGCTCATTAAACATTTGGTCCCTTTGCTTCCCTTGTTCGGCCTCTCTGATTTCTTGTGTCCTGAGCCTTTGAAGTCGTCTGCGCTGAGATCGAGTAAGACTTGGAGGACACCACCTAGGTTCGGGTTCGATCGGCCTATGTACCCTGCCTGCCAGATCTCCTTGCATTGCAGAACTCGACTCTTTGCCATACGCCTATGCCTGATTCGGTGCCGAAATCCTTTCCTTAATCGGCTTCCTGTAACTTTCATGGGGATGAACTCGTATGGGCCTTGATAACCTATCTTTAGCAGATCGTCTCGGCCAACCATCGTGAGGATAATGTTCCATCGGGCAATTGTATGGCGATGGCAATGCTACTCCCCTCTCCCAACAAAACTACCAGAAGGGGCATCTTTGATGAGCCCTTTCGAAGTTCTCAGGCCAATATAGATTGTCTGTCTGACGCGTAGTATAATGCGGTTGATTGCTCATTCTCTCCTACTTCTCCAGTAGTTGAGAAAAAAGTTGGCTTAGGCTTACTGATCGGCCGTCATGGCGGCGATTTTTCTGCCTTGTACCACTTGCCAACTTGTGGATCTCCCTTTGGCTTGATAGTCCTTGAATTTTTACCTTCATGTTCGGCTTCTATTTGTAATGAACCGATCGCAAACTTTATGGTCTTCTCGCCATTTGAGGCTGCTTGAACGTCAACGCGTCGAACTCATTTCGGTTCATCATGCATCGGCTCTTTTCCCTTGCAAAACAATTGCACCATATTTATTGGTAAAGGTTCGACGTCTACTTGCATGGTCGTCTCATCAGCAAATTTAAGCTGACCATCTTCAATAGCCGACTGTATCTGCCGACGAAAAATATTGCAATCATTTGTATTATGAGAAAAGAATGATGCCACATGCAATACCTTCGTTTTTTTATCTCATCAGGCGATGGTATAACGTGTCCTTCAGGCAGCCGTATTATCTTTTCTTGTAAGAGTAAATCAAAAATACGATCATATTTGGATACATCGAATGCATACTTTACCTCCGACTTATTTTTAGTTGGCTTAAGCCAGGAACAGACCAAAGATTTTTTAGACCCTTTGACCCATTCGGCTATGTTTACCTCTACTTCATAATCTTCAGAGGAATAATTTGAACAGTACTCGACCATGTTAACTTTATCCTTGTAATTTTCCTTATTACTACCGTTTATTTTGAATTTGTCCCCAAACCCTCTATTATCAGGAAATTGGATTTCTTGAGCCGATACGCGATGAAGCAGGTGACTCAAATATGTGAACTCTTGTTCGCCAAACTTCTCACTGAGTGGTGGAACTAACCCCTGGAACGCTAAATCAGCTAGTTGATTGTCAGGTAATGTGACGCTAAAGCACCGATTTCTAACTTTCCTAAACCTCTTAAGGTAATCCATTACCAATTCTCCAAATTTTTTGTGGACAAAGCTAAGGTCAGAAATCCTAAGTTCTAGACTGCCAAAGAAAAAGTACTCATGGAATCGGCTCTCCAAATCATTTCATATGTGAACCGAATTTGGAGGTAAACTAGTAAACCAAGTAAAAGCAGCTCCCGACAATGATAATGGGAACAACCTAATTTTAAGCCCGTCGGATAGAGCTGCTTCACCACATTAAGCGATAGCACAATCAGGGACTCTGAAATTGTTCGGATATCGCATGCGATCTATATAATCAAGATACAGCTTTCTACAGCCAATGACTTTGCCCTTTGGCTGTATGCCGAATTGATCCCTCAACACGGCGGAAATTTGTTCGACCCAATTAATGTTATTGGCCGACGGGATATTAGTGTTGTGCCAATTACAATCATAATTGGCACTCAACCCCCCGAGTGCAAGCTCGGGCTGCCTATTAGACTGAGCCGATGGATACTAAGGGCATTGGTTGTATCCATCGTTTCTCCTAACCGACGGCTCAGGTAACAGGACAAAAGGTTCTAAGTAGGTTACTACTTTATGTGGGCACCTGCTAGGTTAAATCGGCTATGAAACCGATGGAGGAAAGGTATAAAACGGGGTCAACGGTGGAAAGTTAGCTGACTCATTTACCTTGGTGGCATCTGTATATGCTAGGTAATATGTGACCCCGCTAGGACGAGGATCTCGCGGTAGTATGACAATAGGTTGAGTCAGCATCAATGATGGTGTTACAGTCGATAGTTTCGGACCGGTCGTCGTGTCTTGGGTGCTTTGTGCCATTGAATAAACAGGATAACTCGATAGTGCTTGCAGCGGATCGAGCAGGCTCCCAAATGTAGCCAACTCTTGAGCAATAGTCTTAAGACTGTTTGCAATTATCGACTTAAGAGTATTGACTAAAGCCGATGATTGATTAATTAAAGCATGGTGTACACACTATTCAATCATAGGAGATAATTCTGCCTATGCGAGCACGTATTGACTTACCGGGCTATTTGTAATTCCTGCATCATCGAGGGCATTTACCGTCGGCAATGCAGTCTTCTGGGTGATGCCGCGTCGGGTTTTTTGGTAGCAACCCAGCATCATCTCTTCGAGAGAAGCTTTTTGATCTTCAATTTCTTTGTGCTGTTCTAGAGTTGAATCGTCCAATGTAGGGACGATTATAGCTTCAGTGTTGAGGTCCAATGGTGGAATCGACTTGCCGGGGGAAGACATCTTAAGTCCCACTGGGCGTGCCAAGGGTGTGTTGGCGCCAAAAACTTGAGGTATGGTTTATCGGCCATAATACACCAGATGAACACCGGGTTCAAGGCGTGCCAACCGATTTGATCCTGTAATCGGTAAGAAAAAAATAAAAAATTCGTTCAAAGCCAATTTTGTGAGGCAATCGGCTTAGATCTAATCAGCTACAACCCGATCAGATCGAAGGTAACGGTAAGTCTAATTAGCTGACTAAGGCTAGTTAGAGGGTGAAGGTAGATTGACTCTGAAAAAGGTGATGCGCAACAAGATCAGAGAAAATCGAACCTGATTAGCGTAACAAAAGATGATTAACAATCGGCAATGGGCAACTTTATCGATCAAATCGAGTTACAAGAGTCTAAACTACAAGAGCTACTCCTAGTCGACAGGAAAAAATAGATGAAGGTAAATGTTGGTTGATTGTGTTGTTGTTTCTCTTCGCTTGTCTATGGCCATCTTTTATAGCCATCGGCTGACCGTATCCATATCTGTTACGATGACTGCCATGATCCGTATCGGCCTTATTTCGAATATCTCCTTCCATCTTTAGATCAATATCAGTCATATCCCAACTTTAAACTCCCTTTCCTATACTCGATATTGACTAAAAATCCTCCTGATTCTTAGCCTAATAATTCCGTTCGCCTTGCCAAAACTTGATGCAAACAAGTACATGTCGATTTCAATGTGAGGTATGGAGCAGGACATTTCCACCACGAGAAGTATGGGACATTCCCAATCAATTTTGAGGATTTGTTCTGTTTGTACCAATTGATAGCCATCGATATTTCTACTGTACGATTCTGGATGCTGTGATTATCACACCATACAACATGAGCCTTTGACTTTTATAAGATTTTGTATAATGTTTTTTAACATTCGACATGAGTTGCAAAATAATGAGGCAGCGAGCCGTGACAGGTCAACACCTAGTTGGGTTCGTCGATCCCGAGCTTGTGTCTACCACCATGGCAAGGTTTCAATTTGAGTTCCTTGCCGACTACATCAAGCGATCATTGCAGGCTGAGGCGAAAAAGGAGTGGAAGCGCTTCGAGGTACCTGGCATAGGATTAATTTTTTCTAACATCTATTATTCATCTTTTAATTTCATTTTCTTTGTTCACAGTGTCATCAATACGGCAGCGAAGACCTGTGTGGCTTCTATGTCATGCATTACATGCTCGCCATGGTCGGTGGCGCAGACTTTTTCCCTAAGGTATATGTACATGCATAATACACACAGACTTTTACATACAATTTTTAAAACTTAAATTAGTGCACACATTTCTATTTTGCAGAAGATCGATATCCCCCTCAAGAGCTTACAAAGGAAAGATCTCAACAAATTACGAGACCAGTTATGTCTGTGGCACTGGACAGAAGTTATAGCGGACGACGGTAGGTTTAGAGACCCAACAACCTCTTACCAATCCATATGTAAACAATATTACATTATGTGAATGTGATATGTGTACTGATTGTGAAGTATATATATTTGTGTTCTATATTGTGAACAAATGTGATGTATATTGTAAAATGTTTGTGTTCTATATATATCCTGAATGTGATAACATACTGTGTCTAATCTGTGATGTATATTATGGATGTGATGTATATTGTAAAATGTTTGTGTCCTATATATATTGTGTAATCTGTGTGTAATCTGATTCAGAAGGATATACAAAGTCCCAAGCACTCATCACAATCGGTTTTTTCTTGGAACCGATTGTGATGATAATTTATCACAATCGGGTGAAAATCGACTGCGATAGCGCCTCCTCATCACTGTCTAATGACTTTGTATCGCCACCAAAACCGATTGTGATGACGAAAAAGAACCGATTGTGATGTACATTCTTATAGTAGTACTCGAACGGGAGAGGTATGTTACGCAACCTAAACTCTAATATTCATAATATTACGGTAACAATAATTCCATATTAACAGGAGAGTACTAAAAAGCAGATACATGGATGTGTGTTTGTCAAATAAAGGGTGTGAAATCTTATAGGATACACACAATTCTAGTGGAACCTAAACTCTCTTTGTGACATTTCGAATTACCTACTGCAAAATTGAAGGGATTTGAAGGAATGCTTACCTTTTGAAGAAAATCATAATTGAGAGAAAATTGAAGGAAATTCTCCTCAAGTTAGGGCTTCAAATTTACCCTCTCTAACACCATCTTTGAGGATATTATAATTTCTGATTCAAGTATTGGTTATAACAAAAGTACGTGGTGTTTTTTGGGATGGCGGTATTTTTTTTCCTCTAGAATAACTATAGAGGAGAGTTCATCCTGAAGGTACGTATATATAACCTCACTCACATCACAATCAATTCTCATGTTAGAACCGATTGCCAGTTCTATCCTGAGAACTTATTTGTGATGATTCCCCAGCAATTATTAACACCATCGCCGAATCATCTATAACAATCGATTTTTCTTCAAATGTTGGAAACCGACCTAGATAATGCGATAGTGTTATACCATTATGTAATAGTGTAAAAAATATTTTTCTTAAAGTATATTTTTGTGAGAAATATATTTATGATCATTCTAACAAGATAATTTTGGGTATGATCGCTAAACAGAAAATAATTTTAGCATTTTCGTGAACGAGGGTATTAGATAGCGTATTTTCCACAAGAAAAACACAAATTTATAATCATCTTTAGCAGTGATTTCTCGCGATTGAAAGAAAATTATTTAGTCTGTCAAATACATGGCCATGGGAAAACAACACATGTATTTACGCAGGTAGTCGGCAAAATTTAGGCGGCACGGCATTGCGTGACAAGTAACGAGTAGCAGCTGCTGCAGCCTGGTGCACGCGAGGGAGGACAGATGTCAACGAAGTGACAAGTGCAGCTTTCGAAAATGGCCCCACCGAAGAATCGACCACAAATCACATGGAGAGCCCCCAACCGACCATTGGTCATTAATTGGCAAATTTTGGCACATGGGTACCTAACATATCCTGAAATTTTTCGTGCAGAGTATCTCGTTTTCTTTGTCTGTAGCCACAAATTTTGCCAGAAGCTGGTGTGGTCATAGTGGAGAAGAACCTTTCAAATTTTCTTTTCGAGAAAGCTTTTGTAGCATGCATGTAAACTCTTACGGTCATGGTCTTTGATAAAAATTTATGTGTTACTCTGTTTCATGTAGACAAACTCTGCTGAGGAACAGATATAATAGTGTACGAGTTACATATATATGAGTAATTACGAAACTACTGATGTTAACTTGAATTATGTTATGATTGACAAGCTGTAGACAATAATTTTCTAGCATCGGCTCTCTTGATTGTTTTATGTTGTTACTGCATCTGGTTTGACGATTTGGATGTCATTTCAGGCCTATGTACATAGAACAGAGAGCAAATAAATGACTTTTTCCGACACATGTTGCAGCTACATAGGATAATCTCTATTAACTCAGAAAAATGATGTGATCTCTTTGACACCACGTATGCATTATCAGTAAGCAATTGAGAGAAGCATTTGGCAAGAGGTTGTTGCTGGAAAAGCAGAAGAACAAAGTCTGCAAACCGGAAATTGAAAAAAAAAATTACCAATGGGAGATGGTAATTTATTGAGGTAATCTGGAGTTGGTCCATCACGCGAGGGACCATCCATCACTACTACGGAACAGTACATCACTGTCGGCTCCAAAACACCATCACTGCCGGTTATTGGAGCCGACAGTGATACATGGGATTATCACCGCCGGCTCATGAACCGGCAGTGATAAGGGTTATCACTGCTGGTTCGCCCTACAACAAGCAGTGAAATTGAACTATCACTGCCGGGTAAAACCAAAATTCGGCAGTGATAGTTTCATATCACTGCCAGCTCGAACTAACAACCGGCAGTGGTAAGCTGTGCGCCAAATATTTTTATTGCATATTTTTTCTGCATTATATATTTTAATACAATATTTTTCTACAGTGTATTAATATGGTATATAAAGCATCGTTAAATCATAATTCAAATATATTAAAGCATCACAATATTTTGTTTTTACAATAGTCTGTTTACAAATATAGTTTGACTACATCTCCTTCACTTTGATTTTGCACTGACTCCAGTAGAAGGTGTCGAAGTAGGCATGTCACGGGTCGAAATCGAAGGAATGAGACGATGAGGCTACTCGTGGAACTCGCCGTTTGAATTGATGACCTCATCAAGAACGAATCTGGCAATCTGTTCTTGAATTGCTATAATTTCTGTCAGTAATAACTTATTGTTTCTCATCTTGGAGCGCTGTTATTGAAGAAATGAGAAAGTTAATTAGTGATGATATATGTTAAATGAAAGAAAAGTAGGCATCAATGTGTAATTATACACTATGGCTTCGTTATAGCCAACACTCTCCGTGACAATTAAATATATATTTGTACATATATAGTATGCACATAAATTGTTTCTCTCACTACTACAGAATGGTACATCACTATCGCTTCATCTGGGTCGGTTCTTAAGTTTTCAGGAAAAAACGATTGTGATAAATGACTTAGGAGAGTTGTTAATAATAATCTCTATCGGTTCTAATGTTAGAAACGATTGTGATGTAGCACTGGGCATATCACAATCGGTTCTAACTTTAGAACCGATTGAGATGTATCATGCACATCACTATTAATTCTTACCTAAGAAGCGAAAGTGATGTGACATGCACATCACTATCGATTCTTATGAGAGAAGCGATAGTGATGAGGTTCTCATGAGAGAACCGATAGTGATGTGTGTGCTCATCACTATCGCTTCTCACATAAGAATCGATAGTGATGTGCGTGTTAACATCACTATCGGTTCTCTCATAAGAACCAATATTGATGTGCACGCGCACATCACTATCGTTTCTTAAGTGAGAACCGATTGTGATGTGCCTCGCTAGGTTATTTATACCCTCGGGCAGAACTCTCCTCTATTGTTATTCCAGAAGCTAAGAAAACCGCCGCCACCCGAAAAAACAACATATATTCTAGTTGGGTGTTAAGAGGGTAAATTTGAAGCCCTAGCTTGAGAAATTTTTTACTTTTCTACTCTTGCATGCTTTTTCCAGGGTAGAAATTTTGCATGTGCCAAGTCAGTAATTACAACAAGAAAACTACTGTCTTTTCCCACCAACAAGCAAGACACCATGTTAAATGACAACTAATAGACCACAAGTTCTTCACAGCCTAGTACTCAATTTGTCACTAGGAGTTCTTACTCCTCTTCTCAGTTCATAGTTAATTTTGGTGCATCTGATATATTTGCATCGGTTTACGCAGAAAACCGATAACAATGAATCATATTAGTGTCGGTTTTTAATAGAAACCAATAGTGATAATGTTTTAATCTATGTCGGTTTGTAGTAGTAACTGATAGTGATACTATGCCTATCTGTGTCGGTTTTTCATATGAATCGATAGTGATACTACATTCATCTGTGTCAGTTTTTAATATCAACCGATAGTGATACTACGTTCATCTGTGTCGGTTTTTAATATAATCCAATAGTGATACTACGTTCATCTGTGTCGGTTTTTAATATAAAACAATAGTGATACTATGGTCATCTGTGTCGGTTTTTGATATAAACCGATAGTAATATGGTGTTCACCCGTGTCGGTTCTTAATAGAAACTGATAGTGCTACTGTGTTCATCTGTGTCGGTTTTTAATATAAACCGATAATAATATGGTTTTCATCTGTGTCAGTTTTTAATATAAATTGATAGTGATATTACTTGCATCTGTGTCGGTTTTTAATATAAACCGATAGTGATATTACTTGCATTTGTGTTGGTTTTTAATATAAACTGATATTGATATTACATTCATCTATATCGGTTTTTAATATAAACCAATTGTGATTTTGTTTCTATTACTATTGGTTTTTATTTGGAACCGACTGCACTGCTATTGTTTTATTTCTGTTGGTTTTTATTTTGAACCGACTGTGTCTATTTGTAATAGCACAAAATTTAATAAAATAAGAAATATAATATAAAAAATATTCATGTGAATTATTGTTATAATTTCTTATTTTTTCTGAATTAAAGAAATTCTTTTTGGCTTTTTGCTAATAATAGAAATCCAAATGAGCTATATGGTAAATGGTAAAAAGTAAAAAGGTAAATATCCAAAATCAGTAAAATTTGTAAAAATCTCAGATAAATCCCAGATCCATCTAGGATCTTGAATATGCAACTTGCACTGATCTGGATCAATAAAATATTAAAAGGGTAAAAGTAATCATGAGGAGATAATGCAAATATGAACCTATAAGATTTCTTCAGAAGCCTTCTGAACTTAACCTGAGTTAAAAAATTTACCTTGCTGACATATTAACCTTATCCATCCCTGCTAAAAATATCATAAATTTATCCCAGCATTTGGTAATTTTATAAATTCAAAAACTGACAATCAGAAAAGCTAAAAATTGAAATTTCAGAAATATTAAAAATAAAATATCAAATATAAAAATCTGAACATTTTACTCAAGGTAAATAATACTTTTCCAAATACTCTCAAAAAGTATCATAAAATAATAAACTGATCTTGATACTAAATTAAATAAAAACCAGAATTAGCCGAAAATGATAACTGTGCATTGTCAGAATTTTAGCAGTATGTTTACTTATCTTTTTTATCTTTAAATTTTACTAGACTCTTATCTATTCCCAGTCGACCTATGGAAAAATTTTCATAAAATTTCGAGCCTGTCTGCTGTCCCAATTCGTCAGATTAACCTCAGCTTGCCCTGAACTTTCTTGCACTTACTCTTACCTCTCACTGACAAGTGGGCCTAGCAAATACAGTTTTCCTGTGCTGACTAGCTCTTCTCTCTCTCTCTGCCGACTCGCCCCCACACATCAGCTCGATCTTCTCCGTTCTTCTTTCATTTTCTCGCACGAGGCCAACCGAGCAGCCAGTGCCGCCTCTTACCTTGTCGCCTTCTCGCCCAATCCAACGCCCGAGGATGCCTGCACGTCATCCTGACACGCCGCTGCAGCATCGGCCAGTGTACCCACTCCTACGCCAAAGATTGCCCAAGAAAATCTTCGCCGCCTTTGCCAAAACGATGTCGCGACAGAATGTCGCAAACGATTTCTCTACCATGGCATGAGTTTGGGCAGTGGTTGCAACACAGCCGACCCACCGACCGCTCCAAGCTGCCACGGTAGCCTTTTCTCTAGAAATTCGCCACCACGGTAGCAATGTCTCACGCATGTCTCAGTCGCCATTTGCATCTGGGTTCAAACACTGGCTCAACCGACTTCATTGGCTATTTAAGCACCTCAAAATCTCGGCTAGCACCTCCGCACACCTCCCAGCTTGCCCACAGCCAAAACTCCACTCGGCCTCTATCTTCTTCCCCAATTCCGGCGACCAACCGAGAAAAAGGGGAGAAACTTCAAGCAAACTCTTTGTTGAACCATTTCTCGAACCATCTCGCCTGAAGAAATTGGAACTCTTCTCCTCCGGTGAGCCATCGCGTCTAGCCCCTTCCGCCGCCGTCGCCCTTGCACGGTGAGAACCCATCTCCGATACCTATTTCTTTGAATGAAAGTCAAAAACCAAATCCTAGTGTCTCACTGATGCTCACCGTGTTGATATTTACGCTCGGGAAGCTCTATTTTAGTCACTTCACTGCCGGCCATGGTCGCCGCTGCCCCCTCACGGTGGCAGGCCAATCTCGGCCACCTCCGGCCGAAGTAACACCTTCCCTAGATGCGCGTGGACGCATTCAGTCTAAACGTGGAACCCATTCCACTCCTCCGGCGATGCTTCGCTGCCGGCGAGCCTTGGAGTGATCTTCTCTACTTCGGGCCGCCGACAAGTGGGTCCCGCGTGTCAGCCGCACCTGACGCTCGAGCCTCCGCTGAGTGGATGTCGGGACCCGAATTTGCAAATCCGGACCCTCTGTGTATACCGCACTAGTCCAGGATCACGCTAGTGCACACAGGCGCAACATAGATGCTATCATAGTCGTATACAATAAATATAGCATAAACTTCAATGATTAATAATAATCGTTGTCTTACATGAATAATGCCTCACAGGCTTAAATAAAAGTATCAATGAAAAGCAATGAAATAGAATAAACGCAGTGGCGCTCCATTCGCCACAGTAACCGATGAGGCTCGGACCCTAAGCATTCGTGATCCAGTATAATCCTCCTCCACGAAGGGCGTAGATTCCTCCTCTTCTGAAGTTGTTGTTGTTGGGGTGAGTACATAAAGCACTCAACAAGTTGTGCACAATAATGCAAGTCTAATATTCTATATGCTTGGCTTAATCCAAAGGAATGGCTAATAAGGGTATTTTGCAATAAAGCAGCATTTAACAAGAAAACAATAAATAGATTGGAAAGCAGTAAAACAAATATAGTAATTAATAAATTCAGCATTTCTGAAGTAACCAAGTTTCTCAATCCTAAATTATTTTCCAGCTTCCATGGCACCTTGCCATCCCAATAGGTTTTTGTTTAACAAAAGTCTAACCCTTAACTGTAATTCCCGAGCATTGTCCAATACCGTGAGCACGGCTATTCGAATAGATTGTACACTCTGCAGAGGTTATGCACTTTACCCACACGATACAACAAAACACCACCAAGGCGAGTGATCATAACAAAGCCTTTACAATGCTACACCTAGACCCAGTACTGCTCGCTAAGGTTTCAACACTGAAGGGTTAAACCACCACAACAGGGCCCCCCTCTTACGCCATGTGAGTTAAACCGTAACCCGTGACTCACTATTCACCACGACAGTACCGAAATCTAGGTTTCACAAATTATTCAGCTAGGCTGTCCCATTCCAGACATGTGGTTGCAAGAAGGACTCAGGTCAAAGGCTTGCAAGGTTAAGTCCTTAAAGTGATTAAGGCAAGACTTCCACATACCCCTGCCAACCTTGGCCCACCTTGGCACACTGCCCCTTGCCACTTGCCCTAATCTAAAATCATTACCACCCCAGTTGATTACCAAGCACCACATGAACATTTCAATCTAGATGTGTGACCTCCTCGCCACGACAACTTGATATCACGGTGCGACAGCACATGACACACCAATTCATAAACATTGTTCCATATTCCATTAGTCAAGATTAAGTATCAACATTCGGACACATGTGATGACGTGGCACGGCTAAGCAATCTATGACGGTCTAACTAGCCCATGTTGATTATCAATATTAACCAACTATAGTTCCACATCCTAGGGTGACAAATAGATCATGGCATATAATTGACAAGGTATGATTTAATTCAAATAGGCATATTATCTAATTCCCAGATTAATTGAAATCATTTATACACATAAATTATCATGCATAAAGTTTAATAGACAAAATAGCAATTTGGTGAAAATTAGGTGCAACATGATCAAAGCACAACTTGCCTTGGAGTAGGTGCTGGTCTTGCTCTGAGCTTGGGTCTTGAAGCGATGAATCTTCCTCCGGATCACCGAGCAGTTCAACGTCTACGCGAAACGATGCCAAAATAGCAAATAAACACCAAAACAGAGAGCAACCAAACTTCAGAAATAAAATAAAATTCTCCAATAAATAGATCTTGATTTTACAAATTTTTAGAAATTTGAATCACTCAAATCCGAGTTAAAATGCAAAAGATATAGCCTTTTGAAGTTTGAATAAATACTGAAAATACAGAAAATAGAATAACCGATTTTTCAGAATTATTTTTCTATTGAAAAAGATCTTTATCGCGCAACGCTGACGTCAGCCCTGACTCGGACCAATCAGGCGCTGACACGTCGCCTGGTCCATGGACTCGGTCCATGGGACCGCCTCTGGTCCACCGTGGACGTGGCCCACGGCGCCTCGCACCACGCGCCCGACAAGCGGCGCACATCGACTGGCTGCAACGCCGCCCGTGCCGATGCTCGACACGCGGCGCACATCCGGGCGACGATCCAACGGCTAACGCTCTAACGCACACGCGGCGCGATCTCAACCGAACAAACCTGATCCAACGGCCGACGCTTACCCGAGCCGTTTACTGTTCTTACCGAGACGTGGCGCGTTCGCAGTGGTCCAACGAAGATCCAACGGCTGATGAAGCTTCCCGACGAAGATGGCAGCACGGCGGCGGTCTGGCACCGGAGCGGAGGACGACGACCACCCGAACGGCGTTCCGGCGCGACTCCGGCGGGATGAAGTGGCTACCCCGATGCGGCTTGACGCGACGAGCCTGGATCTGGAACCGATTCGGCGAACGGCGGCTTGACGGAGACGCAAACTAAAGGAAACGACCGGCGGCGCTATTTAAAAACGGCCGCGAGCTCTCAGACGGGCGACGGCGACTCGACGGCGAAGACTAGAGCGACTGGAAGCGCAAGGCGATGAGGAACCTCGGGGTGCAGCCCACGGCTTTTATAGCCTCGGCATGCGTGCTAAAACGGCAACCCTAAAATCACGCGGCGGCGACGGCAAGCGGCGGCGGATTCGGAAACCGAATCGGAGACGATGACTGCGGTCCGTCCGATCTGCGATGAACGGCTTTGATTCCTCCGAACGCGATACGATCTGATCCGCTCTTTCCAAAATCAACGGATGCGATCAGATCTTTCCAAAACAACGCAAGGAATCCTCACCACGCGATCTTGATCCAACGGCCGAAGGCGCTAGGGTTTCGCGAAGGAGACGTGCCCGATCCGGATCCAACGGTCACACGCACGGCAAGCGGCGCTGCGGCCGACGGGCCGCATCGCGATGGTCACAAGACGCGACAAAGGCTTGGGCTTGGCCCAAGATCGCTCCAAGATTTTTCAAAAGCTTTTTGATTTAAAATAATTCCCGAAATAAGATTAATTCATTTAAGGCAATTAAATATCAGCAAAAATCCAGGAAAATTCTCATAAATACTTTGAGTCATTCTGAGCTCAAATAAAATATTTTTCGTAAAACTTTATATTAACTTTATCTATATATACATTTAGTTTTCACTAAAGGTTCAATATACTTAATTAAAATAAATTCAAATAATTTCGAAAATCCAATAAATTCAAAAATCACCAAAATGCACATAAGTGAAATTATAGGCCAAATTTTGGGATGTTACAAACCTCCCCTTAATGTAATCTCGACCCGAGATTGAAGGTTGACTAGGAATAGGTTTGGAAATTCGACTTCAGATCCTCTTCATGCTCCTGTGTTGCCTCATTCTCTAATGGTTGCTCCATCAACCCCGCAAAGCGAATCGACTTGGTCCTGGTCTTGCGGTCCATAACATCCAGGATTCTGATTGGTTGCTCCTTGTAGGTCAGATCATTCTGCAATTCAATCTCTCCCAAAGGTGTCTGCTCTGCTGGCACCCGAAGACACTTCTTGAGCTGAGACACATGGAACACATCATGCACGCCTGCTAGTGATCATGCAATTCCAACTGATAAGCAACCTCCCCTCGACGGCTCAAAATTTTGAACGGTCCAACATATCTTGGGGCAAGCTTTCCTTTAGCGTGGAACCTTTTAACTCCTTTTAGAGGGGTAACCCTAAGATACACGAAATCATCGGGTTCGAAACTCAAATCACGGCGTCGATTATCTACATAACTTTTTTGTCTTGACTGCGCGATTTTCAACCTGTCTCTTATCATGGCAACTTGCTCTTCAGCTTCCTTAAGAATATTAGGGCCAAATATCATACGCTCCCCTGTCTCATTCCAATTCAGTGGGGTACGATAGGCACGACCATATAAAGCTTTGAATGGCGACATCTGCAAACTAGCCTGGTAACTGTTGTTATAGCTGAACTCTGCATACGGTAAGCATTTATCCCATGATGTAGTATAGGCTAATGCGCAAGCTCTTAACATATCTTACAAAATCTGATTTACTCTTTCTGTTTGACCATCGGTCTGCGGATGATATGCTGTGCTGAAGTTCAAACGCGTTCCCATGGCTTCATGCAATTTATCCCAAAATCTCGAGGTGAACTGAGTACCTCTGTCTGACACTATTTTCTTAGGCACACCATGCAAACACACGATTCTGGCTATGTATAATTCTGCTAACCGGTCTCCTGAGTAAGTTGTCTTGACTGGAATGAAGTGAGCAACTTTGGTCAGTCGATCCACGATAACCCATATAGAATCATACCCACTTTGGGTTCTTGGCAACCCGGTGATGAAATCCATACCGATTTCTTCCCATTTCCATTCTAGAACTTTTAACGGTTGTAATAATCCTGCAGGTCTCTGGTGTATTGCCTTAACTCTCTGGCATATATCACATAAGGCAACATGCTCAGCGACTTCACGCTCATATTCGCCACCAAAACCTCTCCTTTAAGTCCCGTACATCTTGGCGCTTCTGGGTGGATTGAATACTTGGAATCGTGAGCCTCTTCTAAAATCAATCGCTTAAGCTCGTCTGCTTGGCACACAAATCGACCCTTGAACCACATGGTACCCGGTCATCCATAGTAAAATCTGCCGCTAATCCTTCATCCTTTTTAGCTTTGATTCGGTTGATTTTCTCATCATCCTTTTGCCCTCCCCAAATCTGATCTTCAAGCGTCGGCCTTACTTCCAAAGCAGCTATACATCCTGCTGGAACCATTACCAATTTTAACTTCTGAAACTCCTTACACAACTCCGATTGATCTTCCTGTACCATCATGTTTGTAACATGGTTTTTACGACTCAAGGCATCAGCCACTACATTAGCCTTTCCTGGATGGTAGTGGATTCCCATATTATAATCCTTGATCGCCCAACCATCTCCTTTGCCTCATGTTAAGATCTCGATTGGGTGAAGATATATTTCAAACTCTTGTGGTCCGTATATATCTCACATCTATTTCCCATGAGATAATGACGCCACAATTTCATGGCATGCACCACGGCAGCCAATTCCAAGTCATGCGTAGGATAATACCCTTCATGCGGTCTTAACTACCTTGACGCATATGCGACCACTTTACCCTCTTGCATCAATACGCATCCAAGACCCTGTCTTGACGCATCACAAGATATATCGGTTGCTTCAATATTAGGCAAAACCAACACCGGGTTGTGGTCAAACGCTTCTTTAATTCCTCAAAACCCTTATCACAATCAAGGCGTCCATGAAAATTTCTTTTCCTTTTCAACAATCTGCGTAAGAGGTCTCGCAATCGTCGAAAATCCTTCTATGAATCGGCGATAATATCCTGCCATTCCCAGAAAACTTCGGACTTGAGTGACAGACTTTGGTTGTTCCCAATGCAACACTGCCTCCACTTTGCTTGGGTCGACGGCAACTCCTTCTGCAGTCATAACATGATCGAGAAATTCCACCTTTTCCTTCCAAAAGTCGATTTATCAATTTAGCATACAAACATTAAGCACGCAGCTTTTCCAACACTAGCCTCAGATGATTTGCGTGCTCTTCTTCGGTCTTTGAATATACCAAAATATCATCTATGAACACAACAACAAACTTGTCCAAGTATTCTATGAAAATCTTATTCATCAAGTTCATGAAATATGCTGGAGCATTGATCAATCCAAAAGACATGACCGTGAACTCATAATGTCCGTATCTTGAAGAAAATGTGGTCTTTGGAACATCTTCCGCCCGAATCTTTAGTTGATGATATCCGGAACGAAGGTCTATCTTGGAGAAAACTCCAGCTCCTCTCAAGCGGGTCGAATGGATCATCAATCCTTGGCAACGGATACTTATTCTTAATCGTCACTTCATTAAGTGCACGGTAATCAATACACATTCTAAGGCTTCCATCTTTTTCCCGACAAACAAAATCGCGCTCCCATGGCGATTTAACTTGGTCTTATAAAACCCTTATCTAATAACTCGTCGACCGCTTCTTCATTTCCACCAACTCATCGGTAGGCATCCGATAAGGTCTTTTGCTATCGGTCTTTGTTCGGTACTAACTCAATGACAAACTCGATGTCACGGTCTCGCGGCATTCCCTGTAGATCCTCCGAAATACATCCGATATTCCTCGACCACCGCACGCCATCTATGCCGACGGCTTTCACGCTATTAACAATTAATTGACCCTTACGAACCGATGTCGCTCTAATTCCACCTTTTCTCCTCTAGGGCTCTCAATGGATACAATCCTTTGACCGCAATCCAATATTTTCTTATGCTTGGTTAACCAATCCATACCGAGGATAACATCTAAAACTTGGGCATCTAGAATAATCAAGTTCGCTAGGAACTCTACCCCATTAATTTTAGCTTTACCCCAAACATCCAAGGTTAGACCTTAACTCGATCCTCGGAGCTTGACTAGCATCATACACTTAAGATTTTTCATGCTCAAACCATTTTCGATGCAAAGCTCGAGAGACAAATGAATGCGAAGCTCTGAATCAAATAATCTTTATTGCAATCGAGTTTACCAAAACTTACCCAAGACGACGCCCGATGCTTCCTGGGCTCCATCGGCGGTGATGTGGTTGACTCGCCTCGAATAGTAGCTTGAGGCGCCGCTCCCGCTGTCCGGCTCCTCGATTCTCTCCCGTCATCGGTGCTTTAGCGGTGTCGCTCCAAGGTTGAAACGCATCGGCGTGATACCTCCTTTCGGGGACATCTCATAGCATAATGCCCCACCATTGCAATCAGAGCACCTTCGGCGGTGATCACGCACTCCTCCTTGGGCATTGTTACCCGAACCGCGATGATAACTCGTCACGGTGGTCGCGTGCGGTGTTCTTTGGTTTGTTAACAGCTTGCGGTTGGAACTTAGCAAACTGTTGCGGGATCATCCTCATTCGCAGGTGGTTAGGACGTCCACCTGGGTTATTCATCAAGCGCTTGCGATTTTCCCCAAGCTCCCTGCGCTTATCCTCCAGAATCAAAGCCTTGTTTACCAATTCTTGAAAATCTGGAAAAGTGTGGGTAATCAGTCCCACTTGCAGTCCTGAGTTTAATCCCTTCATGAATCGGGACTGCCTAGCCTTGTCCGTCGCCACATCTTCACGAGCATAGCAAGCTAACTGAGTGAATTTGTTCAAGTAATCAGCCACCGGTTGGCCTCCTTGCTTAAGCGCCCTGAATTCTTCCTTTTTTAGGTCCATCATTCCTTCTGGTACGTGGTATTGGCGAAAGGCCGTTGAGAATTCTTCCCACGTGATTTCTATGGGTGCCTCGTGAGTAGCACAGTAGTTCTCCCACCATTCTGCAGCTGTTCCCTCAAGCTGATGGGATGCATAAAGAACCTTCTCATGCCCTTCACATTGCGTGATGTACAACTTCCTCTCAATGGTTCTCAGCCAATCATCTGCTTCCAAGGGGTTGACATTGCCCGAGAATGTTGGCGGTCGGGTCCTCATAAAGTCTGACAATTTGGAATAAGGACGAGGTCCGCCGTTATTAATCTGAGTAGCGGGGTTGTTGACTGCAGCCATATTGGTCATCTGCTGCATCATTGTCTGCATCAACTGAGTCTGCGCAGCGAGAAAAGCTCCCAAGTTCTGTATATCCACTGGCGGTGCCTGATGCGGTGGTGCTCCTTCGTTGGGATTGTTGCCCGGGCGCAGACCTTTTCCTGAAGCTCCGTTGTTGCTGCGGGTATTCACCATCTGCTTGATTGCTTCTTGGGTTAGGAAAGGTAGATGTAGCATAGATAAGATGCAAGAATTTCTAAGGTGGGGAAATAGGTTAAACCCAACTTAAATAATCTTTATTAATACTTGGTATTGTTGCTTACAATGCCTAAGGGCTTTGCAACACATACTGCACACTCAGCAAACAATTAAGAACCAAACTAAACATGCAACCTTAACGTCTACTAAAAGGTAAAGGCTAACTTAAAGACGCGACTCAACACTCGAGTCTCAACACAACTCTAAGACCGACTTCACTCATCCACCCACCTGGTGGAGACGATCCGTGCATACACCGGTGGGTGGGCGGCATGGGTGCGAACCTATCCCGTGACCCTCTGCTGGCTCCTCGTGCTCCCACTCACGCTCTTCCGGGTCTTCTTCTTCTTGGCGTCCTCATCCGCCTCGGGCGACTGGTCCGCTATCTCCTCGGCTACCGCAAGGCCTCCTCCAACTCACCGATGACTCGCTTCGGCCACGGGTCTTTGAAGCTCTCGCCCGCCACTCTCAACGCCTCACATGCTGTCTCCGGCTCTGCGCAGAGGTCCCTTAGGTGCTCCTCTGGGGTGTGGCGAACTCGGTGAGGTGTACCGCAGCTGGCACACCCCTCCACGATCCGCCGACGCCGCACACTCGCACCGTCGGGTGAAGCCGAAACACGGTGTCGCTAAGCTCGAGGCGTGGTCGTGGTAGATCCGTCGTGAGCAAGTCTAGCGCCTCTGAACTCCACCTCGTAAGTGAACCTCCGGCGGTGATGTGGATCGGTCTCGTGGTCTCGCCGCACTCTCGGCGAAGATGATCGCCTGCGTAAGAATCCTCGATGCACACCGCTGACGCCCAGCTTGCTTCCTCGGTAGAGCGGACGATCAAAGCCTCCAATCACTTGAAGAACTCTCCATAGCTCCATGGCGTAGCCACCCTGCCTCAACTCGAAAGACTGGAAGATCGGCATCTATTCAAAACAAAATTTTGAATAAGACCTCCACTCAAACGGCAACGAAAAGAAGGTAATTTAGCAAGGATGAGAGTAGAGGGATGAGATAAGCCAAGGGTTTCTTATTAGTCAATTTCACCTTTTCTTTAGAAAATAATTTTAGACACTCCTAAGAGATACCAACTACCTAGGCCAAGACCTATAGTCAGATGGCTCGATACCACCTCTGTCGGGACCCGAATTTGCAAATCTGACCTTCTGTGTATACCGCACTAGTCCAGATCACGCTAGTGCACACAGCGCAACATAGATGCTATCATAGTCGTACAAATAAATATAGCATAAACTTCAATGATTAATAATAATCTGTTGTCTTACATGAATAATGCCTCACAGGGCTTAAATAAAAGTATCAATGAAAAGCAATGAAATAGAATAAACGCAGTGGCGCTCGATTCGCCACGAGCAACCGATGAGGCTCGGACCCTAAGCATTCACATCCGTATAATCCTCCTCCACGAAGGGCGTAGATTCCTCCTCTTCTGAAGTTGTTGTTGTTGGGGTGAGTACATAAAGCACTCAACAAGTTGTGCACAATAATGCAAGTCTAATATTCTATATGCTTGGCTTAATCCAAAGGAATGGCTAATAAGGGTATTTTGCAATAAAGCGAAGATTTAACAAGAATACAATAAATAGATTGGAAAGCAAGAAAACAAATACAAGAATTAATAAATTCAGCATTTCTGAAGTAACCAAGTTTCTCAATCCTAAATTATTTTCCATCTTCCATGGCACCTTGCCATCCCAATAGGTTTTTGTTTAACAAAAGTCTAACCCTTAACTGTAATTCCCGAGCATTGCCCAATACCGTGAGCACGGCTATTCGAATAGATTGTACACTCTGCAGAGGTTATGCACTTTACCCACACGATACAACAAAACACCACCAAGGCGAGTGATCATAACAAAGCCTTTACAATGCTACACCTAGACCCAGTACTGCTCGCTAAGGTTTCAACACTGAAGGGTTAAACCACCACAACAGGGCCCCCCTCTTACGCCATGTGAGTTAAACCGTAACCCGGGACTCACTATTCACCACGACAGTACCGAAATCTAGGTTTCACAAATTATTCAGCTAGGCTGTCCCATTCCAGACATGTGGTTGCAAGAAGGACTCAGGTCAAAGGCTTGCAAGGTTAAGTCCTTAAAGTGATTAAGGCAAGACTTCCACATACCCCTGCCAACCTTGGCCCACCATGGCACACTGCCCCTTGCCACTTGCCCCAATCTAAAATCATTACCACCCCAGTTGATTACCAAGCACCACATGAACATTTCAATCTAGATGTGTGACCTCCTCGCCACGACAACTTGATATCACGGTGCGACAGCACATGACACACCAATTCATAAACATTGTTCCATATTCCATTAGTCAAGATTAAGTATCAACATTCGGACACATGTGATGACGTGGCATGGCTAAGCAATCTATGACGGTCTAACTAGCCCATGTTGATTATCAATATTAACCAACTATAGTTCCACATCCTAGGGTGACAAATAGATCATGGCATATAATTGACAAGGTATGATTTAATTCAAATAGGCATATTATCTAATTCCCAGATTAATTGAAATCATTTATACACATAAATTATCATGCATAAAGTTTAATAGACAAAATAGCAATTTGGTGAAAATTAGGTGCAACATGATCAAAGCACAACTTGCCTTGGAGTAGGTGCTGGTCTTGCTCTGAGCTTGGGTCTTGAAGCGATGAATCTTCCTCCGGATCACCGAGCAGTTCAACGTCTACGCGAAACGATGCCAAAATAGCAAATAAACACCAAAATAGAGAGCAACCAAACTTCAAAAATAAAATAAAATTCACCAATAAATAGATCTTGATTTTACAAATTTTTAGAAATTTGAATCACTCAAATCCGAGTTAAAATGCAAAAGATATAGCATTTTGAAGTTGAATAAATACTGAAAATACAGAAAATAGAATAACCGATTTTTCAGAATTATTTTTCTATTGGAAAAAGATCTTTATTGCGCAACGCTGACGTCAGCCCTGACTCGGACCAATCAGGCGCTGACACGTCGCCTGGTCCATGGACTCGGTCCATGGGACCGCCTCTGGTCCACCCTGGACGTGGCCCCTGGCGCCTCGCACCACGCGCCCGACACGCGGCGCACATCGACTGGCTGCAACGCCGCCCGTGCCGATGCTCGACACGCGGCGCACATCCGGGCGACGATCCAACGGCTAACGCTCTAACGCACACGCGGCGCGATCTCAACCGAACAAACCTGATCCAACGGCCGACGCTTACCCGAGCCGTTTACTGTTCTTACCGAGACGTGGCGCGATCGCAGCGGTCCGACGAAGATCCAACGGCTGATGAAGCTTCCCGACGAAGATGGCAGCACGGCGGCGGTCTGGCACCGGAGCGGAGGACGACGACCACCCGAACGGCGTTCCGGCGCGACTCCGGCGGGATGAAGTGGCTACCCCGATGCGGCTTGACGCGACGAGCCCGGATCTGGAACCGATTCGGCGAACGGCGGCTTGACGGAGACGCAAACTAAAGAAAACGACCGCGGCGCTATTTAAAAACGCGGCGAGCTCATCAGACGGCGACGGCGACTCGACGGCGAAGACTAGAGCGACTGGAAGCGCAAGGCGATGAGGAACCTCGGGGTGCAGCCCATGCCTTTTATAGCCTCGGCATGCGCGCTAAAACGGCAACCCTAAAATCACGCGCGGCGGCGGCAGTGGCGGTGGATTCGAAACCGAATCGAGACGATGATCGCGTTCGCTCGATCTGCGATGAACGGCTATGATTCCTCCGAACGCGATACGATCCGATCCGCTCTTTCCAAAATCAACGGATGCGATCGATCTTTCCAAAACAACGCAAGGAATCCTCACCGCGCGATCTTGATCCAACGGCCAAGGCGCTAGGGTTTCGCGAAGGAGACACCGTCGATCCGATCCAACGGTCACACGCTGCGGCGGCGAAGCGGGCCGATGGGCCGACCGCGATGGGCACAAGACGACACAAGGTCTTGGGCTTGGCCCAAGATCGTTCCAAGATTTTTCAAAAGCTTTTGATTTAAAATAATTCCCGAAATTAGATTAATTCATTTAAGGCAATTAAATTATCGAGAAAAATCCAGAAAATTCTTATAAATACTTTGAGACATTCTGAGCTCAAATAAAATATTTTTGGTAAAACTTTATATTAACTTTATCTATATATACATTTAGTTTTCACTAAAGGTTCAATATACTTAATTAAAATAAATTCAAATAATTTCTGGAAAATCCAATAAATTCAAAAAATCACCAAAATGCACATAAGTGAAATTATAGGCCAAATTTTGGGATGTTACAGTGGACCCCACGCGTCAGCCTTGCGAGTCGCTCGGTCAGCGCGGTCCCGCGCGTCAGCCATTCGCATGAACGCATCCCTTTGCCAACTGGGCTCGGCCCGTCAGTGCCTCGACCGAGTGCCAGCCAAAACTAGAAAGTGCACTTCGGTCATGAAAACGTAATTTCCATTTTCGGCAACTTTTTGATTTTCAGTATTTTGTCAAACCCTAGGATATTCAAATGCTTATAACTTTTGAATCATCCAACCAAATGAGATGAAATAAAATTTTAAATTCGTGATAAATCATGTATGTTCAGAATATGTAAAAATATTTTGAAAATGAACTATGTTTTAGTTTTAAATTCGAATGTAAAGAAAAAGGATAAAATATACCATTCATAGAAATTATGCAAATGACCTCAAAATTGAGTAAACTAAATTTTGTTAGTCTCCTAGTGATCTTAAGAACATGAATATGTAAAAATACTTAGGGTTTGCTATAAGAAAAATTTGAGTTAATAAATAGGTAGTAAAGTAATTCAATATTACTCCAAATAAAAATTAATCTTTTAAATTGTGGAATAAGAATAAATAATCCATGCAACTATCCCTGATTTATGAAATTGTATTATTTTAATTCTTCCTTCTGATTTCTTTTTGGCCCTATTGAAATTTATTTGTTGTGCTATTATTATACGATGTGTAGAACCCGACGAATCCGGAGTAGTCGATGACGATCAAGAATTCGACTACGCAGATAGTCAACAAGGCAAGCACCCCCTTTTATCATATTGATCCCAGCTTTATAAATGTTTTCATTAAATGTTTTGCTGCATACGTTACTTTTATTAAAGTCTGCTATTTTACGGGTATTGGTAGATGTACTTGTAGTTTCATAGAACTTTCTTGATAAGTATGGATTTGTGAACCTTGATAATCCTAGAATAGCATAGAAATACTTAATGTCAATTTGGGTTACTCACACTTAGTTTCATGCTTAGCCATGCTCAAAGAAATATAAAACCTTGACATGATTAAAAATATTGGATATGACATTTAATGGGTATGACCTTTCTTGGTTGGTATTTTGATCAAAGATGAAAATAAAACTATGGTTTTGATGCGGGCAATTATTGGCAATAGCCGGGTGTACAAGGGACTTGTACATAGTGTAGGGGGAGACTATTGCCCGTGTCGGATTAAGGACCGAACTACGTGTTCGTTAAACCCAAGAATTACTGTACAACCATAAGTGCTGGTATGGGACAGTCTTAACCTATTAAGTTGCTTAAAATTAGCTTTGCACATTGGTAGGCTGGAGTAGTACGAGGTTCTTCAGTGACTGGTTGCTCGGAGGGGCGCCCACACAAAGGTGTTAGGAGTCACGTATGCTGATACAACGGTGAATGTCATGCTATGGATATACTTAACCATTATTTTGCAGTGACTGTACAAATATTTACACCATAGTATGGGTTTAACGTCATCGGGCTGGTGCAAAATTAGGATTAAGAAATGTAACAGTTATGTTATGATCTCCTTGTTGACACACCAAAGGAAGTGTGTTACTGGCCTGGAAAAAGGGGTTGATCATTACTTGTGGGTAAAGCTGTACAACTCTGCAGAGTGTAAAACTTTTCGAAAAGCCGTTCCCGCGGTTATGGGAGTCTTGGTGCGCCCGCACTAGTTAGATGTTTTTACCTTCTTAAAATCTGGTCTCTACCGTATGTCAGAAATTTCTACTGTGTGTCAGTGGAAATGGTTTGTGGAAAAGGTCATGACACCCACGTACATGAAATTTATTTATGCTTATATTTTGTTACTTTCAGTATTAACTTGCTTTTACTCAATTTGTGTTTCACAAACTACTATTTAGTATTTACATTTCAAATTGGCTTTATGCAAATTAACCACAACAGCCTATCCTTTGAAATGGCTTTCATGTATTATAGGATTTGCAAAAGTCTTGCGAGTACGTAAGTACTCAACTTGCCTATGTTGATATTTTTAGGCGAAGAACTAGAATACCCCGACGATACATTTTATGACGCAGGATTCGGGGACTTAAACGATGAATTTTACTAGGGTCTTCCTTGTTAGTTGCCTATGGGGATAATGGGTTGAAGGCATACTACAAGAAATGTGTCTCCACTTAAAAGTTTTACTTTTGGTATTGTAAGAATGTTATGTACTTTGCTTCCGCTGAGATAATAAAGTTTGTGTATGACAGTGATATCAATTTGTAATTGTGCGTACTAGCCACTGATCATGTGACTAGTATGAAGTGCACATGATACCCATTATTGATATATATTTATCAAAAATAGGGGCCTTACATTATTTTTGTCGGTTCTAGTGTTGAAACGATTGCATTGCCATTTGTACCTCAGTCGGTTTTGTTCTCGAACCGGCTGCAATGCCTCACTCGGACAGATTTAACGCGCTGCTCTCCGATCGGTGTCTACCTCGCTCACACTTCATTGCTTCCCTGCCTGAGTCCCTCTCCAACCCGAGCTCTTCCCAATGCCTCATCCCCATGGCGTCCTCGGTCTCCACGGCCAGTTGCCCCCACCAGTCACCCGACCCTCCGCTCCAGCCTCCGTCGCAATTTCACGATGCCCTCAATGCGGACACTGCAGGCTGACACCTCTTCTTCCTCCCCGTCGTCGCATGGGGGCGGGGATGCGCGGCACACTGGAGCCGAACAAGGGGCGGAGGAACAAGAGGAGGACGATGGCGGGGTGTTGCTCGCGTCGGTGAGGAGGCTCCCCTCAATCGCTTGTTCCGTCGGTTATCCTTCCTCAATCTCGCCGTGATTTCCGCTGCGGTCCCCATCGCCTAGTGCGCCTCCGAAGGAATGGGGACACCAAGGATTTGCCTCTTATTTTCCTCAGCGCTGCCATCACACTCTCCGTCGCCAGTCTGTTCTTGTCGCGTCTGCAGTCACATCGCTCCCGACAGCTCCTGCTCCCTCAAGTACCAACCATGAGCATATTTCTACTCCTCAAGATTGTGTGTCAGTTATGTCTTTTGCTATGCTACATCTACGTGAGATTTTGGTGATGGTTTTTTTTATGTCTGCTTGTATTCGTTACATGCTAGATGATTACTTTGACCAGCTATATACATAGGATCTTCAATTCAAATGATGCTAGCTTATAGCTTGCAGATTGCACAAAATCGATCGCATTGAAGAGATAGATGTGTATATTTTGTGCTCATGCTCTTTTACAAAGCCTTATTTCAATAATGGTATGCAGGCTCTTGGTGTTGATCACTTCCAACAATCTAGCCTTGGCAATGCCATTCCGATCTTGCTCTATTTTTCTTTTTTGCCATCTACAAGGCACTTCTTATTGTAGTACTTCCATATTGTTGGTATTTTTTATGTTTTGACTATCATATTAATGTCTTGACATTTGCCAACGAGTTTCAGTTTTTGGATAACTCACGATACATTACTTGATTAGTTCAGTTATCGAAGTGATAATTTTGGTAGGTTATCGGTAAAAAGGAAATAACTCACAGTACGTTACTTGATTAGTTCAGTTATAGAAGTTATAGTTTTGGTAGGTTGTCAGTAAAAAGAAAAATGGATTGTTGCTAACCTGCTGCTTTGTAAGCATGGATTGATTCAATTTGACATTTTTCTCATGTGGTCTGTACAGCCAAATGCATGCCTATTGGAACACTTTATTTTCTCGAGGTCAATGAGAAATGTAAAACTGATTTCGTGTCAATTGAATATTGCATTTTATTTTGGTTTCTATGTCAGGACTGTTGGCATCTTCATGGAAGAATGAAGCAAGAACAGATACATGATTGGGTTGCTCTTTCTTTTCATAGTTTCCTTCAGGAGAAATTTGTGATATCAGTTCAAGTGATGCCCTTTGTCTAGGAGTTTGGAAACATCTCAAGGGAGCTTGGAAACATCTCAAAGATGCTCGTTGCCTGTTTCTTCTCCTTTTATTCCCTCTATTGTATTCTGTACTCACCATGTTGTGTGGCTTCTTTTTTTATGAAATGCCTTTCTTGAACTGCCTGCTCATCTAGTGATTCACAGCACTTAACTAAGCAACTAGGACGGTTAGGAATTTAGGATCACTCAGAAATCATGAGTTGCAGTATGTTGGATATGCATAAACCTACACTGGAATACATAGGCAGCATGGTTGTGAATTAGGAAATGAGAAGACCAGCAGGAGCTGGCCTCACTAGATGAAGTTAAAACTTAGTATGTAGATGCTAATTTATCTTCGTAATGATTTTGTGCAGTAAACAGGTTATTTGTACAATTGCACAATGTCATGGATATCTATTTCAAGCCCCCTGAGGGAGATTTTCCTGATTCCTATGGGAATCGAATTGTTTCCTATGAAATTCCTGTGAAAAAAAACCTGCGTTCCAAGCAATCCCTCAGTCTTATTTACTTCAGATTGTGTGACCAATGCAGGATGTGAGAAGCGTATGCCCTGTTCGGAAGTTCTCAACATATAGAAATAGAGTTATTCTAGAGAGCTTTTTACCCCTAAAGAGTCTATAAAGCTTTTTGATTCTGCTAGAGAAGTGTATGACGAGTGCCAATGCTGACACATCATGGTTGTTGGGAAGAGTATATTACACCATCAGTAAATTAATCTGAACAAATTCATTTACATATAGGTCAGTAGCCACCGGTTGGTGCTCAGACATTCCAGGTCAACGTGGCTCGACTGCGAACAAGTTCAAGGTTTTCGTCCTCAGTGCTTACATTGCAATTTGCTTATGTTATTTTGGTATTTTGACTTTTTTTAGACATACATAAAATTATAAAGAAACTTGCTTAGATGCAATGCATGAACAATACTTTGTCTGAGTCATACATCATCTCTTTCATTGATGGCTTAAAAAGGTTGCCATGGCTGCCACTTATGAAGGTTTATTTTCCAAAATATGGTAGTTTGGGCCAAACCCTTTCTCTTTTGCTGAATCTGCTGCTCAACTGTAAATTCATCCTTGGGGTGTGTTGTAAATAGAATAATTATGAAGATGGCCATTGGGATCGGAGATGAATTCTTGTCCCAAGCTCAAAATCCTTATTTAACAAGCATTAGACAAACTTTGTAAAGCTTGGGATTTAGACCTATATATTTGCTATATTTGAACTAATCCTCTCAATTTGTATACTAAGGTTTTAATTATGATGAACTTGCTTCTGGTAATACATAAACTTCTCATGTCATTTCTAATTTACTCTGCCATGTATGTAATGAGACTAGATTCCTCTGGAAATGTATGTCCTAAATTGAATCTTTTCCAACCTTCATGATCTGATGTTGTACAATTTCAATTTATTGTTTGATGTTTCAAAAGACCCTAGTATTTAATCATGACTGTGGCCTTTGATGACCATTTTAGCTAGAATCGATTGTGATAATAGGGTCATCACAAAGTGATGACCACCCACATCACAATCGGTTCTAGCTAAGAACCGATTGTGATAATGGGTCATCACAATCGGTTCTCAGAAGTAAGCGATATAGATGAGGGGGTCATCTCTATCGGTTCTTTGTAAGAAGCGATAGAGATGACCACCTCATCTCTATCGGTTCTCATAAGGAACCGATAGAGATGAAAACATCATCTCTATCGGTTCTCAGAAGGAAGCGATAGAGATGACCGGGTCATCTCTATCGCTTCTTACAAAGAACCGATAGAGATGACCCTCTCATCTCTATCGCTTCCTTATGAGAACCGATAGAGATGAGGGTTCATCTCTATCGCTTCTTACAAAGAACCGATAGAGATAACCCCCACATCACTATTGAGCAAGAACCGACTGTAATATTGCCACCTCATGTCTCTCTAATTAATTTGAGTCACCACCAGAACCGACTGTGATGACAAAAAAGAACATATTGTGATGTATATTCCTGTAGTAGTATCTGGTCCTGCCTCACGCATGGAAAGTCGGTTATGATTTGTAAATTTTCTTGTAGGGATGATACCAAACACTTTTCTTGCCATATCGTGCGAATGCCCTGTGAATGATTTTGAATAGTAATTAAACTTAAATGCGATAGAATGGAATATTACTAGAGCAATAACGCAACGATCGAGTTTACCTGTTCAGCATGTCCAAAAACCCTTGATACAGATTAGTTGGTTTTCTTCGCGAGTCCAAGATAAAAATCTGTTAGCATCTAACTCAATGACGAGGAGGACCCAATGAAACCTACACATATAGGTCAACGTAGCCCATTAGTCCCACATCGAGTTACGCAAAAATAGTAAAATGATATTACAAGTAGGGACATACGTACTTCAAGTTATATGGTAAGAGTATTGAGGTTTTGTATTGCAGCTTCAAGAATGTATTAAATAAATAGTCTTCAATATACTATGGAGAGTCCTTCACAATTTTCTCGTTGACAAGCCCCGGATCGAAAAATGCTAACTTGTCATTGCCATTTCTTCTACATGTCTGTATCTCCATTCTACATAAGAAAGAAGTTAGGCATGCAATTAAACAGTACAAGAATGTACAATAATATACATAGAGACTTACAAAGTCCACAGTCTGAGTATATTTACGTCTAAGGCATTTTGCTGGTACAACATAAACAATTCCTCGAAATCCACCCAAAAGATGTTATCCCCATTGTGAAAATCCGACTCTGTGTATCTGATTGGGAACGCCTCCATAACATCATTGGACCGCTGCGTGTACCACTAGTGGATGCGCCGCAGCTGTGTTGTTAGGTAGTCTAAACGAGCTGGTTCAACCAGCGGTTTTCCCATAAAGAACTTTAACCTTAGACCCTACTTGTGTGCACCGTCTCGTTGAGCAGCATCTCCTTGAGCTTCTGACCTCAACGCATCGGCACTAGCTGCCTTCAAGTATTGCTGTCTGGAGATGCGGTCGTAGTATGATATTTCGCAAGGTTCAAAAGCCCACCCTGTCTTTTTCACTTTTCCCATACTCAAGAAAAAACTTCTACGCATTAGCATCAACTTTAGTATTCTCAGGTGATGGCACCTTTTTTAAGTGAGATGTTATGCTGGCATAATACCTCAGTGAAACTCTTATCGGACCAACCATTGCTTGCCTTCAACAGCAGTAGTGCAAGCACGGTATGCAGCTTTTTGTGCTCCTCCTTGCAGCTCGGGTACAATGGTGTTGTAGAGTCCTCTACCATACACTGGAACTTTTGAAACTCTGTTTCACTCGTGAAGTCCCCCTCCCCATCACGCAACATTTGATCTAGATCATCTTCATGGCTATCAACGAATGTATCTCCAATCGCCGTCATATCGTTGTCTCCGTCATCTTAATCAATGTGTTACCCATCATGTACAATCTCATCTTCACCGTGCTCGGTCCAACAGGTTTAGCTAGCTTTGAAACCCCTTCGAAGCAAGTTTGCACATATCAACTCTATGGTAGAAAATAGCTTCTCATTTTTGCAACCAACACATGGACAACACATATAGTCCGCTAGCTTCTTCGATTTGTGCGCCCCAGCCGTGTTCGGAAAACAAGTCACAACATTAAAGAACTCTGGGCCGTGATGGTCCGTGTCATACATCCACCTTCGGTCCATCTACAATTAATTATATCAAACTAAATTTCAGTAAATCAATAAATGATCACAAAATAATTTATTCTTTACATTAGTGATGCAGTGCTAATTAATTAAATCAATAAACATCAGATAAGCATATAATTGCAAGTAACAATATAATTGTAAATGATTAGATTTAAAAATCCATCTAGCAATTTTAATTATATTAAAATACATCAACCTTTTTTCATTATTTAAATGATTTATTTATTTCATTTGTTATGTAGTGCTAATAATAGTTCGATATCACTGTCGGTTTTATGTATAACCGGCAGTGATAAGTATCATTACTGTCGGATTTTGGTTTAACCCGGCAATCATAGTTCAATATCACTGCCGGTTGTAGGTAGAACCAGTAGTGATAATCCTTACCACTGCCGGTTCCTTAGCCGGCAGTGATAATCCCCGAGTATCACTGCTGACCAATCACTGTCGGCACCAATGACCGGCAGTAGGTAGAACCAGTAGTTCAATATCACTGCCGGTTGTAGGTAGAACCAGTAGTGATAATCCTTACCACTGCCGGTTCCTTAGCCGGCAGTGATAATCCCCGAGTATCACTGCTGACCAATCACTGTCGGCACCAATGACCGGCAGTGATGGCGTTTTGGAACCGGCAGTGATGTGCTGTTCTGTAGTAGTGTTTGTTTGACTTGCATGTACAGTATTCCGTCTAGTATTTCCACTCTTCCCTGGCTCATTTACCCCACAAAAAAATTGAATTTACAATGGTATCAAAGCTTTATTTCCCTAAAAAATTATGGGAATGAAAATTAACCCCGGATAAATCTACATCCCTAGGGCTTGTACCAAGTCACCAACTTGAATTGCAGCAATTTGCCACCTCCACGTATCAAAACTCTGCTCAAGAACAAATTTCTTTGCTTTGCTTATAAGATCCTCCCCTTGTTTCTTAACCGTTGCCATCTTAGGGCACTTGAGCAACCCTAAGTAGGCTTCCAAGTCATGCACACAAGTAGGGTCTCTTGCCTTGAAGAAGTCTAGGGCAAGCTCGACGCCTACATCTGTGTAACATGCACAGCTCCATAGCAGCTCCAAACTGCCTCCCAAAACCCTAGAGTTCTCATTCAAGAAGATGCCCGGCAACTTGGTGATTGGATCGTTCACATTCACCACCCTCAGCACCTTCACGCCTAGCTCGTCACACCGGTTCTTGAACCCCATGTTCCCCACCCTCGGGCCAGCAAAGGAGTAAACGGTGATCGGCAAGGTGTTACCCATTCCGTCGTGGTTCAGGCCGAGCTCGGCGAGGTCGTAGCCGAGAAGGAGGGCCAGGGAGCTGCCCATGTTGTGGCCGACCAGTGTGATGCTGATGTCCTCGTTCTTATATTTGTTGATGAGTAGTGTCACCTCGGAGAGGAGCTGGTTCCGGCAGGTGGCGTTGTCGGAGGTGTAGACGGAGAGGAATCCCGACTCGACCTTGACGTTTGGGCGGGAGTCCGCTGGGTCGAACCACGCCGGCACCAGCGAGCTCATCATGTTGGCCACCCACTCCGACCCGGTCACCGTGCCTCGGAAAGACACGACGATGTCGTGACGACCGAGCCGACGCGCAGTCTCATCCACCGCCACTAACACGTTCCCGATCCACCGGCTCGGGCACGGCCCTACCCCGCCGGGGAGCGCGACGTCAGAGGCGGCGTAGATGTACCTCGTGATGGCGTACCCGGCGCTAGCCATGCCGACCTCGTCGAGCATACGGGCCTTGCCGTACTTGCAGTTGAGGTACTACTTGGACCCGGCGTCGAGGTCAAACGCCTTGTACATCGTCTCCACGAGCTCGCCATACCGGACAATCTCCGCTCGGAGGAGAGGGTGCAAAGGCTCCACCATCCCAGCCCAGTCGTCCTGACCCTGGGTCTCCCGCCACATGCTCGCCAGCGTCTGCTCGTTCTTCCTCCTGCCCGGCGTGATGACCGGTGCCACCGGGGCAGCATGCCTGGTGTTCACCGTGACAGTCGACGACGCAGAGAGCCGCGTCGTCTGCGGCGCGAACGTGGAGGGCAGCGCGGTGACCGGTGCCACCACCGCGGCTGTGGACATCGTTGAGTTGTGGCCACGCTGTTGCTGTGGCTTAGAGCAGAGCCCGCCAGGAGACGGGTTAGACACCAGGAGGTGTATCGCCATTCCTGATTGATGAGCTGCTGCAGCTGCAGTGTCTGTGCATAGTGAAATGAGAGAGAAAGAAGAGAGAGGAAAGTGAGGGAGTTTAGTGCTGGACTGCTTGGGAGTTGGGGGCAAGCAGCGAAACAAAGGCGAGCGACACTACTGCGGATCGGGCTTAGAACCGCTTGTAAGCAACCGCGAGTGTTACCCCGTCGGGTATCACAAGCGGTTCCCCGAACCGCTTGTGGTTCGACATTTCCGCAAGTGGTTGGTGTTACCAATCGCTTGTGGAGAGGTTCTCTCCAAAAGCGTTGGTGTTACGAACCGCTTGTGGAGAAGCTCTCTCCACAAACAGTTGGAGTTACCAACCGCTTGTAAAGAGTCTGACAGCATAGCGTTTTGATTATATTCAATATAGAATATGTTTTCAGAGGGTTTTTGATATAGATTTTGACAATTAAAATAAATAGAACTTCATGAATTTTTTTGACACACTTAAATATATATATATTAGTCATGAGTATTCATTCAGATAATTACAGACTAAAAATGAACAAGTTGATGAACACATGAAATAATAAGCCACTTTTACAAGTTTCAAAGAATAAAAGGGCGAATCTTGAGCTCATTTCTTGCGTGCGTCGCTCTTTGTGCCCTTGGTCGACGTTGATGTCAGTTCACCTGTCCTTATTTCAGGACAACTCTCCAACCATTTGCGTGGAACTCGCCTTTGGTGGATACAATCTCATCGACAATAAAGCCAATGAGTTGTTCTTGGATTGCTGCAACCCGGTGCGACGGGATCACGCCTTGCACATCGACGTTGGGCTGACAAAGCGGGAGGTAAATAAATCTCTGGACATGTAATTATTAAAGTGTAAGTACTAAGAAATTGACATATGCACACTACCTCGGCGTTGGTTGTCGGCACATCACCGTGGGTAATACTTTTCATATAGTGGCACACATAATAGCCACATAAGTTGTTTCCACCCGTCTGTTGTAGAACCTGCGATGAAATTTGAAAAGAACACGATTATTGGGATGAAAAACTGTTACAACATATTAATATTCTTTAATACGTACTCGAGTGCTTAATTTTACATCAAATTCGTTCTCGAAATCTCCTTGTTGCTTCTTTCGAAACCGTGCGAATGCCCTGTGTGATGCGTTAGTATGAATGGTAATTATCAGAGTTGGAATTAGCAAGGTATTTCAATATATATAATAAGGAAAACTATCGTATATATATGTGCTATATACCTGTTTAGGGTGTCAATGATGAATTGATATTTTTCACGAGTCCTTTTGAGTCTTGAACAATGATCCGGCGCTATCAAGCTTGATGACAAGAAGGATCCAGTCAAACCTATTCATGTATTGTAACATATATGTAACTAGCTAGTAGTATTATAAATGCCTTGGAAAATATAAGAACGAGAGGTTGTATATATACGTACTCGAAGTTGAAGGGCAGAAGTATGTACGGTTTGTAGTGCTATCCCAAGAATGCATCGAGAATGTAATCTTCAACATCCTTTCGGTTGTATCCAAAGACGAACTCGTTAACAATCTCTGGGTCGATGAAGCCCACGTTGAAGATATTCTCTTTTCTACATCGTTGTATCTCCATTCTACATAGAAAGGTATAAGTTTAAGAGTTGCAATTTTATTGTACGAGGAAGCACACGTTAAAGGTATGAGCTTGACACTTACAGCACCAAGAGCTCATGAGAGACACGTTGATGGAGTCGGCATGGTAAATATTGTATAAGTCGTCAAATTGAGCCATATGTTGTTGTCCCCGCGATAAAATCATCTTCTTTGAAGCGGAGGGGAACATCGTTCTTCCTTGAGCGGACTCTGTCATGTACCATTCGTGAAATTGCCGCATCTTGGTTGGCGATCCTTTATCTCATTTGGGTCAATCACCTCCGGCCCAACCAAATTGCCATCGACCTTTGTTGCCATTGGGATATCATCTGTTAATCCAAGAGCTGCAGCTGTGGAACTGAGTCCTCCCTCCTTCAAAAACCTCTCAAGGTTCTCCTGATCTTGGTCTCTCTTCTTCTTCTTCTTTGCCGCCGCCTCCTGACCACGTTTATTCTTCCGTAGCCTTAATTATTGTCCGTTCATAGTTGGGCCAGCACAGTAGTGTGACTTTGCGGCATGTCGCGAAGTGTTCCGCCGCTTTTGGATCAGTTGGTACCTTTGGCTCTACCTTCTTTTTGGCGAAGTGTGCAGCCACTTCTACTTTAGTGACCGCGTCACTCTCCTCCTTATTCATATCATATGCCCTCTTTGGAGGTTCTTTTACCTTGGTCGATCGGCTGGACTCCGCCTTCTTGGGAGCAGGTGGGGGAGCCTTAATTCTGTTATCGAGCTTCTTCCTCGGAGGAGATGGTGGAGGCGTGGTTTTCCTCGGAGGGGTTTTTTTGTTTGAGATGCTGGTGGTGGAGTAGGGCTTCTGCATGGAGCGGGTGGTGGAGGAGGCGTGCTCTGTTTTACTGGCGAGACATTGCGTGGCGGTGATGGTGGAGGCGTGGGTTGGCGTGGTGGAGATGACGCGCCCATAGCAGCTTGAAATATGACGTACCGTTTGCGCCAAAGGATGATATTGTGGAGGGCCTGTCCAAGCTTGGTCACGTCGCTGCCTCCAGCAATATCGAGGTGAAGTTCTTCAAATCTGCTCAACACCTCCTCCACCGCGACCTTTGAGTAACCCGGGGGTATCTCGTTGCAGTGGAACATCTGGCCCGGCTCCACCGGATATGCCATGCCATAAGCCACCTTGATGGAGAGGTTACGCGCATCAACGTGTAGCTCACATTGGCGGCGAACCCTTATGTCATCCACGGGATAACGGGCTAGCAAGGTGTCCGCCTGAGGCCCGGTGGGCCAGCCTACTACGCCGCGGGAGGGGGCGGATCACGCGTCCGGTGATTGCTCGGACCTAGTCCTTGAAGCTTCTTGAGGGCAATTTGTACTTGTTGCGCAACTATAACGCCGATGCTAGCACAGGTTGCTCGAGCTCTTGTTCCAATTGGTACACTTTACGTGATTCTCTTGTTTTGCTTCTATGCCGGCTCCTGTACGTATGTGCATCCTTAGCGAAACCATACTTCCACGGTGTCAGCTTGCCCATACCTCGTGTCCGTCTTGGGTGCTCAGGGTTTTCAAGGGCATGTGTTAGCTCATCATTCTCCCTGTCTGCCACCAATGTACCTGCCTGAGACTGCTCGATAGCTTGTACAATCCTTTGGCCAGCCTCTTGTACTCCTGGTGCCATCACCAAACTGTCGTCATCCAAAGGCTCCCCATGACCCATGAACCAATTGCGCAGCGCTTGTTCCTGAGAGCGGTAGCCGGTGTGGCGTCCTTCGCCATTAATTCTTCTTCCCGCTTCTCCCATTTTGGTACAGCCTTGATGTAACCACCGGTGCCAAGATGGTGGTGGTATTTCTTCAACTATGAATTGGCCTTGTTCTTGACTCGGCCGGCCTTGGTGATAGCTTGAACTCCTCGAATGCTTCCTGTGATCCGCCAACTTAGGAAATTGGTTGAAGTCGGTCTTTCTCCCTTACGCACATACTTGCGGTGAGAGGCGTCTTCGGGCTGAAACATTGTTGCCATCTTCTTCAAAGTGAATTTCTTGGCCTTGTCTTCGGACCCTTGAGGAAATGTGAAATTTTCCTTAATATCTTGCCAGAGCAGATCCTTGGTAGCTTGAGGAACTTCGGCCCATTTTCTGATGCTAATTGGGACGTGATCCCTCACGTGGTAACCGCAAGCGTTGTTGTACGGCCCAACTGCTAAAAGAGGGGCAACCGGCATCCCTTCGTTGTTAACGTCGGTAAACACGTGCTTTGTGGACGGCTTCTTGTTGGGTTCCCGATGCGTGGATTGGTTGCTCGATGCACGGGGCTTAAAATACATAAACATATGTACAAACGTGTTAGAGTGTATTATATTAATGAATTGCGATTAATTAACATGTCTACGGGGATTATATTCTTTTGGCTATACCTCATCCTGGCCGGAACCAGTGTTATCGGACTCAGCGGCTCCTGCGTCAATGGCTTCATCAGGTGCAGCCTCAACGGCCTCACCGGAACCACCATTAGCCCCAGCGGTAGCAGCGTTAGCATCACCTTAGATGGTACCCAGCGCGATGGAGTCCAACAGGAACTGTTCTCCCTCATCGAAAGTAGGGTCACCACGTCCTGGTTACGCCATCTGTCCTAATTCCAAAAAAATATTGATATAATTATCATATTACTTTGAAACAACCATATTACAGATTACAACACAAGCATATTATTACATAAATTTCTACACCAAGCATTAAGTTCTACGGCATGTTGGAACTAGCCCAAGGACCAAACACGAACTCGTGGACACAAGAACAAGAAATACACCATCATTTTGGAACTAGCCCAAGGACCAAACACGAATACGGGCATGCGCACAAACCATGCAACTAACGCTGGTTACTGGAAGACAATGGGAAAGGACAAGGAAATCCTCACTGGACAACTACCGACAACACCGGAGCTAGTAGGAATGCCACGGTAATACAACTTTTTATGTATTCATCATATCACAGGATGAGTGGGTTATCTGTCGTGTCTTTGCCAAGAATGTTGGTATCTTTGACAAAAATCAGCTTGTGGGCATTTCACCGAACATCTGGTGGGCAGCCGAATTAGAGAGGGAGGACGACGCGTGCACACATATACCTCGGTCCTCCTGGGTGGAATGGCGGTGTGGCGGCGCTTTGGTGGTAGAGTAGGCGTCGGCGAGGTGGCGGAGAAGGCGCCAGCGGCCGGGGTGGAGTGACGGCGGCGACGAGGGCACCAGTGCACGCGGGGTCGATTGGCGCGGTGGTGGAGGCACCGGGATGGTTGGGTGGCAGAGGAGGCCGACGGCGTCGACGGGGACGGTGGCGCGGGGTCTGGACGGAGGCGACGGTGGCGGCGGCCGGAGAGACACAGGAGGCAGCGGCGCGCGAGGGGGATCTCGAGCGGGACTTAGAAAATTTCGGGTGTGAGAAAAGGGCGAGGCGTTTCAAATTTATACAGGGAGCACTTCTAAAAGCGGTTCTAATAACCAACCGTTTGTAAAATATCTCTACAAGCGGTTTTAGAACCAACCACTTGTAGAGGGAGGACTTCTACAAGCGGTTCGTAGAATCAACCGCTTGTAGAATATCTCTACAAGCGGATTTAGAACAACCCGCTTGTAGAGGGATGACTTCTACAAGCGGTTGGTATTACTAACCATTTCTGAATGTTGCGCTCTAGAAGTGGTTCTTTTATCAAACCGCTTCTGAATTCTGCGTTCTAGAAGCGGTTCTTTTCTCAAACCGTTTCTGAATGTTGAGCTCTAGAAGCGGTTTGTTTGTCAAACCGCTTCTGAATGTTGCGTTCTAGAAGCGGTTCTTTTCTGAAACCGCTTCTGAATGTTGCGTCGTACAAGCGGTTCTTTTCTCAAACCACTTGATTTAATTTCATAATTTTTAAAAGTGCTTTTAGCACTTGCCATTTCATTCAATTTTAAAAAATGCTTTTAGCAATTTAGTTTCATTCTATATTTTTTGAAAAAGCATTTAGCACTTCAGTTTCATTTCATAATTTTTTAAAAAGCTTTTAGAACTTTACTTTCATTCCATACTTTTTAAAAAAAGCATTGAGCACTTTAGTTTCATTCCAGAATTTTGGCACTTTACATTCATTCCAAATAAACACTTCATACTGTAGAAGACCCATGTTACATATACATAGTTCATACAGTAGGGGTACATCTTAAGTAGTAACGTACTTTGTCTTTACACGTGTTCCTTCATTATGATCACGACGTATGAAAGGAGTATCCATGTCTGTGTCATTGAGGAGGCTTATGTTGACATCCACAGCGAAGGAGGGATCTCGTCGAACTGACTATACTCTTCCTCGTCTATGACGTCCTCAACTTCAACAATCCTTCGTTTGCCTTGTAGAACCACGTGTCGCTTTGGCTTAGTAGTACAATCTTTCTGCTTGTCCTTATGCTTCTTAGGTTTGCTTGACATGTCCATTACGTAGAAGACCTGTCTCACATCGTTCGCGAGGACGAACGGTTCGCGCCTATAGTCGACTTGCATGAGGTCCACGATTGTCATACCGTATTTGTCGACCTTCACGCCGCTTGAAGTCAGTTTGACCCATTGGCACTTAAATAGAGGGACCTTCAAAGGTCCATAGTCAAGTTCCCATATCTCTTCTATGAAACCATAATATGTATCCACCTTGCCTTTGTTGTCTTCGGCATCTATACGACACCGCTATTTTGGTTCGTGCTCTTGTTATCCTGCGATCTGGTGTAAAATGTGTAATCATTTATCTCGTATGCCTTGAATGTCACGATTCCACTAGATGGTCCGCGAGCCAAGCGTTGCAATTGTTCATTGTCCGAACCTTTCAAAAGGATGTACTTTTGTAACCAAGCGCAGAAAGAATCCATGTGCTTCAGTGTTATCCAATCCTCAGACCTCCCCGGGAAATCACGGCGTAGAATACTCTTGTGCTCAAGGACATACGGGGCCACTAGAGTTGATTGTTTCAAAACCGTGAAATGTGCTTGCTTAAATGTAAGAAGATCATTGCATGCAATTGCTTTCCTTCCTAGTGTCCCTTTTCCCCGTAGCCTCCCCTCATGACGTGATATAGGGACGCCGATCGGGTTTAGATCATTAATGTAATCCACACAAAACTCAATCACCTCCTCTGTCCCATAACCCTCGGCAATGCATCCTTCCGGACGAGAACGGTTCTGAACATACTTCTTTAGCACACTCATGTACCTCTCGAAGGGAACATGTTGTGTAGATACACGGTCCAAGAATACCTATCTCTTTGACAAGGTGAGCAGTGAGATGAACCATAATATCAAAGAATGCAAGAGGAAAGATCATCTCAAGACTAACCACACTTTGTACCACGTCATCCTGCAGCTTACTTGGTTTATCCGGTCGATGACCTTCGTGAAATCGCGTTGAAAAAGAACACAGCTTTGTGATTGTCCTCGTACCCACTCTGGCAAGATGCCTCTCACACCATCGAGCAAGCGTGTCATTAACACAAGATAGTCATGGGATTTCATGTGTACGATTTTATTCTCTTTTGTGTTTACGAGTCTCTTTACATTCGAGGAGTATCCGGAAGGGACCTTCACACTGTTCAGGAACTCTATCACGCTTTTTTTCTCTTCTTTGCTTAGAGTGTAGCTCGCAGGATGTAGGTAATGTTGTCATTTCCCTCTCTTTTCGGGATGTAGGTCGTTCCTCAGTTCCAAGAGTTTAAGGTCCTTCCGAGCTTGCAGTGTATCTTTCAATTTTCCATAAATATCTATGTAGCCTAGTAGGTTCAAGCAGACATTCTTCGCGATGTGCATGAAGTCAAGTGAGTGATGAACCTCCATGACTTCCCAATAAGGCAAGTCCCAAAATATTGACTTCTTCTTCCACATGGGTGCATGACCATCCTCATTCTGCTCATGTTTGCTTCCAGGACCCTTTCCAAATACTACATTCAAATCCTTTACCATAGCAAACACACGTGGCCCACTACGATCTGAGGCCTTGCACGAAGGTGCAGTTGCCGTTAAATTTCCCGCCTTCCTTCCGCAATGGGTGACTCGTGAAGAAACCTACGGTGACCCATGTACACAACCTTCCGAGAGTTTTTCAGGTACATGCCGTCCGTTTCATCTAAGCAATCGGATGCGAGCTCTATATCCTTTGATAGTTAGGCCGGACAGTTTCCGAGAGCAGCGCGCGATCGTTGATTGTTACAAATAACAATGCACGTAGGGTGAAATACTCCCTTTTGTACTCATCCCATACCCTTGCACCATCGTCCCACAACGTCACAAGATCTTCAACCAATGGTTTCAGGTAGACATCGATGTCATTTCCGGGTTGCTTGGGGCCTTGGATCAACAATGGCATCATGATGTACTTTCGCTTCATGCACAGCCATGGAGGAATGTTATAGATACATAGTGTAACAAGCCAGGTGCTATGGCTGCTGCTCAATTCTCCGAAAGGATTCATCCCAACGGTACTCAACCCAAACCTTATGTTTCTCACCTCATCTGCGAAGTCCGGGTGCGTCCGTGACTTTCCTCCACCGTGAGCCATCCGCAGGTGTCTAAGCATCCCGTCGTCCTTACGCTCTTCTTTGTGCCAACGCATCATCCGGGCATGCGCTTTGTTAGCAAACATACGCTTCAATCGGGGATCACAGGAAATACCACAACACTTTAGCCGGAGGTCTCTTCTTCTTACGCTCCCCATCTATTTCACCTGGATCATCACGCTTCACCTTATACCGTGATTCTTTGCACACTGGACAAACATCCAAATCGACATAATCATTACGATACAGATACAATCATTAGGACATGCGTGTATCTTCTGTACTTCCAATCCCAAAGGATGACGACTTGCTTGGCTTCATATGTAGATTCGGGCGAGTGTTATCTTCGAAGCAACTTCTTTACGAGTGATAACACCTCATCAAATCCCTTATCGACACACCATTTCTAGCCTTCCATTGCATGAGTTCCAAAGTGGTACGCAGCTTTTGTGGCCCCGCCTACGCTTTGGGTACAAAGGAGTTCGTGGTCCTCTAACATGCTGCTGGAACTTCTCGAATCGTCTTTCATCCGTAGTCTCCCTCTCCGCCACGCAAAGATCCGGTCTAGCTCATCATCACCAAAGTCACCAAGTGTTTCTTCCACGGAGCAAGATGTGCGTGCCGTCCGGGATACTGTTGAATCCATCTTCCTCTTCCTCGTCTTCTTCATCGTCTTCCTGGCTAATCACCTCATCTTCGCCATGGTTGGTCCAACGGGTATAGTTTGGCATGAAACCTCTCATGATCAAGTGGTTCATAACTTGCCATCGCTGGGAGTGCTCCTTCTCGTTCTTGCAATCTACACACGGACAACATATGAAGCTGCCTGGAGGCAAGAATGCAACGGTCGCATCGAGAAAAGCCTGCACGCCATCAATGAACTCTCTCAAGCGACGGTCCGCATCGTACATCCATTGCCGATTCATCTATACCAAGTTATAATTTCATTAAAAATTATAACAAATTCCGTTAGAAAAATTATAACCTAACTTAAATTTCGTAACATTTAAACCCAACAAAAAAAAGCTCCACCTACACCGTCATCCAATTAAAGGCCTACCTTTCTAATTATTTTGTATCCCTTCCTACCTTTGTAATTATTTTTTATCCTTCTACATGTTTTTCTATTTTATTTCATACACCAATAATTACTTCCTTGCAATGTTGTACCTAGATCTCTCCCAATATTGTGATATTTAAGATTCTAAAGCTAACAACCACCTAGATCTAAAGCTTCCGAACACCTTTACCTTGTAATGTCATATTTTGAACTAGATCTCCACCCTACATCTTCATACAACAACAAAAACAAGGCACAGAAAACAAATTTTCGATCATGCTTAAAAAGTTCAAGATTTCTCCACATCCATTGAAAAAAAATAGCAATATCTAGGTGAGAAGCATGTTCACATGATGTTACTAACTTTGAAACACTTAATTTGGAGCTAATCACCTCCAATTAAAAATTTGGACAGCACCTCCCCAATAACAGCGCTTGGTCGGACTTCTCTGTTCGATCGTACCTCTGCTGGCGCATGGAGGAAGAAGGGTTTAAATGCGCTGCGCGGGAGGGCTTCCAGAAGCGGTTTGAGATATGAACCGCTTCTGAAGGTTGCGTTCTAGAAGCGGTTCTTTTCTCAAACCGCTTCTAATTTTCAGAAGCGGTTTGAGAAAAGAACCGCTTCTAGAACGCAACCTTCAGAAGCGGTTCGTGTCTCAAACCGCTTCTGGAAGCCCTCTCCGGACTGTTGCCAATGAACCGCTTCTGGTGCGAACATCACAACGGGTTCGCACCAAACCGCTTCTAATAGGTAGGTTGTGATGCCCAGTTCTGTAGTAGTGCGAGCTTATTATATAGCGGGTTGGGAAAAGGACGCGGCGCGTACAACGTTTTCTCGTGAGACGTGTTGGCTAAATGGAAAGCGAGGCATGGGAGTTGTGTTAAGAAGCACATCTTGCGCGTTGAGCGCGGGGATCTGACTAGCCCACGAGCAGCGTTGAAGTGATGGCTCCATTTCCCTTTCACTCATCTCCTTCCTCTTTTCGTGCTTTCGTCCATGGGCTCCCTAGTATTTGCACCTGAGGGTTCTTTTCCAGTTGTTTCAAGGGATAGACGCTAAGGAGCTCTCTTACAATTAAAACATAAGAAAATATTCCCTGTGCACAGCATAAAATATATATACTTTGCACGGCAGTAACCTCTGAAAACCAGATGACAGAAAATTTTAAGAATTATACAAATATTCACTGTGAATGGATGAATGGATCATCCCACCCTAGCTCTGAACCTAACCCATTTGTTTTGTTTGATAAACGAAATAACTTTGTCCATTACCGCTCCATGATACATAAGATAAAAGTAATACATAATGAGGGATTAGGTCATCCATACAATTTGATGCACTACTACAGAATAGGTCATCCTTGCCGACATATCACTGCCGGTTGGGATAGAGCTGGCAGTGATAACATATCACTACAGGTTCAAAAATCCAGCAGGGGGAGCACTTATCACTACCGATTTGTGAAACCAATCGGCAGTGATAACCAAATATCACTGCCGGTTTGTATCCAAAACCGGTAGTGATCTATCACTGACGGTTCGGTTATCACCCGGCAGTGCTACCAGTAGCAGCATTTTCACTGCCGGTTGTACTTCAGAATCGGCAGTGATAAGTATTTTCCCGCGCAAAGTAGTGATAATTATTTTTTCCGCGCAATCCAACCTTATCACTGCCGATTCTGCATAGAACCGGCAGTAATAAGTATCTTTATATAGGTGTTCCCCTCCCCGACCGAGCAGTATAGAGAGGAGCTATGTCTTTGCTCGGTGGCTTGGATTTTGGCGACTTTGCTGCTAGAAAATTGAACCAAAATTCATCTCGGATTTCTCTCTAAGGTTAGTAACTTGATCTACATTATATTTGTAGTTAGATTTTACTTTGTAGATTGCTGTAAATTTTGATAATTAGTGATTGTATGGTGTGAACATTTTAGGTCAGTACAGCTCAAATTAAGATCTAGCTAATTTAGTGAATAAATTACAATTCTTATTCATTTTAGTGATTTAGTGGATTTTTAAATAATGAAAATTGCTAGATTTAATTGTTACATATGAGAAAATAAACATGTCGTTCGTACAAAAGAAAGTATATCTTTAATTTGAACAAGTATGCTACGATTAGACCTTCGTTACGATCGCGGCGTACATACGTAGCTTCCTCACTCTCTTCCATGAGACTTAAGTCAACGTCCTCTCCAAAAGGAGGAAGCTCATCAAATTGGTTGAATTCTTCCTCGTCGACAACATTCTGAACTCCGACAATCCTTCTTTTTCCTTGAATAACCATGTGACGTTCCTTTTTAGCCAGGTCAGTTACAAAGAAGATTTGTGTAACAGAATTAGCAAGTACGAATGGTTCTTCCCTGTATCCGACGAGTTTGAGTCCACGGTAGTGATACCGTAGTCTGTTCCATTGGCACCGAAAGAGAGGGACCTTCAAAGGTCCATAGTCAAGCTCCCAAATCTCTTCTATGAATCCATACTAGGTTTGCCTATTTTCATTGCTATCATAGGCATTTGTACGGATACCGCTGTTTTGGTTCGTGCTCTTTTTATCTTGTGCTCTTATATAAAATGTAAAACCATTTATGTCATATCCTTGGAATGCCCGAATTGTAGTTGACGGTCCCTGAGCCAACACTTTCAACTGAGCGCACTCTGTCTCCGTGTGCGTCATGTGCCTACACAACCAATCACCGAAGTTATCTCTATGCTCTCTCGCGATCCAACCCTCTGACTTCCTTGGGTTTGTTCTGGATAGCACGCTCTTATGCATGTTGACATACGGGGCCACCACAACTGATTGTCACAAAATTGCGAAATGTGCTTGTGTGAATGAAGCTAGATTGGTTGTACGGAGTGATTTCTCACCTAGTGTCCCTTTTCCCTGTAGCCTCCCCACATGCCGAGATATAGGCACACCAATCGGTTTGATATCCATATAATCGACGCAGAACTCAATGACCTCCTCGGTTCCCCAACCATCTGCAATGCAGCCTTCCGGCCGGTGTCGGTTACGAACATTTTTCTTTATAACCCCCATGAACCTCTCAAAAGGGTACATCTGATGTAGAAACACGGGACCAAGAATCCGTATCTCTTTCACAATGTGAACAATGAGATGGACCATAATATCAAAAAAAGATGGAGGGAAACACATCTCGAGCCTGCACGAAGTTTGGACCACGTCTTCCTGTAGCTTATCTAGTTTTAACGGATCGATGGCCTTCTGTGAAATCGCGTTGAAGAATGAACACAACTTTATAATTGGGTCTCGCATTTTCTCTGGCAGAATACCCCTAATTGCAATTGGAAGCATCTGTGTCATCATCACGTGGCAATCATGAGACTTCATGCCAATTAATTTTAAGTTTTTCATTGAGACTATTCTCTTTATGTTGGCAAAGTAACCAGACGGAACTTTGACTCCGTGCAAGCATTCGCACAGGCTAATTTTTTCTTCTTGCTCAGAGTGTAGCAGGCTACGATAAGGTACTTTTTGCCTGTATCCATGTCCTTGTGATGCAGCTCCTTCCTGAGTTTCATATCTTCAAGGTCCATCCGTGCGTGGAGGGTATCTTTTGTTTTCCAAGGTATATCCAATAAGATACCAAGCAATCTGTCACACACGTTCTTCTTTATGTGCATGACATCGATTGCGTGTCGAACTTCGAAGTGTTGCCAGTAAGGTAGGATCCAAAATACTGATATCTTTTTCCACAAAGGAGCTTTATCATGGGAACTCGGGATAGATGTACTGCCGGCTCCCTTTCCGTGAATAATATGAAGATCTTTTACGGCCGCAAATATCTGTTTCCCAGTGCGATTCTTCGGAGCTAAGGCAGTCTCCTTAGTCCCATCAAAGGCTCTCTTATTATTGCGGTATGGGTGATCCTTGCGAAGGAACCTACAATGTCGCGTGTAAGCCATTTTCCGACAGTTCTTCAGCCACCGGCTAGCTGTATCATCCAAGCACTGGACGCATCCGTTGAACCCTTTTGTCGTCTGTCCCGACAGGTTACCAAGGGCAGGGTAATCATTAATGGTTACAAACAACAATGACGTAGGATAAAGTTCTCTCTTTTGTACTCATCCCATACCTGTACTCCATTGTTCCACAATATTAGAAGATCTTCAACCAATGGTTTGAGGTACAGATCGATATCATTACCAGGTTGCCTGGGCCCTTGGATCAGTAGTGGCATCATAATGTACTTCCGCTTCATACAAAGCCAAGGAGGAAGGTTGTAGATAAATAGAGTCACCGGCCAAGTACTGTGATGGCTACTCATGTTGCCGAAAGGATTCGTCCCATCCGTACTCAACCCGAACCTTATATTCCTCACATCATATGCAAAGTGTTTCTTATATTTTTTGTCGATGTTCCTCCATTGCACAGAATCAGCAGGGTGTCTGAGTATTCCATCCTTCTTACGCTCTTCGGCGTGCCATCGTAGCAATTGTGCATGCCTTTTGTTCGCAAACAATCGTTTCAGACGGGGGATTATAGGGAAATACCACACCACCTTACAGGGGGATCTCTTCTTATGCTCCACCCCGACATCATCGTTATGGATATCATTGTTGCCCTTATACTTCTTTACTTTGCAAACAGCACAGGCATCTAAGTCTGCAAACTCATTGCGATACAACATGCAATCGTTTGGACATGCGTGTATTTTTTGTACTTCCAGTCCCAACGGCAGAGAACCTGCTTGCACTACTACAGAAAACATCATCTCAGACGGTTTTATGAACCGTCACTAACAATGTGTCAGTGATGTAAGTGCACATCACAGACGGTTTTCGAACCGTCTGTGAAAATTAGCAACACAGGCGGTTCTACATTATAACTGTATGTGATGAGTACTCATCACAGACGGTGTTCAAGTAGAACCGCCTGTAATACAAAAACATCACAGACGGTTTATAAATAGAACCGTCTGTGATAAATCATCACAGACGGTTTATAAATAGAACCGTCTGTGATCCTCTAGCAGAACTTCAATCATTAGTATATGTTGTTCGAAATTTTCTTCTGCTTAGGTATTTCTGCAACGAAATTTACAAGGCACAACCAAGTTATAGATTTAGTAATTGAATATCTAAACTTCCTAGATGCATCGAGGCAACAGCTTGTCTTATCAGGATCGTCTTAAAATATGAAGTTTTGTAGCACTTTCATCTCTTTCTTATTATAATTTTGACGGATTCTAAGGTAAAATCCATTTCATTCCATAGTTAAATCATGAACATCGTCAAGCTCTGATTTATCGATTCCACTTTATCCTCATCCCCGAATGAGAATATCATTGGTAGCCATGCTTCTTGAACTATAGAGTTGATTAAGTCATCATATTGAGTTGATTAAATTATCGTATGGAGTATACGATAATTTAATCAACTCAATATGATGACTTAATCAACTCTATAATTCAAGAAGCATGGCTGCCAATGATATTCTAATTCAGAGATGAGCATAAAGTGATAACGATAAATCACGCTGACACCTTCAGATTTAACTTTGGAATGAAATGGATTTTACCTTAGAATCCATCAATATTATAATAAGAAAGAGATGAAAGTGCTACAAAATTCATATTTTAAGACGATCCTAATGAGACAAGCTATTACCTCGATGCATCTAGGAAGTTTAGATATTCAATTACTAAATATATAACTTGGTTGTGCCTTGTAAATTTCGTTGCACAAATACCTAAGCAGAAGAAAATTTCGAACAATAGATACTAATGATAGAAGTTCTGCTCGGGGTGTAGGGAAAAACAGAGGATCACAGACGATAGCGTGTTGAAGAACTGGATTAGGTAAGAAAGATAGTCTTGGAATAGGTAAGAAAGAAGTGCAATAGTAGCCATGTGAAGAGGAGAAGAGAAGCTACAAGAAATTAATTTGGTGATCGACAATAATTATATTCTTGAACTAGTTTGATTTCGCGTCATTATTATTTTCGAGCAGGGATAATTGGCTAATGTAATAATCTTTCTCACAACCCATATGTCAAAGGTTTTAATCCAAAACTTAACATGTGGTTGCCTCTGTGATTACTTCACACAATATGTACTTCACATGATCACATATTCACATCAACAACACATGATCACATAATCATTAGCTTAATGCATGTTACGAACGATTATTTGATACTTGTCAATTAGTTTCAATTTTGATTCTACCAGTTTTTTACACAAAGCTATGCTTTAGCAATCTCCTCTTTCTTGATCAATCATCAAACACAACAACAAATATACCTACTGGTTCTATGGCTCTATTTTCAAGTACATGAGTATACATAATCCATGTGAAATTGACAAGACAAATGCAAAGATGTAGATGTTCTAAGAGATATTTGTCTTCAGGAATCATGTATAAAAATATTTATCTTCACGAATCATGTATGTTCTAAGATATAATTTGGACAACCTTCGAATGATACATGGTATCAATCCTTGCAGCATGCATTTTTCTCCAGAATTCAAAGCAGTATTTCCAGATTATTTTGCTTTTACAATTTTATTTCATCCTTAAACTAGTGGAGAATACTGATCCACACAATACAAATACCAAATACAACCATGCAAAAACCGTATATCTTAGAACATACATCAATATTAAACACTCAACATATATCATCAAAGAAAAATCTGGTAGCAACCCACCCATTCCTTGGAGTTGGACAGGACGACGTACATGTGACGGCCGATGAAGGAGACGACGAGGCCGAGGACGGTGCCGAAGGGGGTCACGGTCTCGCGAGGAGGGCGACGAACGGGTACTCACGGTGAGCCTCGCGAGGAGGGCGACGAAGGGTCATGGTGGGGGCGCCAACGGCGTCCTTGCGGCGCGCCGAGATGCCATCGAGAGGAGGCGAGCGCCGGGAGGAGGTTGAGAATCGCTGGGGGGCAAGCTAGGGTTTGTGGGAGACGAAACACATAAGTCTGCGCTGCGAACCTCAATCGATATGTTTATATAGTGGTCTGAGGTCATATCACAGACGGTTCATAGTTATAACCGTCTGTGATATTAAATTATCATAGACGGCTCATATTCAAAACCGCTCGAGATAATATCACGACGGTTTTAACTAAAACCGTCAGTGATATGCATGTATATCACTGACGGTTCATGAAGAGTACCGTCTGTGATTATATCACTGACGGTTTCACTATAGAACTGTCAGTGATGTCCTTTAGCACAGACGGTTTGAAAAAACCGTATGTATTGAGGCGTCTAATATAAGCCTTTCTGTAGTAGTATTGGCCAGGTACGTAGTTGTACGCAACATGTTACCCTCTGGAAGCAAGTCCCCCTGGAGACATAAGAGCTCAGTGAAGCTCTTATCGGACAAACCATTGCTTGTCTTCAACTGTAGTAGTGTAAGCACGGTATGCAGTTTTTTTGCTCCTCTTCGCAGCCGAGGAACATGAAGAGGAACGCGATATGCTACACTATCACAAAAAAAAATCTACCGTGTAACCAGAAAGCTACTCGCAAGAAGGGGATCACAGATAAGATTACCACTAAACGCGCAGTTGCAGAATCCTTCGCGCGTCGATGTAGTGGATCGTCCTCGCCACAGTCGTTGCGTCGATGGAGCGGATCGTCCTTGCCTCACCGTGGATCGTCCTCCCACGCCGCAGTCGCAACAGCGTCACCGCAGTAGTCCACACGTCCAGGGATGGAATGCCGTGCGTCGGTGTGCAAGCACCTGGTCGCTCGGCAGGGGCAACGAGAAGAGGAGGCTAGGGTTTCGAGTGAATCACTTCTAAACCGTGGGAAAGCACACCCTGCGCCCACCCTCCTCCCCTCCATATAAAGCCACGAGGTGAAACCCTAAACCAAGGCCCATCAGCGTGCTAAACCCACGATGTCCATTAATTATGGATCCAATCCAAATTAATGCGTCACAGCCCATTAAGTGTGTGACCCTGCAGGTTCACGTATGTTTGGACATGGATTCGAAAAACTCCTTTTCAATCCAATAGTTGGTAGCGGCTCATTGCAAAGTATGCCAACTCCCAAACATACTATGATCAAATCGGACAGAATCTATCAAAAGTACTCATGTAATAATCCCTTTGCCAAGTATATGAAGATTGAACTCAAGGCGAGAAGTATGTCATCCTTTGATGATTCAATCCATCTCTCGTATCCGTGATATATTAATAAGTTGTGATTGACTCCTCAATCACGGCATGGCCATGCACTTCCTTAATCATATCACATGAGTGGCCTTGTCATATATCTCTGTTTCATTGGATTGGCAAATTCCATCTTTACTGCTCACTTCCCTCTGCACGTTTCATAGTAAACATGAAAGCTACCTTTATAACTATCCGGTTAGGAAGTAGTGTTTGATAGCCCCAAGGAAAACTATTACACATGTAGGGAATATGACAATCTTAGGTCTAAGGATCATACATCTACTAGGTATGAGATACACTGATGACACATAAGAATGAAACATTCTCGCAGTGCCCAATTGCGGGTCTATCTAACCCATGTTCTTCAACATGCGTCCACAATATATAGATGATATATCTATATCCCATGATCTATGAAGCATGATCATCGATCACTACATGTGCTGATCTATTCATCGTTGTCCTATACGATGATATCCGATCAGAGATATTTGTCGAATTATATCAATAAGTAAAGAGCTTCATAAGCAAGTCACATACTTGTTGATCAATACAATGATATACATTCATTGGACCAATAATCATATTATTATTCATAAACATAGTCATGTTACAATCATCTAAATGATTGCCTCAAGGGCATAGCACTAACAATCTCCTACTTGCACTTGAGTCAATCAATTAAGTATCTAATACCAATAGACCTCGTGTGTGCCTCATGCTTAGGCTGTGGCAATGGCTTTGTCAACGGATCGGCCACATTGGCTTCTGTATGTACTTTGCATATTCTCACGTCACCTCTGTCCACAATCTCGCGAATAAGGTGAAAGCGCCGGAGTATGTGTTTAGACTTCTGATGTGATCTAGGCTCTTTTGCTTGTGCAATGGCACCACTATTATCACAATAGATGTCCATTGGACTAGAGGCACTAGCGACCACACCAAGCTCTGTGATAAACTTCTTAATCCACATAGCTTCTTTTGCGGCCTCCGAAGCAGCAATGTACTCCGCTTCTGTCGTAGAGTCGGCCATCGTGTTTTGCTTGGAACGCTTCCAGCTTACTGCTCCTCCATTATGTGTAAACACAAACCCGGATTGCGATCGAAAATCATCTTTGTCAGTTTGGAAGCTTGCATCAGTGTAACCCTTTGCAACCAGATCTTCCTCACCTCCAAAAACAACGAACATACCCTTAAGTGAGTTATATGTAGTGAGTGCGATGCATATATATATATATATAAATATATATACATTTGGATATATATGGATATATATATATTTTTTTTTTGTAAAAATGACTGTTAAATTCGTGAGCCATTCAAAACCCACGAATTTATCTGGCTGCTCCAGTTAAATTCGTGGGTTTAGTAAACCCACAAATTTAACAGATTAAATTCGTGGGTTTAGTAAACCCACGAATTTAATCTGTTAAATTCGTGGGTTTATTAAACCCACGAATTTAACTCAGATTCCCAATTAAATTCGTGGGCTTGGCAGAAACCCACGAATTTAACTTAAATTCGTGGGTACCCACGAATTTAATTGAATAATTTCGTCGAGTTAAATTCGTGAACTAAATTCGACGGTTTGCTCACGAATTTAAATTAAATTCGTGGGTTTTTGGCCCACGAATTTTCCCCTGTTTCTTGTAGTGCTTAGTTCTTCTCAAGTACTTCAGGATATTTTTTACGGCTATCCAATGACCATCACCAGGATCCGCTTGGTATCTGCTTGTGACACTTAGAGCATATGAGACATCTGGGCGTGTACAGATCATGGCATACATGATAGACCCAATAGCAGAAACATATGGAATCTTGCTCATCCTGTCACGCTCATCAGATGTCGAAGGACATTGATTCTTGCAGAGACTAATGCCATGTGACATTGGCATGAAACCTCTCTTGGATTCATGCATATTGAACCTTTTCAATATCTTGTCAATATACGTTTCCTGACTTAATCCAATTAACCTTTTTGATCTATCTCTATAGATTTTTATGCCCAAGATATAGCATGCTTCTCCCAAGTCCTTCATTGAGAAACTCCTTTTCAATGAAGTCTTAACATTTTCAAGCATATGAATATCATTCCCGATCAATAATATGTCATCCACATACAAAATCAGAAATACAAGTGCGCTCCCACTAGCCTTCTTGTAAACACAAGGCTCTTCTTCATTTTTGATAAAGTCAAACCCTTTGACTACTTCATCAAAACGAATATTCCAACTCCGAGATGCTTGCTTTAACCCATAAATGGATCTTTGAAGCTTGCATACCCTTTTAGCATATTTAGGATCAACAAAACCTTCAGGTTGTATTATGTATACATCCTCAGAAAGATTCCCATTAAGGAAGGCTGTTTTGACATCCATCTGCCATATTTCATAATCAAAATATGCATCAATAGCTAAAATGATCCGGACAGACTTGAGCATGGCTACCGGTGAGAAGGTTTCATCATAGTCAACTCCTTGAACTTGTTTGAAACCATTTGCCACTAACCGTGCCTTATAGATCTGAACATTTCCATCTACGTCTATCTTCTTCTTGAAAATCCATTTGCATTCAATGGTTTTTACACCATTAGGAGAATCGACCAAGTTCCAAACTTGATTGTCATGCATGGATTGAATTTCGGATCTCATGGCTTCAAGCCATTTTTCGGAGTTTGGGTCCATCATTGCTTCTTCATAAGTCATGGGCTCATCATTGTCCAACAATAATATGTCATTCCCATATCTTATAGGTACATGACGTGGCCTCCCCGACCTACGTGGGGCTGGAGTCTCTTTCACAGGTTGTACAACACTTTGTACGTCTTGTGAAGGTTCAATGGTAGCTTGAACATATTCATGTGATTCTCGAACTTCATCAAGATATACATCACTCCTACTGAATTCTTTTGAAAGAAACTCTTTCTCCAAAAAGACACCATTTCGAGCAACAAAAACTTTGTTCTCGTTTCTTTTGTAAAAGTAATATCCTTTTGTTTCTTTAGGATACCCCACAAAAAAGCATTTTTCTGATTTAGGTGCGAGTTTATCTGATTGTAAACGTTTTACATATGCCTCACATCCCCATATCTTGAGAAATGACAACATGGGACTTCTCCCAGTCCATATCTCATATGGCGTCTTCTCAACGGATTTTGATGGGACCCTATTAAAAGTGAACGCAGCTGTCTCTAGAGCGAAACCCCAGAAGGATAATGGTAGATCTGTTTGGCTCATCATTGACCGAACCATATCTAATAAAGTTCGGTTTCGTCGTTCAGACACGCCATTCCATTGAGGTGTTCCTGGCGGAGTAAGTTGCGGAACGATTCCACATTGCTTTAGATGATCACCAAACTCTTGGCTCAAGTATTCGCCACCACGATGTGATCGTAAGTGTTTTATTGATTTGCCATGTTGATTTTAAACTTCATTTTGAAACTCTTTGAACCTTTCAAAAGTTTCAGATTTATGCCTCATTAAATAGATATATCCATATCTACTAAAGTCATCGGTAAAAGTTACAAAGTACTGAAACCCACCCCTAGCAGTCGAGCTCATTGGTCCACATACATCTGTATGTACTAGGGCCAATAACTCACTCGTTCTCTCACTAAAACCTGTGAAAGGGGCTTTTGTCATCTTGCCAAGTAAACAAGATTCACATGTTTCAAATGATTCAAAATCAAATGAGGTTAGAAGTCCATCACCATGGAGCTTCTTCATGCGCTTCTCATTTATATGACCTAAGCGACAATGCCATAAAAAGGTAGGGTTCAAATCATTAGGCCGATGCCTTTTTGTATTAATGTTATAGACAGGTTTCTCTTCGAGTTCAAGGACGTACAACCCATCCACCATGGGGCAACGACCATAATACATATCATTCAAAAATATTGAACAAACAAAGTTCTTTATTATGAAATCATAACCTTCATGTTCCAAACAAGAAAATGAAATAATGTTTCTACTCAAAGATGGAACAAAATAACAATTATTGAGTTCTAAAACTAATCCTGAAGGCAAATGCAATGGGTATGTGCCAACGGCAAGACTAACAACTCTTGCTTTATTCCCCACGCGAAGATCCACTTCTCCTTTTGCCAAGTCTCTACTCTTTATCAGCCCCTGCACCGAATTGCAAATGTGAGCAACCGAACCGGTATCATATACCCATGAGCTGAGTGAAGAAGTAGCAAGATTAATTTCTATAACATTAATACCTAAAGTGGAAACCACATTTCCATTCTTCTTATCTGCGCTGTACTTTTCGCGATTCCGTTTCCAATGTCCCGATTTCTTGCAATAGAAGCATTGGGTATCGTGTTGAGGGCCAACTTTAAGCTTCGCTTATTTTGAGGCTTGCGATCTCATCTTGAGCCTTGCCCTTGCCCTTGCCCTTGCTCTTTCCCGTTCCCCACCTTAGCCTTCCTCTTTTTGAATGCGCTTGTTTTCAACCATCATCACATGATTGGATTTTTCTTAATGCTTTCTCGGCAGCCTTGAGCATCCCATGTAGCTCGGTTAGGCTCATCTCCATGCTATTCATATGAAAATTCATAATGAATGGCTCAAAGCTCTGAGGCGTAGACTGAGAATAACATCTGTGGCCACCGAGGCTAAGGGAAACTCAAGTTTTCCAATCTCCCAATGTAACCAATCATCTTGATCACATGAGGGTGACCGACCGCCTTGACCACTTACAAGCAAATAAAAGCTTTGAGATACCATACCTCTCAGCTCTTGCTTGATTCCCAAACATGCCCTTCAAGCCCACAATCATATTGTAAGCATCCTGGTCCTCATATTGCTTTTGGAGCTCGAGTCCATGGTGACTAGCATGAGACAAATGACCTCTCTGAAGCATTAACATGCTTTTCATATTCAACCTTCAAATTGCGAGGAGCATTTTCGGCTGGTTCATCAGGAATTGGATTCTCTAGAACGTAGTCCTTCTTTTCATGCTTGAGAAGAATTCTCAGGTTGCGATACCAATCAACAAAATTAGTTCCATTAAGTTTTTCCCTTTCCCAAACTGATCTCAAAGCAAAACCAAGTGTAGCAGGAGTAGGAGAAGGTGCCATTGAACTACAACAAAAACATGCAAAGATTCTAAGCACTATGTTGATGTAAAAAATTTATTAAACATTTTAATAAAAGACACTCCTATTTTATGTCCCTTTTATAGACACATAGTGAGTATTCAAGATCCATATTCATCAAATGCTAGTGAGCTTTGGCATCACTGCTAGAAATTTAATGACATAGGTAAGCAACACCTTTGCTAATTACATCTTATGTAACTCTTGTTTGTTGAGTATGAAAACAAGTAATGAATGCCTCCACAACTTGACTCATGGCCAGTCAACCTGCCCTAGGGCTCACATGAGGAGGAGCACTTCCCGTATTCGGGTGCCAATTAAGAAACCTGCCTCATGTGTGTTTTCGTAGACACCAATTGTATTGTATAGATTCCTTCATTACTGAAATCAAATCCCAACCACTTATGTCCTCAAGCCCAAAACCGTTTTGATAGCTTGATTAAATCTACCATTGTTATGCGTGATGTGTCCAACACATCCCTATCATCTATTAAGATATCCATTGATATACTACTTTGGCAGTCATATCAATAACGATCTAAATTCTTGATAGGTGCAACAATTGGATGGACATTATGATTTAGAATTTTAACTATAGGGATGAACAAAATCTACTAAGAACATGGCATCACATGCAATGAGTTAAAGAAAATAGTAAGGATTAAACACACATCCACAGAAAATCAAAATAAGCTGTGAAATAGCATGGCCCTTAGCATTAAGATCTCCATCATCATGCTTGTTTGTTCACCTTGCCACCTTGCCTGATTTGTTCACCTAGCCACCTTGCTTGATACCATCGTCTTCATCATTATGGATGCAACACCTTACAACTTTTGATAATGAATTTTACATGAGGGTTTGAAGCATCACAAGTCGACACACAGGTCGTTATACAATTTAAATAGCCTTATTGCTTGACATGGCACGCAGGCCATGTAGAAAGTACATGCATCACATACACATAGGCCGTACTATTTCACATAATTCCCTGCAAAAACGAGTTAAACAAAAGCAACACTACGACTCCGGGGTCCGAGGTCCCATATGGATACGTTTTAGAAACCCTTGATGCGCACAAGACGGCCCGATCTTCTGGTGAGGGGATAACTTCGATTTGGCAGAGGATGACTTTGACGATCCGGCTACGAACCACACAAGGATAAGCGCCTGCAATCGCTAAACCACGCTCCTCGTCGTTATCAACTGTGCCAAGAACACGGATGACCTGACCACGAAGGTCTATTCTTGCAAGCAATCGAAGAACTAGCAAGAACAAGGATGAAGGAAACACTCAAGTTGAGGTTTCGAAACTTGTTTACTGCTGCTCTAGCCGAGTCAGGAGAACAAGGATAAAGTTCCACACATGGGTAACTATTCTCAAATCAAAACCTAAGGAGATAGATAGGGGGTTTGTCCAATATATATAGCCAAGGATGGCTGCTAGGAGTTGGTCTCACGTCACTTTAATTAGATGGGAACTCAGCCCAAAATTATGGTGGCACAGCACACTAAAAGACTGAGACCGTCGCACTATTTTGACTGGTGTGGCCAGCTCGAGTGGAATTTGATGATGAGGCTGGATCCGTTGGAAAGAGCACGAATTTATCTTTTAATCAAGTACTGACTCATCCCGAACGGACTCCATATGCAAAAGTTATGGCTAGTTGAAGGTGGACTGCTCCTGGGTGGACGTTTTGGCTTCCTTCTCGGGAATACCTTGTACTCTAGCTTGTAGTGATGAGGAATGACGTCCTTGTAGCTCTAAGCCATGATTCCTAAGCACAAGCACATTATTATGCAGTGGTCTATCATCTAAAATATAATTATACCACTCGAGAAACGAGTTCACTTGTTGATTTAGCTGCCGTGAGCGTGCCCTTGTGATAGGACCTTGCATAGGAGGTGGTGGAGGTAAGGTCATGGGTGTATCCGTCATAGTGATGTCCTCATCATCGTCCCCTTCTTGCATTTGAGTCGTCCTCGACTCAAGCTCATCATTCTCTCCAAAATATGGCTTCAAATATGAAGAGTTGGAGATACGCCTTTCTTGAATACACCATCAAGCATGGGAGGCGGCCAAGGTGGAGGCCGAAGTGATCTGTGTGATCGACTTGTCCCTGGTGGGGATCGGTAAATCCATGTAGATACGACCATCCTTGTGGATGTAGACGATGTAGAGGATGCCATGAAGTGTCGCCAAACTGATATAGCATTGGTCATATCCTGGATGAGCATGGTCTCATCATTCTTCCTTTGTTGAATTGGAGTCGTCCTCGACTCCATCACATTCTCCTGCAAAACGTTAGTTACTACAGAAGGTGCAACATTGGGCACCTCAAATGAATTTAATGACTCTTTTAAAGATTCAACAAGCATGTTTTCAGCTCTGCAAGCACATTTAATCAAGTCTGGAAGACAACTTAATGTTTCATCAACAAGAACATCCTGAATTTCATGATTAAGTCCACGTATGAACCTAAGTTGAGTAGCTTGTTCACATTCTTGTAAACCACAACGCAACAAACAATTTTGCAATTCATGATAGTATTCTATAACAGTTTTAGAACCCTGTTTTAAACGTTGAAGTTTAGTAAGCAAATATTCAGCAACATATTCAGGAACATAATCATCTCTCATAAGTTTTTTCATGGTATTCCAAGTTTTAGGTTCTTTATCATGTCTAGATATATGCTTCCACCAATATATTGCATCTGACGTTAACACTTTGACTGCACCACTAATCTTTTGGTTTTCAGATAAATCATACTTTGCAAATTCTTTGTCTACCGCTATCTCCCAATTAATATATGCATTAGGATCGAACTTTCCAGCAAATGGAGGCATTGTAAATTTAATCTTTCCTAATGGATCATCACGTACCTCCCGTTGTTCACGCTGATTTCTACCCATACCTTGTCGATTGTGTCGAAGGCGCCGATGATCGTTGTGGGAGTTAAAAACATCATCGTCCTTTGTATCAGCAATGCAATTATTCTCTTCTTCTACCCCATTTGTCCAAGAGTAGGCAGCAAGTGGGGTACGACGTCCTGGTGCTCCATTTTGTCTTGGTGCATGATTGGCTTGGTTAGCATGTGGTGGTTGTTGTCCATCAAGACGATCAATACGATCACGAAGTGTCGCAAGGTTGTTGTTGATCTCAGCCATAGCATTGTCGTAGTTCTCAGCATGTGTGTTGAGCAATCGTGTCAAGTGTTGCATGATTCCTCTCGAGCGAGATGTGAGAATTTTAGCTTGGTTTTCCTCAAAGCTTCCATTATCATCTGCCATGGTTAGTAATAAACAGGAAAACACACAAAGATATGTAGTTCCCTATCACTACTACTTGCTGAAATGATCAAGTATCTCTTTCTTTTGCTCTCACCAAGCTCTTACCAATTCTTACAAGTGCAGCAAGGGGTGCAATCCGGTGGCTGGTTCGTGATAAACCAAACTCAAATGTGAACAAAGCGATTGCAAGGCTTATCACCTGTATGGTTAGTAGAAAGTGGAGCTCGGAAAGGCTTTATAATGAGTAGCAAAGGAAAACAATCTGCCAATTTCAGAATTTGCATAGAATTGAATAAGTGTTCGAAACTAGCAATTAGCCTATGTTGCTAATCAAACAAAGATGGATATTAGGCTAAAACAAAAGATATGGCAGTGGATACAAGTGGTAAACACAACAAAATTCAGGCATATGCAATTTGCAACATGGGAGCACAAGATGGATCCAACTTTCTATTTTGCTGATTTCTGTCCACCAGACAGCAGGTCGGTATTTTAGCCGTATCTTTTTGTCAGGTGCCTTTTTTTCAATGATTTTTTTGGTTTTCTTCCTGACGGCTTTTTCAACAACTTTTCTTTTGGAAAAACTTTCTGAAATTCAACTGAGAATTTTGCACGAATTTTACAATTGCACAAAGATGCAGATTTCAGGACAGCAATTAGGTCTTATTGACACGTTCACAGATTTCTTGTGCTTTCAAATATGGGTGTAAAAATTGGCAGAAACATAGAGCACTAAGTCATGGATCTGCTCCTTTTGGTTTCACTCAAAAAGGATAAGGGAAGTGTGATTTATGGTGTTTTTGGTGGTGGTTACAGAGATGGACAGATTCTGCTCGAGATGGATTTCTTTTTTTTTGGACTTTAGGAATGGATTTTGATGTGGGGAGATGAACAAGATGAACAGCAACTAGGCAACACTAGAATGGACACAAACACAATTTAGCAAACCAAAATTAACTGATTGAAAGGCACAAAGGGGTTTGGACAGCGGAGAACAATTTTTTTTGTCGGGCAAATTTTCTGGACTCTAGGAGAAACTAAATGAAACAACTAAACTAGATACAAGAACTCAACGGTCAACCGTTGCTCCGATACCAAATGATGCGCACAAGACGGCCCGATCTTCCGGTGAGGGGATAACTTCGATTTGGCGGAGGATGACTTTGACGATCCGGCTACGAACCACACAAGGATAAGCGCCTGCAATCGCTAAACCACACTCCTCGTCGTTATCAACCGTGCCAAGAACACGGATGACCTGACCACGAAGGCCTATTCTTGCAAGCAATCGAAGAACTAGCAAGAACAAGGATAAAGCACACACTCAAGTTGAGGTTTCGAAACTTGTTTACTGCTGCTCTAGCCGAGTCAGGAGAACAAGGATAAAGTTCTACACATGGGTAACTATTCTCAAATCAAAACCTAAGGAGATAGATAGGGGGTTTTTCCAATATATATAGCCAAGGATGGCTGCTAGGAGTTGGTCTCACGTCACTTTAATTACATGGGAACTCAGCCCAAAATTATGGTGGCACAGCACCCTAAAAGACTGAGACTGTTGCACTGTTTTGACTGGTGTGGCCAGCTAGAGAGGAATTTGATGATGAGGCTGGATCTGTTGGAAAGAGCACGAATTTATCTTTTAATCAAGTACTCACTCATCCCGAACGGACTCCGTATGCAAAAGTTATGGCCAGTTGAAGGTGGACTGCTCCTGGGTAGACGTTTTGGCTTCCTTCTCGGGAATACCTTGTACTCTAGCTTGTAGTGATGAGGAATGACGTCCTTGTAGCTCTAAGCCATGATTCCTAAGCACAAGCACATTATTATGCAGTGGTCTATCCTCTAAAATATAATTATGCCAACCAAGAAACGAGTTCACCTGTTGATTTAGCTGCCGTGAGCGTGCCCTTGTGATAGGACCTTGCATAGGAGGTGGTGGAGGTAAGGTCATGAGTGTATCCGTCATAGTGATGTCCTCATCAACCTTGATGGCGGTAACCTGACCGGTAAGGGTAAAGTCGTACCATGAACGAACTCACCCAAATCAATATTGAATCGATTTGCGCTTAACATGGATCAACTAGATTGACCCAATCCAACTCAATCTGATTGGCTTGGTCCCATATGGATACGTTTTAGAAACCCTGATGGTGGTAACCCGACCGGTAAGGGTAACGTCGTACCATGAACAAACTCACCCAAATAAATATTGAATCGGTTTGCGCTTACCATGGATCAACTAGATTGACCCAATCCAACTCAATCTGATTGGCTTGATCCCATATGGATACGTTTCAGAAACCCTGATGGCGGTAACCCGACCGGTAAGGGTAACGTCGTACCATGAACGGACTCACCCAAATCAAGATTGAGTCGGTTTGCACTTTCTTCAAACCCTAAACCAATCGATCTCATCGATGGCTGCCGTCACCAATTCATCACATGAACCGGCTGAACATGTAATAGATCCAATCTACTAACCTCACACATCATATGTGCAACATCCGGATCAAAAAACTATACGAGATGGCTCTGATACCACTGAAGAGGAACGCGATATGCTACACTAGCACAAAAAAAAATCTACCGCGTAACCAGAAAGCTACTCGCAAAAGGGGATCACAGATAAGATTACCACTAGACGCGCAATTGCGGAATCCTTCGTGCGTCGATGTAGTGGATCGTCCTCGCCGTAGTCGTTGCGTCGATGGAGCGGATCGTCCTCGCCTCGCTGTGGATCGTCCTCCCACGCCGCAGTCACAGCAGCGTCACCGCAGTAGTCCACACGTCCAGGGTTGGAACGCCGTGCGTCGGTGTGCAAGCACCTGGTCGCTCGGCAGGGGCAACAAGAAGAGGAGGCTAGGGTTTCGAGTGAATCACTTCTAAACCGTGGGAATGCAAACCCTGCGCCCACCCTCCTCCCCTCCTTATATAGCCACGAGATGAAACCCTAAACCAAGGCCCATCAGCATGCTAAACCCACGATGTCCATTAATTATGGATCCAATCCAAATTAATGCGTCCCAACCCATTAAGTGTGTGACCCTGCAGGTTCACGTACGTTTGGACATGGATTCGAAAAACTCCTTTTCAATCTAATAGTTGGTAGCAGCTCCTTGCAAAGTATGCCAACTCCCAAACATACTATGATCAAATCGGACAGAACCTATCAAAAGTACTCATGTAATAATCCCTTTGCCAAGTATATGAAGATTGAACTCAAGGCGAGAAGTATGTCATCCTTTGATGATTCAATCCATCTCTCGTATCCGTGATATATTAATAAGTTGTGATTGACTCCTCAATCACGGCATGGCCATGCACTTCCTTAATCATATCACACGAGTGGCCTTGTCATATATCTCCGTTTCATTGGAGTGGCAAATTCCATCTTGACTGCTCACTTCCCTCTGCACGTTTCATAGTAAACATGAAAGCTACCTTCATAACTATCCGGTTAGGAAGTAGTGTTTGATAGCCCCAAGGAAAACTATTACACATATAGGGAATATGACAATCTTAGGTCTAAGGATCATACATCTACTAGGTATGAGATACACTGATGACACATAAGAATGAAACATTCTCGCAGTGCCCAATTGCGGGTCTATCTAACCCATGTTCTTCAACATGCGTCCACAATATATAGATGATATCTCTATATCCCATGATCTATGAAGCATGATCATCGGTCACTACATGTGCTGATCTATTCATCGTTGTCCTATACGATGATATCCGATCAGAGATATTTATCGAATTATATCAATAAGTAAAGAGCTTCATAAGCAAGTCACATACTTGTTGATCAATACAATGATATACATTCATTGGACCAATAATCATATTATTATTCATAAACATAGTCATGTTACAATCATCTAAATAATTGCCTCAAGAGCATAGCACTAACAGTACAATGGTGTTGTGGAGTCCTCTACCATACGCTGGAACTTTTGAAACTCTCTTTCACTCGTGAAGTCCCCTCCCCATCACACAACATTTGATCCAGGTCATCGTCGTGGCTATCGACAAACGTATCTTCGACCGTCGTCGTATCGTTGTCTCCATCATCTTCACAAATGTGTTGCCCTTCATGTACAATCTCATCTTCACCGTGCTCGGTCCAACAGGTATAGCCAGCTTTGAAACCCCTTCGAAGTAAGTGTGCACGTATCGACTCTATGGTACAAAACAACTTCTCATTTTTGCAATCAACGCATGGACAACACATATAGTTCGCCAGATTCTTCAACTTATGCGCCGCAGCCGCGTTTACAAAACATATCACACCATTAAAGTACTCTGCGCCGCAACGGTCCGTGTCATACATCCACCTTCGGTCCATCTACAATTAATTAAATCAAACATCACATAAGCATATATTGCAAATAACAATATAATTTTAAATGATAAGATTTAAAAATCCATGTAGCAATTTTGACTATATTAAAATACATCAACCTTTTTTTATTATGTAAATATCCATCTAGCAATTTTTTATTATTTTATAAAATGAAAATAATTGTAAATACTTAGGATATATTTTTACTATATTAAAATACATCAACCTTTTTTTATTATGTAAATATCCATGTAGCAATTTTTTATTATTTCGAAATTTGAGCATACATCAACCTTTTTTTCATTATGTAAATATCCATCTGGCAATTTTTATTTATTTACAAAATAGAAAATAATTGTGAATAATTAGGATATATTTTTATTATATTAAAAATATCCAGGTAACAATTTTTTAATTACTTTCATAATTGATAATATCAATGTTGCAATTTTTTAATTACTTTAATAATTGAAAATAAGCATATAATTGAAAATACACGATATATTTGTAAATATATCGATTTACAAATGTATCTTGCAATTGTCATTATTGCAAAATTCATCTAGCCATTTTCGCTATTTAAAAATCCACAAAATCACTGAAATGAATAAGAATTGTAATTATCAAAATCTAAAGCAATCTAAAAAGTTCAGGAGATAGACCTAACTTTGCACCAGCGACAGTAATGTTAAACCCTTGCCATAGTTCAGGAGATCCTGAACCGATGGTGCCCCATCGTGAACTCTCCCCGTGGCAAGGCACGCACCGTTGTATTGGAATGCTTGGGCCCCAACACCTCGGTGAAGGGAGCACCTAGAACGACACCAGTCCATCGGATCGTCCATACTACTTCGCCCTACCAATGTGCAAAGCTAAATCTACATAACTTAATAAGTTACGGCTATCCCATACTAGCACTTGTGGTTGCACAGAAACACTTAGGTGATAGCATCAAGTTCGGTCCTTAACTGACCCGGGCGAGAATCTCACCCTAACTACGTGTGAGGTCCTTTTCACGCCTCAAGTTTAACCATAACTCACCCGCGTCTAAATCATAAGTTTTGAGTTGGAATTTTACCAAGTTACACGGAAACCATACCTCGGTTCCATACATTTAAACAAAGTTGCTCCAGCTAGTTTGAAATGTGTCCCATCATTTAAAAGTCATTCTAGTGAGCAAGTCTAAGCAAGTACATAAGTTATTTCGCAAGTATTACCCAAGTGACATTAAGTAATGTCTACACCAATACTAGGTTACAATGGCCCGTGATCAATTGACAAGGTAAAGAAAATGCATACAATTGGAATTAGCTACCATCACCCATAATATAGCAAGTTTAAAACATACACGCATGCATATAGTTTTATAAAACAACATAACTTTGCAAATATGGGATCGAAATGATCAAAGGAGGGTGCTTGCCTGGTTGCGCTTCGTCTGGATTATAATCCGGGTCGTAATCGATGTCGTTAATAACCGAATCCGAATTATCGTCGTCTATGCGTCGAATAATAAGAACCGAGACAAAAGCAAATGACATCGTATCTAATGGGGCAAAAAGAAATCAGACTATCAAATAAGAACTTACCAAGAAGAACATGGTGATTAAGGCCGGCTCGTGCCACAGCAACGATCGGGCAGGGGCTGGGAGAGAGAGGAGGGAGAGAGAGAGAAGAGATAGGGGCTGACCTGTGGGTCCCGTGCTATGTGGGGCCCACTAACAGAGACAGAAAAACTAGACTCGCTGACTGCATTCAGTGGTTTTTGGCAGTTGAAACATTTAAAGCTCAGTTCGGGTGTAGCAGTTGGGCAGGCTTGCCGAGGGTGCTAGGTTGGTTCAAATATTTTGAAACTTTTTGTGTTGGTAGAACAGGGAATCTACTTTCCATTTTCTTTTGTTTAACTTGATTATCTATTTTATTTTAAGAGCTGTAATTATCCAAACTTTGCCGATTTTCATGCTGTTTTTGAATTTTTGAGCTATTTAGATTATATGCAGATATTCTGGAAAAATTATATTTATTCATCATTTGGGCTCTAGTATTTTATAAAATTATTTTCTGTAGCAAGTTGTTTAAAGTTTCCTTGGGTTTCATTAATGAGTTTGTTTTAGGTATTAAATAATCATTAAATTCCAAGTGTCAAGTCTTGAATCAAATGAATAAATCCAAATATAAATTCAAAAGAAAGTTCAAATATGCAATCATGATTCATGAAATGTCACTTTATTCACTTTTTGAAATTCGGGATGTTACAAGGGTTGTGCTAACTTCACAGATGATTGAGATTTCTTAGATGACAGTGCCGAGTTCTGAGATGGTGCTGGTGTTTGATTCTTTTCATATGTCGGCAGAGGAGTTGGACTTTTTCTGGTTGGTGCCGACGGAGGAGTTTGACTTTTTCTATGTGGTGGCGATAAGGGCGGGAGGTCTCTGTGTGGAGAGTGCGGCTGATCATCATCTTCGTCGTCCGAAGCAAACTTAATCAAGCTCTTGCACCACACGAGGAAGCCATGCACGTTTTCTCCTAGTTTATTGTTTCCATACTCGCAAGGGATCTCTACCTCTATTTTACGGTATTGGCAGACTACACTGTCCACTTCGACCCTAGCGAATCCCGGCGGTATCCGGTGATAGTGCAACACCTGCGACTCCTGGCGTGGCCAAGCCCTGCCCTCATCCACCTTGATGGTAATGCCATGTGCGGACAAATGTAGCTTGCACGGTGTCGGTTCTATGATGTCGTCCACAGGAAAATGGAGTCCATGCTCTTCGTGAATCCCTGTAGACGTGCAACTACTCTTACAAGCATCGGGACTGATGAGCTGAGCGCTGTCATTGGGTGGCGGTCGTGAGCTGAGAGCTTTCTGTACTGCTTGCTCCACAACCTTATCTAGTTTCGCTCTCTGTTCCTCTAACACTCTGTAACATCCCAAAAATTAAAATAAAGTAATAAATTAAATTTTATAATTTAATTATATTTAATAATGCTATTTCTGCATTTTCTGAATTATTCTAGATTTTCCTTGATTTTTACTCTAATGGGAAAACCTTTATAAGTAATAGATGAATAACAATAAAAAATGCTTATATTAATAAAATGTATAAAAATCCCTGCATAATCATGAGAGATCTCTAGAGTCCTACTTCTGAATTTTTTAAGCCAAGTAATCATAATGTACAACAAATGCCTAATTAATGTTTCTTGATTAGCAACAGTAATCTTGTCAGATTTAAATAAACATAATCCACCTTATCTAGAGCTAAAAAATTTAATATTATATTCTGGATAGATAAATACATCTATAGTAAAAATATTAAAAATAAATAATCAATTTTAATATATATAAAAATTCAAAAATAGAATTTCTGAAAATCTAAGAATCAGAATGTCAGAATTTTTATAAATTAAATACAAAATATATTAAATTGAAATTTTTACTGAAGGCTTATATGACCATGAAGAACTCCTATAAAAAGTTTGAAAAAGGTCCTCTGATAAATTAAAAACCGATAACCCAATTTTGTGCACAGTGCCTTGTCAGAATTATTATAAATTATGTACATCGTATTTTTGCCTGAAATTTCTACATTACATTTATCATTATCCAAACATCTTCCATAAAAATTTTCAAAAACTTTCTGATAAGACAAGTAACCGATCCATCGAACCTAACTTCCTTCTGTTCTTAGTCCATTTCTGAATTTGCTTTGCTTCCCCTCTTCCCTCAATTACGCGTGGGGCAAAACACCCGGTCGGGCCAATGAGCCAGCCTTTCCTCTACGCCTTCTTCTTCCTCTAGCCTCTGGTGCCCCAAAGCAGAGCTTCGTTGCCGTTGCTGCAGCTCGCGACAGCCTCTGCCATTCCGCGTCGCTGTCCAATAGCAGGCCTCCACGACTCTGCCATGCAGTTGCCTTCCCCGTGTTTCCCGGAGTCCAGCCATATCTCCTCCTGTACAGCCACTGCGAGCCATCTCGGGCGAGCTCACCTGAGGCCGGGCTCATCCACTTCGTCTCCTCGGCTATAAATTGCATTTCAGAGTTCGCAAGGAGCCGCACTCCATTTCCCCTCTCCTTCCCTTACCTCTCTCTAGCTAAAATGCTATAATTCCTCTTCTATTTCACCATTGCCAGCCAACCTCAAAGCTCGGGTAAAAACAAAAAAATCCGATGAACCACTCAACCAAATCCAAATTACCTTGAACCATAGCATTAGAAGCCATCAATAATCAAAAGCCCTCAAAAATATTGAAGGTCATTCATATATAATTTCACCGCCACCGATCATCCTTCTTCCTCACAGGCGGCCGAGGTTGCACAGCTTCTCAGCTCATCTCCACCTCAAACGATCAGTAAAATGGAACGCTGCAAGGTCCCTGATACTCTTACAACACTTCTTTTCAATTGATCTTACACCGTTTTGGCTCACACCTATCTAACCATTTCTGCCACTGCTCTGCTCCTGTGGCAGCCCTGCTCTGGCCACCGCCGAATCAAATTGAGACATCCCCTGAGTGTGTGCTACTCCGCTGGTGCTCCTCTGCCCGCCGATCATTGACTCCGGCCGCCGCTCGCCGCCGACAACACTGCCCTGGTTTCCCTCTGTTTTGTGCGACCAACAATGGGGCCTCAATGTCAGTCAGAGCCAAGCCCAAGTAAGCAAATCAGTCAATGCCCTTCCAATGTAAGAAAGCGTATTTTCCATTTTCATCTATTTTCCAACCAAATTGAATGAAATAAATTTCTATATTAATATAAAATCATGTGATTTCTGAATATGCAAATATATTTTGAAAATAAACTCTGTGTAAATTTTAAATTTAAAGTTAAAGAAAGGGGTTCAAAATATGCCATGAGTAAAGTTCTGCAAGCATGCTTAGAATTTAAATAAATTTTTTTTATGGAATTCTCATTCTGACAGCAACCCAAATATATAAAAATATTTACATATCATCTTTGTTTGAATCATTTTCTATTAAAGGTTGTTCTCAATCATTAAATATTCAAAATGATATACTTTGCACAGAAGAAATAAAAAATGAGAATAATTGATTTCTAAATACTAATAAGTCAGTAGATTACCTCAGTATGCTAAAATACTTAAGAAATATTCTTGACTTGAATTGTTTCATGAATAAGAATGAGACCCAAGTATAAAAAGTATGTACATGCATATATTCCAAAATTGTCATTTATGCTATTTCAGTAGCAAATAAAATATCTCGTGTAAACACTAAAATTTATCAAATTAGTGTAGAAATAGTCTTCAAAGGACATACTATTATATTTTGAAGAAAGAATCTCATTTTATCATGCTTTGCATATAAATCTTGACAGCAAAATAACCCAAAGTTTTATGTTTTCAGAAATGCTTAAGCCTATTCGGCAACTCATAAAGCATCTGGTCTAAATTCTAAAAATTATAAAATCAGCTTAGGATTGCTCCCCAAAGTATAGACTACCTTATTACTAAGAAATAATCTTGTTTTACCATGTTCTGCATATAAATCATGTCATCCAAATAACCCTAAGTATTATGATCTCCATAAGCCGTAATATGAATAAACGAGCTTTAATAATAAATAAGAAATCAATGGTTAGATATTTGTTTTAAGCAAGACCTTCTTGCAAACCAGGATACGTAACCAATAGCCCAACCTAACAGATCTAGTATATATATATATTCAAAACGAATTCTTATTCAAAGTCAGTTAAAGATTAAGTACTACTCACATATAATATGATAACTAATGTTTTAATCCTATTAATCCAAATAATTTTAGCATCTATAATTCAAAGTTGTAAATACAAGAATACATAATCTTAGCCTCTTGAATTCATAAAACAAGAATAAATCATCTATAAAAGAATCTGCGTCCGTTCTTTATAGCAAGTTCTTATTTGATATACTGTCTATCTTTATTTTGCCCTTATTGAAATTTGTTGTTCGCTATATTTTCATTGAAGGACGTGTAGAACCCGATGTCACTAATTCCGTTGTCAACCACGCCAGTTGCAGCCGCGACTTGATCATAAACAACGAATAAGCAAGGCAAGCACCCTTTTGATCATATTGATCCCAGTATTTAATTTCCTTTTATTTATCAAACTGTTTCATGCATGCGTTTATTTTCTGTAAATTTGCTATTTTGTGGTACTGGTAGATATACCTGTTGTCTCATGTAACCTCCTTGATAAGTATTGTCATGCTAACCTTGATAACCCTAGAATAAAGTTAGACAATACATTATGTCAACATGGGTATATATACGATCTAATAATTATGCTTAGCCATGCTTTAGAACCAACGTTGTACATGATCAGATCAAGATAGTTTCTTGGGAAAATTGAAAATGTTGGTTATGACATGACGTTGGTTGTCGGTATTTTGGTTAAAAACCCAAAAATCAAAACTATGGTTTTGATGCGGGCATTTATTGGCAATAGCCGGTTGTGCAAGAGATGGACTTGTACGTAGTGTAGGGGGAGATTATTGCCCATGTCAGATTAAGGACCGAACATAGTGTTGTATGATCCAAGATAAATCCGTGCAACCACAAGTGCTGTTATGGGCAGCCTTAAACCAATTAAGTTATCTAGTTTAACTTTGCATTTATGGAAGGCGGGAGATAGCACAGGCATTCCTTTCAAAGTCTACTTGTAGGGGTTTTTACATACCAATGTAACGGTGTACGCCATGCTATGGGGAGTTCCCATCATTTCTATGCTTTGAGTTCTTCTACCATAGTATGGATTAACGTCTCGGGCTGGTGTAAAGTTAACCTAGGTAATTTAAAAGTTTTTGTCATGACATTCTGACCACACGCCAAAGGTGCGTGAAACATGCAGCAAAAAGAAAAGGTCATGGCTTGTGGGTAAAGCTGTACACCTCTGTAGAGTATAAATCTAATCGATTAGCCGTACCCGCGGTTGTGGGAAACTTGGTGAACTGGCACTAGTTAAATGTTTTGCTATTTTCGAAAGGGCTTGGTTTATTTGTTTTGCCACATGTTGGCAAGGAATGGTTGTGGCAGGATTGTATTATTGGATGAATGGTTATGTATTGGCAAAGGAATGGTTGTGACAGAATTGGATTATTGGACCATTGAATTATTCAATGCTCGTGAAGGGCTATGAGTATTACTTATGCTTTATTTATTTCTTATCAGTCAAATTTGCTCTTACAAATTCCATTTGAGAAATTGCAACTTAATTTACAAATTAAATTTTGCTTTATGAAAAATTAACCTAGAAGCCTCCTTTGGTTTAACTTGCATTATTGCATTTGCAAATACCACTTAAGTCTTGTAGAGTACGGAAGAACTCAACCTTTCTTAATCTATTATTTTAGGTTGACAAGAAAGCGAAGCTCCGAAGATTACCTTTCATCGCAGGACGCGGGAATTCTGATGATGCGATCTTTCTAGGGATTTATGCCTTGTCAGTTGCCTGAGGGTTGAATGGGTGAAAGGATCAAGTTGGCCTAGAGGTGGGGTGAATAGGCAACTTTAAAAACATTATAATTCTTAAGAAAAACTTTTCTCAATAAAAAAAACTTAGAAACAGAAAACATTTAGAATAGGGATTCAGCACAACTCAGTTTTAGTATGATCAGAATTGTGAAGAAGAACTTGAATGAAAACTGACAATAAGATGAAAACACAAGGATAAACCAATATCAGGACGACTCAAGGATTTTTTCACCGAGGTTCAGAGACCAATCTCCTACGTCCCCATTAGAGCACTTCTTCAGAAGTATTGCTCCACCAAATAGCCAATCTCAACAGCATTTGGTTTTTCACTAGCTTGACTCTTCCACCACTCCGGTGAGGAGAGTCTCAACCTTTCACAGCAATGGTGGCCTTCCACAATCCCCTTTGTATAGGTCGCACCAATAACTTCTCCAACTATCTAGGAACAGCTAGTTCCAAGAGTAATAAACTATCCACAAGCCTTGTCTTTTTGGTTCAATAACTAGATGCTAACTAGACTCAGCTTGGAGCAAAAACTCTAAATGTTCAGAATGAGTGTTTCTGGTTTCTGAGTTGAAGCTCAAACTCTTTGATGGAATGAAAGCTCAGGAATGCTAAAGATCAAAGAGCTTAAAAAGAAAGAACCGTTATTCCGGCCATTTGCCCATTGGTTGTGTCAGGATGAATGAGACAGGACAAGTATGGAGTCATGTGCTACCCCTTTTATAAGTATTTTAAGGTGAGTGAGTCATACCGGACTGATATGATAAAACATATGCACGCGCCGACTTAATATATTGGGTCGGAGTACATAGGAATTTATCAAGGTTGGTCCGTCGTGTCTAGAAGTAACTGATGCCGGACAGAAAATGTTAGTCCGAGGTACACAAGCTTTGTTCTATTTGGATACCAGCAAAACAACATTTGTGCCGGACCAAAAAAGTTGGTCTGGCGTAGAAGGGAAAATAGCTGGTTTTACCAGAGAGAATCACGTTTGCGCCGGACCAAAAAAGTTGGTCCGACGTACACTTAGAATTCGGTCTGCCGTAAATGGCATGTTCTCGGTTAAGATTTGAGTAAAGAAATTCTTAACGTTAGACTAGAAACGATGGTCCGGAGTGAAAAGACAACATACGCCAGACTGAAAATAAGGCTAAATTCAGATCGGTCTGGAGTGAACGGTGTACGCTTGGTTGAAATAAATCAGAAGAAAGCTCTTAGCGCCGAACTGAAAAAGTCGGTCTGGCGTACATTAAGTGCGCTCGGTTAGAACTTGAAACTTGATTTTTTAGCGCTGGACTAAATGAAGTTGGTCCGAAAAAGAACTCTTTTAGGCTAAGAGAGGGAAGATCTGGATTTTTGAATGAGAGATATGAAATGTCCTATGCTCCAAGTAATCTTAGTGATTTTTGCATATGAACCATGATTATTATTGTGTATAATCCCTCTTAATTGTATGGTTATTCTAGCTATATGGCTTGAATCAACTCTCAAGCCAAAACTAAGAATAAACACCTTAGCCTTGTTCTTCAAATATAGTTGTTGTCAGCATATACTGAGTATGCTTCTTGATCATCAACACCAAAACCTACATAATAAGCATAACTAAAAAATAGGGGGCCTAGATGCTCTCAATCTCCCCCCTTTCAGTGATTGATGACAATATCTGTGATTTTATACTTAAAGAGCTAAAGAAGAATTACTTATTTCTTTTCCTGCAGATAAAGTTAGTCTTATAGAACAGATAATGCTTAAATGATAAAGAGTACTTCATACTCCCCCTAAATGAATGCCTGGGATGAATTTTATTTGAGAACATAAAGCAATATAAAAGTCATTCAGAAAGGGTTTTTCAGAATATTTAGATTAACTTAAAGTAAAGTCAAACAAATATCAATAAGTCCAAGCAAAATCCATAAATCGTTAAGATAGATGTAGAGACTACTAAGAGACCTAATTCACTATTCTTCTCCCCCTTTGGCATCAATTTCTAAAAAGGTTACTTCTTGCGCTTTGAAAAGGTTCTCTTCAGCATGCTTGTCATTCTAGAGCTTGTACTTCTTCTTGGAGGAGAGGGAGGTGCTTGCTCTTGGTCATACTCAGAATGTGAAGCAGCCATTGCCTGATCATGCCAACTGGGATAATTTGGATCGCCAGGCTAAGGATTGAAGGTTAGCTCATTGAAGTTATGCTGGACATCTCTGATCAGTTCTTGAGTGTCATTAGTCTGGTCAAACAGAAGCTATCCTATTTGCTCTTAATTGGAGACTAAGTTGTTTCTAGCATCTTCAGAGAAGTCCCTAAGGTATTCTAGTTCATCCCCTTGCCAATCCATGCAGCTACCAGTTTTCTCAAAGTTCTTGTACACAGTCTGAGCAAATTTGTCAATTTTGGCATCTTGGGCATTCTGCTTTTTATTAAGATCATATAATCTGTCCTTGACCACCAGCTGTTCAATTTTAATTTCTCCTATCCATTTCCTCAGATCCCATTGGTTGCCTCTGATCATATCAAACCTTGTGTAAGTTTCATTTCTGAAACTGGCTTGGTCTTGATAGATCTTTTGCGGCATTTCTTGCTGTTGTTGAATGGCTGCCATCTACTCATTGTGTATTTGGGCTGCCAATCTTCTTTCTTCTTCAAAGCTTTCTTGAGCATGTCTGAGATCAGAGCTATATTGTTGCTCAAAAGAGGTGAACCATCCTAGCTAAGTATCCCACCAAGACGGTTGCTGACCATAATCATGTGCAGTCTTAGGTTCATCAAATTGTGAGTGGTGAGAATGATGAGAATCCTCAGATGATTGCTGAGTAAAAGCTGGCATAGTGTCCTGAGGATGCCTAGAACCCCCTGCTTCATGGTCATGGGCTGCTGGTGGAAATCCTTGTGCCTCCATGAACATAGCTGGTGCTGCCAGTTCTTGTAATTTGTGAACTTCATCTTCAGGATGGGACTCTGAGCTGACAAGGATTTTAGTACCTTCATATTATCCAGATATCTGCTGACTCAGATGTTCAGAGCTGTAACCCAATAATTATGTAGATGTATCATGATGTGAATAGGCAGGAAAGTGAGGAGCTAGAGAGTAATGTTCCTGATCATGGTTGCTGTGACTTGGAGCAGAAAAACTTGGAATTTGTCCATGACCTCCACTGTCACTATCTGAACTGTCATTGTCATCAGTGTCTTCTTGAGCACTTGGCTCATGTACTGCTGGTGGTGGAGGAGTAGAAAGTCTAGCTTTTCTTTCATCCTCACTTGTTTTCTTGGGCATCTTATATTATTTAGGTCTACAGTTAAAATCCTTGCTCATCTCATGCTGGGAGATGAACCCTTGAGCCAACAGCATCTGAGTAATCTGCATGGCAAAAGGAAGGGGACTGCCCATTTTCCTGTAGATTGCTTCTTACATCTCTCCAAAGATATAATCAATCAGATCAATAGGTTGCCTTGACAGGATTAGATGTAGCAACCAAGCAAGGCATTGTGTTACTCCCTCTTTATATCCAGATTTTGGGTAAATAGTATGCCTGAATGTCAGTAATAGGGCTTTGGCTTCATTAGATAAATATTTTACCCTATTTGCATTGAAACTAGGCTCATGAATATTTCTGTAAATGTGGGCTAACACTTGCAAATCTGGCATATCCCCAATCTGCCTCCATCTATTACCAGGAAACATTCTTTCATGAATCCTGGTTCTGTTCAGCAAAGATCTTGAGGCACTGATGGCACCCTCAAACTGAGGAGACCTTACTTTTCTTTTCTTTCCATCAATGGTGAACAGAATATAGTGCCTATTCTTATTCACTAGAAGAGATGCATAGAATTCTATAATCTTACTTTCATTCCAAGTTGGCCCACCAGATGACATTAGAGCAGCAAGACCAGGGGTTGATCGCACATAGTCAAGTATTCTATTTGAGACAAGGACTGGGCTGATCTGATTTATGTCCACATACTGATGTTTGCACAAGGCTAACAGAGGTTTTTCACTTTTATTTTTCCTGTTTTTGTAACCCGTATATATGTTTTTCTGAAAGGTTGTGATGAATTGCTCATTCAGAGGGTGTCTTTCAAGAGGAAACCAAATCCTTTCTGGCACCAATCTAGCTGCTCTCACTTTCTTTCCCCCCAAAGTGGCTAGATCATGCCCAACTATTATGTCAACTTCATCACTACGCTCTATTTCTTCCTGAGAAAAGATATTGGCAATAGGCTCACAGTCACTGTCTTCTGAAGAAGTTGAGGAATCATAATGCACTGGCTGTTTTCCTCTTTTTGGTGGTTTAGAGGTAATTACTTTCTTCAGCACTCTACCAGGTTGGTGAGTATCTTCTATGTGTACTGGTTGCTGAGGTTGACTAGAGCTATCTATTCTAGCTTTCTTTTTCCCTTTAACTTTATCAGCAATTTTCTCAAGAAAACCTCTTTTGTTTGGATTTTTTGACATCATCTTAACTAAGATTTTTTCTCAAGCAGAAAAACTGAACTGACCTTGTTGACAACAACTGAAGAACAGCAGGATCCTAGGAGCAATGTCTTGAACAATCAGGAGCACCGTTGTCAATCACCCGGTCAAGATGTGCTTCGGTGAAGAGATGAACTTGTGCTCAAGAGAATATTGCGAGAGGATTGATGAGGTGCAAGAAAGCTTGAGAAATTTCTGAAAGAGGTGGAGGTATAAATAGCACATGTTCCCAAGAGTAAAGTCAGGAAGCTATTGTAGTAATTGGAATACAGACAAACAAGGGAAAGAAACAACTGCAACTTCCATATTTTGAGGAGGTCTATTTATGAAAGGGTAGTTGGGAACCAGGGAATCCAAGAAATATGGTTACCAATTTAGACAGGTTTAGCGGGTAGAAGTCCTAAGAATAGATGAGATTTTGACGTGATTAGCAAGGATAAGTGCGTTTTGAAGATTGAGAGGAACACTGTTTGAAAAAAGATAATTACTGCGACAAGAGAGCTATTGTCGTACGTGCCCCGGTGTAACACCCCAGCACCACCAGTGCCCAAAGTGTCACCAAAACAAATAATAAAAACTCATACAAGATAGTCTAATTGAATAAAGCAATCATCAAATATGCTACAAGACACATCGCCTCTAATAATTTCACTAATCCAATTAAAATTTCAGCAGCACCTCTCCTAAGAAAAAGGTGAACATCCACTCAGCAGACAAACGAGATAACAATTACAACATTCATAAGCATGAATAACTAGGCATACGAAGAAAACACGCTAGCAGGTAAATTTAGTAACGACCACAACCACAAGGCAACTATTGACCAAACTTAGCTATCAATGGTGACAACTCTCCAAACTATTATCTGAGAATGGCATGATCGTGAGTGAAAGTGAAGCTAAGTCCCACCCCAACAAGGCGTCCTCAGAGTACCTAAAACAAAAACAAACAACAAGCGTGAGTCCAAGACTCAGCAAAGTGCATCAACAAAGGGAATAAAACCATAATCATTTAATGCATTGAAAACAATAGCATAATGATATTCCTTATTTAAATTCAGCGTGCGCATAAAACATAAATGTCCAAACCTCTTTTCAAGTTCAAGTCATTGATCACTATAGTTGAGTCCACAGTTCAACGATTAACCATTCTTCACATTATTGATCCAACAACAATAGCAATGCTATGAAATGCATTATGATTACATGCTCAAATGCACATTTTCATAACTTATACCGGTATAGTTGAGTGCACACCCGTCGGTGTGCACCCTCTCCTTCCCTTCCATCCCGTGGAGGGGCCTACTCTTACTGACTCGCTCTCATCCATCTCTGTGGATGGGACTACGAGGTAGGACTTTCGTGCTCACTACGTGTGAACACAGAGGCCCACATCTACATGGGTCGCCGCTTCCATCATGAATGCACGTATGCAATTGACAAGAATAGATCACAGGTTGCATACTTTTTCGACATTCTCATAGCTATAAGAAAGACTTGAACATTAACATATCCTCACTTTCATACACTTACCATCCACATTATTCTAATCGTATTCATATCAACATATTTTAAAAATGAATCATTCTCACCAACCAACGTTACCAGGTGGTCATTCTCGCATTTACCATCCTAACATCAAGATCTCAAGCAAAAACCATAAAACTGATTAACCATAATCATGTAAAACAGTGAGGTATCATTTATCAAATTTAAACAACAAATATTCTTAACCAGGTTTTTATTTTCTACATGCACTTGCCTCTTTAGCGAAGAAGAGTAGAGTGGCGTAAGGTCGAAGCCAATCCTAAAAACACACTTCCTGCAATATGTATATAAATGCATTTATCTCAAAACATTGCAAATCATGGTTCAAGCGACAAATAAACAACAACACCTTTGCTCCTATGGTTAACCCCACTTTAACTTCCTCAAATAGACCAATTAACCGTTCACAAATAGCCCTTAAACCAACACGGCTACCACCCTGGACAGCAGACCTTCAAACTAGTATATCTCTCAAACCATTGATCCAAAAATTGTGTTCATGAGATCTAATTAAACATAAGAGGATAATGTACAACTTCTTTTACAGCCGGATATTCAGGAAAAGCATAAAGACCCTCAAAACTCGATCTGAACATCATTCCAGATCTTCCCAATCCTCTGAACTTCCAGCAGGCTAGGAGTTTGGGACAGCATACTTCAAAATATCATAACTATTTATTCATTAATCCAAATCAAGCAAACAAGGATATTTTCCGAATCTAAACGAAATTTCCTAAATTTCTCTAGGCAATTAAAAATTCTAATTCGGCCTCCATCTAGCCTTAAACAGCAACTCAACGTACCAACTACTAACACAGACAGATTCAGAGCAGCCAGCAGTAAAACGAGCATAATTTTTAATTGGCTGAACGAACATTTGCGTTCTCATTCTCTATTGAATCGTAAGAAAGAGATCTACAACTTTCTCTTTAGTCAAACCCTCAGGTAACGCTTCCAAAATCCGCGAAATCGCGCCCTAATAGAGGGGATAAAATCTGCCCGAAAAACACCGAATTGCTCCCACTTTCAAAACCACCAAAAATCCCCCAAATCCACCAAAACGTACAACCCTAAAACATCCAAATCTAGCAAGGCTCCTCCTAGCTACAGCATACAAGGCACCACAAACCCTAAAAATAAAATACCTTCACTTCACCTTTAGGAGGAGGAAGGAGGAAGGGCTTGGCCAAGGAGGAGCTGCAGCCATGAGGAGGAGGAGGCGCCAGGGAGGGAGCTGCAGCTATGGCGAGGAGGAGGAGGAGGTGGCGGCTGGAGAGGGGAGGCGAGGGGAAAAACTAGGGTTAGGGATCCCTTTTCCCACCTGGGCCAAAAAAAAAACTGGCCCAACGCAGCCCCCGATTAGCCCAAGCTTGAGAATTGGCCTCCAAAATCGCCCACACTGCCCAAGAACAGCCCAAAACGACCCACAACAGGTTAAATTTAAACGGGACATTACATTCTCCCCCCCTTAAAAGAATTCGACCCCGAATTCTTGGCACACCACAAAGCGACTGCTAAACAAAAACTGGAAGTTGATTCTCCTCACAAACTTGGAGGGAACAACTGAGGATACTTCACGCTAACATGCCTCTAAACCAATTCTCAATAAATCACCAATACCAACCGCTTGAACGACTGGGGTTCCAAACATCTACCCTAGGAACCAAAACACTAATCCACAATAAAATCTTTAATCTTCCTTCTACGAGGCCTACTTTGCAACCAAGGGACAGCTAAACAATATAAATGTCCGCCACAAAACATTTCACTAAAAGAGCTTAATCAAGCACTACCAAGGAACATAACAAATAAACGATCCTCCCAAGAAGATTTGGACCGAGTCTCACAAAAACCTCCATTAATCTCCACTCATAAATCATCAGTGGTCAACCACTGGCAAAGGCTAGGATCTTGGGTTGTTACCGATTGACACTCTTGGTTTCTCTTCCTAAGATAGTCTCGTCCCCACTATCAACCACAAAAAGAACCAAGTTCAAGAGTACCATCCCTTAATAAACTCCACAAAAACAAATGTACCAAAATTCACGTTGGTGAGAAACTTAATTTAAAAGATAAACATTGCATAAATCATTTATAAATACCTCTCAATTTTACCAAAGTAAACCATTTCAGAAAGACAAAACCAATCATGGAACCAAACACTTCCACACAACAACCATCATTTTTTTAAGAGCAAGAGGAATTCATTTCCCAGGAGAAAATCGCTTTACCAGCAAAAACTACTTACGAAACAATCATAAGAATCGCCTTTAAGAAACATTCTCAAAAACTGCACACATTTCCAGATCAAAAGCTTCCAAAACATTACATTGGGTTCGATTACGTTCTTTGTCTGTTAACACAACAGATAACTCATTTGCGTGCTAAAGAGCGCAGTCCAATCATACACCTGAAGGACCGAGATGGCGAACAGAGGGGGGGTGAATGGTCGCAAATAAAAATTCCCCCAAAATACTCCAACAAAAACCTCGACAAGATCGCTCAAAGGAAATTGTGAAAAACCTGAAAGACCTAGATGGCGACTAGAGGGGGGGTGAATGGTCCCAAAATAAATTTTCCCACCTCTTGGACAAATGCTAGTCAAAAGACTCAATACTGCTTGTAAAGAACAGAGACTAGAAAAACACAAGCAGTGTTCTGAAAACAGCACGACTCCAAAAGCCAATCTGTGATCTTGGCTTGCTTGTGAGATTCTAATGATCAAGATAGACTTTGAATGCCTTCTCATACGTCACAGCAAGCAAGATAGCACAAGAGTAAACACCAAAACTCGATCAATTAAGAATTCATCATGAAGGAACAAAAGATCAGTTTCTTTGCAGAACTTGAACCAGGGTTGCTTAGAGAATTTGGATATGCTCTGAGTGAACATTTATGCAATCAATCCCTCATTCTTTGCAACAAGAACCAGAAGCAAATCAAAACTAAAGAACTGCAAGTCACACGTTTTACACACTTCAAGAACACACAGATTTACAACTTGCAACAAGAACAGAAGGATTGCCTAAATGATTGAAAGCATCGAATCAAGAGAAGAGTTCATCAACTATGAATTTCAACAAAGATTCAATAGCATGTAGAAGGAGATGAGGCAAATCCAAAATACGTAAAGTAAATTGCAAGTAAGTAAATGCGGAATTTAGATAGCAGAATTTAAGTGCGTAATGTAAATGCGTAAAGGAAATGAAACTAGAACATAAATGAAGAACATTTCATTTCTGGAAGGGAGGTTTACAAAGCCTCACAACAAAGTGGGCAAAACTCAAATGAGCAGCAAAAACCTCAGAACCTTCAAAGAGGGGAGGCTACCCCTACCCCTCTATTTATAGTGACCTGGGATCAATTCCCACCCTATGTCTTGCTTCAATCCTAAGCCAACTTCCAAGAGCCAGGATTTGATCCTTACACTGTCACTCTCAACAACCCTCAACTACACTCAGGTACTTTCTTAGTACACCTAACAGCAAGCTACACTTTATCCACTACTTTATCTTCCAGAACTGCAACCCTATAGCTCTTCTTGATCCAAGTAGTGATAAGCTAGCTTCTCCACTAATCTCTTGTCTCTTGGAACTGCACCGACTTCATCTCCGGCCATCTTTCGGCGAACTTCCGGCCAACTTGAACCTCCGGCTATCCCATGCCTAGTTCCAGCCTCCCTTCGCCTCACCATGACCACCAAATGAAGTCCTACATTCACAAAGACAAGAAATCCCTTCTTGGTTCCACTATGAACCCATCACAACAATTCGATAACGAGTTGGGGTTAGAAAAGAAAAACCAAAAACGGACCAAAGCATTTCAACCAAATGCAGACAAGCTGTTTTCAATACAGCAGGATCTTCTCAATTTGTTATGATTTTATATGTTGTTCTACTGAAAATCTTGTCAACATGAAAAAGTTGTGTTTCGAAATTATCTACAACTTTCATGTAGAACACATAATTTTTCGAGCACGAGAAGACCCTCAAAAATGCATATTACTGCACGCTGGAAAATTGGTCCGTAGTACACGTGAGAATCTCTGTTAAACGTCCCGATTTTTTATGATTTTTTATGTTGCTCAAATGAAAAACTTATCAACATGAACAAGATGCATCTTGAAATTCTCTACAACTTTCATGTAGACAAAATAATTTTTGGAGCACGGGAAAACTTTCAAAAATGCATATTACTACACGCGAGTAAAATTGATCCGTAGTACACATGAGAACCATCGCGATTTGGTCCGTAGTACACATGACAACCATCGCGATTTGGTCCGTTATACACATTAAAACCATCGCGATTTGGTCCGTTATACACATGAAAACCATCGCGATTTGGTCCATTATACACATGAAAACCATCGCGATTTGGTCCGTTATACACATGAAGATCACAAAAATTTGGTCCGGCCTACACATGAAGATCATAAAAATTTGGTCCGGCCTACACATGAAGATCACAAAAATTTGGTCCGGCCTACACATGAAGATCACAAAAATTTGGTCCGGCCAACACATGAAGATCACATTTAAATACAAACTCAAATCTATGCTATCCTAGATCATATAAAGTCAAATACTCATCACAAGCAAGGATGGACCTCCACATGGTCCTTCAATCTCCCCCTTGATGAGTATATTGACAAACCTTATAAAAGGCATAAATTTGAGTTTGAGTAAGATAAGAAGAAAGCAATTTGATTGCAAAAACACACATGGTCCAGAGAGAATAGACTGAGAACATGACCAAGTTGGTAAGACATATTTTAGAGCTAAATCAAGTAAAGAGCAAGTTTTCCACAAAAAGCTCTAAAATCCAATCATAAGCGCCAAATGTGATTATGTAATTATGATCCATAAGTGATTATGTAATTATGATCCATAAGAATTAGCAAAATTTTACAAAGATCATAAGAATCAAATAAGCTTTCACATTTTTAATGATGCTTTTTCTACGATTTCTCCCCCTTTTGGCAATATAGGCATCAAAAAGAAAATTTCTCCCCCTTTTTATGTATTCATGAAATGCAACCTAAGGGAGCTTTGAAGATTATCCAAATGATCATAATGACAAGATATGACACCAAGCTTATCAATCTTAGATTATGACCAAACTAAGACATGTCCAAGTGCAAATAACAAATTTTGCTCATAAGCTAGGTTTTGAAAATGTATCTTTTTAGCAAGATTTGACAAGTGCGAAACTTAGCAAAGTTTCAAAACTAGAAGCAAAACCACTTAAGGATCAAATGGAAAACCTAGAGTTCAACCTACTCAACACTTTGGGGAATTTTGAAGTGCATATAAGGTCCTTCGAGCCCATTTTTCAATTTATGCAAATTTTCTTTAAGACTTCGAAAAACATAGCGGGGTGCAAATTTTTGACATTATTTGCATTCTTTACCCACTTATGTGTTTGATATTTGCATTTTTTTTTGTTGATTGACTCAAGCCATTTTCGATCATCTCAAGAGTAACTCTTAAGAGAATGATCTTGGTCATACACAATATATTCCAAGTTCATCCCAAATGCAATGGGAGGCAGTCTCGAGAATATAAAGTGCTGAGATCAATTTTGCACAAAAGAGTCAATTTTTTTTAATTTTCAATTTAGCACATATGAGCAATTCTGAAGGACTCTAATATGGATCAAGCAAATTTCACCCAAGTTGCTATAGGGACTCTAGAGAAATCCAAAATTTCACAATTCATGGTAAAAGCCCCTAAAGAAGAAACTTAGTAAGCAAAAGCAACATGTTTCATCAAGTTTTCATTTAAAGCTTTTAAGTTTTTTTTTCAGATTTTAATTAACCTTAGCTTGATAAATGAACTTAGACATATCTAAGCTAGTGATTTTCTTTAAAAGATATAGCATGATGTATTTCACGAAGATTGAGTCAAATGCATAATAGACAAAGCTCATAAAACAGAAAATGCAGTCTAAATGCAATGCATGAACAGATTCCCAAACTCCCCCTCAACAAATGAATCAATTTTAAGCTCAAATCTGGTTAAAGTTGAGTTATTATCAAGATTAGGCATAAAGAAAACCCGAATGAACTCAATAACAACCAGAAAAACAGAATGAGGAGAAGAAGCCGAGAAACTGCAAAACTGGATGGCTATTGAGCATAGATAAGATAGAAGAGACTCACTACGGCTTAGACTCGCTCTTATCTTCCCAAAGGATCGACATAGGAAGTGACTCTAAATCCCAACTAAGGAGTGCACATGCACTCTGCTCTACCAGGGAGGCCCAATACCGCTAGACTTATAAGGTCGTGAGGGAACTCAACCTAGAGAGAAGAGAGAACAACTAATCACGCATGATAGCAACCTAAAGCACAAGATAAGAGGTCCATGGAAGGCATGCCGAAGTCTAAGTGAGTGAACTCAACTCAAGCAAACAAGCCCAAAGTCACCCAAAAGAAACACAAAGAAAAGAAAAGCTAAGTGGAAGAAAACATATAATACATAATATACAAACCACTCCCCTCACGAAAGGCCGTAAGGGCTCACGACTCAAGCTCACTCCTCAAGGCAAGAAATGCGAGCTATCCAAAGGCTTGGTGAAGATATCGCTAATCAAGGTCACTCTCTCGAATCGGCGCGATATCTCCCTTCTCCACATGGTCTCTAAGGAAGTGATATCTAATATCAATGTGCTTGGTCCGGAATGTTGCATCGGATTTTTAGCAATGCAAATAGCGTAGTGTTGTCACGAAAAGTGGCACACTCTCTATCTCTAATCCAAAGTCCCGTAAGGTCGATCTCATCCAGAGCACTGCTACAAAGAATCGGTCAGCGACAACATACTCGGCCTCGCCGTGGATCAGGCAACTCCGGATCGCTTCCTAGATGACCAAGAAACAAGAGAAGTGCCAATGAATTGGCAAGTGCCGGCGTGCTCTTCCTATCTATCCTGCACCAAAGAAAGTCGGCACCGAAAAGGCTCTAAGAGATAGACAAGAAGACGAAGAGTACCAAATACCATAATCGGTGGTAGCACGAAGGTACTCAAGATGCGCTTGACCGCTGGCGGTGAGAGGCGCGAGGAGAAGCTTGAAATCGAGCGCACGACACACAAAAAATGTATGTCCGCCTCAAGCAGGTGAGGTACAAGAGGAGCCGATCATGCTCAAACCCCTTTTGATCAAGAGGCTCACCATCCTCATCGGGCTCGAGGACGTATGGTGGCCATAGGAGTCATCACCGGCTTCCCATCGACATATCGAAGCGCCTCAGAGGTCACGGGTATATTGCCTTGATGCAAGAAAGTACCCTCCGAGTCCGCTTGATTTGGAAGCCAAGAAAGTAGCTCAACTCGCCCATCATACTCATCTCAAACTCTGTGCTCATCACCTCGGAAAACCGAGACACAAGCGAATGAGACGAGCCACCAAAATGATATTGTCCACATAAATCCGACAAGAAGAAAATGAGACTCATGGTGTCGATGAACAGAGTTTTGTCTACTATGCCCATTTTAAAGTCATGGTGAGAAGATAAGACTTGAGCCTCTCATACCATGCTCTGGGGCTGCTTGAGTCCATATAGAGCTTTGGAAAGCTTGTATACATGACTCGAAACTTGGGGTTCTCGAACTCGGAGGTTGCTTGACATAAACCTCTTCCTCAATATAGCCATTGAGGAATGCACTCTTGACATCCATTTGATAGAGCTTGAAGCCCGGGATGCGTAAAATGCAAGCGATCCTAATAGCCTCTAGCCTAGCTACAGGGCAAAGGTCTCCTCAAAGTCAAGACCTCAACCCGAGAAAAGCCCTGTGCAACTAGCCTAGCCTTGTTGCGAATGACAACCCCATCCTCACTCTGCTTGTTTTTGAACACCCACTTGGTCCCAATGACATTATGACTAGATGGGGGCTCGACAAGCTGCCATACCTTGTTCCTCTCAAAGTTCTCAAGTTCCTCATGCATAGCATTAATCTACGACTCATCGGATAATGCATGAGAAACATCCTTTGGCTCAAAGGAGGCAACGAAGGCAGAGTGAAGACAGAAGGAGGACAGACCCGTTCTTGAGTGTGTGACACGCTCGAACAAATCGCCAATCATCTGATCAGGACGATGACATCTCTGAATATGACGGGGAGGTCCAGCAACAGAAGTAGCCTCTACCTCTTGAACAAAAGAGGTAGGAACAGAGCCACTCGCTGAAGGAGAGTCGAAAGGCAAGGGCTGGTCTCCTTGAGGTGCAGAAATGGAAACAGGAGGCACCTCAGGTGTAGAGGGGACTGGATCCGGTGGAACACCATCATCTCCATCATCCTCATCTTCTACAAAGATGGTCTCGGAGGGATAAGAAGAGCTCAAACATCGTGTCTAGCTCCGGCTAGCCTCATCAAAAGTCACATCACAGTCTCTATGATCCTATGCGCATCAACGCCTGCACTTATAGCTACGAGAAGAAGTCGAGTAACCTAGAAAGATACCATCGGAAGAACGAGACTCAAACTTATCTAGGTTACTGACTTCAAGATAAAACACATGCAACCAAAACGCGAAAATGAGACACACCGGCTTTCGCCCATACCTCAACTCATAAGAAGTGCGATGCAAATGTGCTCTCAAAAACACGCGATTAGAAACATGGCAAGCAAGAGCTATAGCCTCACCTCGAACTTCCTAGAGTATCAGACTATCTAGCATCGTCTGGCCATCTCAACTGTGGTCCTGTTCTTCCTTTCCACTACGCCATTCTCACGAGGCGTAGGGAGAAGAGAACCGATGCTCTAAACCGGACTCTACACAAAAACTCTCAAAGTAGGAATTCTTGAACTCCGTGCCATTATCATCTGCAGATAGCTCGTAATGCACCGAGAGCTCAATGGACAACCTCATGACCAAACCCTGAAGTGAGAAAAGTCTCATCCTTCGAGGCCATGAAGAATACCCAAGAGTATCTAGAAAATCATCAACGATGACAAGAACATACCACTTCCCTCCCGCCGATCGCACTCTAGCCGACCAACAAAGGTCCATATGTAAAAGCTGTCCCGTGTATCACCATCACTACGGTGGATCGGAGGATGAGAAGCAAGAACCATCTTGCCATGTCGGCAAGGAGAGCAAACTAAGTCTTTGACCATCTTGAGTTTGGGCAAACCCGAATGAGATCGTGGTCGCTAACTCGGGTCAAATGATCAAAACCAATGTGACCAAGTCTCCTATGCCGAAGGAGAGATCACGGACTCGAAGCAATCAAACATCAAGAGAGTCTCCGGAAGAAGCGTAAAAATCAGCACGAAAGACTCTCCCAAATCTAGAAATCCCAAGAACTAACCCTCCCGATGAATCAAGGATTCTACAGCATTACTCTTGAAGCTTACCTCGAAAGAGTCATCGATAAGTCGAGAAACAGAGAGCAGATTGTATTGCGACTTACTTACTAAGGCAACATCTTTAAGAATGAAAATTTGGTTAATGCAGATGGTACCTTTAGCAATGACTCTACTCAAGATGCATCCCCAAAAGTGATTAACTCATCACCGGGCTCGGACTAGGAAGAGAACCAACGAGAATCACCGGTCATATGACGAGAACAACCGAGTCAACAATCCAAACATCGCCCTTCCCCATCCGGATTTAACTGATCAAGACACAAGAGAGAAAGATGACTCAAGATCGGGATAGAGTGAAGACTTAGGAACCCAATATCAACCATACGACACCTCGTAGTACCACCACGGAAGAAGGTCGACTCGAGTGTCTCTCCGACGCCAACTCTCACACGATCAGAGCAACTCGTAGATAATCTAGAGTCGAATCGGTTGGCACGCCGTAGTGCAAAAGCCGCACCATCCCATGAAGCTCGCCTAGATCTCCTACCAGTAAACACCTCACGCCGCTGATATCTACCTCGATGGGAAAAACGAGGAATATCAAGAGGATGGCGGAAAGACTGACCACGAGCAGCTACAGGATTAAAACCCGACTGAACAGCATGAAAACCAAGTCCTGTACGCTGCCCAAAAACAGGCGACTCTCTAACCTGTCTAAAAGCAGTGCGTGCTATAGAAGCACTCAGAGTCTGGGGATGACCCTGAAAACCTCTAAAAGCAGCAACATGCTCACGCCTAATGATCTTGGCACGCCTGAAGCAGAAATCTACTAGGTGACCATCTTTCTTACAGAAGGTGCATGTGTACTTCGCCTTGCTAGAGACAGAAACAATAGGAGTAACACCCTTCTGGTCAGAAGTCCTATGGACAACCCCAGCAGACCTAAACATGGTGGTACTCACTCTGGGAGCTACCACAATCTCACCACTCTTGGAGCCACGCACAATGGTAGGAGGATGAGTCCTAGCATGCTCCAAGTAGTCAAATCCTAGACCCTGATTAAATCGGCTAATGTTGGATTGGTCTAGAATTAGATTGAGCTTCTTCTTGCCCCCAACAAACTTCTCGAGAGTGCTCATGAGATACTCACACTCCCGGAAGAACGAGGCACATGAAGAACAGGGGGAAGGAGAGGAAGAAGAAGAACCAGAAAGAGAAGATCTCTCAGCACGTGCTTTTTGTTCCCTTAGCACGGCTGCCTCAATCTTGAGGGCCTCACAAGAAACGCAAGGGGCATTTCTAATCCTAAGAGTTTGGTCTTCTAACTTCTTTCTAAGCTCAATATGGATTTTATCCATATCATCCTTAACCCCAACACACAAGAGTAACCAATTTTTGACTTAACTAGTAAGTCCTTAGCAAGTTGATCACACTTGACATTCAAAGCATTATTGTCAAGTTTTAGTTGCCTACAACTCTCACATGAGTATTGGATCCTTAGAAGCATGCAATTCAAGTTCATCATTCCTAGCAGAAAGCTTTCTAAGGTGTGAGCTCATGGCATCAATTTCATGTAAGCAGTTTAGGGCAATTGTCACAAGAAGCATTTGAGTGAGCAGGAGAAAAGCTAGCATCAGCAGGAATATCAAAGGTAATGAACTAGCATTCTTCAACTTCAGATTCTCAAGATCAACAAGCACACTATCATGCAACTTCCTTAGGTTCTCCAGCTCTACAAGCAAAGCATCACAGAGAGTACAGCTATCGAGTCTCGGAGGAACATGATTTAAGTAAAGCTAACTCCCGAGACAAAGCTATCTACCTCCATCTCTAACTCCAAACACCTCGACCTAGCCTTAGCATGAAACTTTCCTAATTTACGAAGGCATCATTTAACTCGTCAGAGGTGGGTACTGATCGTGTGTCAGACAAATCGGAGTCGCCACTTCAATGGCGCCGCCATGAAGCACATGCCGAGAAGTCGTCGCGCTCTTCACCTTCTCTTGCGGATCGTCCTCGCTGCATCGCTCCAGTTCTCGATGTCGGAGAGCTCGATGTCGTCCAGCGCGGCGAGGACCCGGTGAAAGAGCTTCTTGTTCTTGGCGAAGTTGTGGTACTTCTTCTTCACCGGCTCACGAGCTTGGGCCTTCTTGTTGCGGTTCTTGTCGGTGTAATCATTCTTGCCCGAACCGCCTTGTTCGCTCTTGCCCTTTTCGGCTTAGGCGCTTTGCTCGAATGTGGTTGGGGCCACCACACTCGAAGCGGTGATCACGCCACCTCTTTTCTCTCTTACCCTCTTGTAGGCATGAGAAAACTTGCGAGCAAGAAGAGCAAGCTCATTTTCCGAAATTTTTCCAGCTTGGTCATCGCTAGCTCGCAAAGGGTGGAGAGAGAAACCACAAGAAGAGTCGAAGAGGAAGATCCAATGGGATCGGTGACCAAGGCCATCGATCGAGATTTCGTCTTCCGCGAGACGACGCCGATCTCATGAGTCTTGAGGCGGAATACAACCCGTCAAGAGTCAAGGTCGACAGTCGGTGGTGTCCTTGATAGTGGTCACTTTCATTTCCCAAACACGAAGATCGAGTGCGGTCAAAAATATCGAGCATTATCCGAGTCGGGTATATTCAACCGATCGCTCTGAGGTCGCCAAAATCTTCGTAAACCGACCAAAGCACTCGTCAAGACTCTCACCAAAGATGCTGTTCAAACTTGTTGAACTCACGCTGAATTGGTCCTGTCGAACCGTCTTGATTTGGGTAGTGCCCTCATGGTAAGCATCGAGGGTTACCCAAATCTCATGAGCAGAACGAAGGTGAGAAATCCTGTCATACTCACTTTGGCTAAGACCATGTATGAGGATGTTCCTTGCCTTAGCGTTCAGCTCAACGTCAGCCATATTGCCGGCCGTGACATTTTCATCGGCAGGAACCTCATATGGGAGTTTCACCTTCTGCCATATCAGGAAGCCCTGGATAGTGATGTATGACTCCATGCGTGACTTCCAGAATGGAAAATCGACTCCAGAGAAAATGGGTGGCTTGGTGGAATACTTGTCCATCGCCATGGCTCTTGAGACTGGTCAAGATCTATGAAAGAGCAAAACCGGCTCTGATACCAATTGAAAGACCGAGATGGCAACCAGAGGGGGGGTGAATGGTCCCAAAATAAATTTTCCCACCTCTTGGACAAATGCTAGTTAAAAGACTCAATACTGCTTGTAAAGAACAGAGACTAGAAAACACAAGCGTTGTTCAAAACAAAGACGACTCCAAAAGCCAATCTGTGATCTTGGCTTGCTTGTGAGATTCTAATGATCAAGATAGACTTTGAATGCCTTCTCATACGTCACAAAGCAAGCAAGATAGCACAAGAGTAAACACCAAAACTCGATCAATTAAGAATTCATCATGAAGGAACAAAAGATCGCTTTCTTTGCGTAACTTGAACCAGGGTTGCTTAGAGAATTTGGATATGCTCGAGTGAACATTCATCCAATCAATCCTCATTCTTTGCAACAAGAACCGAAGCAAATCAAAACTAAAGAACTGCAAGTCACACGCTTTACACACTTCAAGAACACACAGATTTACAACTTGCAACAAGAATGTAGGATTGCCTAAATGATTGAAAGCATCGAATCAAGAGAAGAGTTCATCAACCATGAATTTCAACAAAGATTCAATAGCATGTAGAAGGAGATGAGGCAAATCCAAAATACGTAAAGCAAATTGCAAGTAAGTAAATGCGGACTTTAGATAGCAGAATTTAAGTGCGTAATGTAAATGCGTAAAGGAAATGAAACTAGAACATAAATGAAGAACATTTCATTTCTGGAAGGGAGGTTTACAAAGCCTCACAACAAAGTGGGCAAAACTCAAATGAGCAGCAAAAACATCCGAACCTTCAAAGAGGGGAGGCTGCCCCTACCCCTCTATTTATAGTGACCTGGGATCAATTCCCACCCTTGGATGTCTTGCTTCAATCCTAAGCCAACTTCCAAGAGCCAGGATTTGATCCTTACATTGTCACTCTCAACAACTCTCAACTACACTCAGGTACTTTCTTAGTACACCTAACAGCAAGCTACACTTTATCCACTACTTTATCTTCCAGAACTACAACCCTACAGCTCTTCTTGATCCAAGTAGTGATAAGCTAGCTTCTCCACTAATCTCTTGTCTCTTGAACTGCACCGACTTCATCTCCGCCATCTTCGGCGAACTTCCGCCAACTTGAACCTCCGGCTATCCCATGCCTAGTTCCACCTCCCTTCGCCTCACCATGACCACCAAATGAAGTCCTACATTCACAAAGACAAGAAATCCTTCTTGGTTCCACCATGAACCCATCACAACAATTCGATCACGAGTTAGGGTTAGAAAAGAAAAACTAAAACGGACCAAAGCATTTCAACCAAATGCGCATAAGCTGTTTTCAATACAGCAGGATCTTCTCAATTTGTTATGATTTTATATGTTGTTCTACTGAAAATCTTGTCAACATGAAAAAGTTGTGTTTCGAAATTATCTACAACTTTCATGTAGAACACATAATTTTTCGAGCACGAGAAGACCCTCAAAAATGCATATTACTGCACGCTGGAAAATTGGTCCGTAGTACACGTGAGAATCTCTGTTAACCTTCCCGATTTTATATGATTTTTTATGTTGCTCAAATGAAAAACTTGTCAACATTAAAAAGATGCATATTGAAATTCTCTACAACTTTCATGTAGACCAAATAATTTTTTGAGCAAGGTAAAACTTTCAAAAATGCATATTACTACATGCGAGTAAAATTGGTCCGTAGTACACATGATAACCATCGCGATTTGGTCCGTAGTACACATGACAACCATCGCGATTTGGTCCGTTATGCAAATGAAAACCATCGCGATTTGGTCCGTTATACATATGAAAACCATCACGATTTGGTCCGTTATACACATGAAGATCACAAAAATTTGGTCCGGCCTACACATGAAGATCATAAAATTTTGGTCTGGCCTACACATGAAGATCACAAAAATTTGGTCCGGCCTACACATGAAGATCACAAAAATTTGGTCCGGCCAACACATGAAGATCACATTTAAATACAAACTCAAATCTAAGCTATGCTAGCTCATATAAAGTCAAATACTCATCACAAGCAAGGATGGACCTCCACATGGTCCTTCAAAACCCGAAAAATTAGACAACTATGTGTACCCCAAGCTTGCATGGATAAGTACCATAAAATATGTGGGGATTTTTGAGTCACAATCCTGGTTGTCTAGTGTCCAAGATAAAGAGGAATCAATTCAAACTCTTGCTTTTAGAAAGGACATCAATTCAAATCACAAAAGTCACTTTCAGAAAAGCAAAAGCAGAATTTCCAGAACTTGTCCTCAATTTGCACAGGAGGTTGGTGGGTTTCTGCAGCTCACAAAATTCTGAGAATTTTTCTCCCTATGAGCATCAGAGTCATGAAGAACTCCACCAAATTTCTCCTCAAAAAGCCTTACAGAAAAAAACAGGAAAAATCTAAGAACACAGTATGCTCAAGAACTTCGAGCAGAAAGTTTGGGGCTCGGTTTTCACCTCATGGCGCCCAAACGGTGCAACAAGTGAACTCCAAAATTTTTATGAAGGTGTATGTTAGAGTCCCGCACCTCCTCCAACAAGAATCACTCAAAAAGGATTTTTCTATATTTTTTAAAAAAATCAAACACTGACTGCTGCGCGAAGAACAAGTTCTGAACAAAGTTGGAACTTGAAAGAAAAGATGTTCTCTACTCAATCCAAGAGTGCAAAAGAGATGTAAAACCATATGAACACACTCAAAACATCCAAGATCAGTAGCATTTAGAAGGAGGGGAGGCAAATCCAAATTACTTGAAAGTAAATTATGGAATGTAATTGTGGAAAGTAAATGCTGAATTTAAATTGCGTAAAGTAAAGACATAATGTAAATGCGCAAAATAAATTCAGAGGTGGATGGATAAAACTTTCTTTTCTGGAAGGGGAGGTTACAAAGCCTCACATTCATGTGGGCAAAGCTCAAATGAGCATCAAAAACCTCAACAGCTTCAAGGGAAGGAGGCTACCCCTCCACCCCTATTTATACTACTCTTGGGCCACCTACCACCCTTGGATGAGTCCCTCAACCCTAGAGCACTCATATAAGGGCTAGGATTAACCCACACACACAGAAATGCAAGGGCTGACCCAAAACCCACACACATACCGGGTTTTCCTGCACGGTTTTCAAAGCATACTACCTAGACCCGCTAACCTATCAACTAGACTTCAATCCGACGGCCCTCATTGATCCACGCGGCATCTAGCTAGCATCAACTCCTTTCCTTGTCTTCTTGACTTGCCCGACTCCGCCTCCGATCATCTTCCGCGATCTCCCAACCGTCTCGACCTCCGACGCCTCGCCTAGTCCCGGCCATCCTTCGCCTCACCATGACCTAGCACCGTCGTCCCGCAACCATCAAAAACAAGGAAACTCCTCACATAGCAATGCCCACAAAGATGTGCAATAAACCATCCAACTCATCACTATCAAGGCCCATACGACCGCAGATCGCCACTCCTGGCAGAGACAACTCAAATTGCTTCATTTTGAAAATCAATCCAAATCAAACTCAAACTTGAGCACACCTTGCTCAAATAAAGTCAAATACTCATCACAAACATGGATGGACCTCCACATGGTCCTTCAACACCCATGAGCATAAATCCCACAATCATAATTTAAGCTAATTTTCTTAGCAAAGGCAAGAGAATTGCGTTGTTCAATGAAATAAAGCATTCAAAATCCACCAACATATTACTTCATGATTATTCATTCTTTCCTCCTCATTTCAAGCCTCAAGGTTAATCCCAAATTTGCCTACCTTCACACTAATTTAGCGAAGCTCTAATACACGATAATAGAAAATGCCTTAGCCAAAATATATTCAGCCAAAAGATCATACGAATAAACCAATCCGTATACATTTAAAAATAAGATCACCTTACATCCCCAGCTAACACCCCACCATTTCTAGTATTCCAATACGCTTACTATAAAAAGTTTCAAGGTTCACCAAGGGTTCTTTGAGAAAGCTCATCAGGTTCTAACATAATTTACATGACACATACTTCCTTTAATCACTTCTCCAATAGTTATAACTACGGTTGGCCAAAATATCATCAAATAGCAAACCGAGTCTATCTCATGAAAATCGACAAGAATAAACATGTCATAATTTTAAGCACATTCCATCTGATAGTTAATTCCACATAAAAAGTGCATCAATATTTTCTTTTGGTCTACAACCATAACGAGCCATCCATCATACAACTTCCCATTCCAAGATTAAGACATATCTTTTCAACGAAACTATTCAGTATAAACAACATCATGAGTTCGTACTACCCATACGTCAATATTCTGACAATCATAACCTGTTCGAACTATAAATGACTACAATAATTAAATAATGACTTAGTAAGTCATATATTGCCAAAATGTCTTTGAGATAGACATTTACTGAGAACAAAACCAAGCACCCTGATATTCATTCCAATGATTCTTTATACTTTAATTACAACCTTGTTCAACTCATTCTATCCAAGTACTATAATAATTTTTTCATTAGGCAACCAGGTTGAGTGAGATGATCCGCAACCAACAAATGATTTGTCATTGGTAACTTTCTCGGATTCTTAGTCCATCAGAAGGGGATTGCCTTTCTTTTTTTAGAACATACCCTCAAAAAGAAAAAATCAAGAAAAGTTCCTTGATTCTGTCTTTCCTTCTCGAGACCCTATATCCAATGAGGAGGTTCTAAGCAAGATCTTGGAATGCATCAACCCGCCTCGTTATCCACACATCTGGTCTAAGGACCGACCTGGGTTTTCACGAGCGTAGGCGGGTCCTGGAGTGCCCGTCAAGGGCGCTAGCGCATACCCCGGGGTGATCATCACAATCGAACAACTTAAAAACAAATTATAGTAATTTACACCATCAGATTGATATAGAAAGTTCATAAACAGAACATTCAAGACCTTCTCAATCGTTATCAGTACTTGCATTTAGGAACACGATTCCATACTTCTAATTATTTGATTTTTTTGTTACAAAATAAACATATTAACTCTAGTCAACTATCACGATAGGGTCGACCACCCTCTCAATTACATTTCTCTGCCAACACCTTATATTATATTGTCTTTCAATAACCGTCAAATTTATTTAATATTAACAATATTTACATCATCTTAAGGTTCTAACTACGCATCAAAGTTTAAAGTTTTAAACTAATGATAACAATTACATTAATTGACTCAACTCACAAGTTAAGTTAGAAGTAACTCATTCTATATGCCACATCATTTCATACTAAATAAAATGATAAACAATAATTCTCTCTACTGACAAATTATTTCAGGCAAACGATTACTTATTTTATTTATATCATTTTTTTTCAGAAAGGAAAAAAAACAACCCTAATTCTCAAAGGAACTCACTCTCAAATCATAAGATACAAAACCCCAACTCTACCATACAAAAGTTCTCCAAAACCAATCTCAAAATTTAAAACTTCCACGAAGGAAGATAGTTACCAGGCTATTTTTCACCAAAAGCAAGAACCAAATAATCAAGTAAAACTTAAATCCACCCAACAAAAGTCTTGCACAAAAACTTCAATAACTTCTTTTAAACGCGGAGAGTGGCAACCACAAGAAGAAGACAATAATTTTCTACGCAAAGCAACCCACGATAACCAACAAAACCGAATGACAGAACTATAGCATGAACAACCAATAAAGACTCAACTCTAAACTCTTTTGTTTTGTCTCCGACTATCAAAGACATAACCAAAAGCAACACTCTCAACAAACTCTCCGATCTACGACATATTAAACAACAACTATCTCCTACGAGAGGTTCCTAACGCTCCGATGGTGGCACTACCTGACCACACACACCAACATGGCCCTAACCATGGCCCACATTAACATGATCGAAACCCTTTCAAAATCTTAGTAATAGTCACCGTCATTTCACATAAACACAATAATTCATTCAACTCTTTCAAAATCCTAGTAATAGTCACCGTCATAACATCCTGCATCAACATATTCAACATTCATCAAAGCTTGAATAAAACATTACAACGCAATGCAATGAATTACCATACCCTTCCTACTGTGCTTCAGAGTGTGTCAAGTTTTAAGTTAGTTAACCAACCTATATCAGATTTTAAAGTTATTACCCTATGGCAAAATTTGAAAGATCATAAACCTAAGCCATGTTTCTAACTTCCAAAGCAATATTTTAGTTCACTCTAGAGTTATTTACTAAGTTCATACACCACGAACCTGAAGCCCACTCTGATACCAACAGTAACACCCCAGCACCACCAGTGCCCAAAGTGTCACCAAAACAAATAATAAAAACTCATGCAAGATAGTCTAATTGAACAAAGCAATCTTCAAATATGCTACAAGACACATCGCCTCTAATAATTTCACTAATCCCATTAAAATTTCAGCAGCACCTCTCCAAAAAAAAGTGAATATCCACTCAGCAGACAAACGAGATAACAATTATAACATTCATAAGCATGAATAACTAGGCATACGAAGAAAACACGCTAGCAGGTAAATTTAGTAACGACCACAACCACAAGGCAACTATTGACCAAACTTAGCTATCAATGGTGACAACTCTCCAAACTATTATCTGAGAATGGCATGACCGTGAGTGAAAGTGAAGCTAAGTCCCACCCCAACAAGACGTCCTCAGAGTACCTAAAACAAAAACAAACAACAAGCGTGAGTCCAACACTCAGCAAAGTGCATCAACAAAGGGAATAAAACCATAATCATTTAATGCATTGAAAACAATAGCATAATGATATTCCTTATTTAAATTCAGCGTGCACATAAAACAGAAATGTCCAAACCTCTTTTCAAGTTCAAGTCATTGATCACTATAGTTGAGTCCACAGTTCAACGATTAACCATTCTTCACATTATTGATCCAACAACAATAGCAATGCTATGCAATGCATTATGATTTCATGCTCAAATGCACATTTCCATAACTTATACCGGTATAGTTGAGTGCACACTCGTCGGTGTGCACCCTCTCCTTCCCTTCCATCCCGTGGAGGGGCCTACTTCTCGACTCGCCCCATCCATCTCTCGTGGATGGGACTACGAGGTAGGACTTTCGTGCTCACTACGTGTGAGCACAGAGGCCCACATCTACATGGGTCGCCTCTTCCATCATGAATGCACGTATGCAATTGACAAGAATAGATCACAGGTTGCATACTTTTTCGACATTCTCATAGCTATAAGGAAGTACTTGAACATTAACATATCCTCACCTTCATACACTTACCATCCGCATTATTCTAATCGTATTCATATCATGAATGCGAGTGATGCAACATATTTTAAAAATGAATCATTCTCACCTACCAACGTTACCAGGTGGTCATTCTCGCATTTACCATACTAACATCAAGATCTCAAGCAAAAACTATAACACTGATTAACCATAATCATGTAAAACAGTGAGGTATCATTTATCAAATTTAAACAACAAATATTCTTAACCAGGTTTTTATTTTCTACATGCACTTGCCTCTTTAGCGAAGAAGAGTAGAGCGGCGTAATGTCGAAGCCACTCCTAAAAACACACTTCCTGCAATATGTATATAAATGCATTTATCTCAAAACATTGCAAATCATGGTTCAAGCGACAAATAAACAACAACACCTTTGCTCCTATGCTTAACCCCACTTTAACTTACTCAAATAGACCAATTAACCCTTCACAAATAGCCCTTAAACCAACACAGCTACCACCCTGGACAGCAGACCTTCAAACTAGTATATCTCTCAAACCAATGATCCAAAAATTATGTTCTTGAGCTCTAATTAAACACAAGAGGATAATCTACAACTTCTTCTACAGCCGGACATTCAGGAAAAGCAAAAAGACCCTCAAAACTCGATCTGAACATCATTCCAGATCTTCCCAATCCTCTGAACTTCCAGCAGGCTAGGAGTTTGGGACAGCATACTTGAAAATATCATAACTATTGATTCATGAATCCAAATAAAGCAAACAAGGACATTTTCCGAATCAACACGAAATTTCCTATATTTCTCTAGGCAATTAAAAATTCTAATTCGGCCTCCATCTAGCCTTAAACAGCAACTCAACGTACCAACTACTAACACAAACAGATTCAGAGCAGCCAGCAGTAAAACGAGCATAACTTTTAATTGGCTAAACGAAAATTTACATTCTCAGTCTCTATTGAATCGCAAGAAAGAGATATACAACTTTATCTTCAGTAAAACCCTCAGGAAACGCTTCTAAAATCCGCGAAATCGCGCCATAACAGAGGGGATAAAATCTGCCTGAAAAACACCGAATTGCTCCCACTTTCAAAACCACCAAAAATCCCCCAAATCCACCAAAACCTACAACCCTAAAACACCCAAATCTAGTAGGGCTCCTCCTAGCTACAGCATACAAGGCACCACAAACCCTAAAAATAAAATACCTTCACTTCACCTTTAAGAGGAGGAAGGACGAAGGGCTTGGCCAAGGAGGAGCTGCAGCCATGAGGAGGAGGAGGCGCCAGGGAGGGAGCTGCAACTATGGGGAGGAGGAGGAGGAGGTGGCGGCTGGAGAGGGGAGGTGAGGGGAAAAACTAGGGTTAGGGATCCCTCTTCCCACTTGGGCCAAAAAAAACTGGCCCAACGCAGCCCCCGATTAGCCCAAGCCTGAGAATTAGCCTCCAAAGCCGCCCACACTGCCCAAGAACAGCCCAAAACAACCCACAACAGGTTAAATTTAAACGGGACATTACACCCCGACTGCTTTTAGTTACAACAGATAATCTTCTATCTACGCCAGACCGAGTCCGTATAAAGGAATACTTGGTCCGCCGTAGTTGAAAGCCTCTCGGTTTACTTAGTTATGGTTAATGCAATAGTCCGTGGTACATGGACAATTTTTCTGAACCGAAAATATACAAATATAACTAAACTTCTTAAAGATTTTTAGAGATCCTTTTTTTTTAGGAATAACACATAAATTGGTAGAGGGAGCTTAGAATAATCTTATGATCAAGATCAATCAATCAATAAACTCAGGAGACGTTGAAATCAAAAGGAAATATATGAGTCCTAGTTTTCTTAAGAGTATGAGTATGATTAACATAAGCTCAAAGAAAAGACTCATGTGTCGAATAATTTAGGTTTTCAATATTTTGTATAAGTATTTCCTACTGAAGCTCACTTCACCTAATTACTGTGTTTTAGAAAAGTATAATATAGTAATAGAGAAAGGGAAGGCTTTCAGTAGCAATTTTATGACTTTTAGTTTTCAAGTAAACTTTTCATTTACAATATAGTCCTATTATTACTTCAGCACTGGTAATTACTTTGTTCACATAAAGGTAGCAAGATATGCATGGCAAGCAGACTTGACTCCCCCTTAGTGTGTCATTCCAAGGAAACACGCAACATTTGAAGAAGCAAGAATGTTCAGTTCATTTCTCAATTTGGAAAATCTGGCCTCATCAAGTGGTTTAGTGAAAATAATAGCCAATTGATCCTCAGTCCTGACATGACTAAGCATAATATCACCTTTAGCAACATGATCACGTATGAAGTGATGTCTAATTTCATTATGCTTAGTTCCAGAATGCTAGACTGGGTTGATGTCTATTTTCACTGCACTTTCATTATCACACAACAGAGGCACATTTTCAAACATAATACCATAATCCAAAAAGGTTTGTTTAATAAAAAGAATTTGAGCACAACAACTACCTGTAGCAATATATTCAGCCTCAGCAGTTGAAAGTGCTACTGAATTTTGTTTCTTTGAACACCAAGATACTAAAGATCTTCCAAGTAGATGACTACCCCTAGAGGTGCTCTTTCGATCAACCTTGCAACCGACATAATCAGAATCTGAATAGCCAAGAAGTTCAAAAAAAGCACCTTTTGGGTACCACAAGCCAAAACATGGAGTATGCTTAAGTATCTAAAAAATCCTTTTTACTACACTAAAATGTACTTCTTTAGGTGCAATTTGAAATCTAGCACACATGCGTACACTAAACATGATGTCTGGCCTAGATGCTGTCAAATAGAATAAGGAGCCTATCATAGTTCTAAACAATTTTTGATCAACAGACTTACCTCCCACATCTTGATCAAGATGTGTATTGGTTGCCATAGGAGTTTTGAGAGGCTTGCATTCTTCTAGATTAAAGCGCTTGAGAAGGTCTTTAGTATACTTTTCTTGTGAAATGAAAGTCCCTTCCTTCAATTGCTTGACTTGAAATCCCAGAAAGAATGTAAGCTCTCCCATCATTGACATTTCAAATTCTCTAGCCATTTGATTACTGAATTCCTTACACAGAGAGACATTAGTACTTCCAAAGATAATATCATCAACATAAATTTGGCAAATCATTAATGTTCCATTGAAGTCTTTTACAAACAGTGTTGGATCAACCTTCCCAATTTTGAAATTCTTTCCTAGTAGAGAGTCTCTAAGGCGCTCATACCATGCCCTGGGGGCTTGTTTTAAACCATATAGTGCCTTGGACAACTTATATACATGATTGGGAAATTTTATATCTTCAAAACTAGGAGGTTGTTCAACATATACAGTTTCTTCAATGATTTTATTAAGAAAAGCACTTTTAATATCCATTTGAAAAAGAGTAATATTGAAATGACATGCAAAGGCTAGAAGGAACCGTATAACTTCAAGTCGAGCTACAGGTGCATAAGTTTCTCCATAATCCAAGCCTTCAACCTGAGTGTATCCTTGAGCTACCAAACTTGCTTTATTGCATGTGACCACACCATTTTCATCTTGTTTATTTCTGAAGACCCACTTTGTTCTAATGACATTATGATCTGTGGGTCTTTCCACCAAGTTCGAAACTTTGTTTCTTTCAAAGTTGTTGAGCTCTTCTTCCATTGCCATAATCCAGTCAGCATCCTTCAAAGCTTCATCTACTGTTCTAGGCTCAACACATGAAACAAAGGAGTAATGTTCACAAAAAGAAGCTTGTTAAGAACGAGTTTGAACACCCTTACTAAATTCACCAACGATTTGATCTACAGGGTGATCCTTTGTAATGGTGTGGTGGCTCTTTATGAAACTTGGTCCTCCATCCTTATTTTCATCCTCTTCGAGTTGAGATCCATCTTGAGGTACTATAGACATTACTGGTAGATCATCTTTGTCTTACGGCTTAAAGATAGCACCGCATTCTAATTTTTCAATAAGCATAATTTGTGCCATCAAAAATAGGAACCCTTCCCACACTTACTGTGCCTCCTTCTTCCCTTTTCTCCAATGTTTCTTGGAGTAGCTCTTCTTGCGGTGACTCTTCTTGTAGCTTCCTTGAGCTTTCTCTTCATCATTGTCATCCTTGTTCTTGCTTTTGCCCTTCTTGTTACTTTTATTTGGGCAACGAGCAGCTATGTGTCCTTTCTCATTGCACTCAAAGGAGATAATATTAGAGAAAGGGTTTCTTTTTGAGAAATGGTCAGAGGACTTACCTTTGGCATTTACCCTTCTTATGATTTTATTTGCTAATCTCATGAGCAATGCCAGTTTTCTTACATCTTCATCCTCTTCATAGCTTGTATCTTCTTCTTTTTCTTCATAAGAGGAATCCTGAACTTTCTCCTTGGCCTTGAGAGAAATAGATTTCTTCTTGGTCTCAATTTCATCAACCAAGGTAAGCTCATGAGCTGAGATTTTGCCCAATAGTTCAGTAGGTGCGAGCTTCTTCAGGTCACCACTATTGGATAGGTAAGTGATCAGGCTGTGATAGGCTCGAGGTAGAACCCTGATCATCTTCCTGCATTCTTCAACATCATCAACTTTAGTTCCTAGACCTTTAAGCTCATTTATAATGGGATTTAGTCTAGAAAACATATCATTAGCATTTTCCTGACGAAGCATTTTGAACTGATCAAATTTTCCTCTGACAACAAAATATCTTTCCGCTTTTACATCAGAGGTACCCTCATGAATCTCTTGAAGAGTAGTCCATATATCATGAGCAGTAGAAAGATTGTTGACTCCATCAAAAACTTCAATGCTGAGACAAGAAAAGATAGCATTTCTAGCCTGAGCATCATATTGCAAATTTCTTATTTCCCCAGATGTAGGTTCTGGGGATGTGTGTTGCCCTTTAGGTAGCACCTCATTCTAATTTTCCAATAAGCATAATTTATGCCATCAAAAATAGAAACCCTTCCTACAATTACTATAGCTGATCCTATTCCCTCGGCCATTTTACCCAAGATGTTAAGCTTTAAATGGGTAGCCTTGCTCTGATACCACTTGAAAGGATCAAGTTGGCCTAGAGGAGGGGTGAATAGGCAACTTTAAAAACTTTTTAATTTTTAAGAAAAACTTTTCTCAATAAAAAAACATAGCAACAAAAAACAATTAGAATAGGGATTCAGCACAACTCAGTTTCAGTGAGATCAGAATTGTGAAGAACTTGAATGAGAACTGACAATAAGATGAACACACAAAAATAAACCAATATCAGGACGACTCAAGAATTTTTTCACCGAGGTTCAGAGACCAATCTCCTACGTCCCCGTTAGAGCACTTCTTCGGAAGTATTGCTCCACCAAATAGCCAATCTCAAGGGCTTTTGGTTTTTCACTAGCTTGACTCTTCCACCACTCCGGTGAGGTGACTCTCAACCTTTCACAACAATAGTGGCCTTCCACAATCCCCTTTGGATAGGTCTCACCAATAACTTCTCCAACCATCTAGGAACAACTAGTTCCAAGAGTAATAGACTATCCACAAGCCCTGTCTTCTTGGTTCAATAGCTAAATGCTAACTAGACTCAGCTTGGCGCAAGAACTCTAAATGTTCAGAATGAGTGTTTCTGGTTTTTGAGTTGAAGCTCAAACTCTTTGATGGAATGAAAGCTCAGGAATGCTAAAGATCAAAGAGATGTAAATGATTTGAAAGATGTCAACGGTATTCAGAATGTCAAAGATGTGTATGTGCAAAGTCTTCTTATTTTAAGTGAACTCAAGCACTGTATATATAGAGCTTAAAAAGAAAGAACCGTTGTTACTGCCATTTGCCCGTTGGGTGTGTCAGGATGAATGAGACAGGACAAGTATGGAGTAACGGGCTGCCCCTTTTATAAGTATTTTAAGGTGAATGAGTCATACCGGACTGATATGATGAAACATATGCACGCGCTGGACTGAATATATTGGGCCGGAGTATATAGGAATTTATCAAGGTTGGTCCGTCGTGTGAAGAAGTAACTGACACCGGACTGAAAATGTTAGTCCGGGGTACACAAGCTTTGTTCTATTTGGATACCAGCAAAACAACGTTTGCGTCGGACCGAAAAAGTTGTTCCGGCGTACACATAGAATTCTGTCCACCGTAAACGGCATGTTCTTGGTTAAAATTTGAGTAAAGAAATTCTTAATACCGGACTAGAAATGATGTTTCGGAGTGAAAAGACAACATACACCGGATTGAAAGTAAGGCTAAATTCAGATCGGTCTGGCGTGAACAGTGTATGCTCAGTTGAGATAAATTAGAATGGAGCTCTTAGCGCCGGACTGAAAAAGTCGGTCCAGCGTATATGAAGTGCGCTCGGTTAGAACTTGAAACTTGATTTTTCAGCGCCAGACTAAATGAAGTTGGTACAAAAAAGAACTATTTTTGGCTAAGAGAGGGAAGATCTGGATTTTTGAATGAGTGATATGAAATGTCCTATGCTCCAAGTAATCTTAGTGATTTTTACATATGAACCAAGATTATTACTTGTGTATAATCCCTCTAATACTGCGGTTATTCTAGCTATATGGCTTGAATCAACTCGCAAGCCAAAACTAAGAATAAACACCAAAACCTACATAATAAGCATAACTAAAAAAATAGGGGGCCTATATGCTCTTATTAGGCACACTACAAGATTTTGCTTCCTTTGTGGTGAATATATATACTCTGAGTTGTAAGAATACCTTGTACAAATAGCTTCCGCTTTAATAAAATGATGTGTGCTTGTGATTCCAATTGTTGAAAATGTGCGTACTAGCCACTGATCATGGGACTAGTACTGTATGCACATTAGATTTTCATTTTTGCATTTATGTGAAAATGGGGGTCGTTACAGTTGCTATCAGAGCCATATTGGCCGTAGGATAAACCCTAGTTAGGATAGTCGTTAGTGTTGATGATGAGTTAATTTCAAAATTCTATTTTTAGAACTATTATATTTGCAAATTGTAGTCATTGTTATTCTTTCCCTTGTCCTAAGTTTCTACTCTTACCTCTACATTCATTTCAATTAAATACCTCTTTCCTTAAAGCAATCTTCGACCAACGGAGGCTCCGATTTCTACATCAACAATCTTGAAGGGATGGAAGTCAGTCCCTGAAGACTAGTATCTGTAGGTCGAATAAGAGTATAATAGGCTAAGTTATTTAGAACCCATGTATATTAGTTATGTTCATGTTGTATGCTTTGCTTGAAGATTTTTGTATTTCTTCCCGGGATGCACTCGTGAATGTTTGACATTAGGTTAAAAATTTCATGACGTGACAACACTTAATTAATATGAAAATCTAATTAAAAATATTTTAAGGAATGAAACATTGCGTAGTAACCTAGCAGAATCTCACCTAAATACCTATCTCCTCTTGACTGCAGGATGCCTAAAACAAAATCCCTAAGAAAACTCATGGAGAATGAGGTCACTCGAAGCTCTCAACTTGCAAGGGACAGGATCCCAACTCCAGTCGAACCTAATCCGCAACATCCAGCCACCAGAACATCTACCTCTCGACGCAATGCTCAACAGGAAACACCCCCACCTCCTTCTCAAAATTCAAGTGAAGCTAATTCTAAAGAACAACTGCTTGAAACCCCATCTATGATTCAAGTCCTGGCAATGATTGAGCAAGGACGCCAGTCTGATGCACTCCTACTCCAACAGATGGTGCAAAATACTACCAACCTTAGCGCAACCTTCGCTAGGGATGGAAGTAGTGATACACCAGACCACTCCAAGTTGGGAGAGTTTCTGAAAACTCAACCACGGACTTTCTCCTCATCAGCAGAACCTTTTGACACTGATGATTGGCTCCGTTCTATCAAGAGCAAGCTAGCCATTGTGCAATGCAATGACCATGAGAAGGTCCTCTATGTTTCATATCAGCTGCAAGGAGCTGCAGCAAACTGGTGGGAGAACCATCAGGCAATTCTTCCAGAAGGTCAAATTATATCTTGGATAGCATTTAAAGAAGCCTTTCGCCGAAATCACATTCCTGCAAGTATCACTAAATTCAAAAAAACAAGAATTTATGGAATTGAAGCAAAGGAACTTATCAGTGATGGAATATCTACACTGCTTCAATCTTCTATCTTGTTATGTTCCTTCAGAAGTGTTAGATGAGGCTCGAAGAATTGAGCACTTCCGAGAACACTTAAGTGATGAGATTAAATGGACGCTAGTTGCCCATGATATTCATGATTTCCAAACTTTAGTGGATAAAGACATCCGGGTAGAGCATGGTCACCGGACTGTAATGGAAAGCCGAAAGCGCAAGCGGATAGCATGGCAATCAGCAAATGATCATCCCTCAAAGCAGCATTTTTGGCAGCCATCCAGTTTTCAGCAATCTACATCACAGCTGCAGAATTATGAAGATCAAACCTCTCAATCCCAAAATACCAAGTGCAAGCTTCTCGCCCTCAGCAGTCCTCAGTTCATCCACCACAACACGCAAGATTATCCTCCGATACTCAGAACCGGGCAACCTTTGTTTATCCCAAGAAGAACTTTGTACAACCTTCTTCTCAATAGCAATCCTCAAGTCGATCTCGGATGACTGGAAACTCACAGGTCTCCAAGTCATCATCCGCTTCATTAAAAGATGTTAATCATGGTCGTCTACACCATGTGACAGCAAAAGAAGCTCATGATGCACCTGATGTGGTACTAGGTACATTCCTTGTTCACTCTGTACCTACATTGGTGTTATTTGATTCTGGCGCATCACATTCCTTTTTATCCAAGAACTTTATCAGGAAACATGAACTACAAGTCGAGCTAGTTCCCACAAAAATGTCAATTTATTCCCCTGGAGCAACCATGCAAACCTCAAGACTCTGTTCCGAGATTTGTATTGAAATAAATGGAGTACCATTTCGTGATGATCTCACTGTTATCGAAACCTCATGTCTAGATGTGATTCTTGGTATGGATTGGTTATCTAAGCACAATAAAGGCGGTGATATGCCGGCAAGGATTGTCTGTTCTGTAGTAGTGTTTGGTGCATAGATAGGTTCTTACAAAATTTGTAGATCAGCTGTCCTTAATAAGAATGACCAAGGAGTATGCTTCTCTAATTCTTGACGTGTCTTTTTAAAAGCTTATATATTGGGCTAGATGTAGGTTGTTTAATTTGAGCTTATGCTCCTTTTGTAATATCACAGGAAGTAATGATTTAGTTGTGGGGATTTTTTTGGTTTTGTTTTGGGTAGGTTTGGGCAGCTTTGGGCTAATCTGGACCTTGAGGGTTTGTTTCTAGACCCTCTGAGGTGGGTTTCGGCCCATGTGGGATAGGGTTTTCTTGCCAAACAATAGCCAACCCCTCCTCTTCCCCCAGGGCCAAACCACCTCCTCCCCACAGCCCCAATTCCAGCCACCGCCTCCCCCTTTCATGCCCTTTGCTCAGCAGCCATCTTCCCCCTCCTCTCTTCCTTCACCCGAGCAACCCTCCCCTCCTCTCCCATGCCCTTGTGCCCGGCCTCCCACTGCACCCTTGCCTTTCTCCTTGTGTAGATTTTGCCCTGCTGCTACCCTTGGAGGAGGTTGTCTGCGAGGAGAGGTGTTGATCACTCGATCCAAAGGAGGGGAACCGTAATCGCTGTTGATCCAATGACTCTTCGGGTGAAGGTAAAATTGTAGGTTGTTTAGGTGGTAGGGGCACTATAATTGGGAGATGTTGGTGCTGAATTAGGATGAATATATGGTGTTTATCCCAGGTAGATGTGGTTTAGTTGATCACCTAGTTGTTTTGGGTAGACCATGTTTCATGTAGATTCTAGATACGATCTTCAAATCGAGTTTTGTGGCACATATTATCAGTTCCAGAGGGGTTGGATGTTGTGAAAATTGTAGATTATCACGTTAAGTTTGATTAGAGATCTAGAAAATGAAATTTAGTTAAGTGGATTAAACGTTATGGCCATTTGAAACCCTGTTGTCCAGAATCTATTTCTGTTGGAAGCAACCGTTGTAAATTGCATATTAGGGCTATTTAGATATCGAATTAAATTATTTCAATAACAAGAGAAAGCTAGGAAATTTATTTTATATTTCAAAAATGTAATCGTTTGCTTAATTTGGAGTTGCAAATAAATAGTTACGAAATTGTGAAGACTGCTGTCTTGGATGAGAACAGATCGATTTTCTGGGTTGAATTCGAGGGATTAGATGTATTAACTAAAAAAGATGGATAACTAGAAAGTTGTGGGTGATCCTTTCACTACTGCAGAATAGCACATCCTTTCCAGCATAACACTGCCGGTTAGGATAGAGCCGACAGTGAGAACATATCACTGCCGGTTCGAAAGTTAAGCCGGGGAGAACTTATCACTGTTGGTTCGTGGAACCAACCGGTAGTGATAACCACATATCATTTCCATTTATATATAAAACCGGAAGTGATATATCACTGCGGGATCTTGTGTCAACTGGCAGTGATATTGGCATTTTCACTGCCGGTTTTAAACCAAAACCGGCAGTGATATTTATTTTCCCGCCTAATTTTATTTTCTCGCATTTTCGTTTTATCATCGCGGTTCGCGTAACCGCAGTGATAAGTCATTTATATATCTGGCGTCCCTTCCCCCGACCAATCGAGCGTAACACAGAGGCTTCTCTGCTCCATTATTGTGTCGAATTGCTACTGAAAATTGTACTAAAATTCATATCTATTTGTCTTCAAGGTTAGTAATTTGAATAACATTATATTTGTAGTTGAATTTTACTTTATACATTGCTTTAGATTTTGATAATTACAATTCTTATTCATTTCAGTGATTTAGTGGATTTTTAAATGGTGAAAATGGCTAGGTGAATTTTGTAATAATGAAAATTGCAAGATACATTTGTAAATCGATATATTTACAAATATATCGTGTATTTTCAATTTTTAAAGTAATTAAAAAATTGCTACCTAGATATTTTTAATATAATAAAAATATGTCCTAATTATTCACAATTATTTTCTATTTTGCAAATAAATAAAAATTGCTAGATGGATATTTACATAATGAAAAAAGGTTGATGTATGCTAAAATTTTGAAATAATAAAAAATTGCTACATGGATATTTACATAATGAAAAAGGTTGATGTACTTTAATATAGTGAAAATGTATTCTAACTATTTACAATTATGTATTATTTTGTAAATAATTAAAAATTGGAAGATGGATATTTACATAATAAAAAAATATTGATGTATTTTAATATAGTAAAATATATCCTAAGTATTTACAATTATTTTCATTTTATAAAATAATAAAAATTGCTACATGGATATTTACATAATGAAAAAAGGTTGATGTATTTTAACATAGTCAAAATATATCCTAACTATTTACAATTATTTATTATTTTGTAAATATTTAAAAATTGCAAGATGGATATTTACATCCTAAGTATTTACAATTATTTTAATTTTATAAAATAATAAAAAATTGCTAGATGGATATTTACATAATGAAAAAAGGTTGATGTATTCTAACATATTCAAAATTGCTACATGGATTTTTAAATCTTATCATTTACAATTATATTGTTATTTGCAATTATATGCTTATGTGATGTTTGATTTAATTAATTGTAGATGGACCGAAGATGGATGTATGACACGGACTATTGCGGCCCAGAGTTCTTTAATGGTGTGACATGTTTTGTAAACGCGGCTGCGGCGCACAGGTCAAAGAATCTGTCGTACTATATGTGTTGTCCATGCATTGATTGCAAAAACGAGAAATTGTTTTCTACCATAGAGTCGATACGTGCACACTTATTTCGAAGGGGTTTCAAGCCTGGCTATACCTGTTGGACCGAGCACGGTGAAGATGAGATTGTACATGATGGGCAACACATTGGTGAAGATGACAGAGACAACGATATGACGGCGGTCGAAGATACGTTTGTCGATAGCCATGACGATGACCTGGATCAAATGTTGCATGATGGGGCGGGGGACTTCACGAGTGAAAGAGAGTTTCAAAAGTTCCAGCGTATGGTAGAGGACTCCACAACACCACTGTACCCGGGCTGCAAAGAGGAGGAAAAAAAACTGCATACCGTGCTTACACTACTACAGTTGAAGGCAAGCAATGGTTAGTCCGATAAGAGCTTCACTGAGCTCTTATGTCTCTTGTGGGACTTGCTTCCAGAGGGTAACGTGTTGTCTACAACTACGTACCAAGCCAAGCAGGTTGTCTGCCCGTTAGACTGGAAGCACAAAAAATACACGCATGTCCAAACGATTGCATGTTGTATCGCAATGAGTTTGCAGACTTGGATGCCTGTGCTGCTTGCAAAGCAAAGCGGTATAAGGGCAATGATGATATCCATAACGACAATGTCGAGGTGGAGCATAAGAAGAAGAGATCCCCTTGTAAGGTGATGTAGTATTTAGAACAAAAGGCATGCCCAATTGCTATGATGGCACGCCGAAGAGCGTAAGAAGGATGGAATGCTCAGGCACTCTGCTGACTCTATGCAATGGAGGAACATCGACATAAAATATAAGAAGCACTTTGCATATGATGTGAGGAATATAAGGTTCAGGTTGAGTACGGATGGGATGAATCCTTTCGGCAACATGAGTAGCCGTCACAGTACTTGGCCGGTGACTCTATGTATCTACAACCTTCCTCCTTGGCTTTGTATGAAGCGGAAGTACATTATGATGCCACTACTGATCCAAGGGCCCAGGCAACCTGGCAACGATATCGATGTGTACCTCAAACCATTGGTTGAAGATCTTCTAACTGAAGAGGAACACGGTATGCTACGCTAGCACAAAAAAAAATCTACCGCGTAACCAGAAAGCTACTCGCAAGAAGGGATGATAGATAAGATTACCACTAGACCGCGATTGCGAATCCTTCGCGCCGATGTAGTGGATCGCCCTCGCCGCGATCGTTGCGTCGATGTAGTGGATCGCCCTCGCCTGCCGTAGATCGCCCTCCCACGCCGCAGCCGCAGCAGCGTCACCGCAGAGTCCACACGCCCGAGATGGAACGCCGCGCGTCGTGTGCAAGCACCTGGTCGCTCGGCAGGGGCAGCGAGAGGAGTAGGCTAGGGTTTCGAGTGAATCACTCCTAAATCGTGGGAAAGCACATCCTGCGCCCTCCTTATATAGCCACGAGATGAAACCCTAAACTAGGGCCCATCAGCGTGCTAAGCCCACGAGGTTCATTAATTACGGATCCAATCCAAATTAATGAGCCCCAGCCCATTAAGTGTGTGACCCTGCAGGTTCACGTACGTTTGGACGTGGATTCGGAAAACTCCTTTTCAATCCAATAGTTGGTAAGGGCTTCTTGCAAAGTATGCCAACTCCCAAACATACTATGATCAAATCGGACAGAACCTATCAAAAGTACTCATGTAATAATCCCTTTGCCAAGTATATGAAGATTGATCTCAAGGCGAGAAGCATGTCATCCTTTGATGATTCAATCCATCTCTCGTATCCGTGATATATTAATATGTTGTGATTGACTCCTCAATCACACGGCATGGCCATGCACTTCCTTAATCATATCACACGAGTGGCCATGTCATATATCTCCGTTTCATTGGAGTGGCAAATTCCATCTTGATCGCCACTTCCTCTCGCATGTTTCATAGTAAACATGAAAGCTACCTTTATAACTATCCGGTTAGGAAGTAGTGTTTGATAGCCCCAAGGAAAACTATTACACATGTAGGGAATGTGACAATCTCAAGTCTAAGGATCATACATCTACTAGGTATGAGATACACTGATGACACATAAGAAGGAAACATTCTCGAAGTGTCCCATTGCGGGTCTATCTAACACATGTTCTTCAACATGCGTCCACAATGTATAGATGATATCTCCATATCCCGTGATCTATGAAGCATGATCATCGATCACTACATGTCCTGATCTATTCATCGTTGTCTTATACGATGAAATCCGATCAGAGATATTTATCGAATTACATCATTAAGTAAAGAGCTTCATAAGCAAGTCACATACTTGTTGATCAATACAATGATATACATTCATTGGACCAATAATCATAATATTATTCATAAACATAGTCATGTTACAATCATCTAAATGATTGCCTCAAGGGCATAACACTAACAATCTCCCACTTGCACTTGAGTTAATCAATTAAGTATCTAATACCAATAGACCTTGTGTGCGCCTCATGCTTAGGTCAGTGGCGTTGGCTTTGTCAACGGATCGGCCACATTGGCTTTCGTATGTACTTTGCATATTCTCACGTCACCTCTATCCACAATCTCGCGAATAAGGTGAAAGCGACGGAGTATGTGTTTAGACTTCTGATGTGATCTAGGCTCTTTTGCTTGTGCAATGGCACAACTATTATCACAATAGATGTCCATTGGACTAGAGGCACTAGCGACCACACCAAGCTCTGTGGTAAACTTCTTAATCCACACAGCTTCTTTTGCGGCCTCCAAAGCCGCAATGTACTCCGCTCATCGTAGAGTCGGCCAACGATTTTGCTTGGAACTCTTCCACCATCGCTCCTCCATTAAGTGTAAACACAAACCCGGATTGCGATCGAAAATCATCTTTGTCGGTTTGGAAGCTTGCATCGTGTAACCCTTTGCAACCAGATCTTCCTCACCTCCAAAACAAGGAACATACCCTTAGTTCTTCTCAAGTACTTCAGATATTTTTACGGCTATCCAATGACCATCACCAGATCCGCTGGTATCCGCCGTGACACTTAGAGCATATGAGACATCCGGGCGTGTACAGATCATGGCATACATAATAGACCCAATAGTCAAGCATATGGAATCTTGCTCATCCTGTCTCGCCATCGATATCGAAGGACACCGATTCTTGCAGATCGATGCCATGTGACATTGGCATGAACCTCTCTTGGATTCATGCATATTGAACATTTTCAATATCTTGTCAATGTACGCTTCTGACTTAATCCAATTAACCTTTTGATCTATCTCTATAGATTTTATGCCCAAGATATAGCATGCTTCCCCAAGTCCTTCATTGAGAAACTCCTTTTCAATGAAGTCTTAACATCTTCAAGCATAGGAATGTCATTCCCGATCAATAATATGTCATCCACATACAAAATCAGAAATACAAGTGCGCTCCCACTAGCCTTCTTGTAAACACAAGGCTCTTCTTCATTTTTGATAAAGTCAAAACCTTTGACTACTTCATCAAAACGAATGTTCCAACTCCGAGATGCTTTCTTTAACCCATAAATGGATCTTTGAAGCTTGCATACCCTTTTAGCATATTTAGGATCAACAAAACCTTCAGGTTGTATCATGTATACATCCTCAGAAAGATTCCCATTAAGGAATGCTGTTTTGACATCCATCTGCCATATTTCATAATCAAAATATGCAGCAATAGCTAAAATGATCCGGACAGACTTGAGCATGGCTACCGGTGAGAAAGTTTCATCATAGTCAACTCCTTGAACTTGTTTGAAACCCTTTGCCACCAACCGTGCCTTATAAATCTGAACATTTCCTTCTCGCCTATCTTTTCTTGAAAATCCATTTGCACTCAATGGTTTTTACACCATCGAGAGTCGACCAAGTTCCAAACTTGATTGTCATGCATGGATTGAATTTCGGATCTCATGGCTTCAAGCTATTTTTCGAGTTTGGGTCCATCATTGCTTCTTCATAAGTCGTGGGCTCATCATTGTCCAACAATAATATGTCACTCCCATATCTTATAGGTACATGACGTGGCCTCCCGACCTCACGTAATGGAGTCTCTTCCACAAAGTTGTACAACACTTTGTACATCTTGTGAAGGTTCAGGTAGCTTGAACATATTCATGTGATTCTCGAACTTCATCAAGATACACATCACTCCTATCAATTCTTTTGAAAGAAACTCTTTCTCCAAAAGACACCATTTCGAGCAACAAAACTTTGTTCTCGCTTTCTTTTGTAAAAGTAATATCCTTTTGTTTCTTTAGGATACCCCACAAAAAGCATTTTTCCGATTTAGGTGCGAGTTTATCGATTGTAAACGCTTTTACATAAGCCTCACATCCCTATATCTTGAGAAATGACAACATGGGTCTTCTCCCACCCATATCTCATATGGCGCCTTCTCAACGGATTTTGATGGGACCCTATTCAAAGTGAACGCATTGCCTCTAGAGCGAAACCCCGTATGATAATGGCGATCTGCTTATCGATCATTGACGGAACCATATCTAATAAAGTTCGTTACGTCGTTCGGACACACCATTCCATTGAGGCGTTCCTGGCGGTGTAAGTTGCGGAACGATTCTACATTGCTTTAGATGATCACCAAACACTTGGCTCAAGTATTCGCCACCACGATCGGATCGTAAGTGTTTTATTGTTTTGCCAAGTTGATTTTGTACTTCGTTCTGAAACTCTTTGAACCTTCAAAAGTTTCAGATTTTTGCTTCATTAAATAGATATATCCATATCTACTGAAGTCATCGGTAAAAGTTACAAAATCATCAAACCCACCCTAGCAATGAGCTCATTGGTCCACATACATCTGTATGTACTAGGGCCAATAATTCACTTGCTCTCTCACTAAAACCTGTGAAATGGGCTTTTGTCATCTTGCCAAGTAAACAAGATTCACATGTTTCAAATGATTCAAAATCAAATGAGGTTAGAAGTCCATCACCATGGAGCTTCTTCATGCGCTTCTCATTTATATGACCTAAGCGACAATGCCACAAAAAGGTAGGGTTCAAATCATTAGGCCGATGCCTTTATACATTAATATTATAGACAGGTTTTTCTTCGAGTTCAAGGACGTACAACCCATCCACCATGGGGCAACGACCATAATACATATCATTCAAAAATATCGAACAAACAAAGTTCTTTATTCTGAAATCATAACCTTCATGTTCCAAACAAGAAGATGAAATAATGTTTCTACTCAAAGATGGAACAAAATAACAATTATTAAGTTCTAAAACTAATCCTCAAGGCAAATGCAATGGGTATGTGCAACAAGAAGACCAAAGAACTCTTGCTTTATTCCCCACGCCAAGATCCACTTCTCCTTTTGCCAAGTCTCTACTTTATCACCCCGCAACGAATTGCAAATGTGAGCAACCGAACCGGTATCATATACCCATGAGCTGAGTGAAGAAGTAGCAAGATTAATTTCTATAACATTAATACCTGAAGTGGAAACCATATTTCCATTCTTCTTATCTGCCAGTACTTTTCAGATTCGCTTCCAATGCCCTAATTTCTTGCAATAGAAGCATTGGGTATCGTGTTGAGGGCCAACTTTAAGCTTCAAGCTTAGTTTTGAGGCTTGCGATCTCATCTTGAGCCTTGCCCTTGCCCTTGCTCTTTCCGGTTCCCCCAGCCTTAGCCTTCCTCTTTTTGAAAGTAGTTGTTTTCTGAACCATCATCACATGATTGGGTTTTTTCTTAACGCTTTCCTCGGCAGCCTTGAGCATCCCATGTAGCTCGGTTAGGCTTTTCTCCATGCTATTCATATGAAAATTCATAATGAATGGCTCAAAGCTCGAGGCGAGACCGGAGAATAACATCTGTGGCCAAACCGAGGCTAAGGGAAACTCAAGTTTTTCCAATCTCCCAATGTAACCAATCATCTTGATCACATGAGGATCGACCGATGCCTTCACCACTTACAAGCAAATAAAAGCTTTGAGATACCATACCTCTTAGCTCTTGGTTGATTCCCAAACATGCCCTTCAAGCCCACAATCATATTGTAAGCATCCTGGTCCTCATATTGCTTTTGGAGCTCAGAGTCCATGGTGACTAGCATGAGACAATGACCTCTCATGAAGCATTAACATGCTTTTCATATTCAACCTTCAAATTCCGAGCAGCATTTTCGGCTGGTTCATCAGGAATTGGATTCTCTAGAACATAGTCCTTCTTTTCATGCTTGAGAACAATTCTCAGGTTGCAATACCAATCAACAAAATTAGTTCCATTCAGTTTTTCCCTTTCCAAAACCGATCTCAAAGCAAAACCAGTGTAGCAGAGTAGGAGAAGGTGCCATTGAACTACAACAAAAACATGCAAAGATTCTAAGCACTATGTTTATGTAAAACTTTTATTAAACCTTTTAATTAAAGACACTCCTATTTTATGTCCCTTTTATAGACACATAGTGAGTACTCAAGATCCATATTCATCAAACACTAGTGAGCTTTGGCATCGCTGCTAGAAATTTAATGACATAGGTAAGCAACACCTTTGCTAATTACATCATATGTAACTCTTGTTTGTTGAGTATGAAAACAAGTAATGAATGCCTCCATCAACTTGACGCATGGCCAGGTCAACCTGCCCCTAGGGCTGACATGAGGGAGGGAGCACTTCCCGTATTCAGGTGCCAATTAAGAAACCTGCCTCATGTGTGTTTTCTTAGACACCACTTGTCTTGTATAGGTTCCTTCATTACTGAAATCAAATCCCAATCACTTATGTCCTCAATCCCAAAACCGTTTTGATAGCTTGATTAAATCTACCATTGTTATGCGTGATGTGTCCAACACATCCCTATCATCTATTGAGATAGCCATTGATATACTACTTTGGTAGTCATATCAATAACGATCTAAATTCTTGATAGGTGCAACAATTGGATGGACAATTTGATTTAAAATTTTTAACTATAGGGAAGAACAAAGATTACTAAGAACATGGCATCACATGCAATGAGCATAAAGAAAATAGCAAGGATTAAACACACATCCACAGAAAATCAAAATAAGCTGTGAAATAGCATGGCCCTTAGCATTAAGATCTCCATCATCATGCTTGATTGTTCACCTAGCCACCTTGCTTGATACCATCGTCTTCATCATTATGGATGCAACTCCTTACAACTTTTGATAATGAATTTTACATGAGGGTTTGAAGCATCACAAGTCGACACGCAGGTCGTTATACAATTTAAATAGCCTTATGGCTTGACACGGCATGCAGGCCATGTGGAAATTACATGCATCACATACACATAGGCCATACTATTTCACATAATCCTGCAAAACGAGTTAAACAAAAGCAACCCTACGACTCGGTCCGAGGGGCGCCTTAGCGCGCGTCCCGCCGGCGGTCGGTGGCGGGTCCGAGGGGCAGCGCTTCGCGGCGGTCTTCGACATGGGAAAACACCTCAAAATTTTTAGACGCATGTCTTCGACATGGGAAAACACCTCAAAATTTCCACGGATCATCCAGATTGACCCAATCCGATCTAACATGATTTGCTTGGTCCCATATGGATACGCTTTGAAACCCCGATGGCGGTAACCCGACCGTAAGGGTAACGCCGCACCATGAACAGACTCACCCAAATCAATATTGAATCTGCTTTGCGCTTACCATGGATCAACCAGATTGACCCAATCCAACTCAATCGATTGGCTTGGTCCCATATGGATACGCTTTAGAAACCCCGATGGCGGTAACCCGACCGTAAGGGTAACGTCGCACCATTAACGGACTCACCCAAATCAAGATTGAGTCGGTTTGCACTTTCTCAAACCCTAAACCGATCGATCTCATCGATGGTCGCCGCCACCAATTCATCACATGAACTGGCCGAACATGTAATAGATCCAATCTACTAACCTTACACATCATATGTGCAACATCCGGATCACAAAACTATACGAGATGGCTCGATACCATCAAGAGGAACGCGTATGCTACGCTAGCACAAAAAAATCTACCGCAGAACGTAAAGCTACTCGCAAGAAAGGGATCAAAGATAAGATTACCACTAGACGCGCATTGCGGAATCCTTCGCGCCGATGTAGTGGATCGCCCGCCGCAGATCGTTGCGCCGATGTAGTGGATCGTCCTCGCCTTGCCGTGGATCGCCCTCCCACGCCGCCATCGCAGCAGCGTCACCGCAGAGTCCACACGCCCGAGATGGAACACCGTGCGTCGGTGTGCAAGCACCTGGTCGCTCGGCAGGGGTAGCGAGAGGAGTAGGCTAGGGTTTCGAGTGAATCACTCCTAAATCGTGGAAAGCACACCTGCGCCCTCCTCCTCCCTCCTTATATAGCCACGAGATGAAACCCTAAACTAGGGCCCATCAGCGTGCTAAGTCCACGAGGTTCATTAATTACGGATCCAATCCAAATTAATGTGTCCCAGCCCATTAAGTGTGTGACCCTGCAGTTTCACGTACGTTTGGACGTGGATTCGGAAAACTCCTTTTCAATCCAATAGTTGGTAGTGGCTTCTTACAAAGTATGCCAACTCCCAAACATACTATGATCAAATCGGACAGAACCTATCAAAAGTACTCATGTAATAATCCCTTTGCCAAGTATATGAAGATTGATCTCAAGGCGAGAAGCATGTCATCCTTTGATGATTCAATCCATCTCTCGTATCCGTGATATATTAATAAGTTGTGATTGACTCCTCAATCACACGGCATGGCCATGCACTTCCTTAATCATATCACACGAGTGGCCTTGTCATATATCTACGTTTCATTGGAGTGGCAAATTCCATCTTGACTGCTCACTTCCCTCTGAACGTTTCATAGTAAACATGAAAGCTACCTTTATAACTATCCGGTTAGGAAGTAGTGTTTGATAGCCCCAAGGAAAACTATTACACATGTAGGGAATATGACAATCTCAAGTCTAAGGATCATACATCTACTAGGTATGAGATACACTGATGACACATAAGAATGAAACATTCTCGCAGTGTCCCATTGCGGGTCTATCTAACCCATGTTCTTCAACATGCGTCCACAATGTATAGATGATATCTCCATATCCCATGATCTATGATGCATGATCATCGATCACTACATGTGCTGATCTATTCATCGTTGTCCTATACGATGAAATCCGATTAGAGATATTTATCGAATTACATCATTAAGTAAAGAGCTTCATAAGCAAGTCACATACTTGTTGATCAATACAATGATATACATTCATTGGACCAATAATCATAATATTATTCATAAACATAGTCATGTTACAATCATCTAAATGATTGCCTCAAGGGCATAACACTAACACTAATACTGTGGAATAATGGAGTACGGGTATGGGATGAGTACAAAAGGGAGAACTTTATCTTACACGTATTGTTGTTTGTAACCATTAATGATTACCCTGCCCTTGGTAACCTGTCGGGACAGACGACAAAAGGGTTCATCGGATGCGTCCAGTGCTTGGATGATACAGCTAGCCGGTGACTGAAGAACTGTCAAAAAATGGCCTACATGTGACATCGTAGGTTCCTTCGCAAGGATCACACATACCGCAATAATAAGAGAGCCTTTGACGGGACAAAGGAGACTGCCTTAGCTCCGAAAAATCGCACTAGGAAATAGATATTTGCGGCTGTAAAGGATCTTCATATTATTCACGGAAAGGGAGCCGGCAGTACATCTATCCCGAGTTCCCGTGACAAGGCTCCTTTGTGGAAAAAGAGATCAGTATTTTGTGTGCTACCTTACTGGCAACACTTGGAAGTTCGACACGCAATCGACGTCATGCACATAAAGAAGAACATGTGCGACAGCTTGCTTGGTATCTTACTGGATATACCTGAGAAAACAAAAGATACCCTCCACGCACGGATGGACCTTGAAGATATGAAACTCAGGAAGGAGCTGCATCACAAAGACATGGATACAGGCAAAAAGTACCTTCCCGCAGCCTGCTACACTCTGAGCAAGAAAGAAAAAATTAGCGTGTGCGAATGCTTGCATGGAGTGAAAGTTCCGTCTGGTTACTCTGCTAACATAAAGAGACTAGTCTCAATGAAAGACTTAAAATTAATTGGCATGAAGTCTCACGATTGCCACGTGATTATGACACAAATGCTTCCAATTGCAATTAGGGGTGTTCTGCCAGAGAAAGTCCGAGACCCAATTATAAAGTTGTGTTCATTCTTCAATGCGATTTCACAGAAGGCCATCGATCCGTTGAAACTAGATAAGCTGCAGGAAGACGTGGTCCACACTCTGTGTAGGCTCGAGATGTGTTTCCCTCCATCTTTTTTTGATATTATGGTCTATCTCATTGTTCACATTGTGAAAGAGATACGTATTCTTGGTCCCGTGTTTCTACATCAGATGTACCCTTTTGAGAGGTTCATGGGGGTTATAAATAAGTATGTTCGTAACTGACATCGGCCGGAAGGCTGCATTGCAGATGGTTGGGGAACCGAGGAGGTCATTGAGTTCTGCGTCGATTATATGGATCTCAAACCGATTGGTGTGCCTATATCTCGGCATGAGGGTAGGCTATAGGGCAAAGGGACACTGGGCGAGAAATCACTCCGTACAAACAATCTAGCTTCATTCACATAAGCACATTTCGTAGTTTTGGGAAATCAGTTGTGGTGGCCCCGTATGTCAACATGCACAAGAGCATGCTATCCAGAACAAACCCAGCGAAGTCAGTGGGTTGGATCGCGAGAGAGCATAGAGATAACTTCGGCGATTGGTTGTGTAGACACATAATGCATATGGAGACAGAGTGCGCTTAGTTGAAAGTGTTGGCTCAGGGACCGTCATCTACAATTCGGACATTCTAAGGGTACGACATAAATGGTTTTACATTTTATACAAGAGCACAAGTGTCAAGACCCGAATATGCAAATTCGGACCCTCTGTGTATACTAGTCCAGGATCACGCTAGTGCACACAGGCTCAACATCGGTGAATATCACAATCATACACAGCGGAAACATTATGAAAGACATCATATGATATATACTACTAGTTGAATGACCTTATGGTCCACTTACATGACTATGCCTCGCAAGGCTGAATAACACATTAAACTACAGCGGAATGAAAACGTAGACAACCCCTCAGTATACCACAGGCAACTGACAAGGCTTGCACCCTAAATACTCGTCTCTTCTTGGACTCCTCCAGCATTGATGCAGACTCATCAACTGGTGATGTTGTTGTTAGCAAGGGTGAGTACATAAAGCACTCAACAAGTTGTGCACAGAATGCAATTCTAACATAGCTATATGCAAGGCTTATTCCAAAAGATAGGCTATCATAGCTATTTTGCAACAAAGCAACATTTATGAACAAATACAATAAATAGATTGTAAAGACCGTAAAACAAATAACAATAATAGATAGATTCAGCATTTCTCAAGTAAATCAAGTTTTCCAATCCTAAATCAAGTTCCAACCTTCCATATGGCAATCCAGCCATCCCAACCAAGTTTTTCCCATTTTAATTAAGCTAACACTTATTCGAATAGTTTTACACTCTGCAGAGATTATGCACTTTACCCACACGACATGATATTCTCTTTGCGCCTGGCCATTAGCACACTTCCTTTGGTGTGCCGACAGAGAAATCACGACAAAGCCTTTACAATGCTCTGGCTTAACCCGGTACCAAACACTAAGGTTTCAACACTGGTGGGACTGGTTACCACATCCAGGGCCCCCCTCTTGCGCCATGTGAATTACTCCATAACTCGGGAACTCACACCGACCAAGATAGTACCAAAGTTAAGACATTGCAAATTAATCAGCTAGGCTGTCCCATACCAGACATATGGTTGCATGATTGACTCAGATCAAGGGCTTGCAAGGTTAGGTCCTTAGAGTGATCAGGGTAAGACATCCACATACCCTCTGCCCATTGGGCCCACCTTGGCATACTCGCCCCTTGTCACTTGCCCCAATCCAAATGATTATCACCCCAGTTGATTACCAAGCACCATGTGCCATCAACAATTCAACATCGTTGCGTGAAATTGCTAACTACTACAACTCAATCTCATTGTACGACTTCACATGACGCACAAGTTCACATCATTGTTCCATATTCTATTAGTCAAGATTAATCATTGATGATTCATGTACATATGATGTCGTGGCACAGCTAAGCAATCTACGACGGTCTAATCAGCCCATGTTGATTATCAATATTAACCAACTATTAGTTAACCATCCTAGGGTGACAATTAGATCATGGCATACAAATGACAAGGTAGGGTATATAGATCAAATGGGTAGATTAACTAGATCCCAATTTAAATTGAAACAATTGTATACTTGAAATACTATGGAATAAAGTAAAACAATATAGCATTTTTATAAGCATGGTTCAACATGATCAAAGCACAACTTGCCTTGGAATAGGTTCTGATCCTGTTCTGGAACTTGCTCTTGAGTTGTTGGATCTTCCTACGAAGCGTCGCACAATTCAACGTCTACGCGTACTGAAGGAGAAAATCAAATAAATATCAAAACAGAGAGCAAATGAACTCCGAAAATCAAATAGAATCCACCATTAAATAGATATCAATTTTAAAAAATTTTAGAAATTTGAATCACTCAAATCCGAGTTAAAATGCAAAAGTTATAGCCTTTCAAAGATTGAAATAAATACTGAAAATACAGAAAATAAAAAAATCCGAATTTCCCGAATTACTTTTATAAAGGAAAATAGAATTATTGCGCCACGCAGACGTCATGCCGACGTCAGTCCTGACCCGAGCCAATCAGATGGTGACACGTGGCATGGCGAATGCACCCTGTCCACGGGATCTCCTCTGGTCCACCGTGAACCCGGCGTATGACGCATCGGCAACCGCACTGCCACGCGGCACAATCCAATTGGTTCAGTAGGCGGCATGATCTAAACCCTCCGTTTTGATCTGACGATCCACAGCACGTCCCCACAAACGGCATACGCGGCGCCACCCTGATCTGACACGCGGCGACCATCTAATGGTCCACGAACATCCGACGGCCAAGGAGCTCGCTAGCGCAAAAGAATGGCACGACGACGATGATTACCGGAGCTAGGGACGAAGATTCTCCCGACGATGCTGTAGAGGTTCACCGATGACGTTAACTCGTGGCACCGACGCGCGCCCCGACGTGAAGATCGCAGATATGGTTCCAAACGCAGCAAAGACGGCTTGGCGGCGACCAAAACCAGCGAAGACCGAAGAGTCCTACGCCTCCAACTCCGACGAGCTTCAAAATACAGATGGCGACGATCTCCTCAAAACCACACTAGCCAATTTGTGCGCAAGAACACGACGGCCTCGAAACGGGTACTGGCCAGGCTTATAAAGGCCTAGGAGTCCGCACTTAGCACGAGAAACCGAAGCGTCTCGGCGGAGGACTCCGATAGCGTGGCGGCGACGGACTCCACGAAGACGACGTTGGATAGCCATCCACGTGGCGCGATGAACGGTGCGATGCACTCAGCTGTGATTTGATCCGAGCCGTCAATGAAACGGGCGCACGAGATTGATTAGGGTTTCGGCCCAGATCGCGATCGTCGGATGGAAATCAAATGGCTCAGAGAAACTGGACCGCACAGCGCTAGGCCGCAAAGGCACAGTGTTGGGCTTCGGCCCGATACTGTTCAAAAGATTTTTCCCGGATTTATTAATTAAAATAATTCTGATAATTCAATTAAATGGTTTTAGGCAATAAACATACCAGGAAAAATCCAAGAAAATTCTCAAAAATACTTTGAGGTATTCTAAACTCAAATAAAATATTTTTTGACAAAAATTTATTTTACCTTTGCATAAATCTAAATGGTTTTCAACAAAAGACCAATAGACATAATTTAAAATTAATTCAAATAAATCCAGAAAATCCAATAAATTCAAGAAAATCATAAAATGCACAATTAACCAATAAATTAATATTAAAGCAAATTTTGGGATGTTACAACAAGATAAAAAGAGCACGAACCGGCAGTGATAAGCCACTATCACTACCAGTTCTCTTTGTGACCCGGTGGTGATATTCTATCACTGCCGGTTCTTTTGGAACCCGGCAGTGATAGTCCACCCCTATAAATATCACTGCCGCACCCAACCCAATCCCTCTCCTGTCACTTGCATCTCTGCCACCTTTCACCTCCCGAGTCCCGACCTCCACGCCTTCGACCGCCTCAAGCCTCCCCGTCGCCGCCTCGGACCTCCCGCCGTCACCTGCGCGTCCGCGCCGCCTGGAGCCTCCCCGCCGCCACCTTCACCTGCGCAACCTCGCCCGCATAGCGCCTCCCCGTCGGCAGCTCGTCCTCCCCGCACTTGCCGCTGTCGCGTCCCCTCGCCTTCATCACCGCCGTCGCATCCCTATTGAGGTGAATAACTTCTCGACCCTAATTAACTTCGGTGCTTGTGTAACCCAGCTTGAGGTGTGCGGTTGTGCTGGACTTCGATGCGGTAGGCTCTAGGGTTTTAGGTTGCCCGAGCTTGTCTTGCGCTAGCTGTTGGATTGTGCTTGAATCGAACAGTTTGTTGCCCGAGCTTGTCTTGCTAGGCCCTAGGCTCTAGGGTTTGAGGTTGCCCGAGCTTGTCTTGCCCGAGCTTGTCTTGCGCTGGCTGTTGGATTATGCTTGAAATCTAAGCTTTAGAGCCTGGATTGTGCTTGAATCAAACAGTTTGTCAGTTGCGGATTCATCTTGTGAGGCTGACACATGCTTGGAAACTCGATTGGCTCCAAAACAACAGGAGCTTTTCTTAATTTTCTCCACTAGACCATGAAAGAGGTGACAATTTGGGAATTATGTATGGGAGCCTGCCATTTGCAAACTCCACCTTGCTACCTTTTCGTTGCTCGATGATGATAACGGGTGAAAAATGATCATAACAATTAATTTTCGAGTTTGGCCTCGAACCGGTAGACTTGCATGCTAATAAGTCTTTCTGTTGCTCAATTATGATAACCTGTCACCCTAATACCCTATACATGCCCTTATATTTTATTGTTTAGCACCTATAAGCATTTCTTTGTTGCTTTTGAATGATAACCTGTTAGCCTACTATTGAATGCTGTTGTCGGTTCGGTTGTACTGACTTTACTATGTTAATCTGAATAAATGCTAATCAGATTGCGTACTGATATGAGGTTAATCTGTTCACTAAGATTCTATTACAACAGTGCATTCAATTATCAATTCTTTGTTTTGCATGTTAAGGTGGTAAGGGTTCGAGGCCTAATTCGCTGAATTAATTTTTTAGCCCATTTGTGATTGAGGTTGAAGATTTAAATCTTCATTCAAACCCTAAATCTGAGAGAACCATAAACAAATTCACGTCAATTATGTTATTTTTATCATATTGTTATTTGGGATTAGAAATAGATTATTGTTCATTCTTCATCTCATTTCATTCAACAATCCAGAAGGCTGTATGTTGTTTCAAACCATTACTGCTTATTCTTGTGGCAATGTACAAATCTAGGTAGTTTTTTTACTGTATATGTGTCCTCGAAAGGTGTATATGTGTATGTATCCTCGAAAGATGTATGTGTGCGTATCCTCGTAAGATGTATGTATATGTATCCTCGAAAGGTGTATATGTGTATGTATCCTCGAAAGATGTATGTGTATGTATCCTCGAAAGATGTACATGTATGTATCCTTGAAAGGTGTATTTTGTGCTCTACACTTGTTATGTATTTGTCGTTAAATTGACATCACGAAATTCCCTTGCTTAATGGTAATCTACATGAAAACAATCTCGAATAAGATGTCTATGTTTATATATCCTATATGTGTATATATCATGTGTATGTATATGTGTATATTTGTGTTCATGGTAAAATTATTATGGAGCATGCAGATTCAAAAAAAAGATGTACATGTGTATGTGTCCTTGAAAGATGTATGTGTATGAAAATCAAAAAGTAGATATTTGTATACAAGTTCTTTAAAGATGTACACGTATGTGTCGTTCAAAGATGTATGTGTATGAAGATCAAAAAGTATATATATGTGTACAAGTTCTTTAAAGATGTACGTGTATTTATTTCATTTCTTAGAATTGAAAGTTCGGGGATTGATATGTACATTATTATTGAGTACTCCCCCTTTGAATAAATGTTAGCCGTATTTTAATTTTACATTTTGTGGTGAAATTGAAATTGGGAAAGAAAGGAGAGAAAATGACTTAGGTCGATCTGCTACTGCCTCTAAGTTTAAGCCTTAATGAGAATCCATATTAAGGCTTAATGATACTCTATATGAAAACAATCTTGAATAAGTGCAAAATATCACAGGACTAACTTTAAAACACTCGAAGGGATATATGTACTAGCATAGTCTACAAAAGGATCGTAATTAGAACTTGTTTTGCATCTGAATGCGTACGCTCATATGATTTTACATCTATGTTCATTCGTTATGTCAATCTTCATTTGTATGTGTGTTTCAAAAATGACCTTGCTAATTTGAAATTTTCGACAAACTTGCTAGGAATGGCCCCTGACAAAGGACAAGTACCGGCGGGAGTTGGACCCTCAAATATGGACGAAGGAGAAATGGGTTGCCCGAACCATAGTCCAACGTCCTACCTAAACTTGCAGGATCCTGTCATTGACCAACCTGATGTCAGTAACGAATGCGAGGTAAAGTTTAAGTATACTAGGGTTCTTAAAACATTGTACGCCCAGACGACTCATAAGAAGATCAAATTGCAGGCTTAGACGTCTCATCAACGAAGGTAGCGCGCAAGTCGTGGTCCGAACAAGATGCCTAAGTGACTTTTTAACATAGTGGAGCCCTCGGCAGTCGGGGAACCTCCTGTACTTGAGTCATCATTGGGGCTGTACAGGACAGCAGCGGGGTTCTTGCTAGGGATGGCGTGCCCATCAGCTACAGATCGTGGATTGGTCGTCGAGGTGACACATGGGTGGTTCCCAATGACTTGAAGAACTCGTTGTGGGACAAGCTAAACAAGTGTTCCAGTTCCCCCAAGGGACTGAGCTGGTTGCAAAGAAACGTGCATTATCCATCATGTGCACAGCGTGGAAGAATTGGAAGACGGCACTAAATAAGAACTATGTGAACAAGAATGAAACGCTAAATTTTGACATGTACCCGAAGTTAAGAGAGTTCTGGTAGGACTTTGTGGTGTACAAGAGGTCTGAAGAAGCGCAGATAGTAAGTCAAAGGAACAAGGCAAACGCGGATAAGAATATTCACCCTCACACACTAGGAACAAGAGGGTACGTGAAGAAAATACCAGCATTGGATCGGACCGAAGAAGAACTAACCCGCAAGGGTGTCATTCCTACGACGGCCGTCTTGAGTGAACGATCAAAGCAGTGGTTGCTTGGGAGGGGTGCTTCTATCTTCGATTATGGCAGCTTAAGCTTCAGAAGCGATAGAGAGCAGGAAGTGTCTCGCAGAATCACGGATGCTCACATGCAGTCTTCCCAAGGATCTTTTAGGCCAAGAAGGGAGAATGACGAGCTAACCGTAGCCCTGGGTAACAAGGAGCATCCAGGTCGCACCCGAGGAGTTGGTTTGGTGCCGTGGAAAGAAACCTTCCCAGCAGACGCATGGTTGTACAAGCGCCCAAAGAGACTAAGAGAAGATCAACTGGACTGTCAAATAAAAGATGATGTGGCGAGAGCGTTACAGGAACAGAGAGCGGAACTAGATAAGGTTGTCGAGCAAGCAGTACAAAAAGCTCTCAACTCACGACCGCCACCTAGAGAAATCCCTGAGCTCATCAGTCCTGGTGCTCGTAAGAGCAGCTGCGCATCCACAGGGATTCCCCAAGAGCATGGACTCCATTTTCCTGTGGATGACATCAAAGAACTGACACTATGCAAGCTACATTTGTCCGCACATGGCATTACCATCAAGGTGGCTGAGGGCAGGGCCTGGCCATGCCAGGAATCGTAGGTTTTGCACTGTCGCCCGATACCGCAGGGATTCACCAGGGTCGAAGTGGACAGTGTAGTCCTCCAATACCGTAAAATGGAGTTATAGATCCCTGGCGAGGACGGAAACAAAATACTAGGAGAAAACGTGCATAGCTTCCTCGCGTGGCGCAAGAGCTTGATTAAGTTTGGCTCGGACGATGAGGACGACGAAGATGATGATCAGCCGCACTCTGCAGACAGAGACCTCCCGCCCTGGTCGCCACCACAGAGACAAAGTCCAACTCCTCCGCTGGCACCAACCAGAAAAAGTTTGACTCCTCCGCCAGAATCTAAGAAGAATCGAACACCAGCACCATCTCGCAAGTCAGCACCGTCCTCGAAGAAATCTCAATCATCTGACATGACTGAAGAAGAACGGAAAAAGCATGTAAGCGCCAGCGTAACATCTCACTTTAAAAAGGTGCAACCACCTAAGAAGACTAAAGTTGATGATAATGCGCAAAAGTTTTTCTCGAGTATGGCAAAAGTGCAAAAGACAGGGCAGGCTTCTGAACCTTGCAAAATGTCGGATTACGAGCACATATCCAGAAAGCAATACTTGAAGGCAGCTAGTGCCGATGCATTATGGTTGGAAGCTCAGGCAGATGCTGCTCAACGAGAAGCTCAGGAGCAAGGTCTAAGGTGGAAGTTCTTTATGGGGAAACCGCTGGTTGAACCAGCTCATTTCGACCACTTGACAACACAACTGCGGCGCGTCCATCAGTGGTACATGCAACAGTCCAACGAAGGTATGGAGTTGTTCGCAGTCCGATACACGGAGCAAGATTTTCACAATGGGGATAACATCTTCTAGGTGAATTTTGAGGAGGTGTACATGTTGTACCAGCAAGATGCCCTGGACGTGAATATACTTCGAATGTGGACTTTGTAAGTCTCTACGTATATTATTGTGCATTCTTGTACTGTTTAATTGCATGTTTGATTTCTTTCGTATGTAGAATGGAGATACAGATTTGTAGAAGAAATGGCAATGACAATCTAGGATTCCTAGATCCGGGGCTCCTCAACGAGAAGCTTGTGAAGGACAATCCACAGTACAATGAAGACTATTTATTTAATACTTTTTTGAAGCTGCAAAACAAAACCTCCATACTTTTACCCTATAACTTTAAGTTTGTATTTCCCTACTTCTAATATCGTTTTACTGTTTTTGCGTAACACGTACGATGTTGGAGTAATTGACTACGTTGACATATATGTACAGGTTTTACTGGGTCCTCCTCGTCATCCAATTAGATGCTAGCAGGATTTTTGTCTTGGACTCTAGGAGAAAACCAACTAAGCTATATCAAGACTTTTGGGACATACTGAACAGGTAAACTCGATCGTTGTGTTATTGCTCTAGCAATATTCCATTCTACTTCATTTAAGTTTACTTAATATTCAAAATCATTCACAAGGCATTCGCACGATAATGCAAGAAAGTTGTTCGCCATCGTCACTACAGGAAACATTTTGAAATAGTAACTGACTTTCCATGTATGAGGCAGGACTCGGGAAACAATTTATGTGCATACTATGTATGTACAAATTTACATTCAATTGTCACGGAGACTGTGGGCTATAACGAAGCCATGGTACATAATTACACATTGATGCCTACTTTTTTCATTTAATATATATCTTCATTAATTAACTTTCTCTTTTCTTCAATAACAGTGCTCCAAACTGAGAACCAATAAGTTATTACTGACAGAAATTATATCAATTCAAGAACAACTCGTCAGATTCATTCATGATGATGTCATCAATCCAAATGGCGAGTTCCACGCGTAGCCTCATCCCCTCATTCCTTCCATCTACACCTGTGATATGCCTACTTTGACTCCTCCTACTGTGGCCGGTGCAAAATTAAAGTGAATGAGATGGGATGAGATGTAATGTCCCAAATCTTTTTCCAGATCTGAAACTTTTCAGTCAAGGGTGTAATATCTCACAAAGTCGTGATCGATTTGGACTGTTTTTGGGCTGGTTTGGGTTGGCTTTGGGCTGTTTTTGTTGGGCTTTCCTCCTAATATTAGCCCTCTTTTGGCCCAGCCGGCCACCCCTCAATCCCCAGCCGATTGCTCCTAATCTTTTCTCCCCAAACAAAGTTTGCTGCTCCTCCTTCCAGCAAGGGCTTCTCCCATGACGCCTCCTCCTCCTCCTTCTCCTCCTCCAAGCAGCAATGGCAGCACCCCCCTCCTCCCAAGGTGCCTCCCCTTGCAGCAAGCTCCTTCCCCTTGTGCATCCTTGCGGATTTGAAGCTTGGAGCTAAGGTAAACCTTGGGGATTGGTCCTGCATGTTAGTTTCTAGAGTGTTCTTGCTAGGATTATTCAGTTTGAGTTTAGTTGAGTTGAGGATTTGAGTTGCTTAGAGTTGTTTGGGATTGTTCTGTTTTCAGGCAGATTTCATCCCTCTGCTAGGGCTCGATTTCACGGATTTTATGGGCTTTTACTGAGGGTTTGACTGAATAGAAAGATGTAGATTTCTTTCGTGCGATTCAATAGAGACTGAGAACACTCAATTTAGTTTAGCCGTTTGAAAGTTATGCTCGTTTTACCGTAGGCTGCACTGAAACTGCTGGCAGTCGAAGTGGTCATAGTAATCTGTTGATTAAGCCAAGATAAAAGCCGAATTAGAGTTTTTAAATACCTTGAAAAAGTTGGAAAATTTCCTTTACATGTTGAAAATGTCTTCATTTGCTTGATTTGGAGTTGTATAGCTCTAAGTGTGCTCTGTGCAAATTGTTGTCCAGAACATGGGACCCTGCTGGAAGTTCAGATTTTCTGACTGAAGTTCAGGGAGCATTTTTGGGTTCTTTTGGTCAGTTCCAGAGGGTCCGTATGTTGTAAAAGTTGTGTATCTTTGTCTTAAGTTTCATTAGAGACTGAGAACGCGAATTTTGGTTTAGCGGTTTAAAAGTTATGGTCGTTTTAGTGTTGGCTGTCCTGAATCTGCGTGTGTAGAAGTGTTGTATGTTATTATGAACTATATAGTCTTTAAAAAATGAGTATGCAAATGTTATTTTCAGGTGGTGTATCTTCGAGAGTGGCTTCATCCTCATGACACTCCACCCCTCGCGGTTAAAGGCAAGTACATCGGGTGATGTTTGCGATTGATTTGAGTGTTTTGGTGTGTAGATTAGAGGAACAAGTATGTTTTCTAGGGATTATGTATATGAGAAGTTTAGTGCAGTTTTTAGGATCAAAAAGGGGTGTAATTGCTATCTTAATACTTATGATGGAAGTTGTAGGTAGTAATTAGTCCCAAAGTGGTCCCTCTCTAGAAGAATCGGAAGTTCCGACCGTTTGGGTCGGGAGTTCCACTGGTTGGATCGGATGTTCCGGTATGGAGACCGAAAGTTCCGGTTTGACTTGAGTACACCCGGAAGTCCCGGATTTGTCGTGGGTGGTTTTCGTGAATTATGCAGGTAGAGAATGTATTCCAAACTTATGATGATGAGGATGGATGAAGGATAGCAAATAAAAAGTGAGTATTTAATTGCAATTGTTGCATTGCATTATGGATTGTTACAGGTGATTATGTTTATGATGGTGCAAATGATAAGGAGATGAATGTAAGTATATGATGACGTGCATGTTTATATTCATGTTCATGTTTTATGCTTATAAACATTGTCAATTGCATATGTGCATTCATGATGGAAGAGGCGACCCATGTCGATGTGAGCCTCTGTGCTCACACGTAGTGAGCACAAAAGTCCTACCTTGTAGTCCCATCCACAAAGATGGATGGGAGCGAGTCAGTAAGAGTAGGCACCCTCCACGGGATGGAAGGGGATGAGAGGGTGTACGCTGACGAGCGTGCACTCAGTATACCGGTATAAATGATGAAAAGGTGCATGCGCATAAGCATACAACATTGCATTGCATTGTTAATATTGTTTGAGGAATAAGGTGAAGAAGGTTGAGACATTAAGTTGTGAACTCAATCACAGTTGATAAATGGGTTGAAATTGTGAAATGATTAGGATATTACCGCTTTGCCTACTTGCTGAATTTAAGTAAGTTATGTAGTTAAATTATTCGTCTCAAGCTATGCTATTTAGCTATGTTTATGTTCTTCGATGTACTTGTTGAGTCTTGGACTCACGCTTGTTGTTTGTATGGTTTTAGGTACTGTGAGGACTCCAGGCCGTGATGGGAAATAGCATCACCCACACTCACTCTCATGCCACGATCAAATAGTAGTTTGGAATAAAGTTTCACATTGGTGTTTAGTGTGGGATCTTTGTGATATTGTATTTGTGGTTTTAGTTATTGTAAGCTTCATCGTGTAGTTAAGCTTATTAGTTGCTAATTGTTGATATTAGTTGTTATGCTTGTGTGTTGGTATGATTATTATCCACCTTGTTTGTTGAGTGGATGCCCACTATTTTAGGGGAGGTGCTACCGAAATTTTTAGTAAGTTCGGCCACCTACTAGTATGTTAGTTGTTATGCATTGTTTTCTTTTAATGCTGGGTGTTGGTCTTGATGAGGGTGTGACATCCAGGGCACATGGGGTGCCGGGGTGTCACATGAGATGTAGTCGAACTACATTTGTAAATAAATCATTGTAAAAACAAAGTATTGTGATGCATAATTTAATATATTTGAATTATGATTTGAACGATGCTTTATATACTATATATGGACACTGTATAAATAATTGTATAAAAATAAATATATTGAACAAAAAATATGCAATAAAAATATTTGGTTCACGGCTTGTCATTGCTAGTTCTTGGAGAAAACCGGCAGTGATATGTATATATCACTTCGGATCGAGGTATAACCCGGTAGTGATAGTTCTATATCACCGCCGGTTTTTTGCATAATCGGCAATGATAATTATTATCACTGCCAGATTTTAGTTTAACCCGGCAGTGATAGTCCAATATCACTGCCGGTTCTGTATAGAACCGGCATTGATAATCCTTATCACTGCCGGTTCCTGAGCCGGTAGTGATAATCGCCTAGTAGCACTGCCGACCAATCACTGCCGGCACCAATGATCAGCAGTGATGCCGTTTTGGAACCAGCAATGATGTGCTATTCTGTAGTAGTGCTTGTTGTTTTTCATAAAGTATATGATTTTCAATGTTTTGGCTCTTGGGCTAAGGGTTATGGTCTTCTGACCGCCAGGACAACATATAGGGGTGAGCAACCCGGCAAGTGAGAAGGTTAAAAAAAATGGGTTGTGAGTATGTGAGTGATCGTTATGGTAGATATTTGTACTGCTAGTACATGATTTTGAGATGGATAAATATTTTTATTGTACGAGTGTGATTTCGGAAGTGTCCTCAACCTCACGCCACTCCATTCCTCATGGGTAAAGAGGCAAGTTCATCGTGTAACGATGGTGAGATGACATGAATCGATATTTCAATTGCTAGTTGACATCTTGCTATCCTATATGTCTGTAATCTATTATTGTTATTGTTTATGCTCATGATATGTTGCGATTATGTTAATGATGGAAAGAATGAAACATGGTATAATTCATATCATTTGTATATGTGCATTCATGATAGAAGAGGTGATACGTGTGGGTCTCTGTGACCCACTTGTGGAGAGCACGAAAGTCCTACTGCGGTAGGCCCTCCATGGGATGTGTATAGGAGTAAGACCTACTTCGTAGGCCCCTCCTCTGGGATAGAAGGGAGAGTGCGATACCGACGGATGTGAACTTGTAAAGCCCCCAATTTTGATAATGAATATTAATAGTGGGTACGTGTTTGCACCAAGATTTGGCAAGAATATGGACGCATTATTAGGCTAGGGATTAAAAGATATTGTAGCCGACATCGGACATGGAAAGATGTAACTTCCCAAAAAATGCAATAAAATGAAAATAAATATTTTGAACTTAAGTATGATCATTTATGAATTTTCTTGGCAATATTGGTTTTGATTGGAATTTCATGGATATATGTCTTCTGTGAAAAATCAAATAAATAGAATTAATGAATGCATAATGGTAAAAAGAAAAAAGGTAAAATTAAAATCTTCAAAAATTGATATTAAATATCTGGAACACACAGGTGTCTCATTTCATCTGACAAATGAATTTTAATGCAAAGGATAATGAAATGATTATTGAAAAGACACCTTTTGAACTTCAAACAGTGCATGAACAGAATTTATTGAAAATCTTAGGACATTATACTCAGATGAAACATTTACCATGATATCCTAAGAGTATTATTTATCTTTGGTAAAAATATCAAAATTTAATAACATCATTTATGGCCTTTTAAAATTCAACAACAGAAACCTTGGAAATCTGAAATTTGCAATGTCAGAATTAATAGAAATTAAATATGTAATATTGTAATCTAAAAGTTTTACATAAGGATTCTTAGACCAAAATAAACTCTTTTAAAAAGTTTCAAAAATATTTGAAATAATTTTAATCCTCAAATAAAATAAATTCAGAAAAAGGATTTTTGACTAGTTCAGATTGTCAGAGTTATTATTAATGTTCAGTGAAGTATTTTACCCTAAAACTTTTACCAGATAATAAGTATTTATTGTAGAGTCCATTAAAAAAGTTCGGATAAATAATACAGTGAAATAATAGCTCATTTACTGCAAGTACTAACCTGTCTGAACCTATCTTATCCCTTATCGCCGCCCTTGACACCACCAGGTGAGCCCGACCTTAAAACCGACTCCATTCACTGGAAGTAGCAGGGAACCCGCTCAGTCACTGTCTGGTGGACCTGTCCCCACATGTCAGGAACCGTTTCCCTTTTTCTTCACCTCTTCTTCTCTCTTAGACCAAAGCACTCTCGCAAGCTCCCAATTCTTCCTCTTGCTTTCTCTTTTTTAACCGATTCACCGAATCAGTTTGTTGCTCATGATCATTCCTGCCACGTCCATCCTCAGGAAGCCTCATGCCATACTCCGGCCATACCACGCTGACCTGCACCAAAAAATATCACGCGCCACCACGCCATTTCTGCATAGACTGCTGCCAAATTCATCTTGCATTCAAACACTAAATTCTTATCCAATGTCGCCTATAAATACCGAATCAGTGTCACTTGACAACATCTCTTCGCCTCTGATCATCCACAAAAGTTAGTGCATTAGCCTAAGCTCTCTTTTATTCATCTCTGTTGCAGAGACCCAAAGAGGGTAAAACAACCATTTGAGCACATTCGGTATTGATCTCTCAAATTTATTCAATCTAGAGCTTTGCCATATGCCCTAGGTTACAGATCAAGATTCATCTTCCATCCTTCACCCCTGTAGCACCTCCAAGCCGATGCATTTCTTCTTCGCTACCGGCGGCTCGACTCAAGCAATCTCCGACCTATCTCTGAGGTAAAATGGAGTTTTAGCAGTTCGCTAATGCTTAATGAGTTGTCGCTCGGAGAAAATATTGTCGCCGACGAGCTCTTGCATATTCAGCCATGCCATCGCGGCACCCTCGCGGTGGCGGCCACCTCCGGCTAAATGGATACCACCATTAGATGATCATCATCATGTTGAAGCGATAGGTGCTACCCATTCCGCCATGCCGGAGATAGTTCGCCAGCGGCGAACAAAGAACCGAGCTCTCTATTCTTGTGAAGCTAACGAATGAGTCCCCGATGTCAGTCGCAAAGCGCTCGGGAATCACTGACTCGCGAGCCCGGTATGATAGCCTCACTAAGCCACCGGCCCACATGCCAATCGCTCCCGTCTCTTATGTGCGCTGACAGGTGGGACGCCTCTGTCAGTCGGCAGCCACGTCGCTCGGTCTCTAACCTATGGTCCCGTGTTTTCAGTAGCTATGGCCTAAATCAAATAAGCCCAGCATGCAATGTAGCAAAAGCCGCTTTCCAAGCTGCGATAGCGTATTTTGCTATTTTGGTTATTTTTGAGACCCAAGGCAATTCAATTAGCTATAACTTTTGAACCATAAATCCTAATTGAATGAAACAAATTTCTAAAATCATCAAAAATCAATTATCTTCATAATATGCAATAATATTTTGAAAACAATCTCTGGGTGAATTTGAAATTTAAACTTAAAGAAAAGACATAAAGAAAGACTGTACATAAAAGTTTTGAAAACAAACTCAGAGTTGAATGAAACCAATTTTAATGGAACCCTTATGCTTCCAGAAACCCAAATATATAAAAATATTTTAATCCCACCATTTTTTTAATTATTTTCTATTAAAGATTAATTTCAATACCTTAAATATTCAAAAATGCATAAACTGTGTAAAAGAAATCTAAAATAAATAAAACTTATTTCTAAATACAAGTATGTCAGTAGTTTAATTGAATATGCCAAAATATTTAACAAATGAAAGTTGATCTGAATATGCTTTAGGAATAAGAATATGATCCAAGTGTGCAAAATGTATATATATGCATGAAGGGTAACTAATAGTGTATATATATGTGTGAATATAATGAGAAGTAAAATCATGATTCATGAAAAACTAGATCCTAGATAAATCATACCATACCATACAACAAAATCATTAAAATATGTTATAGCTTATGCTTAAGTCCCTTAGCTGAAATATGCATCCTTATAATATATATATATTTGTGGATTTAAAGTATATGTATATATATAACCTTATAATTTAAGTATCAGATTAGGTAGAGCTAATATTAGCATATTCTTAAAGATAAGATCATAATAATTGCCGGGACCCGAATATGCAAATACGGATCCTTTGTGTATACTGCACTAGTCCAGGATCACGCTAGTGCACACGGCTCAACATCGGTAAATATCACAATCATACACAGTGGAAACATTATGAAAGACATCATATATTAAATAATACTAGTTTAATGACCTTAAGGCCAACTGACAAGACTATGCCTCGCAACGCTGAATAACAAATTAGACTGCAGCGGAATGAAAACGTAGATAAACCCCTCAATATACTACAGGCAACTGACAAGGCTCGCACCCTAAACATTCGTCTCGTTCTGGTACATCTCCTCTAGCATGGATGCAGACTCCTCAACTGGTGATGTTGTTGTGGGCAAGGGTGAGTACTTAAAGCACTCAACAATTGTGCACAAAATGCAATTCTATGTAACTATATGCAAGGCTTATTCCAAAGGAAAAGGCTATTATGGCTAATTTGCAATAACCAGCATTTATCTACTTTAGTCTTCTCAAGTGATGGCACCTTTTTAAAGTGAGATGTTATGCTGGCGCTTACATGCTTTTTTCGTTCTTCTTCAGTCATCTTAGCTGGTAATTTCTTCTGGGGTTGTGCTGACTTCACGGATGATTGAGATTTCTTAGATGATACTACTGAGTTCTGAGATGGTGCTGGTGTTCGATTCTTTTCATATGTCGGTGGAGGAGTTGGATTTTTTCTGGTTGGTGCCGGTAGAGGAGTTGGACTTTTTCTTTGTGGTGGCGATAAGGGCGGGAGGTCTCTGTGTGGAGAGTGCGGCTGATCATCATCTTTGTCATCCGAAGCAAACTTAATCATGCTCTTGCGCCACGCGAGAAAGCTATGCACGTTTTCTCCTAGTTTGTTGTTTCCATACTGGCAAGGGATATCTACCTCCATTTTACGGTATTGGTGGACTACACTGTCCACTTCGACCCTAGCGAATCCCGGCGGTATCGGGTGATAGTGCAACACGTGCGACTCCTGGCATGGCCAAGCCCTGCCCTCATCCACCTTGATGGTAAAGCCATGTGTGGACAAATGTAGTTTGCACGGTGTCGGTTCTATGATGTCATCCACAGGAAAATGGAGTCCATGCTCTTCGCGAATCCCTGTAGACGTGCAGCTACTCTTACAAGCACCGGGACTGATGAGCTGAGCGCTGTCATCGGGTGGCGGTCGTGAGCTAAGAGCTTTCTGTACTGCTTGCTCCACAGACTTATCTAGTTCCGCTCTATGTTCCTCTAACACTCTGTAACATCCCAAAAATTAAAATAAAGTAAGAAATTAAATTTTATAATTTAATTATATTTATTAATGCTATTTTTGCATTTTTTGAATTATTCTAGATTTTCCTTGATTTTTGCTCTAATGGGAAAACCTTTATAAGTAATAGATGAATAACAATAAATAAAGCTTACATTAATAAAATATATAAAAATCCCTGCATAATATTGAGAGATCTCTAGAGTCCTACTTCTGAATTTTTTAAGCCAAGTAATCATAATGTACAATAAATGGCTAATTAATGTTTCTTGACTAGCAACAGTAATCTTGTCAGATTTAAATAAAAATAATCCTACCTTATCCTGAGCTACAAAATTTAATATTATATTCTGAATAGATAAATACATATATATTAAAAATAATAAAAATAAATAATAAATATTATTATATTTAAAAATTCAAAAACATAATTTCTCAAAATCTAAGAATTGGAATGTCAGAATTTTTATAAATTAAATAAAAATGTAATAAATTGAAATTTTTGATGAAGGCTTCTATGACCATGAAGAACTCCTACAAAAAGTTTCAAAAAGTGTTGGTAAGATATATGTCCTCTGATAAATTAGAAACCGAAAACCCAATTCTGAGCACAGTGCCTTGTCAGAATTGTTATAAATCATTTACAGCATAGTTTTGCCTCAAATTTCTACACTACATTTATCATATCCAAGAATCTTCCATAAAAAAATTCAAAAAATTCCTGGTAAGAAAAATAACCGATTCAGCAAACCTAACTTCCTTCTATTCTTAGTCCATTTCTGAATTTGCTTTGCTTCCCCTTTTCCCTCACTTACGCGTGGGGCCAAACTCCTGGTCAGGCCCACGAGCCAGCCTCTCCTCTGCGCCTTCTTCTTCCTCTGGCATCTGGTGCCCCGAAGCAGAGCTTTGTTGCCGCTGCAGCAGATCGCGTCAGTCTCTGCCAATCCGCGTCGCCGTCCAATACCAGGCCTCCACGGCTCTGCCACACGGGTGCCTTGCCCATGTTTCCCGGAGTCCAGCCATACCTCCTCCTATACAGCCACCATGAGCCTTCTCAGCCGAGCTCACCAAAGGCCGGGCTCATCCACTTCGTCTCCTCAGCTATAAATTGCGTTTCAGAGTTCACAAGGAGCCGCACTCCATTTCCCCTCTCCTTCTGTTACCTCTCTCTAGCTAAAGTGCTATAATTCCTCTTCTATTTCGCCATTGCCAGGCAACCTCAGAGCTCGGGCAAAAACAAAAAAATCCGATGAACCACTCAACCAAATCACAATTACCTTGAACCATATGATTAGAAGCCATCAATAATCAAAAGCCCTCAAAAATATTGAAGGTCATTCATATATAATTTCACCGCCACCGATCATCCTTCTTCCTCACGGCCGGCCGATGGTGGCACAGCTTCTCAGCCCATCTCCACCTCAAACATCCGGTAAAATGGAACCCTGCAAGGTCCCTGATGCTCTTACAACACTTCTTTTCAATTGATCTTACATTGTTTTGGCTCGCACCTATCTAACCATTTCTGCTGCCACTCTGCTCCAGTGGCAGCCCTGCTCTGGCCACCACCGACTAAAATTGAGACATCCCCTGAGTGCGTGCTACTCCGCTGGTGCTCCTCCCCCCGCCGGTCATCTAACTCCGGTCGCCACTCGCCGCCGACGACACTGCCCTGGTTTCCCTTTGTTTTGTGCGACTAACAATGGGGCCTCAATGTCAGTCAGAGCCAAGCCCATGCAAGCAAATCAGTCAATGCACTTCCAATGTAAGAAAGCGTATTTTTCCATTTTCATCTATTTTCCAAGCCGATTAATAATCAAATAGTTGTAACTTTTGAATTTTCCAACCAAATTGAATGAAATAAATTTATATATTAATATAAAATCAAGTGATTTTTTAATATGCAAATATATTTTGAAAATGAAATATGTGTAAATTTTAAATTTAAAGTTAAAGAAAGTGGTTCAAAATATGCCATGAGTAAAGTTCTGCAAGCATGCTTAGAATTTAAATAAAACAAATTTTTATGAAATTCTCATTCTGACAGCAACCCAAATATATAAAAATATTTAAATATCATCTTTTTTTGAATCATTTTATATTAAAGGTTGTTCTCAATCATTAAATATTCAGAAGGATATACTTTGTACAGAAGAAATCCAAAATGAGAATAATTGATTTCTAAATACTAATTTGTCAGTAGATTACCTGAGTAGGCTAAAATAATTAAGAAATAATCTTGACTTGAATTGTTTCATGAATAAGAATAAGACCCTAGTATAAAAGATATGTACATGCATTTATTCCAAAATGGTCATTTATGCTATTTCAGCAGCAAATAAAATATCTCGTCTAAACACTAAAATTTATCAAATCAGTGTGGAAATACTCTTCAAAGTACATACTATTATATTCTGAAGAAAGAATCTCATTTTATCATGCTTTGCATATAAATCTTGATAGCAAAATAAGCCGAAGTTTTATGTTTTCAGAAACACTTAAGCCTTTTCGGCAACTCATAAAGCATCTCGTATAACTCCTAAAAATTATGAAATCAGCTTAGGATTGCTCCCCAAAGTATAGACTACCTTATTACTAAGAAATAATCTTGTTTTACCATGTTCGGCATACAAATCCTGTCATCCAAATAACCCTAAGTATTATGATCTCCATAAGCCGTAATATGAATAAACGAGCTTTAATAATAAATAAGAAATCAATGGTTAAGATATTTTTTTAATCGAGACCTTCTCGCAAACCAGGATATGTAACCAATAGCCCAACCTAACAGATCTAATATATATATATATATATATATATATATATATTCAAAACGAATTCTTATGCAAAGTCAGTCAAAGATTAAGTACTACTCATATATAATATGATAACTAACGTTTTAATCCTATTAATCCAAATAATTTTAGCATCTAGAATTCAAAGTTATAAATACAAGAATACATAATCTTAGCCTTTTGAATTCATAAAACAAGGATAAATCATCTATAAAAGAATCTGCGTCCGTTCTTTATAGCAAGTCTTTATTTGATATACTGTCTGTCTTCATTTTGCCCTTATTGAAATTTGTTGCTCGCTATATTTTCATTGAACGACATGTAGAACCCGACGTCACTAATTCCGTCATCAACCACGCCAGTTGCAGCCGCGACTTCATCGTAAACAACGAATAAGCATGGCAAGCACCCCTTTGATCATATTGATCCCAGTATTTAACTTTCCTTTTATTTAGCAAACTGTTTAATGCATGCGTTTATTTTCTGTAAATTCATTATTTTGTGGAACAGGTAGATATACCTATTGTCTCATGAAACCTCCTTGATAAGTATTGTCATGCGAACCTTGATAACCCTAGAATAAAGTTAGACAATACATTATGTCAACATGGGTATATATACGATCTAATAATTATGTTTAGCCATGCTTTAGAACCAACGTTGTACATGATCAGATCAAGATTGTTCCTTGGGAAAATTGAAAATGTTGGTTATGACATGACGTTGGTTGTCGGTATTTTGGTTAAAAACCTAAAAATCAAAACTATGGTTTTGATGCGGGCATTTATTGGCAATATCCGGTTGTGCAAGAGATGGACTTGTACGTAGTGTAGGTGGAGATTATTACCTGTGTCGGATTAAGGACCGAACATAGTGTTGTATGATCCAAGATAAATCCGTGCAACCACAAGTGCAGTTATGGGCAGCCTTAAACCAATTAAGTTATCTAGTTTTACTTTGCATTTATGGAAGGCGAGAGATAGCACAGGCATTCCTTTCAAAGTCTGCTTGTAGGGGTTTTTACTTACCAATGTAACGGTGTACGCCATGCTATGGGGAGTTCCCATCATTTCTATGCTTTGAGTTCTTCTACCATAATATGGATTAACGTCTTGGGTTGGTGCAAAGTTAACCATGGTAATGTAAAAGTTTTTGTCATGACATTCTGGCCACACGCCAAAGGTGCGTGAAATATGTGGCAAAAAGAAAAGGTCATGACTTGGTGAACCGGCACTAGTTAAATGTTTTGCTATTTTCCAAAGGGCTTGGTTTCATTTGTTTTGCCACATGTTGGCAAGGAATGGTTATGGCAGGATTGTATTATTGGATGAATGGTTATGTGTTGGCAAAGGAATGGTTGTGACAGAATTGGATTATTGGATCATTGAATTATTCAATGCTCGTGAAGGGCTGTGAGTATTACTTATGCTTTATTTATTTCTTATCAGTTAAATTTGCTCTTACAAATTTCGTTTGAGAAATTGCAACTTGATTTACAAATTAAATTCTACTTTATGCAAAATTAACCTGGAAGCCTCCTTTGGTTTAACTTGCATTATTGCATTTGCAAATACCACTTAAGTCTTGCGGAGTACGAAAGTACTCAACCTTGCTTAATCTATTATTTTAGGTTGATAAGAAAGCGAAGCTCCAAAGATTACCTTTCGTCGGAGGACGTGGGAATTCTGATGATGCGATCTTTCTAGGGATTTATGCCTTGTCAGCTGCCTGAGGGTTGAATGGGCACACTACAAGATTTTGCTTCCTCTGTGCTGTATATATATATACTCTGAGTTGTAAGAACACCATGTACAAATAGCTTCCGCTTTAATAAAATGATGTATGCTTGTGATTCCAATTGTTGAAAATGTGCATACTAGCCACTGATCATGGGACTAGTACTGTATGCGCATTAGATTTCTACTTTTGCATTTATGTGCAAATGGGGGTCGTTACAGTTGGTATCAGAGCCATACTGGCCATAGGATAAACCCTAGTTAGAATAGTCGTTAGTGTTAAGGATGAGTTAATTTCAAAATCCTAATTTTAAAACTATTATATTTACAAATTGTAGTCATTGCTATTCTTTCCCTTGTCCTAAGTTTCTACTCTTACCTCTGCTTTCATTTCAATTAAATTCCTCTTTCCTTAAAGCAATCTTCGACCAACAGAGACTCCGATTTCTACATCGACAATCTTGATGGGATGGAAGTCACTCCCTAAAGACTAGTATCGGTAGGTCGAATAAGAGTATAATAGGCTAAGTTATTTAGAACCCATGTATATTAGTTATGTTCATGTTGTGTGCTTTGCTTGAAGATTTTTGTATTGCTTCCCGGGATGCACTCGTGAATGTTTGATATTAGGTTAAAAATTTCACGACGTCGGAACCCTTAATTAATAAGAAAATCTAATTAAAAATATTTTAAGGACTGAAATGTTTCCTAGTAACCTAGCAGAATCTCACCTAAATACCTATCTCCTCTTGACTGCAGGATGCCTAAAACAAAATCCCTAAGAAAACTCATGGGGAATGAGGTCACTCGAAGCTCTAAGCTTGCAAGGGACAGCATTCCAACTCTAGTCCAACCTAATCCGCAGCATCTAGCCACCAGAACATCTACCTCTCGACGCAATGCTCAACAAGAAACACCCCCACCTCCTTCTCAAAATTCAAGTGAAGCTAATTCTGAAGAACAACCGCTTGAAACCCCATCTATGATTCATGTCCTGGCAATGATTGAGCAAGGACTGTTAGTGTTATGCCCTTGAGGCAATCATTTAGATGATTGTAACATGACTATGTTTATGAATAATAATATGATTATTGGTCCAATGAATGTATATCATTGTATTGATCAACAAGTATGTGACTTGATTATGAAGATCTTTACTTAATGATGTAATTCGATAAATATCTCTGATCGGATATCATCGTATAGGACTACGATGAATAGATCAGCACATGTAGTGATCGATGATCATGCTTCATAGATCATGGGATATGGAGATATCATCTCTACATTGTGGACCATGTTGAAGAACATGGGTTAGATAGACCCGCTATGGGACAACGCGAGAATGTTTCATTCTTATGTGTCATCGATGTATCTCATACCTAGAAGATGTATGATCCTTAGACCTGAGATTGTCATATTCCCTACATGTGTAATAGTTTTCCTTGGGGCTATCAAACACTACTTCCTAACCGGATAGTTATAAAGGTAGCTTTCATGTTTACTATGAAACGTGCGAGAGGAAGTGAGCGATAAGATGGAATTTGCCACTCCAATGAAACGGAGATATATGACAAGGCCACTCGTGTGATATGATTAAGAAAGTGCATGGCCATGCCGTGATTGAGGAGTCAATCACAACTTATTAATATATCACGGATACGAGAGATGGATTGAATCATCAAAGGATGACATGCTTCTCGCCTTGAGATCAATCTTCATATACTTGGCAAAGGGATTATTACATGAGTTCTTTTGATAGGTTCTGCTCAATTTGATCACAAGATGTTTGGGAGTTGGCATACTTTGCAAGAAGCCGCTACCAACTATTGGATTGAAAAGGAGTTTTCCAATCCATGTCCAAACGTATGTGAACTCGCAGGTCACACACTTAATGGGTCGGGACGATTAATTTGGATTGATCCGTAATTAATGAACCTCGTGGGCTTAGCATGCTTGGTGGGCCCTGGTTTAGGGTTTCATCTCGTGGCTATATAAGGAGGGGAGGAGGGAGGGCGCAGAGTGTGCTTTCCACGGTTTAGGTTTGATTCACTTGAAACCCTAGCCTCCTCCTCTCGCTGCCCCTGCCGAGCGACTAGGTGCTTGCACACCGACGCACGGCGTTCCATCTCTGGACGTGTGGACTACTGCGGTGACGCTGCTGCGACTGCGGCGTGGGAGGACGATCCACGGCGAGGCGAGGACGATCCACTACATCGACGCAACGACTGCGGCGAGGACGAACCACTACATCGACGCGCAAGGATTCCGCAAATCGCGCCTAGTGGTAATCTTATCTATGATCCCCTTCTTGCGAGTAGCTTTACGGTTGCGCGGTAGTTTTTTTTGTGCTAGCGTAGCATACCGCGCTTCCTTCAAAGTGGTATCGAGCCATCTCGTATAGTTTTGTGATCTCGGATGTTGCACATATGATGTGTGAGGTTAGTAGATTGGATCTATTACATGTTCACCAGTTCATGTGATGAATTGGTGACGGCACCATCGATGAGATCGATCGATTTAGGGTTTGAGGAAAGTGCAAACCGACTCAATCTTGATTTGGGTGAGTCCGCTCATGGTACGACGTTACCCTTACCGGTCGGGTTACCGCCATCGTGGTTTCAAACGTATCCATATGGGACCAAGCCAATCGATCGAGTTGGATTGGGTCAATCTGCTGATCCATGGTAAGCGCAAACAGATTCAATATTGATTTGGGTGAGTCCGCTCATGGTACGACGCGTTGCCCTTACGGTCGGGTTACCGCCATCGTGGTTTCAAACGATCCATATGGGACCAAGCCAATTATATTAGATCGGATTGGGTCAATCTGGTTGATCCGTGGAAATTTTGAGGGTGTTTTCCCATGGCGGAAGACATGCCTCTAAAATTTCCAAGGGCTCGCCTTGATTCTACTGTGGCGCTGCCCTCGGACCCTGAGTCGTAGGGTTGCTTTTGTTTAACTCGTTTTTGCAGGGAATTATGTGAAATAGTATGGCCTATGTGTATGTGATGCATGTAATTTCCACATGGCCTACGTGCCGTGTTAAGCCATAAGGCTATTTAAATTGTATAACGACCTGCGTGTCGACTTGTGATGCTTCAAACCCTCATGTAAAATTCATTATCAAAAGTTGTAAGGAGTTGCATCCATAATGATGAAGACGATGGCTAGGTGAACAAATCAAGCAAGGTGGCTAGGTGAACAACCAAGCATGATGATGGAGATCTTAATGCTAAGGGCCATGCTATTTCACACTTATTTTGATTTTCGTGGATGTGTGTTTTATCCTTGCTATTTTCTTTATGCTCATTGCATGTGATGCTATATTCATAGTAATCTTTGTTCATCCCTATAGTTAAAAATCTTAAATCAAATTGTCCATCCAATTGTTGCACCTATCAAGAATTTAGATCGTTATTGATATGACCGCCAAAGTAGTATATCAATGGCTATCTCAATAGATGATAGGGATGTGTTGGACACATCACGCATAACAATGGCGATTTAAACGAGCTATCAAAACGGTTTTGGGCTTGAGGACATAAGTGGTTGGGATTTGATTTCAGAATGAAGGAACCTATACAAGACAATTGGTGTCTAGGAAAACACACATGAGGCAGGTTTCTTAATTGGCACCCGAATACGGAAGTGCTCCTCCTCATTGAGCCCTTGGGGCAGTTGACTGGCCATGAGTCAAGTTGATGGAGGCATTCATTACTTGTTTTCATACTCAACAAACAAGAGTTACATATGATGTAATTAGCAAAGGTGTTGCTTACCTATGTCATTAAATTTCTAGCAGTGATGACAAAGCTCACTAGTGTTTAATGAATATGGATCTTGAATACTCACTATGTGTCTATAAAAGGACATAAAATAGGAGTGTCTTTAATTAAAAAGTTTAATAAAAGTTTTACATAAACATAGTGCTTAGAATCTTTGCATATTTTTGTTGTAGTTCAATGGCACCTTCTCCTACTCCCGCTACACCGGTTTTGCTTTGAGATCGGTTTTGGAAAGGGAAAACTGAATGGAACTAATTTTGTTGATTGGTATCGCAACCGAGAATTGTTCTCAAGCATGAAAAGAAGGACTATGTTCTAGAGAATCCAATTCTGATGAACCACCAAAATGCTGCTCGCAATTTGAGGGTTGAATATGAAAAGCATGTTAATGCTTCAGAGAGTCACTGTCTCATGCTAGTCACAATGGACTCGAGCTCCAAAAGCAATATGAGGACCAAGATGCTTACAATATGATTGTGGGCTTGAAGGGCATGTTTGGGAATCAAGCAAGAGCTGAGAGGTATGGTATCTCAAAGCTTTTATTTGCTTGTAAGTCGGGTCAAGGCATCCGGTCACCCTCATGTGATCAAGATGATTGGTTACATTGGGAGATTGGAAAACTTGAGTTTCCCTTAGCCTCGGTTTGGCCACAGATGTTATTCTCCGGTCTACGCCTCGAGCTTTGAGCCATTCATTATGAATTTTCATATGAATAGCATGGAGAAGAGCCTAACCGAGCTACATGGGATGCTCAAGGCATGCGGAAAGCATTAAGAAAAACCCAATCATGTGATGATGGTTCGAAAACAACCGCTTTCAAAAGAGAAAGGCTAAGGTCGGGGAACGGAAAGAGCAAGGGCAAGGGCAAGGCTCAAGATGAGATCGCGAGCCTCAAAACTAAGCTTCGAAGCTTAAAGTTGGCCCTCAACCTGATACCCAATGCTTCTATTGCAAGAAATCGTGGCATTGGAAACGGAATCGCAAAAGTACAGCGATAAGAAGAATGGAAATGTGGTTTCCACTTCGTATTAATGTTATAGAAATTAATCTTGCTACTTCTTCACTCAGCTCATGGGTATATGATACCGGTTCGGTTGCTCACATTTGCAATTCGTTGCGGGGTGATAAAGAGTAGAGACTTGGCAAAAGGAGAAGTGGATCTTCGTGGGGAATAAAGCAAGAGTTGTTTGGTCTTGCTGCTGGCACATACCCATTGCATTTGCCTTCGAGATTAGTTTTAGAACTCAATAATTGTTATTTTGTTCCATCTTTGAGTAGAAACATTATTTCATCTTCTTGTTTGGAACATGAAGGTTATGATTTCGAATAAAGAACTTTGTTTGTTCAATATTTTTGAATGATATGTATTATGGTCGTTGCCCCATGGTGGATGGGTTGTACGCCCTGAACTCAAGAAAACCTGTCTATAATATTAATGTAAAAAGGCACCGCCTAATGATTTGAACCCTACCTTTTGTGGCATTGTCGCTAGGTCATATAAATGAGAAGCGCATGAAGAAGCTCCATGGTGATGGACTTCTAACCTCATTTGATTTTGAATCATTTGAAACATGTGAATCTTGTTTTCTTGGCAAGATGACAAAAGCCCTTTCACAGTGTTTTAGTGAGAGAGCAAGTGAATTATTGGCCCTAGTACATACAGATGTATGTGGACCAATGAGCTCGATTGCTAGGGGTGGGTTTCATGATTTTGTAACTTTTACCGATGACTTCAGAGATATGGATATATCTATTTAATGAGGTATAAATCAAACTTTTGAAAGGTTCAAAGAGTTTCGAACGAAGTACAAAATCAACTTGGCAAAACAATAAAACACTTACGATCCGATCGTGGTGGCGAATACTTGAGCCAAGAGTTTGGTGATCATTTAAAGCAATGTGGAATCGTTCGCAACTTACTCCGCCAGAACGCCTCAATGGAATGGTGTGTCCGAACGACGAATCGGACTTTATTAGATATGGTTCGGTCAATGATCACCAAACAGATCCGCCATTATCCTTTGGGGTTTCGCTCTAGAGACAATTGCGTTCACTTTGAATAGGGTCCCATCAAAATCCGTTGAGAAGACACCATATGAGATATGGATCGAGAAGACCCATGTTGTCATTTCTCAAGATATGGGGATGTGAGGCTTATGTAAAACATTTACAATCGATAAACTCGCACCTAAATCGTAAAAATGCTTTTTGTGGGTATCCTAAAGAAACAAAAGGATATTACTTTTACAAAAGAAACGAGAACAAAGTTTTTGTTGCTCAAATGGTGTCTTTTGGAGAAAGAGTTTCTTTCAAAAGAAATCGAGAGGAGTGATGTGTATCTTGATGAAGTTCGAGAATCACATGAATATGTTCAAGCTACCTCTGAACCTTCACAAGATGTACAAAGTGTTGTACAACTTGTGGAAGAGACTCCACCCCACGTAGGTCGGGAGGCCACGCCATGTACCTATTAGATATGGGATGACATATTATTGTTGGACAATGATGAGCCCACGACTTATGAAGAAGCAATGATGGACCCAAACTCAAAAATGGCTTGAAGCCATGAGATCCAAATTCAATCCATGCATGACAATCAAGTTTGGAACTTGGTCGATTCACTGATGGTGTAAAACCATTGAGTGCAAATGGATTTTCAAGAAAAGATAGACGAGATGGAAATGTTCAGATCTATAAGGCACGGTTGGTGGCAAAGGGTTTCAAACAAGTTCAAGGAGTTGACTATGATGAAACTTTCTCACCGTAGCCATGCTCAAGTCTGTCCGGATCATTTTAGCTATTGTCGCATATTTTGATTATGAAATATGGCGATGGATGTCAAAACAGCCTTCCTTAATGGGAATCTTTCTCGAGGATATATACATGATACAACTCAAGGCTTTGTTGATCCTAAATATGCTAAAAGGGTATGCAAGCTTCAAAGATCCATTTATGGGTTAAAGCAAGCATCTAGGAGTTGGAACATTCGCTTTGATGAAGTAGTCAAAGGTTTTGACTTTATCAAAAATGAAGAAGAGCCTTGTGTTTACAAGAAGGCTAGTGGGAGCGCACTTGTATTTCGATTTTGTATGTGGATGACATATTATTAATCGGGAATGACATTCCTATGCTTGAAGATGTTAAGACTTCATTGAAAAGGAGTTTCTCAATGAAGGACTTGGGAGAAGCATGCTATATCTTGGGCATAAAAATCTATAGAGATAGATCAAAAGGTTAATTGGATTAAGTCAGAAACGTACATTGACAAGATATTGAAAGGTTCAATATGCATGAATCCAAGAGAGGTTTCATGCCAATGTCACATGGCATCGATCTCTGCAAGAATCGGTGTCCTTCGACATCCGATGAGCGAGACAGATGAGCAAGATTCCATATGCTTCACTATTGGGTCTATTATGTATGCCATGATCCGTACACGCCTGATGTCTCATATGCTCTAAGTGTCACGGCGGATACCAAGCGGATCCTGGTGATGGTCATTGGATAGCCGTAAAAATATCTTGAAGTACTTGAGAAGAACTAAGGGTATGTTCCTTGTTTTTGGAGGTGAGGAAGATCTGTTGCAAAGGGTTACACCGATGCAAGCTTCCAAACCGACAAAGATGATTTTCGATCGCAATCCGGTTTGTGTTTACACTTAATGGAGGAGCGATGGTGGAAGAGTTCCAAGCAAAACACGGTGGCCGACTCTACGACAGAAGCGAGTACATTTGCGGCTTCGAGGCCGCAAAGGAGGCCGTGTGGATTAAGAAGTTTATCACGAGCTTGGTGTGGTCGCTAGTGTCTCTAGTCCAATGGACATCTATTGTGATAATAGTGGTGCCATTGCACAAGCAAAAGAGCCTAGATCACATCAAAGTCTAAACACATACTCCGCCGCTTTCACCTTATTCACGAGATTGTGGATAGAGGTGACTTGAATATGCAAAGTACATACTGAAGCCAATGTGGCCGATCCGCTGACAAAGCCACCGCCACGACCTAAGCATGAGGCGCACACAAGGTCTATTGGTATTAGATACTTAATTGATTGACTCAAGTGCAAGTGGGAGATTGTTAGTGTTATGCCCTTGAGGCAATCATTTAGATGATTGTAACATGACTATGTTTATGAATAATAATATGATTATTGGTCCAATGAATGTATATCATTGTATTGATCAACAAGTATGTGACTTGATTATGAAGATCTTTACTTAATGATGTAATTCGATAAATATCTCGATCGGATATCATCGTATAGGACTACGATGAATAGATCAAGACATGTAGTGATCGATGATCATGCTTCATAGATCATGGGATATGGAGATATCATCTCTACATTGTGGACCATGTTGAAGAACATGGGTTAGATAGACCCGCTTATGGGACACTGCGAGAATGTTTCATTCTTATGTGTCATCGTGTATCTCATACCTAGAAGATGTATGATCCTTAGACCTGAGATTGTCATATTCCCTACATGTGTAATAGTTTTCCTTGGGGCTATCAAACACTACTTCCTAACCGGATAGTTATAAAGGTAGCTTTCATGTTTACTATGAAACGTGCAGAGGAAGTGAGCAATAAGATGGAATTTGCCACTCCAATGAAACGGAGATATATGACAAGGCCACTCGTGTGATATGATTAAGAAAGTGCATGGCCATGCCGTGATTGAGGAGTCAATCACAACTTATTAATATATCACGGATACGAGAGATGGATTGAATCATCAAAGGATGACATGCTTCTCGCCTTGAGATCAATCTTCATATACTTGGCAAAGGGATTATTACATGAGTTCTTTTGATAGGTTCTTCAATTTGATCACAAGATGTTTGGGAGTTGGCATACTTTGCAAGAAGCCGCTACCAACTATTGGATTGAAAAGGAGTTTTCCAATCCATGTCCAAACGTATGTGAACCTGCAGGTCACACACTTAATGGGTGGGACGATTAATTTGGATTGATCCGTAATTAATGAACCTCGTGGGCTTAGCATGTTTGGTGGGCCCTGGTTTAGGTTTCATCTCGTGGCTATATAAGGAGGGAGGAGGAGGCGCAGAGTGTGCTTTCCACGGTTTAGGTTTGATTCACTTGAAACCCTAGCCTCCTCCTCTCGCCGCCTCTGCCGAGCGACTAGGTGCTTGCACACGACGCACGCAGCGCCCATCTCTGGACGTGTGGACTCATGCGGTGACGCTGCTGCGATCAAGGCGTGGGAGGACAATCCACGGCGAGGCGAGGACGATCCACTACATCGACGCAACGATCGCGGCGAGGACGAACCACTACATCGACGCTGCGAAGGATTCCGAATCGCGCCTAGTGGTAATCTTATCTATGATCCCCTTCTTGCGAGTAGCTTTCTGGTTGCGTGGTAGTTTTTTTTTTGTGCTAGCGTAGCATACCGCGTTTCCCTTCAAGGACGTCAGTCTGATGCACTCCTACTCCAACAGATGGTGCAAAATACTACCAACCTTAGCACAACCTTCGCTAGGGATGGAAGTAGTGATACACCACACCACTCCAAGTTGGGAGAGTTTCTGAAAACTCAACCACCGACTTTCTCCTCATCAGCAGAACCTCTTGACGTTGATGATTGGCTCTGTTCTATCGAGAACAAGCTAGCCATTGTGCAATGCAATGACTATGAGAAGGTCTTCTGTGCTTCATATCAGCTGCAAGGATGAAAGACCATGTGGAGGTCTATCCCTGATGGTGATGAGTAATTGACTGTGGTTTAGCATGTTGTGCTTGAATTTGAGTTTGATCCCAGTGGTCAGGTCTTTGGTTGGTCGGAGACCAGTTGTCCGACCCAGAGTGGTCTAGGCTTTGGCTGGTCGGAGACCAGTGATCAGACCTCGAGTGGTCGGGATGAAGACCAGTGGTCCGACCCCGAGTGGTCGGGACGAAGACCAGTGGTCGGGATGGAGGCCGCGGTCGCACCCGAGTGGTCGGAAGAAGACCGCTGGTCGACCCGAGTGGTCAGGACGAAGACCAGTGGTCAGACCCCGAGTGGTCAGGACGAAGACCAGTGGTCAGACCTCGAGTGGTCGGGATGGAGACCAGTGGTCAGACCCCGAGTGGTCGGGAAGAAGACCAGTGGTCAGACCCCGAGTGGTCGGGATGGAGACCAGTGGTCAGGTCTGTGGTCGGGATGGAGACCAGTGGTCAAGTCTGTGGTCGGGATGGAGACCAGTGGTCAGACCATGTGTGGTCGGGTTTCTTTGGTCGTAGTAGTGTATATCTTTCTCGCTGAGATGGATATGTGTTGTTGGACATTGCTATGTGATGTGGTTCCTTGTCTATGATGGTTGCAGGACTTTGGAGCTAGGTCATGGTGAGGCGAAGGAGATCAGGACTAGGCTGGGAGAGCTGAGGTCCAGATGATCAAGGTGTCGCCAAAGATGACTGAGGCCAGGGAGTAGCTGCAAGCCGAGAAGACAAAGGAATGGATGAGATGCTAACTTGGAGCTGCTCTGATCGAGGAGGACCGTTGGATCGCGGTCAGGAAGATAGAGTAGCGGGTCAAGTTGGTATGGTTTGAACAGCGTGCAAAACCCGTTGTGTTGTTGGGTTTCGGGTCAGCCCATGCATAGCTGTGTGAGTGGGTAAAATCTCAGCCCTTGATGGAGTGCTCTAGGGTTTAGAGGCTCATCCAAGGGTGGTGGTGGTCCAAGCCTGCTTCAAATATACAGGGAGAGGGGTGTCTCCTTGGGGGTGAGCAGGTGAGGAAAGTGTACGTGAGTAGTTGAGAGTTGTTGAGAGTGACAGTGTAAGGATCAAATCCAGGCTCTTGGATGTTGGATTAGGATTGAAGAAGAACATCCAAAGGTGGGAATTGATCCCAGGTCACTATAAATAGAGGGGTAGGGGCAGCCTCCCCTCTGTGAAGGTTCTGAGGTTTTTGCTGCTCGTTTGAGTTTTGCCCACTTTGTTGTGAGGCTTTGTAAACCTCCCTTCCAGAAATGAAATGTTCTTCACTTATATTCTTGTTTCATTTCTCTTATGTATTTACATTACGCACTTAAATTCTGTTATCTAAATTCCGCATTTACTTACTTGCAATTTACTTTACGTAATTTAGATTTGCCTCATCTCCTTCTACATGCTTTTGAGTCCTTTTTGAAATTCATGATTGATGAACTCTTCTCTGGATTCGGTGCTTTCAATCATTTAGGCAATCCTTGCGTTCTTGTTGCAAGTTGTAAATCTGTGTTCTTAAAGTGCGTACACGTGTGACTTGCAGTTCGTTAGTCTTGATTAGCTTCTGGTTCTTATTGCCAAGGATGAAATATTGCTGGATGAATCTTCTATAGATCATATCCCAATCATCTAGGCAATCTACAACCTCTTCTATTCAGTTTTGGAAGAAACCAATTTCTGTGCCTAGTTTTCAGATAGTGTTTCTATCTATTTGAAGGGTTGTTTCTTCGTGTACTTACTTGCTGTGATTTGTGGAGAGTTATCCAAGGATATTCTGACCATCAACTCCCACCAGCAAGTTAGGGGTAAAGTCTGTGTTCGTGACTCTGTTTTTGGTGTTGCATTTGTTAAACTGAAAAGGGACGGAACCTTGGTATCAATTCCTTCGATTGATGACTGAAATAGGTTCCTGACATCCTTAGGGAGGTGCACACCAAGTTTCACTGTTTTTGGATCAGCCGATCAAAAGTTACATCGATTTCTGTTTTTAAGATCGTGCTGATTTTACTGTTCATCCGACCCCGAGTACTGTTCATCCGACCTCTGTAGGTCGGACGTACTGTTCATCGGTCGGGAGGTACTGTTCATCTGAGTACTGTTCATCCGACCTCCGCAGGTCGGACGCACTGTTCATCCGGCCGGGATACTGTTCACCCAAACACTATTCACCCCGAGTACTGTTCATCCGACCTCCGCAGGTCGGGCGTACTGTTCGTCCGGTCGGGATACTGTTCACCTGTACACTATTCACCTGAGAACTGTTCATCCGACCACTTCGGGTCGGGAGTACTGTTCATCCGACCACTTCGGGGTCGAGATTACTGTTCATCCGACCACTTCGGGTCGGGAGTATCGCTCATCCGACCAAAGGCTTTGGTCGGGAGTACGCTCATCCGACCTCTGTAGGTCGGGGGTACTGTTCATCCGACCAGAGATACCCGACCAGTGTAGTTTCTTTCTGGTCTTTTGGTGGTTTGAATTCTAGGGGGAAAGTTTATTCGAAAAATTTTATTTGGCTCCTATTCACCCCCCCTCTAGTCGCCTTTTTCGATCTTTCAAAGGAGTTGCAGCAATCTGGTGGGAGAACCATCATACAATTCTTTCAGAAGGTCAAATTATATCTTGGATAGCATTTAAAGAAGCCTTCCGCCGAAATCACATTCCTGCGAGCATCATTGAATTAAAAAAAAAAGAATTTATGGAATTGAAGCAAGGGAACTTATCATTGATGGAACATCTACACCGCTTCAATCTTCTATCTCGTTATGTTCCTTCAGAAGTGTCAGATGAGGCTCGAAGAATTGAGCACTTCCGAGAACACTTAAGTGATGAGATTAAATGGATGCTAGTCGCCCATGATATTCATGATTTCCAAACTTTAGTGGATAAAGCCATCCGAGTAGAGGTTGATCATCCCTCAAAGCAGCATTTTGGCAGCCATCCAATGTTCAGCAATCTACATCACAACTGCAGAATTATGAAGATCAAACCTCTCAATCCCAACAATACCAAGTGCAAGCTTTTCGCCCTCATCAGTCCTTAGTTCATCCACCACAACAAACAAGATTATCCTCTGACACACAGAACCAGGCAACCTATGTTTATCCCAAGAAGAACTTTGTACAACCTTCTTCTCAACAGCAATCCTCAAGTCGATCTCGTATGACTGGAAACTCACAAGTCTCCAAGTCATCATCTGCTTCATTACAAGATATTAATCATGGTCGTCTACACCATGTAACAGCAAAAGAAGCTCATGATGCACCTGATGTGGTACTGGGTACATTCCTTGTTCACTCTGTACCTACATTGGTGTTATTTGATTCTGGCGCATCACATTCCTTTATATCCAAGAACTTTATCAGGAAACATCAATTACAAGTCGAGCTACTTCCCACAAAAATGACAATTTATTCCCCTGGAGCAACCATGCAAACCTCAAGACTCTGTTCCGAGATCTGCATTGAAATAAAGGGAGTACCATTTCGTGTTGATCTCATTGTTATCGAAACCTCGGGTATAGATGTGATTCTTGGTATGCATTGGTTTTCTAAGCACAACAAAGGCAGTGATATACCGGCAAGGATTGCCTATTCTGTAGTAGTGTTTGGTGTATAGATAAGTTCTTACAAAATTTGCAGATCAGCTGTCCTTAATAAGAATGACCAAGGAGTATGCTTCTAAAATTCTTTACTTGTTTCTTTTTAAAAGCTTATATATTGAGCTAGAAGTATCTTGTTTAATTTGAGCTTATGCTCCTTTTGTAATATCATCGGAAGTCATGATTTAGTCGTGGGGACTTCTTTGGTTTTGTTTTGGGTAGGTTTGGGCAGCTTTGGGCTGATCTGGACCTTGAGGGTTTGTTTCTGGACCCTTTGAGGTGGGTTTCGGCCCATGTGGGATAGGGTTTTCTTGCCAAACCCTAGCCTACCCCTCCTCTTCCTCCCAGGGCCGAACCACCTCCTCCCCACAACCCCAATTCCAGCCGCCACCTCCCCCTTTCATGCCCTTTGCTTAGCAGCCATCTTCCCCCTCCTCTGCCATGCACTTGTGCCCTGGCCTCCCACTGCACCCTTGCCTTTCTCCTTGTGTGGATTTTGCCTTGGAGCTGCCCTTGGTGGAGGTTGTCTACGAGGAGAGGTGTTGATCACTCGATCCGAAGGAAGGGAACCGTAATCGTTGTTGATCCAATGACTCTTCGGGTGAAGGTAAAATTGTAGGTTGTTTTTGTGGTAGGGGTACTATAATTGGGAGATGTTAGTGCTGAATTGGGATGAATATATGGTGTTTATCCCAGGTAGATGTAGTTTAGTTGGTCACCTAGTTGTTTTGGGTAGCCCATGTTTCACGCAGATTCTAGATATGATCTTCAAATCAGTTTTGTGGCACATATTATTAGTTCTAGATGGGTTGGATGTTGTGAAAATTGTAGATTATCATGTTAAGTTTCATTAGAGATCAAGAACATGAAATTTAGTTAAGCGGATTAAGAGTTATGGCCATTTGAAGCCCTGCTGTCCAGAATCTGTTTTTGTTGGAAGCAACCGTGGTAAATTGAGTATAAGGGCTATTTAATATCGAATTAAATTATTTCAATAACAAGAGAAAGCTAGGAAATTTCCTTTATATTTCAAAAATGTCATCGTTTTCTTAATTTGGAGTTGCATATAAATAGTTACGAAATTGTGAAGTCTGTTGTCTTGGATGACAACAGATCGATTTTCTGGGCTGAATTCGAGGGATTAGATGTATTAATTAAAAAAGATGGATAACTAGAAAGTTGTGGGTGATCCTTTGTTGTTTTCATAAAGTATATGTTTTTTAATGTTTGGACTCTTGGGCTAAGGGTTATGGTCTTCCGACCGCCAGGACAACATATAGGGGTGAGCTACCCGGCAAGTGAGAAGGTTCAAAAAAAAGGGTTATGCGTAGGTGCGTTATCGTTATGGTAGATATTTGTACTGCTAGTACATGATTTTGAGATGGATAAATATGTTTATTGTAGGAGTGTGATTTCGGGAGTGTCCTCAACCTCACGCCACTCCATTCCTCGTGGATAAAGAAGCAAGTACATCGTATAATGATGATGAGATGACATGAATCGATATTTAAATTGCTAGTTGACATCTTGCTATCATATTTGTCTGTAATATATTATTGTTATTGATTATGCTCATGATATGTTGTGATCATGTTAATGATGGAAAGAATGAAATATGGTATAATTCATATCATTTGCATATGTGCATTCATGATGAAAGAGGTGACCCGTGTGGGTCTCTGTGACCCACTTGTGGAGGGCACGAAAGCCCTACTGCGCTAGGCCCCTCCACGGGATGTGTATAGGAGTAAGACCTACTTCGTAGGCCCCTCCTCTGGGATAGAAGGGAGAGTACGACACCGACGGATGTGCACTTGTAAGGCCCCCATTTTTGATAATGAATATTAATAGTGGGTACCTGTATGCACCAAGATTTGGCAAGAATATGGATGCATTATTAGGCTAAGGATTAAGAGATATTGTAGCCGACATCGGACATGGAAAGATGTAAGTTCCCAAAAAATGGAATAAAATGAAAATAAATATTTTGAACTTAAGTATGATCCTTTCTGAATTTTCTTGGCAATATTGGTTTTTACTGGACTTTGTTGGATTTATGTCTTGTGTGAAAAATCAAATAAATAGAATTAATCAATAGATAATGGTAAAAAGTAAAAGGTAAAAGTAAAATCGTCAAAAATTGATATTAAATATCAGGAAGACTTAGGTGAATCATTTCATCTGACAAATGAATTTTAATGCAAAGGATAATGAAATGATTATTGAAAAGACACCTTTTGAACTTCAAACAGTGCACGAACAGAATTTATCAAAAATCTTACAAAATTATATTCATCTGAAACATTTACCATAATATCCTAATAGCATTATTTAGCTCTAGTAAAAAATGTGAAAAATTAATAATATCAATTAAGGCCTTTTAAAATTCAACAACAGAAACCCTAGAAATCTGAAATTTGCAATGTAAGAATTAATAGAAATTAAATATGAAATATTTTAATCTAAAATTTTTACATAAGGAGTCTTAGACCAAAATAAACTCTTAAAAATAAACACTCTTAAAAAAATTCAAAAATATTTGAAATAACCGATTCACCGAATCTGTTCGTTGCTCATGATCATTCCTGCCACGTCCATCCTCAGGAAGCCTTTTGCCATACCCCTGCCATACCATGCTGACCTGCTCCAAAAAATATCACGCGCCACCTCGCCATTTCTGCATAGACCGCTGCCAAATTCAGGTTGCGTTCAAACACTATAATCTTATCCAATGTCGCCTATAAATACCAAATCAGTGTCACTTGAGAACATCTCCTCGCCTCTGATCATCCACAAAAGTCCGTGCATTAGCCTAAGCTCTCTTTTATTCATCTTTGTCGCAGAGACCCAAAGAAGGGAAAACAACCATTTGAGCACATTCGGTATTTATCTCTCAAATTGATTCAATCTAGAGCTTTCCCATATGCCCTAGGTTACTGTTCATGCTTCATCTTCCATCCTCCACCCCTGTAGCACCTCCAAGCCGATGCATTTATTCTTCGGTACCGGCGACTGGTGGTAGCTCGACTCAAGCAATCTCCGACCTATCTCTTAGGTAAAATAGAGCTTTAGCAGTTCACTGATGCTTAATGAGTTGTCGCTCAGAGAAAATATGGTCGTCGGCGAGCTCTTGCATGTTCAGCCATGGAATCGCTGCACCCTCATGGTGGCGGCCACCCTTTCGGCCACCTCCGGCTAAATGGATCATGCTGGAGTTGTAGGTGCTACCCATTCCGCCGTGCCAGAGCTAGTTCGCCGGCGGCGAACCAAGAACCGAGCTCTCGGTTCTTGTGTCACTGACGAATAAGTCCCGGATGTCAGTCACTAAGTGCTCGGGAATCACTGACTCACGGGCCCGGCATGACAGCCTCACTAAGCCGCCGGCCCACACCCCAATCGCTCCCATCTCTTATGTGCGCTGACAGGTGGGATGCCTCTGTCAATCGATAGCCGCGTCGCCCGGTCTCTGACCTGTGGTCCCGTGTTGTCAGCGGCTGCGGCCTGAATCAAATAAGCCTAGCGTGAACAGTAGCGAAAGCCGCTTTCCAAGCTGCGCTAGCGTATTTTGCTATTTCGGTTTATTTTCCAGACCCGAGATAATTCAATTAGCTATAACTTTTTGAACCATAGATCCAAATTGAATGAAAAAATTTTCTAAAATCATATAAAATCAATTAAATGCAGAATATGCAATAATATATTGAAAATGATCTCTGGGTGAATTTGAAATTGAAACTTAAAGAAAAGACATGAAGAAAGACTGTACATAAAAGTTTTGAAAACAAACTCGGAATTGAATGAAACCAATTTTAATGGAACCCTTATGCTTCCAGAAACCCAAATATACAAAAATATTTTAATCCCGCCCTTGTTTGGATTATTTTCTATTAAAGATTAATTTCAATACCTTAAATATTCAAAAATGCATAAACTATGTAAAAGAAATCTAAAGTAAATAAAAATAATTTCTAAATACTAGTATGTCAGTAGTTTACTTGAATATGCCAAAATATTTAAGAAATGAAAGTTGATCTGAATATGCTTTAGGAATAAGTATATGATCCAAGTGTACAAAATGTATATATATGCATGAAGGGTAACTAGTAGTGTATATATATATATATATATGTGAATATAATGAGAAGTAAAATCATGATTCATGAAAAACTAGATCATAGATAAATCATACCATACCATACAACAAAGTCATTAAAATATGTTATAGCTTATGCTTAAGTCCCTTAGCTGAAATATGCATCCTTATAATATATATATTTGAGGATTTAAAGTATATGTATATATATAACCTTATAAATTAAGTATCAGATTAGGTAGAGCTAATATTAGCATATTCTTAAAGATAAGATCAAGATAATTGACGGGACCCGAATATGCAAATACGGACCCTCGTGTATACTGCACTAGTCCAGGATCACGCTAGTGCACACAGGATCAACATCGGTAAATATCACAATCATACACAGTGGAAACATTATGAAAGACATCATATATTAAATAATACTAGTTGAATGACCTTAAGGTCAACTTACATGACTATGCCTCGCTAGGCTGAATAACAAATTAGATTGTAGTGGAATGAAAACGTAGATAAACCCTTTAGTATACCACAGGCAACTGACAAGGCTTGCACCCTAAACATTCGTCTCCTTCTGGTACATCTCCTCTGGCATGGATGCAGACTCCTCAACTGGTGATGTTGTCGTGGGCATGGTGAGTACTTAAAGAACTGAACAATTGTGCACAAAATGTAATTCTATGTAACTATATGCAAGGCTTATTCCAAAGGAAAAGGCTATTATGGCTATTTTAAAATAAGCAGCATTTATCAACAAATATAATAAACAGATTGTAAAAACTATAAAACAAATAACAATGACAGATAGAATCAACATTTCTCAAGTAAACCAAAGTTCCAAAACTAAATCAAGTTCCAACTTTCCATGTGGCAATCCAGCCATCCCAACCAAATTTGCCATTTTATTAAACAAACCCTTAACTGTAATTCCCTATCATTGCTCAATATCGCAAGCACGGCTATTCGAATAGATTCACACTCTACAGAAGTTATGCACTTTACCCACACGATATGATCATCTCTTGTTGCCAAGCTATTGACATACTTCCTTTGGTGTGTCGACGGAGAGATCACGACAAAGCCTTTACAACGCTCTGGCTTAACCCAGTACTACCCACTAAGGTTTCAACACTGGTGGGTCTGAAAACCACAACCAGTGCCCCTATCTTGCGCCATGTGAGTTGCTCCATAACTCGGGAACTCACACCGCTATTGATAGTACCAAGCTAAGATATCACAAAATAATCAGCTAGGCTGTCCCATGCTAGTAATGTGGTTGCATGATTGACTCAGGACAAAGGCTTGCAAGGTTAAGTCCTTAAGATGTTCGAGCAAGACTTCCACATACCCTTTGCCCATCAGGCCCACCTGTGCATACTCGCCCATTGCTACTTGCCACAATCTAAATGATTACCACCCAAGTTGATTACCAAGCGCCACGTGCCATCAACAATTCAACATCGTTGCGTGACATGACCGCCACTACAACTCAATCTCATCGTGTGATCTCAAATGACACACAAGTTCATATCATTATTACATATTCCATTAGTCAAGATAAAACATTGATGATTCAGGTACATGTGATGACGTGGCATGGCTAAGTAGCTAACACAGTCTAACCATCCCGCGTTGATTTTAGTATTAACCAACTATAGTGAACCAATCTAGGGTGACAATAGATCATGGCATACAAATGACAAGGTAGGGGTATAGATCAATTTGGTATAATAGTTAAGTCCCATTAATTGAAACAATTGTATACATGAAATAATATGCAATAAGGTAAAATCAATATAGAGATTTTATAAACATGTTTCCAACATGATCAAAGCACAACTTGCCTTGGAATAGGTCCTGGTCTTGCTCTGAAAATTGATCTTGGATCGACGGATTCTCCTCTAAAGTGTCGCACAATTCAACGTCTACGTGAACCGAAGGAGAAAAGAAAATAAATACCAAAATAGAGAGCAAACAATTTCTAAAAATAAAATAAAATACACCACTAAATAGATCTAAATTTTTCAAATTTTTGGAAATTTGAATCACCTCAATCAGAGCTCGTATGAGGGAGAACGGTCTCGTGGAAGATTCAAAAATCATAAAAAAATGAAAATTGGAAAATCAATAATAAACCGAATTATTTTTATTAAGAAAAACTGTATTACTGCATCATGATGACGTCGGGCTGACGTCATGGCCACTCGGACCAATCACGTGTCGACACATCGCTTTGTTCCATAGACCAGGTCCACAGGACCACCTCTGGTCCACCGTGGACGCGGTCCACAGCTCCTCACGACTCGTGCCAACACACGGTTGTCCCGGACTGGCTCGGCAGGCGACGCGATCTGGGTTGAGCATCAGGATCTAACGACCATTATTCCAAGCCCACGCGGCTAGATCTGGAATGCCCATCCAAGATCTAACGGCTAATGCTTACGGAAGCATTCACTGTTGATTTGCAACGTGGCTCAATCTCTAACATCCGCTCCCGATCCGATGGTCAGCAAAGCTCCAACCAGTGATGGTGGCACGGAGATGATGTTCACATCGGATGCGAGAACGACAACGAGCCCGACAGCGCTGCGACGATAGAACAACGACGTTTCTTTGCTGTGTAGACGCGTCTTGAAGTGATGGTCCCGAATCTGACCTCCAAGCGACGAGCGGACACCGGACGATGGCACAAGAGTGGGAAAACCGACGGCGACAAAGAAGAAAACTCTAACGAGTTCGCGCAAGAAGCAGATGGCGACGCAGATAACGAGACCGGAGGCGAAACGCGCAGCTCGAGACGGCGATCCCAGAAAACAAGGCGGCAACTTAAATAGGCCCCTTGGGAGGCATGTTGGGCGAGGAATCCGTGGCGAATTCAGCAGCGGCGACGGAATCCCGCTGCGATACGGTAAGGCCAACGCAGCTCCATCCCACGTGTCCATGTGGCGGCGAATCAACGGCTCAGAGCGCAGCGACGACGCGGTGGAACAACGGCCACACGATGCTGATCCAACAGCTGCGATACTAGGTTTCCCGGCAATCAGGCCCAACGGCGGCGACTGGGTTGGCGGCGCGGAAAATGAGCCGGCCCATTACTGTTCATTTCTTTTTTAACGCTTTTCGATTTAATTTAATTCCCGAAAATAGATTAATTTGTTTAAGGTAATAAAATTATCATGAAAAATCTAGGAAAATTCTCAAAAATAATTTGAGAAATTTTAAACTCGAATAAAATATTTTTGGTACAACTTTATATTAACTTTATCTATATTTAAATAAATTTTCACAAAAAGACAATATACATAATTTAAACTAACTCCAAATAAATTCCAGAAAAATCCAATAAAAAGCACAAATAACAATAAACTAAGATTATAAGCAAATTTTGGGATGTTACAAACCTCCCCCCTTAACAGAATCTCGACCCCGAGATTCAGGGATAACTAGAGAATAGGTTTGGGAATTCTGACTTTAGTTCCTTTTCACAATCCCATGTTGCTTCATTTTTTGAATGATTGCTCCATTGAACTCTGTAGAAGTGAACAGACTTATTCCCGGTCTTGCGCTCCATCACATCAACAATCTTGATCGGCTACTCCTTTTAGGTCAAATCCTCTTGTAGTTCAATTGCTTCTAACGACGTCTGCTTTGCTGGCACTCTGAGGTACTTCTTAAGCTAGGACATATGGAACGTGTCACGCACTCTCACCAATGACTGCAGCAACTCTAATTGATAAGCAACCTCCTCAACGACTCAAATCTTGAACGGACCAACATATCTTGGCGCAAACTTCCTGTTATCGTGAAACCTTTTGACACCTTTAAGGGGGTACTCTAAGATTCACAAAATCATCTCGCTCAAAGCTCAATTCACGATGATGATTATCAACGTAGCTCTTCTGTCTTGTCTGTGCTACCTTTAACCTCTCTCTAACCATAGTAATTTACTCTTCAGCTTCCTTGAGAATATCAGCTCAAACACCAAACGCCCTCCCGTCTCGTTCCAATTCAATGTGGTACGACAGGCACGACCATGCAAACACACTATCCTTGACATATATAGCTCTCCCAAGCGATCTCCTGAATAAGTCGTTTTTACTGGTATGAAGTGAGCAACTTTATTCAAATGATCAACGATGACCCATATGGAATCATATCCATTCTAGGTCCTAGGTAAATTCTCAGCGCTTTCGGTCTTATTACTGGTTTGCCTCCTAATTCCACTTAAAAACCTGTAATGACTGTAGCGAATCAACAGGTCTCTGATGCACTACCTTCACTCTTTGACATTCATCACTTATAACAACATATTTAGCAACTTTACACTTGATCCTAGGCCACCAAACCTTTTCTTATGTTCATGATACATCTTAGCACTTCCTGGATGAATCGAATACTTGAAATCATGGGCTTCTTCAAGAATCAACTGTTGAAGCTCCTTCTTATTCGGTACACAAATTCGACCTTTGAACCACATCGTACCTTGCTCAGCCAAAGTGTAATTTTTGGGTAAGCCTTCATCTTTCTTGGACTTGATTCTATTGATCTTCTCATCATCTTTCTGACCTTCTCTTATCTGATCCTCAAGCGTTGGCTTCACTTCCCAGGCTGCTACAAATCCTTGCGAAACAACTTCCAACTTTAACTTTTGAAACTCTTTACACAGCTCTGGTTGATTATCCGTTACTAGCATATTTGCACTATGGCTCTTACGACTCAAAGCCTCAGCTACCACATTAGCTTTTTCAGGATGATAATGAATTCCGACATTATAATCCTTGATTAATTCTAGCCATCTTCTCTGTCTCACATTGAGATCTAACTGAGTGAATATATACTTTAAACTCTTATGGTCCGTATATATCTCACATCTATTTCCCATGAGATAATGGTGCCATATTTTCAAAGCATGCACTACAGCAGTTAACTCTAAATCATTCATTGGGTAATTCTCTTCATACGGCCTCAACTGTCTCAGTGCATAAGCAATGGCCTTGCCATTCTGCATTAACACACATCCAAGACCTTGCCTTGAAGCATTACGGTATATGTCAAAACTGCTCTGCACATCTGGCAACACTAAGATAGGTGCTGTCATCAGACGCTTTTTTAACTCTAGAAAACTCTTTTCGCACTCTAGCGTCCATGAAAACTTCTTGTCCTTCTTCAACAATTGTGTAAGGGGTCTTGCAATCGTTGAGAATTTATCTATGAACCAACAGTAATATACTGCCATTCCCAGAAAACTATGAATCTGAGTGACAGACTTCGGTTGCTCCCAATGTAACACTGCTTTCACTCTATTCGGATCAACAAGAACTCTTTAGCAATCATCACATGGCAAGAAATTCAACCTTCCTCTTTCCAAAGACCACACTTACTGCATTTGACATATAGCTGTTGCTCTTACAGCTTTTCAAAACCACTCTCAAACATTCTGCATGCTCTTCCCTTGCCTTGGAGTAAACAAGAATGTCATCTATGTGCACGACAACAGCTTGTCCAACTATCCCATGAAACTTCATTCATCCAATTCATAAATTATGCAATGGCATTGATCATTCTAGCAGACACAACTATAACTCATATTGTCTATTGCATAGAAAACTCTGACTTAAGAACATTTTCTACACGAATTCTTAACCGATGATATCTCAATCGAAGATCTATCTTTGAGAAAACTCCAGCTCTTCTTAACTGATCAAATGAATCATCGATCCTGGGCAATGGATACTTATTCTTGATCGTCCATTCACTGAGTGCACGATAATCAATACACATCCTCAACTTCCATCCCTTTTTTTCTGACGAACAAAACAGGTGCTTCTCATGGAGACAAACTAGATCTCACCAAACTTTCCTGTCACAACTCTTCGATCTGTTTCTTCGTCTCAACTAGCTCATCGGTAGGCATTCGGTACGGTCTCTTTGCTTTTGGCGCTGTACTAGGCACTAACTCAATAACAAACTTGATCTCTTGATCTGGCGGCATACTAGACAAATCTTCGAAAAACTTATCCGAATAATTTCTAACAACTGGCACATCTTCTATGCTAGCAACTTCCACATTGTTTACCATCAACTAACCATCACAACAAGCAGTGGCTTGAAATTCCCCTTCCTTATCCTCAAAGCTCTCAATAGACATCACTCTTCAGCCATAATCCATTACAAACTTATATATGAGCATCCAATTAATTCCAGGAATAACGTCCAGGGTTTGAGTACCCAACACAATATGATTGGATTGGAACTCTACTCACTTAATAAGCAACTGAACTTTCAAACATGCTGGGTTAGATCGAGCACAACTTAGCACCTTCTGCCATTGACAAATCTTCTTGCTGACAAGCTTCACGTTAATTTCCACTATATTCACCATCACTGCACACACATCACTATCATACAAACCATCAACACAGGGAATTGCTCAGGGAAACATCTAACCCTTCATTTTCCATTATTGCTTTTATTTCAACACATCACATCCCAACATCTCAACCATCTTTACTTTATGTCTTTAAACAAGAAAATCTTTACATGGAATTCATCACTAATCACTGTCCTTTACAATTGAGGATATGAGACTTGCACAGGGTAAAATCATTGATCTAAACTTCCTCGATTGGCGTTGGCGCTGAAGTTTTGTCTGGGGCAGAATTGAGCTTGACTTGAACTGGTGTGATCACTTTCTTATGAGGGCAATTGTTAGCAAAATGTACGGGCTTGTTGCAGGCATAACAAAGTTTATTAAGGCAAACTCTCTTTCTTGAGCATTTGTCAAATGGGGCAGTGTTTTTATTCAGATGCCTCTTCTTTAACTGATTCTCCGTACAAACTTTTCTTACGACTTTACAACTCACTCTTGGCGTTATGAACTTGACTGAGATAACTTCCGGAATGACCGCGTCTGTAGGAGACTCTAGATTCTTCCGCGGGCATTTCTTAACAAAATGGCCTTCCTCACAACAGTAGTAACACAAGTGTTTGCATCGTTGTGCCTTATTGGGTGCAACTACATGTACATCGTTCCCCTCTTGTTGCGTCAGGGCTGGTTGCTTCATAGGGCATTCCCTAGCCCAATGACCTTCTTTTCACATAAGAAACATGCTGTTGGTGATTGCCACTTACTGCTTTCCTGATGAAGGCTTACAGGATCGGAGTGATGCGTCTTTAGCTCCTCAAATGACTTAGTATATACGACTGGTACTCCACTTCCTTTTGATAGTTCTTGAGCAACTGCGGCTTGAAGATTCTTTTGCTGATGCTGGGTCACAGCAGTAACTATCAGATCAAAGAAATATTGAGCTGGGCAATGATCTTGATCTTCACAAAGGTAGCATGTGATGTTGCTCATAGGACACTTTCCAGGGGAATGGCTTCCTTCACAGTTGGAGCAATTGATCGTCTGCTCATTAGCGGTATGACCTGTTTCTCCATAGCGTATGCACGCTCGATCCTTTAAGCCAATCTTCTTCTTTCGAAGGTGAAACATTTCCTGAAAACGTCAACGGACGAGTCCTTATGAATTCTGATAACCTTGAGTAGGAAGAGGAATCATTGGTAGCAGCTTGAGACATTCTATTGACATTGGCATGGTCAATCATATTCCACAATTGCTTCATCATTGCATGCATCAATTGAGTTTGAACTGTCAGAAACACTCCAAAACTCTTCATATCGACATGTAGTGATGGCTGAGAAGCTGATCCATCATTAAGATTCTCACTAGGTTGATTTCCACTTCCACTAGCTCCGTGGTTACCACTAGTGTGAACCATCTGCTTGATTGCTTTATAAGATTAGGGAAGAGGGAAATAGCATAGGTAAGAAGCAGGGATCCTAAAGCAGGGGAGATAGGTTTAACCCAATCAACTTAAGCAAGCAATATTAATAACTTGGTATGGTTGCTTACATAAGCCTAAGAGCTCTGCATCACATATTGCACACTCAGCAATCTAGAAAGAACCAGATCAACCAATCCACACAAAACTACCGTCTACATGGGCGACATCCTAGCTTAAGACACGTGACTCCCACACATGAGCCTCAAGTGGCACCTCGAAGCACTGGGTCTTCTAGCTTTAGGAACTCTTCAGCGATCCTCTCTTCCTTGAGCTCGATGATTCCTTTCATCATGATCTTCAGGGTTGACAGCAGCACTTGATGCCTTCTCTGAAGGTGTGGTATATCGTCAACTACTAAGACAACTTAGGTAAGATTTGAACTCGATCCAGCAAGGGTAAGAGAAAGAATTCTTAGCAAAAGGGAAGAATAGAAGAATGAGACAAGTCAAGAACATCATATTCTAATAGGTTAAGGCTTAATTTTAGAAAATAATTTTTGAAGGTCCTATAGAGACGACCAGACTATCTAGGGTCAAGACATACAGTCAGTATGGCTCTAATACCACTTCTATCGGGACCCGAATATGCAAATCCGGACCCTCTGTGTATGCTGCACTAGTCCAGGATCACGCTAGTGCACACAGGCTCAATATCGGTAAATATCACAATCATACACAGTAGAAACATTATGAAAGACATCATATATTAAATAATACTAGCTGAATGACCATAAGGTCAACTTACATGACTATGCCTCGCAAGGCTGAATAACAAATTAGACTGCAGTGGAATGAAAACGTAGATAAACTCCTCAGTATACCACAACCAACTGACAAGGCTCGCACCCTAAACATTCGTCTCCTTCTGGTACATCTCCTCCAGCATGGATGCAGATTCCTCAACTGGTGATGTTGTTGTGGGCAAGGGTGAGTACTTAAAGCACTCAACAAGTTGTGCACAGAAAGTAATTCTATGTAACTATATGCAAGGCTTATTCCAAAGGAAAAAGGCTATTATGGCTATTTTGCAATAAGCAATGATTTAATACTCATACCAGGTACCCCAACGCCTGTGGTAACGAGCAGTGCTACCTCAAGCATAACTCGAGCCTAGCAGCCGCTACAGCCCGCCATCACCAAAAGCACTGCAGGACCGCAGCAGACGCCCATTCCCGACCAATCGATAAGCATCCTCGACTGCAGGGCTCCCGACCTCCACAGAGGTCGGATCCCCGACCGATCAAACAAAGGCAACCTTCGCCAATGGCCGTGTCGGCCTTCACCGCCCACGTACCACGCGCCCTACTGGATGGGGTCAATCAAGTGACTATACGAGAGCAGTGGCCCCTTCCCAAAATGGTTTAATGGCTACTAAAGTCAAGCTTCCACTCCCATCGCCAAGTCACGACGACACGTAAAGCACGCCCTCCCGAGGTAGCACCAACGTTATACACAAGAACGCCAACACTCGCCGAGCTCACGTGCATGTGTACACCATTTCCCAACGGCAAATAACCGCCCGCCCAACAAGACTACCACCCAGCGTGGGCAAGACGAATGGTGACCAAATACGTAACGAAGGACCAAGCTCTTAGCATAGGTCACCTCGCCTTCCCGACTTCGATGTAACCTCCCCTTCTTACTATATAAAAGAAGGCGTGAACCCCGGAGAGAGAGGAGGAAGAGAGACACAAGGACAAGCAACGAGCATTCTTGCGCGAGGCTCTTAGCTCGCTCTTGTAAACACCGTGTAATCATCCGCCCTAAAGACAATACAATACCACCACACGAACTGGAGTAAGGACATTCAGCCCGAACCAGTATACATCTTGGGCTTCCGAGTCTAACCATTCAGGGAGTGGGAACGCGCGGCCCCTTAGACTTACAAATTTACTTACTGGTGCTCGAAATGCCAACAGTTGGCGCGCCAGGTAGGGGCCTTTGCGCGTCTTCATCGACATCTCTGGATTCACGTTGGCCTCCCTGATGGCATCTTTCACCCACGACGGCGCGATTGCGTCGGGAAGCTGGATCCGCATCGGCTCCCTCGACTTCGCCGCCACTTCGGCGGGAGGACTCATGCTTATCCCGGCCGCCTCCGGAGCCCAAGCGCCCGTGGGAGCCTGAGCGCCGTCTCCCACAACCTCGCCAAACTCCGGCTTGGGGCACTCCAACATGCCCCGAAGCCGGAACCCAAGGAGCGCCACGCCACTTCTGGCGATAGCTCCCGCGAGCTCGGACACGTGACCATGTCACTCCCCGTAGGCTCACACCTTGTGGCAATGGCCGGCTACATGCCGGCCTCTATGCATGAGTTGCTGGAAGATTCTTCCAGCCACGATTCCAGCTCCGACACGGAGCACCCCACCCGCGGACGACACTCTCGCGAGTGTAACATGGCGGGCACGATCGACTTAATCGTAACTCCCGCGGCTACAGGGGTTCCCATCCGGCGCACTAAGGCGCAGGAGGAGGAATACCAACACGAGCACGCTGAACGCGCTCAAGCTCGCCGCGCCGAGCTTCAACGATAACGCCAAGAGCGGAGGAGCGGGGTCGAAGCTCGACCAGCCCAGCCAACCGAGCGGAGGAGCCCGAGCCTCGCAGACGCATGGCGCGCGCGTGCGCGCGACATGCCGTGCACGCCACAAGTCGGGCAAGAGTCCGACGGCCTCGCTTCTTCCCCACGCAAGTCGTAACGTGGTCGCATCCGCGATGTTGCTCCGAGGCCTTCCCGAGCCAGAAGACCCGAGGCCAAAGCCACATACCGTAACCTCGGGTCAGGAGCGTGCCGCCGCAAAGACATGCACAGACCTCCGGCCCTACCATTCGAAGCCACCTCGCCGCCGGGCCCGCATCACGCCTCGGAGCCGGCTTGTCCCGCCAAGATGGCGCGCACTACGAGCAACCCCAGCCTCACGCACCCGGCGCGCCGCCTCGGTGATGCCTACGACATCCGCGCCACCCTCGAGGCACGAAGAAAGGCGGATGAAGCCGCCCACTCGCTGTTGTGGGACGGACGCCATCACCACCGGCCCAAGCCCCGATGGTCCGACCACGCCTTCGCCAGGATTCGCCGTGACGGATTTCCCTCGCTAGATTTAGGGCACCACCAACATTGCCAAATACACCGGCCACAAACCCCGCGTGGGCTCAAGACTACCGGCCAGATGCCGGGCAGGGGAGCAACGGATGATCTCTTTATCATCCAATACCTCCCGATCTACCTTGCGACTCGGCCGAGCCCGCTCGAGTACTTGCCCACGAAACCATCAGAACTCGGGCCGACTTGAAGACCCTCTTCGTCGGCAACTTCCGTGGCACTTACAAGCGCCTCTAGGAACTCCTAGGACTGGCGGGCTGCAAGCGCAGCCTGTGGAAACTCTCCGACTACATCCGGCGATTCTCCCGCCACAGTAACGAGCTCCCAACATCTCCGACGCCGATGTCGTGGGGCATTCATCTACTGCACCTCCCGTAAGGCCTTGGTGCACAAGTCGGGTCGCGCAAGCCCGTAACCACCAAGGAACTTCGACATCGCCACTCAACCAAGCCTTCGCGAGGAGGTCGGGAGCCATCTTGAGGATGGCAAACCAAGCAAGAGCCCGCGCCCGAGTCGGGTCCCCTTCCGACTGCTCTGACAAACGGAAGCGGCATGGAAAGCAGGTCCGCGAGGCCCAAGTGGTCGCAGCTATCGACCGACCTGCCAAGCAGCAGGTGCGACCGACCGTCGCGCCCGACCACTTCAAAAAATTGATGGACAGCCCGTGCCCAAACCACGGGTTCCCCGTCAAACACAAGTACCGGGACTGTGAGGTCCTGAGGCATTTTCTCTCTGGCACCCCCACAACGCCGCGGGGCAAAGGGAAGAAGCCAGCCTCGCCCCAAGGGTCATGGAGAAAAAGGCGACGACGAAGTTCCTCGAACCCGACGGGCGCCTCATGATCTTTGGTGGCTCGGCCTGCTACGCCGACAAGCGTCGGCTCAAGCTCTCCTACCGCGAGGTCCACACCACCTCACCAGCCGCCCCTCAATACCTTCGGTGGTCAGAATCTCCGACCACTTTTGATCGGACCGACCACCCCGACCACGTCCCGCAGCCAGGAAGGTATCCGCTCGTGGTCGACCCCATCGTGAGGAAGAAGCGCCTCACCAAGGTGCTCATGGACGGCGGCAGCGCCTCAACATCCTCTATGTTGAGACGCCGACGCCATGGGGTCCTCGCCGAGTCTCCGACCGAGCAAGGCACCTTCCACTGTCATCCTCGCCGCAGCCCACTCGCCGGCGGTCGACCGCCTGTCACATTCGGAGGACCGGGAAATTTCCGCACCGAGACCCTCACCTTTGAGGTCGTGGACTTCCCCGGTTCCTACCACGCTATCCTGGGGAGGCCGTGCTACGCCAAGTTCATGGCGGTCCCCAGCTACGCCTATCTGAAACTGAAGATGCCTGGGCCGCAGGGAGTCATCACCGTGGCTTCATCCTTCCACCGCTACAATCGCGAAGCGGCGAAGCGATTCTGTAGCTTGCGCCGGCGGTAATCGCGTCCGCCGAGCTCACAACCTCCGAGGGAAGCCTCCGAGTCCGCCCCCGAGTCTAGCAAGTCGGGGGCGGGATCCTTCAAGTCCGCCGAGGACACGAAGAAGGTTACGGTCGATCCCTGAGATCAGACCAAGACCGTGCGGGTCGGAGCCGCGCTCCCCGCTAAATAGGAAAGCGCGCTCGTCGACTTCCTCTACGCCAACAACGATGTCTTTGCATGGAAATCTTCCGACATGCCGGGAATTCCCAGGGAGGTCGTTGAGCACTCCTTGAGCATCCGACAAGGCTCAAAGCCAGTCGCCCAACGCCTGCGCCGCTTCGACCAGGAAAAGCGCAGGATCATAGGGGAGGAGATCGCCAAGCTTTTAGCTGCAGGGTTCGTAAAAGAGGTACGCCACCCCGAGTGGCTGGCCAACCCTGTACTTGTAAAAAAGAAGAGTGGGCAATGGAGAATGTGCATTGACTACACGAGTCTCAACAAAGCATGTCCCAAGGACCCGTTCCCCTTGCCCCGCATTGACCAAGTCATAGACTCCACCGCGGGGTGCGAGTCCCTTCCTTTCTAGATGCCTACTCAGCACCACTGGATAGCGCCAAGGAGTCCGACCAGCTCGTGACCTCCTTCATCACTCCGCTTGGCTCATTCTCGCCACGTAACAATGCCGCTTGGTCCGAAAATGCGCGCTACATACCAGCGATGTATGCAAACGTGTTTCAACGACCAGATCGGCCGCAACATTGAGGCGTACGTCGACGACATCATCGTGAAGACCAGGAAGGCCGGCGACCTCATCACCGACCTAGAGGAGACTTTCGCGAATCTCCGACGGTTCCGCATAAAGCTCAACCCCGACAAGTGCGTCTTCGGGGTCCCCAAGGGGAAGCTCCTCGGCTTCATTGTCTCCGAGCGGGGCATCGAGGCCAATCAGGAGAAGATCTCGGTGATCGCAAGGATGGGCCAGTTGGCAACCTCAAAGGGATCCAGAGGTCGATCGATGCCTTGCAGCCTTAAGCCGCTGTGTCTCGCTCGGCGAAGCGAATGCCGCTTACAGCCGCTTAAGAAATCCGACCGCCACCGACCCAGAGGCTCAAGCAGCCCTCACCCGCTTGAAGGCCTTCTTGTCCTCACCTCCGGCCCCGTTGCCCCAAGACTAGGTGAACCGCCGCCCTCTACATCGCCGCCACTACCTGCCGCCGCGGCCCATGTGGTGGAACGAGCGGAAGAAGGCCGTGAGCTTAAGGTACAACGGCGCCTACTTCATCGGGCGCTTTCCGAGTCCAAGGCTTGGTACCCGCAGTGCGGCGCCGCCACGCAGTGCTCATCGCCAAAAGAAAGCTCGCCCATTACTTCGACCAAGACGCCATCACCGTGGTGACCACGCCGCCGCCGGCGAGATCGCTCACAACCGCGACGCCGTGAAGGATAGCCAAGTGGGCGCCGAGCTCACCGCCAAGGCATAACATACGCCCTCGAACGGCGATCAAGTCACGTGCCCCGCCGACTTTGTCGCCGAGTGGACCGGCCTCAGCGCCACGGTGCTCAAGACCCCAGCATCGGACGATGTACTTCGGCGGGTCCTACACCAAGAACGGCGCGGCGCGGAGTCGCCATCATTTCCCGCCAGAACAAGCTTCAATACGCCATTAGGTTGATCTTCGACGCGACCAACAATATCGCCAATACGAGGCTCGCCAACGGTCTCGGATCGCCGCCGACCTTGGCGCCGCCGACTTACGTCCACGGGGACTCCAAGCTTGTCGTCGATCAGGTCATGAAGGCTGCGGAGCCCCGAGACGCCCGCATGGCCGCATACTGTCAAGAAGTGCGCAGGCTCGAAGAGCGGTTCAAGGGTTTCGAGCTCCACCATAGCTACAGACGCTACAACGGTGAGGCCGACACCTAGCTAATCTTGCCTCCAGAGGGCCGCCCCACTGGATCTTCGTCGCGACCTTCGCAGCCTTCTCGTCCGTTGACTCGGTGGCCGAGCGGTCTCCGACCGCCGAGCACGCCATCCCCAACCGCCGTAAGGCGGTCGCGAAGGCCTCGTCGGTCGGCTACGCGTGCTAACAACCGAATCCGACTAGAGGAAACCTTTCATCGACCGTCTGACGGACGGGTCGCTTCCCGCCGACCCGACTGAGGCCCGGCGCCTCGCTCGTCGAGCGAAATCCTTCGTCCTGGTTGGGCCGGACCTCTACAAAAGGAGTCCCTCTGGGGTCCTCCAGAGGTGCGTTCTGGCCGACCAAGGGAAACAACTGCTGCTCGATATCCATGGCGGAGTCTGTGGTCACCATGCCGTGCCCCGGTCCCTGGTAGGAAAGGCCTTTCGACAAGGTTTCTACTGGCCAACCGCCGTGTCCGACGCCGAGCAGATTATACGCACCTGCGAAGGATGCCAATTTTCACCACCGGACGATCCGCCACCAGTTTTGCGAGACGATCCCCATCACATGGCCGCTTGCGCGTGGGGACTCGATCTGGTCGTGTTCTTCAAGAAAGCGCCGGGCTTTACTCATCTCTTCGCCGCGTGGACAAGTTCACCAAGTGGATAGAGTCCAAGCCGGCCGTGAGCGCCACGCCTGCATAAGCGCCACCTTCTTCCGCGACATCATCTTTCGGTTTGGAGTCCCGAACTCTATCATCACTGACAACGGGACGCAGTGCACAGGGAAGGAGTTCCTCGAGTTCTACGACGACTTCAACATCCGCATCGGTTGGGCAGCCGTGGCCCATCCGCGGACTAACGGTCAGGTCGAACACGCAAACAGCATGATTCTCCAAGGACTTAAGCCACGGATCTTCACCGATCAAGCATTTCGTGGGCGATGGGTGGCCGAGCTACCCTCCGCCCTCGGAGCTTGCGGACCACACCGACTCGGGCGACCGGGTTTACACCGTTCTTCATGGTGTTCGGTCAAGCCGCCCCGCCAACCGACTCGGAATATGGTGCCCCAAGACTACAAGCTCGACGAGGCTCGGGCTCGCCGCAACAAGACGCCATCGACCACCGGCGAGGCACACGATGTAGCCATTCTACGATCGCCAAGTATCAACAAACTCGCGGGCGTTACCGCGGTCGCTGTGTTCGAGGACGATCCTTCACCGGCGCGACTGGTCTCCGTCCGGTCCGCATCAAAGAAGGACAAGCACAAGCTCGCCACTCGGAAGGCCCTTCACCGTCGCAGAGGTTCTTCGGCCTGGCACCTTTTGATTCAGGGACAAGGATGGCCGCGTCCTCCCCAACTCTTGGAACATAGAAAAGCTAAGGCGTTTTTATCCCTAAGTCCTTTTCTTATTACTTGCGTCGTCTTTTGCTTCTCCTCCCGAGCACCTGGTCGCAGCGTGACGCTCGGGGGCTGCCCATGGGTGCCCCCATCCAAGCTGCTTCTGGTCGGCGCCTATGCAGGTCGGTGACCCGACCAGTCACGAGGCCCTTCCGAGCGGTAACCCTCTCAACCCGAGTGCTACGCCCACGCCCAGCTACGGTTGCAAAGTAGCACTTCGCTAAGAAGGAAGTACCGAGCGGAGTGACCTTTGGCTAGTCGGGAGCACTCCTCTCCCGCAAACTCGGCTAACTCACGCTGCATGGGGTCGGTGACCGACCGATCACGAGGTCCATCCCGAGCAGAACCTCTCGACCCGAAAGTGCTACGGCCTATGCCCCACGCTATGGTTGCAAGTAGCACTTAGCGGAAGAAGGAAGTGCCCGAGTGGAGCGATCTTGGCCTGGCCGAACACTCCTATCCTCACAAGTGTGTGTAATCACAGCGTGGCCAAAAGTTCCTATCCTCTCCGCCCGCCTCGGCGACCCGACCTACGCCTATGGCCCCTGGTCCTTACGGCTATGGCCTGCTGAGCACTCACCATGACATAAAAAGGGCAGAAGCGCACGGAACTTGCTGAATTTAAGATTATTTACTTAACAATAGTCTTTACAATAAAAAGTACTAATCTAACTTCTACTTATTCTTCTTCAAGGGCACTCATGGCGTGATATGGTCGGCGATCTCCCGAGCGCATGGCTCAACTTGGAGCTCGAACCTTCGATCTCATCGCCGGTTCGGTTCCCAACGATGCCGCCGCCACCACCGCAAGGTCGATATCATTATAGGTGAGAGACGGCCGACAAAGACCGTGGAAGCTCCGGCACGGCGCTAACGGTCAACGCCTCAACGCGCCCCAGACTTCGCCAAAGATGGTGGCGAGCGCCGCACGCCACGGTTCCAAGGACCCGGTCACAGACATGCTGGCTGGCCTTGCGAAGGGCCTCCAGTTCTACGGCCAGCTCGACCCGACCACCTTCGGCTACCTTCAACGCCGCCTGCGCCATGTCCCGTGCCGTGACCGCCTAGTCACGAGCCTTTAGGGCGTCTTCCCGCGCCTATATAGCAACGTTCAAATTCTTCTGTAGCTCTGCGGATCACAACATCCCCAGATGAGCACGCCTTATGAGTCGCGCTAGCAGAATTAACCAAGGAGTTGAGACACTTACCGCCATGAACTCCGCTAAGTTGCCGGCTTCTTCCCCGACCCCTCGTATGAGGTCCTCAAGAAGCCAGCCCTTCCGAGCGGTCTCCTGCTCGTAACGCCTTCTATCGGCGCTTTCCGCCCTGGTCTCGCTGCTGCAGACGGACGCCTGCGCTGCGCGGCCTCCTCTCGCGTGACGGCGGCATCTTTGGCGCCGACACCCCGCCGTAAGGAACTCGAGTTCCGCCACCCTCGCCCTCGAGGCTTTGCCCCAGCGCTTTCAAGAGGGCCTTCGTGGCTCGCTCCCAGCTTCTTGGTGGGCCTCCGCCGCTTCCTCGCACGGATGGTCGAGCCTCCGAGCCAAACGCAGCTCACATACAAGCAATGATCAGATTCTTCCTCGCAGACCACCCGGTCCGAAGCCCGCAGAGCTCGACCTTGGCCTCGGCGGCCCGCAGATGTCAGAAATATAAACACTCCGCCGGGCGCCGCAAAATTCATCAGAAGGTACGAGAGGCCGGGCTCCCGATCAACTTACCATACTAACCGGCCGGACTCCCATGGCGATCGCATCCAACGCCCTGCCGGAGGATTCGAGGGCAAGAGCCAGACCCTTCCAGATCTGGTACATCTCATCTTCGGCGTCCCGAGCGCCTTGCTGGAGGGCAGCCCACTCGCTCTCCTCCGCCTCGCCCAAGGTCCCCGACCTACGGACCACACCCGGCAACAGACCTTCGACGCCTCGCTCGACGGACGCCACCCGACCGGCCCCACGGCAAGGGCGGTGAAATGGGCCCTCGAATCCCCTACGGCTCGCGCTACCAGGCTTCGACCGATGCCTCCTTGAGGCACGGGTCGGACGCCCAACATCGGCAACGCTCCGCCAAAGGAGCTCGCGGGTAGCATCGACGCCAATTCCCCCCAGAACGATAATCGCGCCACTCGACGGCAGATCCCGGCGGAGGCGTGGAGCTCACCGACTCGCCTCGGATGAGGCCCCGCCCTCCGATAGCGAAGGCCGACGTGCTCTCACCGCCGTCAAGCGCCGCGACCACCGCTAACTCGCTTGACGCCCGCGACTTATCGCACTCCTCGCTGCGGCGACCCGTCCGGCGGTGGGAGCGGCGCCGCCTTGTGGAGCCACCACAGAGCGCGCTAAAGCCGCGCCACGCCACACCCGTGATAAGCGCCGCACACCGCAAGCACTTAGAAGCTGCTCGGGCAACTTTGGCGCAACAATGTTCGAACGGGAAAAGGAATACTTATCGAGCCGAGCGGTGCGCGCAAGCGCGCCTCATCGCCGGTCCTCCGAGGGAAGATCCGCCGCCGCTTCAAACCGCCTCCACGAGGAGCCACCGAGAAGTGGCGACGACGCCGACCGCGACGGCCACCCTCCGCTGGGGCTCTCTCCGCAGCGTTTGCGCGATCGACGACTCGGCCCCCAATCGGGCCACCTCCGGCCGACGGTCGAAAAGAACCCACAGTATGGGTAATCGGGCCTCCCGCCGTTGTCGGAGGACACTCTGAAGAATGGTGGTCTCGGACACGCCTCACCACGCGCGCCCTCGCCACACGCCCTTCTTCTTCTTCCTCTCCTCCTCCTTCCGCTTCTTGCGGGAGGAGTCAAGCTGCGCGGCCTCCGCACGGGCCGCAGCCTTCGACGCCTTCTCCCCCGGGAGCAACGCCCGGGAGACCATTACCGAGAGCCCTAGAAAATGCGAAAACACCAGTCAGACTGGGCGCCAAAGGTAAAGGGAAGAAAGAGGCGAGGAGAAGACCGCCGACCTACCAGATTCGGGGTGGGCGATGAGAATGGCTCGGTGGCCGCCCGCAGCCTCGCAGCGCTTCCACCCGCTACGGCGGCCACCCGGCCCGACTCCGTCGGGGCGAGCTCGGGCCCGCCATCCTCATCTCGTCCGACTCCCTCATATCGAACAGGGGCGCGGCTCAGGCGTGAGGGGTTGCACACGATCCCCATGAAGGCACGCACGACGGCGGCCCCCGGTGAGCCCTCGCTTCCCTTAGAGCCCCGACTGCTCCACGATCGTGGCCACCTTCTTCTTCTCCTTCTTATCAAGACCCCAGTCCATTCTTCCCCGCCACAGAAGCTAGCCGTGAATGGCGGAGCTGCCTCTCCGACATTCCAACGTGAAACCACTCTAACGCCATCCCTTGTTCGACGACTTTAGCTTGACGCCGAGGTACTCCGAGCTCCGCCGCCCGAAGTCGAGGGCCAGGCCACCGAGGGGCGCCGTAGCATCCGCTGGCCTGACCTTCTAGAGCCTTGCTTGGAAGAAGTACCTCCACGCTGCCAGGCTTTGCCGATCCCCAATAAGGCCTCACAAAGCGTGATGAAGATGGCGATGTGGAGGACCCCGTTGGGATTGAGATGTTGTACCTCTGCCTTGTAATGAAAGAGCAGCTCTCGAACGAACGGTGCAAAAGGCAGTCGGGCCACGCCAAGAACGAGGCCGGCACCACGATCTCGTTGTCCCCGGCCAAGGCGGCGGCCCCGCGGCACCCTCCAGTGGGAGAGATCCTGCGCGAGGAGGAAGCCTTTCTTCACCAAGCCGAGCGCGCGGCTGGCCTGGGCAGAGCACTCCAGCCACGACATCCTCGCGAGAACGCGGCGGAAAGGTGCGGAAGGGAGAAAGCTCTTCTTTGCTTTTTCTTGTCTTAGGCAAAGGGCTGAAAGATGAGGAAAGCAAGAGTGTGTAACTACCCAAGAACGTCCCAGCGACATATTTATAGAAGACGAAGCGGGCGCCGACCAACAAGCACCTCTCGAGCGAAGAGTCGCAGACACCTCGTCTGCACGGCCGCGCCCGTAACTCCCTGTTTCCACCTTCGCTTAATCCCGACAAGCCAAGAGAGCCGTGAAAGACACCGCCAAGACGAGTCCCGAGACCTTTCGGTCTCGCTTTAGGCTGTGATAGCTTGCCCTCAAGGCGCGTGGCGAGGCCCACTGGCCGCGCGCCAAAAATGGCAAGAGCTCGCTGGCTCGCGCCAGGCCCAAACCAAAGTCAGGGTTATAAAGGCCTATCCCACCGATGGATGTAAGGCCGCCCAAAGAAAATCGAGCAAAGGACGGCACGAGGCGAGTCCCCATGATCCCCGCTGGGTCGGCCGACGACCCAATCGCTTCTACTTATGTCCGAGACCATACTTCACACTCTCCCGAGCTCATCGATGGGTGATACCACCGTGTGCTCGGGTCGGACGACCGTGGTTCGACACGGATCGAGTAAAGAAAGGTTTCTTATGGGTCGCCCCACCGCAGGCCAGACACCCTACTCGGGATCATCCGCCTAAGGGTCCCCTTGGGCAGACCACCCAGACCCACTCGGACTACCCGCTATTAGCTCCACGAGCACGGCGTTCGAACCAACGAGATTAAACGCGTGTCACTCACCCCCTCCGTGTCCCACACCGCGAACGGGTACACGTGGGATAGACGGTGGCCACTTCTCTCGCAGCTACCCTCGCTAGACGAGGACTCGGATGGATGCCCCACGCCCGGCCACGACGAAAACGAGCCACGCCCGCCTACGACGTTAAACGAGCACTCGGACACCAACCTCACGAAGAGGCATCCGGCCGCCCTGCCACCAAGGCACGGTCCAGCTACGACGTTAAACGAGCACTCGACACACCGAACCTCACGAAGAGGCATCCGTCCTCCTCGCCACCAAGGCACACCCTAGCTACGACGTTAAACGAGCACTCGGACACCCGAACCTCACGAAGAGGCATCCGGTCAACCCTACCGACCAAGGCACAGTATAACAACGATGTTAAACGAGCACTCGGACACCCGAACCTCACGAAGAGGCATCCGGTCGTACCTGCCGACTAAGGCACGGTCCAGCTACGACGTTAAACGAGCACTCGGACACCCGAACCTCATGAAGAGGCATCCGGCCGCCCTCGCCACCAAGGCACGAGATAGCTACGACGCAACGAGCACTCGAACACCCGAACCTCATGAAGAGGCATCCGGTCGCCCCACGCCTAGCTACGACGTTAAACGAGCACTCGGACACCCGAACCTCACGAAGAGGCATCCGGTCGTCCCTGCCGACCAAGGCACGTCTAGCTACGATGTTAAACGAGCACTCGGACACCCGAACCTCACGAAGAGGCATCCGGTCGTCCCTGCCGACCAAGGCACGGTCCAGCTACGACGTTAAACGAGCACTCGGACACCCGAACCTCACGAAGAGGCATCCGGTCGACCCTGCCGACGAAGGCACGGTCTAGCTACGACGTTAAACGAGCACACGGACACCCGAACCTCACGAAGAGGCATCCGGTCGTCCCACGGTCTAGCTACGACGTTAAACGACCACACGCACACCGAACCTCACGAAGAGGCATCCGTCGTCCCCTACCGACCAAGGCACGGTCTAGCTACGACGTTAAACGAGCACTCGGACACCAACCTCACGAAGAGGCATCCGGTCGTCCACGGTCTAGCTACGACGTTAAACGAGCACTCGGACACCAACCTCATGAAGAGGCATCCGGCCGTCCCCGCCACCATGGCACAGTCTAGCTACGACGTTAAACGAGCAATCGGACACCCGAACCTCACGAAGAGGCATCCGGTCGTCCCACGGTCCAGCTATGATGTTAAACGAGCATTCGGACACCCGAACCTCACGAAGAGGCATCCGGTCGTCCCTGCCGACCAAGGCACAGTCTAGCTACGACGTTAAACGAGCACTCGGACACCCGAACCTCACGAAGAGGCATCCGGTCATCCCGGCCGACCAAGGCACGGTCCAGCTACGACGTTAAACGAGCACTCAGACACCCGAACCTCACGAAGAGGCATCCGGTCGTCCCTGCCGACCAAGGCACAGTATAGCTACGACGTTAAACGAGCATTCGAACACCCGAACCACATGAAGAGGCATCCGGTCGTCCCACAGTCTAGCTACAACGTTAAACGAGCACTCGGACACCCGAACCTCACGAAGAGGCATCCGGTCGTCCCTGCCGACCAAGGCACAGTCTAGCTACGATGTTAAACGAGCACTCGGACACCCGAACCTCACGAAGAGGCATCCGGTCATCCCAGCCGACCAAGGCACGGTCCAGCTACGACGTTAAACGAGCACTCAGACACCCGAACCTCACGAAGAGGCATCCGGTCGACCCTGCCGACCAAGGCACGTTCTAGCTACGACGTTAAACGAGCACACGGACACCCGAACCTCGCGAAGAGGCATCCGGTCGTCCCACGGTCTAGCTACGACGTTAAACGACCACACAGACACCCGAACCTCACGAAGAGGCATCCGGTCATCCCTACCGACCAAGGCACGGTCTAGCTACGACGTTAAACGAGCACTCGGACACCCGAACCTCACGAAGAGGCATCCGGTCGTCCCACGGTCTAGCTACGACGTTAAACGAGCACTCGGACACCCGAACCTCATGAAGAGGCATCCGGTCGTCCCTGCCGACCATGGCACAGTCTAGCTACGACGTTAAACGAGCAATCGGACACCCGAACCTCACGAAGAGGCATCCGGTCGTCCCACGGTCCAGCTATGATGTTAAACGAGCATTCGGACACCCGAACCTCACGAAGAGGCATCCGGTCGCCCCCGCCACCAAGGCACGATCTAGCTACGACGTTAAGCGAGCACTCGGACACCAACCTCACGAAGAGGCATCCGGTCATCCCGCCACCAAGGCACGGTCCAGCTACGACGTTAAACGAGCACTCGGACACCAACCTCACGAAGAGGCATCCGGCCGTCCCCGCCGACCAAGGCACAAGATAGCTACGACGTTAAGCGAGCACTCGAACACCAACCTCATGAAGAGGCATCCGGTCGCCCCACGCTCAAGCTACAACGTTAACGAGCACTCGGACACCCGAACCTCACGAAGAGGCATCCGGTCGTCCCTGCCGAACAAGGCACAGTCTAGCTACGATGTTAAATGAGCACTCAGACACCCGAACCTCATGAAGAGGCATCCGGTCATCCCAGCCGAACAAGGCACGGTCCAGCTACGACGTTAAACGAGCACTCAGACACCCGAACCTCACGAAGAGGCATCCGGTCGACCCTGCCGACCAAGGCACGGTCTAGCTACGACGTTAAACGAGCACACGGACACCCGAACCTCACGAAGAGGCATCCGGTCGTCCCACGGTCTAGCTACGACGTTAAACGACCACACAGACACCCGAACCTCACGAAGAGGCATCCGGTCGTCCCTACCGACCAAGGCACGGTCTAGCTACGACGTTAAACGAGCACTCGGACACCCGAACCTCACGAAGAGGCATCCGGTCGTCCCACGGTCTAGCTACGACGTTAAACGAGCACTCGGACACCCGAACCTCATGAAGAGGCATCCGGTCGTCGCTGCCGACCATGGCACAGTCTAGCTACGACGTTAAACGAGCACTCGGACACCCGAACCTCACGAAGAGGCATCCGGTCGTCCCACGGTCCAGCTATGACGTTAAACGAGCATTCGGGCACCCGAACCTCACGAAGAGGCATCCGGTCGTCCCTGCCGACCAAGGCACAGTCTAGCTACGACGTTAAACGAGCACTCGGACACCCGAACCTCACGAAGAGGCATCCGGTCCTCCCGGCCGACCAAGGCACGGTCCAGCTACGACGTTAAACGAGCACTCGGACACCCGAACCTCACGAAGAGGCATCCGGTCGTCCCTGCCGACCAAGGCACGGTCTAGCTACGACGTTAAACGAGCACACGGACACCCGAACCTCATGTAGAGGCATCCGGTCGTCCCACGGTCTAGCTACGATGTTAAACGAGCACACGGACACCCGAATATGACAAAGAGGCATCCGGTCGTCCCTGCCGACCAAGGCACTGTCTAGCTACGACATTAAACCAGCACTCGGACACCCGAACCTCACGAAGAGGCATCCGGTCGTCCCACAGTCTAGCTACGACGTTAAACGAGCACACGGACACCCGAACCTCACGAAGAGGCATCCGGTCGTCCCTGCCGACCAAGGCACGGTCTAGCTACGACGTTAAATGAGCACTCGGACACCTGAACCTCACGAAGAGGCATCCGGTCGTCCCACAGTCTAGCTACGATGTTAAACGAGCACACGGACACCCGAACCTCACGAAGAGGCATCCGGTCGTCCCTGCCGACCAAGGCACGGTCTAGCTACGACGTTAAACGAGCACTCGGACACCCGAACCTCACGAAGAGGCATCCAGTCGTCCCACGATCTAGCTACGAGGTTAAACGAGCACTCGGACACCCAAACCTCACGAAGGAGCATCTGGTCGTCCCTTCGCACGCCCGACTACTCGCACCCAGAAAGAAACGATCACCTATCGATTACTGATTCTCGAAGGCCAAGTTGGAAAATAATCGAAACAAGCTCATTGCAAAAACAAGGAAAAAGGAGATTTCATTATAGGCCAACAAGCTCAAACTTTACACCATGTTACATAAGGCGCCCAGCAGATTCAAAAACTATGCAAGGCTACAAGATACGGCGGAGCTATTTCTGCACCAAGTATCATATCTTGAGCATCGATGCCGCCTCAGTGCCGCCGCTCTAACGGATACAAATTCCGGGGTCCGTCGGCGCCGCCTCCGCAAGACCGACAAATGACTGCGCAGATCCCCAGCGCCACCGCGACTCGATGGCTACCAGCGCGCACTGCTGCGCCATCGCCTCCAGTGAGGGCCGCCCTCACTTCGAAGAGCTTCGGGACGACCCCAAGCAACGCGTCAACGGAGGCAGTGTCGCGGGCCACGGCCTCCTCTTCCTCCGTGAGCTCGGCCATCGCCTGGTCGTACTCAGCCCAGTGCTCGGCCAGAGGATCTTCTTCCTCCACCTCGTCGTCGTCACCAAAGCTAAAGATCAGTGGATGCCTCGAAGCCATTTCGAGTATTGCAAAAGAGGACTCTGGTTTGGGGGACGATCACTCAAATAAGCGGCGGCGCCCTTATATACCTAGACGAAGGGAGATCGAACGTCTCCAGAATAAATGCAAGCGCCGGAAAACGAAACGCCCTTCAACAAAACCCGGCGATAAGAAGACGAGCGGGCAAGGTGAACTAAGCCATGCGCGACGCAAGAACGGCTAATTAGAAAGCCCCCGCGGTTCAATGCCCCCACCAAGTTCCAGGCAGCCGTCGAATGCGTCGGGGTACACCTGGTGGAAACCGGTTGGCCTAGTCAGTCGGACTGTCCAAACGGGCCCAATCGCCATTCACATTCAAATTCAACCCCCAACCGAATCTACCGAACTCGCTCGGGGGTTCGGGGGCTACCGACGAATACTCATACCAGGGGTACCCCAACGGCCCAGGGTAACGAGCAGGCTACCTCAAGCATAACTCGATCCTAGCAGCCGCTTCCAGCCCGCCATCGACCGAAAGCACTGCGCAGATCGCGCAGACGCCATTCCCGACCAATCGGGATAAGCATCCTCGACCAAGCAGGCTCCCGACCTCCACAAAGCAGGTCGGATCCCCGACTCGATCAAACCAAGGCAACCTTCGCCAATGGTCGCGTGTCGGCCTTCACCGCCCACATCCACGCGCCTCACGGATGGGGTCAATCGGTGACTATACGAGCAGTGGCCCTTCCCAAGATGGTTTAATGGCTGCTGAAGTCAAGCTTCTAGTCCCATCGGCCAAGTCACGTACGACACGAAAGCACGCTCCCTCCCGAGGCAGCACCAACGTTATACACAGCAACGTCAACACTCGTCAGGCTCACAGAAAGCAGGTACGCCATTTCCCAACGAAGCAGCTAACCGCTCCGCCAACAAGACTACCGACCCAGCGTGGGCAAGACGAATGGTGATCAGTCGACAGAACGAAGGACCGAAGCTCTTAGCATAGGTCACCTCGCCCTTCCCCAACTCTCGATGTAACCTGCCCTTCTTCATCAGATAAAAGAAGGCAGAACCCCGAGAGAGAGAGGAGGAAGAGAGACACACGACAAGCAACGAGCATTCTTATACCGAGGCTCTTAGCTCGCTCTTGTAAACACTGTGTAATCATCCGCCCTAAAGACAATACAATACCACCACACGAACTGGAGTAGGAACAATCAACCCGAACCAGTATACATCTTGGGCTTCCGAGTCTAACCATTCAGGGAGTGGGAACGCGCGGCCCCTTAGACTTACAAATTTACTTGCCGGTGCTCGAAACGCCGACAGCAGCATTTATGAACAAATACAATAAACATATTTTAAAGACTATAAAACAAATAACAGTGATAGATAGATTCAACATTTCTCAAGTAAACCAAGTTTCCAATCCTAAATCAAATTCCAACCTTCCATATGGCAATCCCGACATCCCAACCAAGTTTGCCATTTAATTAAACTAACCCTTAACTGTAATTCCCGAGCGTTGCTCAATATCACGAGCACGGCTATTCAAATAGATTCACACTCTGCAGAGGTTATGCACTTTACCTACACGACGTGATGGTCTCTTGTTGCCAAGCTATCGACACACTTCCTTTGGTGTGTCAGCGGAGAGATCACGACAAAGCCTTTACAATGCTCTGGCTTAACCCAGTACGCCCCGCTAAGGTTTCAACACTGGTGGGTCTGAAAACCATAACCAGGGCCCCCATCTTGCCCCATGTGAGTTGCTCCATAACTGGGGAACTCACACCACCATTGATAGTACCAATCTAAGACATCACAAATTAGTCAGCTAGGCTGTCCCATGCCAGACATGTGGTTGCATGATTGACTCAGGTCAAAGGCTTGCAAGGTTAAGTCCTTAAGATGATCGAAGTAAGATTTCCACATACCCTTTGCCCATCGGGCCCACTTTGCCATACTCGCCCCTTGCCACTTGCTCCAATCTAAGTGATTAGCACCCAAGTTGATTAATAAGCACCACGTGCCATCAACAATTCAGCATCGTTGCGTGATATGACTCACCACTACAACTCAATCTCGTTGTGTGATCTCACATGACACACGAGTTCATATCATTGTTCCATATTCCATTAGTCAAGATTAAACATTGATGATTCAGGTACATGTGATGACGTGGCATGGCTAAGCAACTAACATGGTCTAACCATCCCATGTTGATTTTAGTATTAACCAACTATAGTGAACCAATCTAGGGTGACAATAGATCATGGCATACAAATGACAAGGTAGGGTGTAGATCAATTTGGTATAATAGCTAAGTCCCAATTTAATTGAAACAATTGTATACATGAAATAATATGCAATAAGGTAAAATCAATATAGCGATTTTATAAACATGGGTCCAACATGATCAAAGCACAACTTGCCATGGAATAGGTCCTGGTCTTGATCTGGAAATTGATCTTGGGTCGACGGATTCTCCTCTGAAGCGTCGCACAATTCAACGTCTAGGCGAACCGAAGGAAAAACGAGAATAAACACCAAAACAGAGAGGAAAAAATTCTAAAAAACAAATAAAATTTACCATTAAATAGATCTCAATTTTCCAAATTTTCATAAACTTGAATCACCCCACTCGGAGCTCGTATGAGAGAGAACGGGCTCGTGTAAGATTCAAAAGTCATAAAAATCAGAAAATTGGAAAATCAATAATAAACAGAATTATTTTTATTAAACCGTATTACTATGTCATGATGATGTCAGGCTGACGTCACAGCCACTCGAACCAAACAAGCGCCGACACGTCGCTTGGACTCGTGTCGACACGTGGCTCTCCCTGACTGTCTCGGCAGGCGACGCGACCTGGGCTGAGCATCAGGATCTAACGGCCATTATTCCAAGCCCATGCAGCTAGATCTGGAACGTCCATCCAAGATCTAACGGCTAATGCTTATGGAGGCGTTTACTGTTGATTCTACAACGCGGCTCAATCTCTAATGTCCGCTCCTGATCCGATGGTCAGCAAAGCTCCAACCAGCGATGGTGGCACGACGACGATGTTCTCACCGAATGCGAGGATGATGACAAGCCTGACGGTGCTGCGGCGATAGAACGTCGACGTTTCTTGGCCGCGTAGACACATCTTGAAGTGATGGTCCTAGATCATACCTCCAAGCGACGAGCGGACACCGGACGATGGCGCAAGCATGGCAAAACCGACAGCGACGAAGAAGAAAACTTCGACGAGTTCGCACAAGCAGCAGATGGCGACGCAGATAACAAGACCAGAGGCGATATGCGCAGCTCGAGACGGCGATCCCAGAAAACAAGGCGGCGAATTAAATAGGCCCCTTGGGAGGTGTGTCAGGCGAGGAATCCACGCTGAATTCAGCGGTGGCAGTGGAATCCCACTGCGATATGGCAACACCAACGCGGCTCCATCCCATGCATCCACGTGGCGACGAATCAACGGCTCAGAGTGCAACGACGACGCAGTGGAACAACGGTCACACGATGCCGATCCAATAGCTGCGATCCTAGGGTTTCACGGCAATCAGGCCCAACGGCTGCGACTGGCTGGCGGCGCAAAAAGTGGGCCGGCCCATTACTGTTCACTTCTTTTTTTAACGCTTTTTAATTTAATCTAATTCCTAAAAATAGATTAATTTGTTTAAGTTACTAAAATTATCAGAAAAAATATAGGAAAATTGTCAAAAATACATTGAGTCAATTTGAACTTAAATAAAATATGTTTGGTACAGCTTTATATTAACTTTATCTATATTTAAGTAAATTTTCACAAAAATACAATATACATAATTTAAACTAAGTCAAAATAAGTTCCAGAAAAATCCAATAAAAAGGACAAATAACAATAAACTAAGATTATAAGCAAATTTTGGGATGTTACAATAATCGGCAAAATGAACTAATTTGAATTCAGTTTATAAAAGACTTTAATCTTCATATGCTTATAAACTATCTCGGATAAAAGCAAAATATCATGGAACCAACTTTAAAACACTCTTAGAGTCATCCCCTACTCATTCATGAAAAATGGTTAAATAATCCTATAAAGTGCAGCCACAAACGTAAAATGAAAACTGAACCTTTGTTGTGTCGACTTTGTGGCCACTTAAGTCTTTTCAGCAGCCTATAAAACATGTTGTCCAAATGTAAATTTTGTGAAGATCAGCGTAGAAATGATATCTAAGATATGGACTACCATAATCTAGACAAATATTCTTATTTCAGCTTGCTTTTCATCTAAGTCCTATTAGTGTAATAACCCTATGTGTTAATCGTACACTTCACTTTTCTAATCTAATTCCTTATAACGTAAACCTTAATACCATATAAGCTATTTCAACAACGAATAAAATGTCTTCTCTAAATCCTAAAATTTATAAAATCAGCTTAAGAATGCTCTCCAAAGTATAGACTACCCTATTCTGAATAAATAATCTCGTTTCGTCATGTTTTGCATATAAATCCTATTAGCAAAATAACCTTAAGTATTATGATTTCTGAACATAATACGAATAAGCAAACTTAGTAGTATTGAAGAAATTTGTAGTTAAGATATTTTTATCGTCAGATCCTTCTTAAAAAACACAAATATATAACCAGTAACCTAACTTAATTGATCTATCATATTCGAAATCCTATTCCTTATTATGCAAAATCAATTAAAAAGGATTAAGTGCTATTCACGCATAACACTTTAACTAATGTCTTACATCAATTTAATCCAAATAATTTTAGCATCTAGAATTCAAAATTTTATAAAAGTACATAATTTTAGCCTCTTGAATTCGTAAAACAAGAATAGATAATCTATAAAAGGAACTGTGCATCGTTCAACATAAAAGCTGTTAACGATATGAGTATATATATAATCAATCAACTAAAACACGAGATCATGAATCATGAAGCCTTGCAACCCAAACCCTAATCCGTGCCTGTTTTCTACAGTGAATCCTTATTTAGTTCTCTTTCTATTTTCTTTTTGCCCTTATTGAAGTTTGTTATTTGCTATATTTCCATTGAACGACGCGAAGAATCCGACGTCACCACCTCCATCGTTGACACCAGTAGCTGCGATCGTGACTTCGTCGTAAACAATAAATAAGAAAGGCAAGCAACCCCTTTGATCATATTGATCCTAGTATTTAATTTTCATGTTGTTTATCAAACTGTTTCATGCATACGCTTATTTTCTGTAAATTCGCTATTTTGTGGTACTGGTAGATATACCTATTGTCTCATCAAACTTTCTTGATGAATATGGACATGTGAACCTTAATAACCATAGATTAAGGATAGACATTACTTCATGTCAACATGGGTATATGCGATTATATATTTAACCATAGTAACAATGCTTTAGAACCAACGATGTAAATGATCAGATCAATCTTGTTTCTTGAGAAATGGAAAATGTTGGATATGACACTGTTGGTTACTGGTATTTTGATTAAAAACCCAAAAGGAAAACTATGGTTTTGACGCGGGCGATTACTGGCAATAGCTGGTGGTGCAGAGGGAAATGAACGTAGTTTAGGGTGGAGTATCGGCCGAGTCAGTTTAAGGACCGAACAATGGGATGTCATTGATCCAAGAAACTCGTACAACCATGAGGGCTGGTGTGGGATAGTCTTAACCTATTAAGTTACTTAAATATGGCTTTGCACATTGGTAGGCGGGAGATAGTAGGAGCACTCCGGTTATGTTTTCTTGTGAGGGGCTTCCACACATCGGTGGGGGTAAATGCATATCGGTATAACGGTGTACGCCTTACTGTGGATAGAAACGGCGTTCGACCGTTTTACCACTTCTGATATACTTTTGTTAATACCACTGTCGACTTTTGTAGTCGGCAATGAATTTATGGGGCAGGCGCTAGATCTCAAACTCGATGGTCACGCAAGACAAAGGTTTAGATAGGTTCAGGCCCTCGACGGAGGAGGTAATACCCTAGCCCTACGTGCTGGGATTATGTGGATCTCTTGGATCTAATATTGCTCAAAGCGCGATGTGCTCTGTGCGATATGCGATGTGTCTTCTTCTCTGTGCGATATATCCCTGTTGTTGCCCGCCCTCTCCCTTATATAGTGGGGGTGGGGCAATTTATAGAGCACCGATCGGTTAAGGGATTTCGATCGGTTATTGGATTCTAATCTGTTACAGGATAGAGTTTACATCTTTATCTACCCTGTTAACAACTCGGATTACAATCGTATCTTTTATATCTAAATACATGTTCAACTGTCTATAGGATGTATCTCCTCGCGCACGACAACACAGCTTGGCGGGGAGCTTTCCCTCTGGGCCTTCCGCTCGACCTTATTTCTCCTTCAAGCGACTCTGGGCCGGTTATGAAGACACCCGGTTTCATATATTCCACAGTAGCCCCCGAGTGATTGATGATCCGATTGCTATATCTTCATCTGGACCTCAACTTTGGATCAACGTTCTCAGCTTCTAGCATAAACCTCTGACTGGTTTCTTCTTTGATTTGAATCCTTCTTCTTGTAGCAAGGGGATTATGAAGGACTCGAATATATCCCTGGACAGTCTTCGAAATTTGTTTTGACCTCTTGTGTTAATTCACTTTCCGAAAACCTCTTTGGCTTATGAACCATCTTAACTCCAAGCCTCCTCGGCTTCTGATGTCTTTACATCCTCGCATTTACTTCAACCTTACCGTATCGGCTATAAAAAGCAAACCAACGCTTGTACAATGCATTCCTTCTTGCTTAGTCCTCCTCTTCCTTATACCAAGCTATAGCTTCTTCATGGGGAATTACATGGACGACCGGGATCCCGAGCTCGCCGAGGAGTGGGCGTTCTCCGACTTCGTCATGGCCGAATTGGCCAAAGAAGAGGCCATTACCCGCGACCGCGTCGCCGTTGACACCTTCCTAGAGATCTTCCCTATTCTCTACAGGGCTAGGGAGGCTCTCGTGGAGGCGCTCGACCGGGTGCACCGTGGAGAAGTCTAGGGCCCTTGTAAATGTAATATTTCCCATGCATAATGCTTGGGGAATTTATATATAATAAAGAAGTACCTTTTCCATGCGTTTACCATGATTGTCACTTAGACGTAGCTTAGACCCAGTTTGGGGTATTTATCAAAGCTTGCACTGCTCTTTGGTCGAGCGACATTCGCATCCAACCGTCGTAGGATATATTTTAGGTCTAACTTGGGACATATTAGGATTTGCGTGGCTCTTGGCCGAGTGATACCCATATTCGACTGCTGTAGGATATAGCTTAGGCTCGACTTGGAGCGTATCAGGATTTTCTTGGCTCATGGCCGAGTGATACCTATATCCGACTGGTGTAGGATATAGCTTAGGCTCAACTTGGAGCGTACCATACATACGTGGCTCTTGGCCGAGTGATACCCATATCCGACTGATGTAGGATACAGCTTTGGTCCATCTTGGGACATATCAAAATTTTCTTGGCTCATGGCCGAGTGATACCTATATCCGACTAGTGTAGGATATAGCTCTTGTCCAACTTGAGACATATCGATGTTTATCCGAACGGTATCCGTACTCGTTTATAACGACGCACAGCTTATCGACCGATCTTGGGGCATACCATTGGAACCGTGCCTTATCAGGCTCAACCCATGATATATGATTCCGCAATGCGGTAACCACCTAGTGACCCAGCATGGGGCATATCACAAGAAGATATTTTTAATCCAAACTGGAGGACACCCACGTCTCGATTAGTTCGATAAGTGGTTAAACATCCCACCGTGGGGAGCAATGTGTCCCAAACAAGACTTGGTCAAATCATGACTGCCTCTATATGTCATGACACTGGGCCCGCAAATCATTACGAAGCATAAGGCAGGGTGAGGTGTTCTGTAATCTTTTTTCCACCGATTTGGCGAAAACCTAATTTCCCCCCCCCCTTAAAGACTAAACCGATGGTTCATTTTTCCCATCGCATACTCCTGCCTCTTCTGCTTCCTTTGTCTCTCCGCCCTCTTCGCCGTTAGGGTTAACTGCCGTTGTGCTTGCATCTTTGCGCCGTCGTTGATCTTTTCCTCTGAAAATGTCTTCTCAATCTTCCAAGAATGCCTCCTCACAGCCTTTGCCTCAAAATTGGACCACCTCAATCAGGATGGAGGAGCGGTTGCAATCCATGGTGGATGACGGGGTTCTTCCAGCCCTGGCTTTGATATCCGCACGACCGGCCGCAGGTGAACCCATCCCTACTCCTCATTCCGAAGAAGTTGTGGTTTTTGAATCTTTCTTCCAACGCGGGCTGGGCCTTCCTGCCTGCGCCTTTCTTCGCGGTCTTCTCTTCTTCTACGGCATCGAATTGGTGAACTTGAATGCCAATTCCATCCTGCAAATATCTCTCTTTGTTCACCTCTGTGAGGCTTTCTTGGCATTCGCCCCCATTTCAATCTCTTTCGCCATTTTTACCTTTTGAAACCTTATCCCTCAAAGAGTGACCCCAAGGTAATTGGGGGAGCCGGTTTTCAGCTGCGGGAGGGGTTAAAGAAAAACTACTTTGCTATTCCCTTAAAACCTCCAGTAAAGGCTGGCACCAGGAGTGGTTCTACTGTGCCAATCCTGATCCTGCTCTCCCCTCTTTTGTCGGGCGCCGGCCTAAGGTGTCCCTTTCTTGGGTATCTACTCCCAATGCCACCGACATGGACCAGGTGCATGATCTTCTAGCGCTGATTGAGAAATTGAAGGAACATGGTCTCACGGGAGTTGGTCTGACCCTTCATTTTGTTACTCGTCGGATTCAACATCTAAAGGAACGAGTCCATCTGGGATACGCTTTTGAGGGAAAGGATGATCCGACCCAGGAACTGCCTGAAGCAGTGTCGAAGGAGTAGGTATATGCTCGGGTAGGTGACTTCTTCATCCCAAGAGTAGAAATGACCACCGCCAAGTGCCCGAAGTCCTTCACTGCATCAAATCCTCCTCCTAAGGTGAGAAAGCTTAGCTGATAGATTTCCACATTCGCCTCTGAATGACTCTTAACTGTTTTTACACTCCTTTCCAGGATCGATTGGCTTTTTTCAGTGATGCGCCTCTCCCGGAGATGCCCGTTCATAAGAGCGTTCCCTTTAAATGACCTACGAGCTCCCTGGGCGGAGAACCTGCCGCCAAGAAGGGGAAGAAAATGGTTGTCAAGGACCCTGCGAAGCCCCGACGCCCGATTGGTGGTCCCAAAATTCAGGAACCACCAGCACGAGCCCCAGTGCCTTCGGCTCCCCTCCCCCACGAGCCCGTGGTACAGCCGAGTCCAATTCCGAGAGACTCGGGCAGTCGGGAGGAGCCCAGGGTTCTAGTCTGTAGTGCCCCGAGTGGTCCCTCCGGGAGTGGCTCTGGCACCCGAAAGAAGCCCCCAAAGAAAATAAAGAAGTCCGACAGGTTTGATACCCATCGACTCTTATTCGACTCGCTTTGCTGGCTCATTTACTGATCGTTCTTCTTATAGGAATCCTTCTTATGACGTTCCTGTTGAGACACCATCCGGGGCCTCTGAGGGGCTTGAGCCCCAAGGTGCACTTGATCCGATTGAGGGGGCCCCACAAGCTGCCTCGCCTGGAGACACCGGTGCACCCTCCGAGCCACAACCGCCTTCATTGACCCCCGTGCTTCGGCATCGGGTCCTGCTGCTCAAGAGCCTGTCCCACGTCCCTCCCCGAGGTTGAAGAAATCGCCCGAGTTCCGCCGACTCTTGTCCGCCCTCAACTCATAATGCAAACTGCGTGGGTTGATGAGCAAGATGGCTTGAAGTTCCTGGACGACTCGGAGGAGGAGAGAGAAAGAAATGACTTTTACAGTCATGCCGCCGCTTGTGCTCGCCTGGCTCGGGTAATACTTTTACTACTCTTATCGCCTTCGTGCTTGTGTCGTTTAGCATGTTGTCACCTTACCCTGCGATGGTTACAGAAATTGGGAGAACGCTCTGAAAAGAAATCCGAATACCTCCAGAAGATGCTCCCGGAGGTCAAGACGCGCCAGGAGTATCTGGCCGAACTGGAGCAGATCAAGGCTGGAAATGCAGTCGAGCTGCGAGTTCTTCCGTCAGAGGTCCAGGCGTTGCCGGAAGAGCAAAACACCCAGCGGTAGGAGAAGCTAGACGTCGTTGGCTCCTTTTGAGGTAAATATTTCCTGGATCGCCCAGTGCTCTTGTTCAATCGTTCGGTCTTTTTATTTCCTCATCTCCGTGTCAGCTCAGGATTCCGCTGTTGCAAAGCTTAAGAGCAACTCAAGGTATCGGAGGCCTCCAAATTGAAGTCGAAGAAGGAGTTAGAAGGTACGCTCAGCAGCTTGACCTTCCCTTGTCTTCGTTGTCTTCTTGGATTTCTTGATAATCAGTTTTACTTGCAGACTACAAGTTCAAGATGCGGGCGCAATACACTATTTATAACGAGAAGGTTGAGGCCCTCAAAACGTCTTGCTCCAAGCTTCGCAAGGCCTCTGAGCCATTGTTGAGGTTGCTTCATCCCGGAGGTGAGTGGCCGCTCAGTAGGGACCATGTTATCTCCCAGTTGGAGGAAGCCCCCAAGGAGCTTAAGAGACTCTTGAAGGAAACGGCAATCAACGGTGCTAGCCAGGCTCTGGCGATCACCAAGTCGCTCTATCCCCGAGTTGATCTTGAAGCTATTAAGGAGGGCTATGCCAAATATGTGAATGAAGACCGGGCCACCGAGCTCTGGGATGAAGTCAAGGATGCTTCTTCAGCTGTAGCGGAAACTTTGGACCTATGAATCAAATATATAAAAGCGTTTCCTTGATCTTGCAAGTCTTATTTAATTATGCTATTATGCTTGATGAGTCCATCCGAGTGGTTTTGACATCTTAGATATCATGTCCGACTAGTTCAGCCCCCAGGCTCTAAGGCATGGTTCATGACGCATGTCTCAGAGTCTTAAAAATTGTAGGAGCAAAGCACTCAGACGCATAATTTTCGAGAAGATTATATGAGAACAACTTTAAGAGCAAACATTTATTCATAAAGAAACAATTGAATTACAAAGTTTAGGTGAAAAAACGACGTAGCTACTCTATGTTCCAGGTGTTGTTGACAATTGTACCGTCTTCACACTTGAGCTTATAGGCCCCGGGACGTATCACCTCATCGATGATGTAAGGGCCTTCACAGCTTGGGGAGAGCTTATGCTCGCATTTCTGATTCTTTCTAAGGACCTGATCTCCTTTGGAGAATGCACAACTCCACACATTGCGACTGTGGTAGCGACGTATGCCCTGAAGATACTTTGCCGACTGAATTGTTGCGATGTACCTGGCTTCTTCCAATCGGTTGAGGTCTTCTAGCCGGCTCTCTTCCGAAGCGACTTCTTCATAGCTCCGAACCCGCGGGGATCCGAACTTTAACTCGGTGGGGAGGATCGCGTCTGAGCCATACACCAGGAAGAAAGGTGACTGCCCAGTTGCTCTGCTGGGGGTGGTTCGCAGCCCCCAGAGAACCGAAGGCAATTCTTTGACCCACCGTGTGGCACATGGTTTGAGACGATCGAAAATTCTTGCCTTTAGGCCTTGTAATACCATGCCATTGGCTCGCTCGACCTGCCCATTACTTCGGGGTGTGCAACTGATGCGAAGCAAATTTTTATGCCGAGTTCACCGCACCAGTCTTGAAATATGCCACCTTTGAATTGGGTGCTATTATCCGTGATGATTCGGTTTGGTACGCCGAACCTAACCACGATTTCATGGAAGAACTCTTTGGCCTTTGCGGCTGTGATTGTGGCGACTGGCTTGGCCTCAATCCATTTGGTGAATTTGTCGACGGCCACGAAGATATGAGTATAACCGCCTTGATCCTTCTTCAAAGGTCCCACCATGTCAAGCCCCCAGACCGCAAACGGCCAAGTGATTGGGATGGTCTGCAGTTCCTGTGCTGTTTTGTTCACTTGTCGCGCAAAGAACTGACATCCTTCGCATGTCCGGACGATGTCCTCTGCATCAGTGACAACAATCAGCCAAAAAAATCCCTGACGGTAAGACTTGCCGACTAGTGTTGATGACGCCGCGTGATTCCCACACACTCCCCAGTGGATTTCCTTGAGAAGATCTCTCCCTTCTTGTTGTGATATGCACCATCGTAGTACACCAGAGGAGCTCTTGCGATAGAGTTCTTCTCTGACCACCACATAGCTCTTGCTTCGGTGCATTATTTACTCGGCCTGCACGCGATCTTCAGGTAGCTCTTCCTTCGTCAAATAGTCCAGATACGGAGCTGTCCAATCGGGGGTAATGATCAGGACTTCTGCTTCTACGTTCTTCTCCACCGGGATGTCTGACTTTGACTGAGTGCTTATTGAGGGCTTATGAATTTCTTCAACGAATACTCCTACGGGCACTGTGGTCTGGCCGGATCCCATTTTTGCTAGCTCATCAGCTGCTTCATTGTCTCGACGGAGCACATGAACAAGTTCCAAACTATCAAAATTACCTTCTAGCTTGCGTACATCCTGGCAATAGGTAGCCATGTTGTCTTCAATGCAGGACCAATCTTTCTGCACCTGATTGACCACGAGCATTGAATCTCCACGAACCATCAAACGTCGGATATCGAGCGATATGGCTATACAGAGCCCATGGATGAGTGCCTCGTACTCAGCGGTGTTATTTGACGCGGGAAAAAGTATTTGCAGAACGTACCTCAACCGCTCTCCACTTGGCGATATGAGCACTATACCAGCCCCCGCGCCGCTAAGCATGAGAGAACCATCGAAGTACATCGTCCAATACTCGAGCTCTTTGACGACCGTTGGGTTTTGAAGTTTTGTCCACTCGGCAGTAAAGTCAGCGAGCGCTTGAGACTTGATGGCAGTGCGAGTCTTGAATAGGATATCAAAAGCTCCAAGCTCGACTGCCCACTTTGCAATTCTCCCAGTGGCCTCCTGATTGTGAAGTGTATCTCCTATTGGGAAGGAGGTGACCACCGAAACAGTATGCTCTTGGAAGTAGTGCTTGAGTTTGCGAGATGTAAGAAGTACAGCGTATAATAATTTTTGCACTGGTGGATACCGCACCTTAGATTCACTCACGACATTGCTGAGGAAATAGACCGGGTGTTGGATCTTTTGCACGTGGCTCGGCTCCTCCCTTTTCTAAGATGATTGCAGCGCTGACTACGTGAGTCGTTGCCGCGATGTAAAGTAATAGAGGTTCTTCTGGCATTGGTGAAACCAAGACCGGGGGCGTCGTTAAGAAGGTCTTCAAATCTTTAAACGCTTGCCGTGCTTGCCGTGCTTCGGGCGTCCATTGGAACTTGTCCTGCTTCTTGAGGAGTTTAAAGAATGGAATACCTCGCATACCCAGTTGGGAAATAAACCTGCTGAGTGCGGCCATGCACCGTGTAAGCTTCTGGACGTCCTTTTGATAAGTCGGCGGCTCCATATTTGCTATGGCCCTGATCTTTTCTGGGTTGAACTCAATGCCTCGTTGGGATACGATAAACCCAAGCAGTTTTCTCGAAGATACTCCGGAAACACACTTCTCGGGATTAAGGTTCATGCTGAACGTCCTTAGACTTTCGAACATCTCGGTTAGGTCGACGATAAGGTCCTTCTTTTCCCGAGACTTTACCACGACATCGTCCACATGTGCCTCCACGTTGTGTCCGAGTTGGGCGTGAAAACACCGCTGTATTGTGCGCTGATATGTTGCACCAGCGTTTTTCAACCCGAATGCCATCGTGGTGTAGCAAAAGGCCCTAAAGGGCCTGATGAACAAAGTCTTGATATGATTTTCCGCCTTTAGGCGAATCTGGTGGTACCCTGAGTAGGCATCGAGGAAACTCAGGATCTCGCACCCGGCGGTTGAGTCAACCACCTGATCAATCCGAGGTAGCCCGAAGGGATCCTTCGGACATGCCTTGTTGAGATCAGTATAATCAATGCACATGCGCCAAGTTTTATTCTTCTTTTGAACTAGTACAGGGTTTGCCAACCAATCGGGATGATACACTTCTTTGATAAAACCTGCAGCTAATAGCTTGGTGATCTCCTCCTTGATGGCATTCCGATGATCTGGAGTGAACCGCCGAAGTCTTTGCTTGATTCGCTTCGCCTTTTCATCGACGTGCAAGGAATGCTCGATCACCTCCCTAGGAACACCCGGCATGTCAGATGGTTTCCAGGCAAAGATGTCCTTGTTAGCTTGGAGGAAGGTGACGAGTGAGCCTTCCTAATTATCCTCGAGCCCTATCCCAATCAGAGTCATTTTGGTCAGGTCGGATGGGTCTAGAATAATTCTCTTGGTCCCTTCGCCAGCTTTTATCCCTGACGTGGCCTGCTTCTTGGATGGGATGTCTCCTTCTTCTTACAACATGGCAGCCTCTGCCTGGACACTCTTCCCCTCGGCGGTTGCCTCCTGCAGCTCAGCAAGTTCGCAGTTCTCTCGATTGCATTCCAGAGATCGCTTGACGTCGCTGCGAACCGTGATGACGCTTTTGGGTCCAGGCTTCTTCATCATCAAATAGGTGTAGTGCGGGACGGCCATGAACTGAGCCAAACCGAGTCTTCCCAAGATAGCGTGATACACTTTCTCGAAATCCGCTAACTCGAAATTTATATATTCGGTCCTATAGTTGTCTTTGGTACCGAAGGTGACGGGCAAAGTGATATGCCCGAGTGGAAACGAAGACGCCCCAGGGATCACCCCGTGGAACGGTTGTGAGCTCGGACTTAGCTCGGAGCGAGGGATGTTCATGTCGTCGAAGGTTTTAGCGAACAAGACGTTGAGTCCACTCGCTCCATCAATCAATACTTTCTTGAGCTTCACATTGCAAATGATAGGGTCGAGCACTAGAGGAAACTTACCTGGATGTAAAACTCGATTGGGGTGATCTGAGCGATTGAAGGTGATCGGGACTTCAGACCACTTTAGATACTGGGGGGTTCCCGGTTCCACCGCATTGATCTCCCAAGCGGTAAGCTTTTGCTTCCGCTTGGACTCATATCCGGTGGAGCCCCCGTATATGTAGTTCAGCTAGTGCTCGGGCTCTTGGTAATCATCCTCACCGGGAGGGTCTTTTTTCTTGGCAGCCTCATCCTTCGCTGGAGCCGGTTGTTTGTTGCTCTCGCACGCAAAACGCTTCAAGGTGAAGCAGTCTTTGGCGGCATGCTTTCCCTTAGGGTGGAAAGGACAGATTTCTTCCATGACGGTACTGTAATCGAGCGCCTCCTTCCATGTGGCTCGGGGCCGGTTGCGTTCTGCTACCGCAACTAGCTCCTCACTTTTCCGTTTTTTGTCTTTGGTCTTGGAGGACTCGGCCTTGTCGCCTCTGCTCTTCTGTTGCGAGCGATCTTCTTGGCGCTTGGCCAGGGCGTTTGAGACCATGGCATAGCGGTCGACCAATGCAAACATCTCCTTTACGTTGGCCGGTGATTTCCTGGACATTTTCTTGATTACATCAGGATCACTTACCCCTTTCTGAGAGGCTGCTACCACCACTGCATCAGATACATCCCTGATGTTGTTCTTCTTCTGCATGAAACGCCGGATGAAATCGCTCAGCGTTTCGTCCTTCTTCTGGTGAAGCTGATATAGGTCCCATGGGGTGCGAGGCCTCTCGTATGTTCCCTAAAAGTTAGCGATAAATTGATCACAGAGATCGCTCCAGGAGTCCACCGAGTTTGCAGGAAGTCCTGTGAACCATGCTTGAGTTGAAGGGGTGAGATTGACTGGCAGATAATTTGCATAACGTTTTGATTGCCCCCAGCCGCTTTGACCGCCAGGGCATAGACCTGAAGCCAAGCTTCCAGATCTCGCTCCCCGTCAAACTTTACGATGCCCTTGGGGTTGAAACCTTCGGGCCATACTACTCGGCGTAACCGAGGAGTGAACGCTCGGATTCCGTTGGTGGATCTATCGTCTTGATGAGGGGGAGTCCAGCGTGACGAACCTCTGGCTTGGCGATTGTCATCAACGCGTCGGGGTGGCGTTCGGCGCAGCGAGTCCATGACTAGACGATCTTCGTTGTCGTTCCGATCCCGGCGATGATGGTCTCTATAGTCGTTGCAGTCGTCGTACCTTTGATTGCTTCGTGGACCGTGGCCAATACCGAAGCGCTCGTAGTCATTGTGGTGCCAGCGTCGCTCTTCCTCGTCCCGCTCTTATCGTCTGGCGGTGATGTCTTGGCGGAGGTCGCGGTTGAGATTCCAGCGGGCGTCTCCGACTAGTGGTGTGGGGCGTAGACTGCTGGTATTTCGACTGGTAGCAGTTCGACTGCTAGCGACACGAGTAGCCGCTTGGGAGCGTGAGTGCGCTTTCCCTACTGGCTTTTCCTGATTCTGCTGAATCGCTGCCGCCGTCACCATGGCCCTGATCTGGACCACGATCGGGTGTACTGGGCTATCAGATGCTGTGACGACCCCTATTTTCTACATACATGGAAAAATAGAAATCTAATGTGCATTCCGTACTAGTCCCATGATCAGTAGCTAGTACGCACATACACAACAATTGGAATCACAACCATACACATATTATTAAGCGGAAGCTATTATATAAAGAAAACTTTACAACTCAGAGACTACAGCAGCAAAAGAAGCAAAGTCTTGTAGTGTGCCCAGCCAAACCCGCAGGCAACAGACAAGGCTTAATCCCTAGAAAGATCACATCAAAGATAATCCCGCAACCTGCGACGAAAGAAATCCTCGAAGCTTCGCTAACTTATCCACCTAAAAACAACATATAAGCAAGGGAGAGTACTTTCGTACTCCGCAAGACTTTTGCAACACCTATAATATATGCAGGCCATTTCAAAGGAGGCTACTACAGTTAATTTGCATAAAGCAGAATTGATATTGTAAATCAAGTTATTTGTAAACGGAATTTGTAAGAGCAAGTTGACTGATATGAAATAAGTAAAGCATAAGTAATACTCACAACCCTTCGTGAGCATCGAATAATCCAGAAATGGAATCCAACAATGTCGGCCCTTTGATATAAAGCAATAGCAGCTAAAACAAGCTCAGACCAAACCCATTTTAGAAAATATCAAAACATTTAACTAGTGCAAGTTCACCAAGTTTCCCATGACCGAGGGGACGGCTAATCGATTAGATTTACACACTGCAGAGGTGTACAACTTTACCCATAAGTCTTCACCTTTTCTTTTTGCCGCATGTTTCACGCACCTTCGGCGTGTAGCCAGAATTTTCATGATGAAAACCTTTACATTATCTGAGATAACTTTGCACTAGCACCGGGACGTTGAACCCATGCAATGCTGGAAGAAATCAGAGCATAGAAATGTTGGAACTTCCCAAAGACATGGCGTACACCGTTATATCGGCAAGCGTTGATCCCAACACATCAGTGAGGTCACCCCTTCGAGCAAGCTTGAAAGGAACTTTCGTACTACTTCAGCCTACCAATGTGCAAAGTTAAGCTAGATAATTTAATTGGTTTAAGGTTGCCCCATCCCAACATTTGTGGTTGTACAGATTATCTTGGATCATACAACACTAAGTTCGGTCCTTAATCCGACACGGGCGATACTCCACCCTACACTACGTGCAAATCCCTCTGCACATCCGGCTATTGCCAGTAATCGCCCGCATCAAACCATAGTTTTATTTTGGGTTTTTAATCAAAATACCCATACCAACAGCTTCATTCCTAACAGTTTCTATTTCTCAAGAAACAAATTTTGATCTGATCATCAACCTCATTAGTTCTAAAAGCATGGCTAAGCATGGATAAAAGGTAATCGCATATACCCATGGTAACATTAAATAATGTCTAAGCTTAATCTAGGGTTGTCAAGGTTCACATGTCCATACTTATCAAGGAGGTTTCATGAGACAACAGGTATAACTACCAACACCATAAAATAGCGAATTTACAGAAAGTAAACACATGCATGAAACATTTTAATAAACACAATGCAAATTAAATTCTGGGATCAAGATGGTCAAAGGGGGTGCTTGCCTTGCTTATATATTTCTTACGACGAAGATGCGGTCGCAGCTGACGGAGGTAGAGCCGTCGGATTCTACACGTCGATCAATCGGAAAATATAGCAAATAATAAACTTCAATAAGGTCAAAAAGAAAATAGACAGAAAATCAAATAAAGATTCACAGCAGAAAACAGGAACGCTTTAGGGTTGAATTATGATTTTAAGATCTCAAGATTAAGGTAATTACATATTCATATACTTAATGGTTTTATGAGAAACAAAACATGGATTCTTTTATAGATTATCTATTCTTGATTTACGAATTCAAGAGGCTAGAATTATGAATTCTTGTATTTATAACTTTGAATTATAGATGCTAAAATTATTTAGATTAAAAGAATTAAAACACTAGTTAAGGGTTACGCAAAAAGCACTTAGCCTTAAGTGATTTTGCATAAGAAGGGTTTTAAATAAGTTAGATCAATTAGGCTAGGTTACTAGATTTATTTAGGGTTTTTAGGAAGGTTCTGGTGATACAAACATATTAGCTACAACTTCTTAATTATTACAAGGTTCACTTATTCGTACTATGAAGTTCATTAAATGTAATATTTAGGGCTATTTATCTAACATGATTTATGAGGAAAGCATGATGAAATATAGTTATTTCTTTGGAATTGGTTAACATATATTTTGAAGAGCATTTCCAAACTGATTTCGTACATTTTGGTGTTTATACAAGACATTATATTCATTGTTGAAAAAGCTTATATGATATTAAAGGTTACGATGACCATAATACTTAAGGGTATTCAACTAGCAGGATTTAGTTGAAAAGCAAGTTGTAAAAAAAATATTTTTCTAGAATATGATAGTACATATCCTAAATATCATTTCTAAACTGATCTTCATAATATTTATATTAGGACGAGGTATTCTATGGGCTGTTGAAAATTCTTTACTGTTTCTATAACTACACGACAGAGGTTCAGTTTTCGACATAGGCATGCGACTACGCCTTATATGATAATGTACCCATTTTTCAGGCATAATTAGGGGAAGACTCTAAGAGTTTTAAATTTGATTTCGCGATGTTTGGCTTTTATCCGAGATGTTTTCCCTATAAGTAATCATTATGGCCTAATATGAACTTATTTCAGATTATCACAACATAAGATATTTTTGTATAAACAGCAAGGATAGTACTTTCAAGTTATTAGGAATTGGTTTTGTCAAATTTTATGTTCATATGTGAAAGTTATAACTATTCAAATTATACAAGTATTAACACTTCGACTATTAAACATTTACTGTTTTGTATGGTAAACCTTAAATATTATTATTCATCTGGAATCCTTGTGATGCTAGGAGTATAACAAAACTGGTTTGATGATTATTTGAATTCATTTGATCTATATTCTACCTATTTGATTTTTAATGCATATATATACATTTTGCACTTGGGTTAATTCATATTTTTAAAGATAGTTGAAATCAAGTTCACTTCTTAATTATTTTGGAAAATTCAGGTATTATACTGTCACACTAGTATTTAGAAATAAATTTTTACTTATTTCATATTTCTTTTATTCAAGTTATGCATATTTGAATTTTCAGTGCATTGAATGAAATCTTTAATAGAAAGTGAGTCAAACATAAATGGAATTTAAATATTTTTATATATTTGGGTTTCTAGAAGTCTAAGATTCCAATAAAATTTGTTTCATTTAATTCTCAGTTCATTTGCATTATTTATATTCATAGCCTATCTTTCATCCTTTTCCTTAAATTTAAATTTCAAATTAATGTATTTCTCATTTTTAGAATATTTTTGCATATTATGATTGTACTTGATTTTAGATGAATTTATAATTTTATGTCATCTCATTTGGATTAAAGATTTGACAGTTATTAACGTTTAAAGTGGTTCGGTTTTGGAAAATCAGAAATACGCTTTGTAAACTAGAAAGCGCATTTACCCCTTTGAACTGGAACAGCTTGCGCTGGCTGACGGATCGGGCCCGCCGCGCATTAAGAAAAGAGCAGAGCTCCAGCTAGGGCAACCCGCTGGCGACGAAGGATCTCGGCTGAGGGCACTGAGAGCTCCAGCTTGTCACGGCGCACAAAGTGGTGGGGTCCATCATCCCCGGTGATGGCCGAAGTGAGCTGCCACCGTGAGGGGTGCAGCGGTAATGGTGGAAACTCGTCGGAGAAGGAGAAGAAGTGAGTCCCCGGCCAAATCGGTAAGGTGGTAAGCATCAGTGGGTCACCTGAGCTCCATTTTGGCGGTTTGTTCGTTCGGAGAAGTGACGCGTTGGGCCGCCATCGTGCGACCGGAGTTGCTGGCAAGGGAAGCTGAAATCGATAGGTTGGAGAAGCTCAGGAGGCCGCAGTGAAGCTCCATGACGAATGGATTCCAAGAATTCTTACCGAATTGGCTTGAATCGGTTTCCCCCTCTTTTCGGGTTTCTTGCGAAAGAATAGAGAATGGCTTCCGCTTTTCATGCTCGGTTCAGTGGTTGGCGAAAAAGTGGTTCCAGAAAAGGTTCGGAAGAATGGAGGGAGCTCTCTGGGTGATGCTAAGCCGGTATTTATAGTTGGAGGTAGTCGGCTTCTCCAGCGTCTGAACACATGCTCAAGGTTGCGGCTCAGTTCTTGTTACTAGCAACGAATTGACAGGATTTTGATCAGTGAGGTATGGTGCAAAGCTGTCGGTGCAGAGCGACGAGGACAAGTGTGGCTCTGGTCAAGCGGAGGTGGTGTGGATGCACAGAGTTGGTGAGGTCTCGGGAGAGAACGGGCGCGCGTGGCTTGGCCGAGAGAGAGGAGGAAGAAAAAGGAAAGCAGGCTGACGAGCGGGACCGGGGCCACCGATCAGCCAGAGAGGTGTTTTTCCGTTCCTGCCAGCGAACGTTACGGCACAGTAGACGGGCCCACTTGTCAGTGAGAGAGGATGAGGCAAAGAGATAAGCATGGCCGGGACAAGCTAGTACACGCATTAATTTTTTAATGGCACAACCCATAGTATTTATTTTTTAAAACTTTTATGAGGAGTTCTATTTAGGTGAAGGATGTCTCTTTAAAAATTTCAAGTCAAAATATTGGGTAATTATTTTATAAAAATTCTTCCATGATAATTTTCAAATTTTTTATGTCTCAGTTTTTGAATTTTTATAAGGTCTAAATTACATGATAAATTTGTGAAATTTTTACCAGAGATAAATTATGCTCTGAGAGTATTATGGTAATTTTTATGGATACAGATAAGTTTCGAATATTTTACATTAATTCTTACTTACACTGTTTCTAGTCAAAAGAGATATCACTCTTTTTATTTATTTACTTTTCTGTGCATAATTTTTTTTTACATGTTGACTTTACTGACTTACTAGCGTGGTTATGGTTCTATGGTAAATTTTCCAAAATTATACTTTTAACTTTTTATCTTTTTACCATTATCCATTCTTTAATTCTATTTGTTTGATTTTTCATTCAATACAAAAATCTAAGGAAAATCCAATTAAATTCCAATGATGCTAGGAAAAATCAGAAATAATTATATTCAAATTGAAATTATTTAATTTCATGTTATTGTATTTTTTGGGATGTCACAAATCTACCCCCCTTACAAAAAACTCGACCCCGAGATTTGGCGAGGCTAGAAGAAGTCTGGGAATTCCTTTCGCAGATGATGTTCACGTTCCCATGTTGCTTCGTCTTCTGTGTGGTTGCTCCATTGTACTTTTAGCATTTTGTGGGATTTGTTTCTCGTGTGGCGTTCCGCTTCTTTGAGGATACGTATTGGACGCTCTCGATAAGACAAATCTGGTTGGAGGTCGATGTTCTCCAAACTGGTGAACTCAGCAGGCACGCGGAGACACTTCTTGAGTTGCGATACATGGAAGACATTGTGAAATGATTGAGGTGGCAATTCCAGTTTGTATGCCATCTCACCCATCTTCTCGAGAATTTTATATGGCCCAATGTATCGAGGAGCCAGCTTGCCACGGATCTGGAAACGACGAACTCCACGGAGTGGTGAGACTTTTAGGTAGACATGATCACCAACTTCGAAGCTGAGTTCACGCTCATGATTATCGGCGAAACTCTTTTGTCGAGACTGGGCTTCTTTCAATCGGTTTCTGATTACATCCACTTGCTCTTGGGCTTCTTGGATAAGATATGGGCCGAAAAATTTTCTTTCGCCAACCTCAGACCAGAAAAGAGGAGTTCTGCATTTTCTCCCATATAATGCTTCAAATGGCGACATTTCAAGACTGGCTTGAAAGCTATTGTTATAGGGGAATTCAGCAAATGCAAGACTCTTCTCCCAATTAGCGCTATATGATAGCACACAGGCTCTGAGCATGTCTTCCAGGATTTGATTTACTCTTTCAGTTTGCCCATCTGTCTGAGGATGATAAGCTGTACTAAAATTTAGCTTAGTTTCTAACAGACTGTGCAAACTTTCCCAAAAATGAGATGTGAATTGTGATCCACGATCTGACACAATTGTTTTTTGGACTCCATGCAACAGCACAATGTTGCTGATATACAACTCAGCAAGCTTATCTCCTGAATATGTAGTCCCGACTGGAATAAAATGTGCTACCTTTGTTAACCGGTCAATAATCACCCAGATAGAATCACTTCCTTTTTGAGTTCTAGGAAGACCGGTAATGAAATCCATACTAACATCTTCCCATTTCCATTCAAGAATTTGTAGGGGCCGAAGAAGACCAGCAGGAGTTGATGCTCGGCCTTAACTTGCTGACATACGTCACACTCGGCAACATAGGCAGCAATTTACTTTTTCATGCTGGGCCACCAATATTCCTGTGTTAGGTCTCTATACATTTTTGTGCTCCCAGGGTGAATAGAAAGAGGAGATTCATGAGCTTCCTTCAAAATCAGCCTCTTGAGTTCAGAATCATCGGGGACATATATACAATTTCCTCGCATAATTACTTCATCTGTACTTTCAGAGAATTCGGACTCAACACCTTCCTTTAATTGCTTTCTAATTTTGACAACGGCTTCATCCTTGAATTGAGCGGCTTTTACATGAATTCTGAGAGTTGGTTGCAATTCAAGAGCAGCAACATAGCCTTCTTCAACCAAATCCAAATTGAGTTTTTGGAATTCACTTTGGAGCTCAAATTGATCGGAGATGAAAAGACAATGAAGCTTTCGACTGAGAGCATCGGCTACAACATTAGCCTTACCAGGATGGTAATGAATGCCAATGTTATAGTCTTTGACCAACTCTAGCCATGTCCTTTGCGTGAGATTTAGATCTGGTCGGGTGAAGAAATATTTCAAAATGTTGTGATCTGTATAGATTTCACATCGATTGCCAATAAGATAATGTCTCCAAATCTTGAGAGCATGAACAACGGCTGCCAACTCCAAATCATGAGTAGGAATATTTTGCTCATGCGGCCGAAGTTGACGTGAAGCATAAGCGATAACCTTTCTTTCTTGCATCAGCACACATCTAAGGCTGTGTCGTGATGCGTCGCAATATACCTCAAAGATCTTATGAATATTGGGAACAAAAAGAATTGGAGCTGTGGTTAATCTTTTCTTAAGCTCTTGGAAACTTGCTTCACATTCTGGGGTCCACTCAAATTTCTTTTCTTTTTTCAGCAATTGAGTCATAGGACGAGCTATTTTGGAGAAGTTTTCGATAAAGCGGTAATAGTATCCCGCTAAACTGAGAAAACGTCAAACTTTAGGAACAGACTGAGGCGGCTCCCATTCTGTAATAGCTTGGATCTTTCGTGGATCAACTGCAATTCCACCTTCCGAAAGAACATGCCTAAGAAATGCGACTTCCTTGAACCAGAATTCACACTTCTCGAATTTGGCATAGAGTTTATGTTCACGAAGTTTCCAAGCACCATACTCAAGTGTTGCACATGTGATTCTTCAGTTTTGGAATAGATAAGAATGTCATCAATGAACACCACTACGAACTTGTCCAGATACTCCATAAAGACCTTGTTCATAAGGCACATAAAACTGGCAGGAGCATTTGTAAGTCCAAACGACATTACGGTGTACTCATACAACCCGTAACGAGTGGTGAAAGCAGTCTTTGGAATATCCTCGGGCTTCATTTTTCATTGATAATAACCATGTCTCAAATCAATCTTTGAAAACACCTAAGCACCATTCAATTGATAAAAAAGATCATCAATACGAGGAAGTGGATACTTGTTTTTGATAGTGACTTCTTTTAAAGCACGATAATCTATGCACATGCTTAGACCACCGTCCTTCTTAGGAACAAATAGCACAGGACTGCCCCATGGAGATGAACTAGGACGAATAAATCCTTTATCCAATTGATCGTTGAGTTGTTTCTTCAATTCAGCCAACTCATCTGGAGGCGAGCGATAAGGTCGCTTAGAGATCGTTGCTGTTCCAGGAACAAGATTAATAACAAATTCCATGTCGATGCTCGAGGCATTCACTCGCTTCATCCGAAACACATCAGAATACTCACATACCACTGATACTTGACTCAATTCTGTGACCAAGGCAGAACAAAGTAAGGGCTGCTGAGCTTGAGTGTTTCTGATTGAAGAAAACTGCACTTGGATCCCATTTGGACAAAGAAGGGATATAGATCGGTTAGCACAATCAATACAACCCTTGTGCTTAGATAACCAATCCATACCGAGGATCACATCTAGTCCCGAGGTCTCAATAACAATAAGATCAGCATAAAAAGATACTCCACAAATCTTAATGCATACCTCAGAACAGAGTTTCAAGGTTTTCATAGTTGCTCCTTGTGAATAGATTATCATTTTGTGGGAAGCAAATCAGCTTGAAGTTCATGCTGCTTAATAAATTTGTTGGATATGAAGGAATGTGATGCACCAGATCAAATAACACCAATGTTGGTACAGAGTGAACAAGGAATGTCCCAAGTACCACATCAGGTGCATTATGAGCTTCTTCTGCTGTTACGTGATGCAGACGGCCATGATTAATACCTTGTTTTGAAATAGAAGGCGGCTTAGAGACCTGTGAATTTCCAATCACACGATTTCTACTTGAGGATTGCTGTTGAGGACAAAGTTGTTCAGAATTCTTCTTAGGACAAGCATAAGCTTCTTGGCACTGAGTGCTAGAAAATGATCTTGCTTGCCGTGGTGAATGAACTGAGGGCTGCTAAGGGCGAGAAGCTTGCCCTTGGCACTGCCTGGGATTGAGATGCAGCCTGCTGAACATTGGATAGCTGCAATAGACACTGCTCTCGGGGATGATCATTTGTTGATTGACGAGCTATCCATTTGCGCTTTCAGCTTTCTATTACTGCTCTCATGCCGAACTCCACCCGGATAGCTTTATTAACTAAGGTTTGGAAATCATGAATATCATGGGCGACTAGCATCCATTTGATTTCTTCATTCAGATGTTCTCTGAAATGCTCAATTCTTCGAGCTTCATCTGACACTTCGGGAATAGCATAGCGAGACAGATGATTGAAGCAGTGTAGATATTCCATCACTGATAAGTTTTCTTGCTTCAATTCCATAAATTCTCGCTTCTTGATTTCAATGATGCTTGCAGGAATGTGAGTCCAGCAAAATGCTTCTTTAAAAGTTGCCCAAGATATAACTTGACCTTCAGGGAGCATCGCCTGATGGTTTTCCCACCAGATTGCTGCAGCTCCATGTAGCTGATGAGAAGCATAGAAGACCTTCTCATAGTCACTGCACTGCGCAATGGCCAGCGTACTCTCGATGGAATGGAGCCAATCATTAGCATCGAGAGGTTCTGCTGATGAGAAAAATGTCGGGGGTTGAGTTTTCAGAAACTCTCCCAACTTGGAGCAATGCGGTGTACCACCATTTCCATCCCTAGCATCGCTAAGGTGGGTTGTATTTTGCACCACTTGCTGAAGTAGAAATGTATCATCCTGATGCTCTTCCTCAATCATTGCCAAGACTTGAGCCACAGCTGGGGGTTCAGGAGATTGTTCTTCAGGAATAGCTTCACTTGGATTTTGAGGAGGTGGAGGTGATTCACGACAAACATTGCGTCGATATGATCTGATAGTTGGATGTTGCGGACTAGGTTGGACTGGAGTTAGAACATTGGCCCTTTTAGGTCGGGAACTTTGAGCGGCCTCATACTCCAATAATTTTCTTAAGGACCTTGTTTTAGGCATCCTACAGTTAAGAGGAGATTGATATTTAGGTGAGATTCGGTTCAATTTCTAGGCAACATTTCGTTCCTTAAAATCTTTTTAATTAGATTTTCTTGCTGATTAAGGGTTATCACATCGTGAAGTAGTTAACCTAGTGTCAAGTATTCACGAGTGTATCCCGGAAGGCAACACCAAAAGGTTTTCAAGTATAGCACGCAAATTAACCATGAACTAATATATAGAGGTTCTAAATGGCTTAGCCTATATATTGCTACTCGACCTATCCACACAAGTCTTCATGGGGTGACATCCGTCTCTTCAAGGTTGATGAGGTAGAAGTCGAAGTCTCCATTTGTTGAGGATTATTTTTAAGGAAAGAGGAGTTTGTTTACAAACCGAAATGAAAGTGCGGGTCAGAGTAGGATCTTAAGGAGGAGGTAAGATTATCAAAAACTACATTTTGCAAATATGATAACTTTTGGAAATAAAAATTTTAATTTGATTATTCTAAGCTAGCGACCATTCTATCTAGGGTTTATCCTATGGTCAGTATAGCTCTGATACCAACTGTGACGACCCCCATTTTTACATACATGCAAAAATGGAAATCTAATGTGTATTCCGTACTAGTCCCATGATCAGTAGCTAGTACGCACATACACAACAATTGGAATCACAACCATACACATAATATTAAGCGGAAGCTATTATATAAAGAAAACATTACAACTCAGAGATTACAGCAGCAAAAGAAGCAAAGTCTTGTAGTGTGCCCATCCAAACCCGCAGGCAACTGACAAGGCATAATCTCTAGAAAGATCACGTCGAAGATAATCCCGCAACCTGCGACGAAAGAACTCCTCGAAGCTTCGCTAACTTATCCACCTAAGAACAACATATAAGCAAGGGTGAGTACTTTCGTACTCCGCAATACTTTTGCAACACCTATAATATATGCAGGCCATTTCACAGGAGGCTACTACAGTTAATTTGCATAAAGCAGAATTGATATTGTAAATCAAGTTATTTGTAAACGGAATTTGTAAGAGGAAGTTGACTGAAATGAAATAAGTAAAGCATAAGTAATACTCACAACCCTTCGTGAGCATCGAACAATCCAGAAATGGAATACAACAATGTCGGCCCTTTGACATAAAGCAACAGCTGCTAAAACAAGCTCAGACCAAACCCATTTTAGAAAATATCAAAACATTTAGCTAGTGCAAGTTCACCAACTTTCCAATGACCGAGGGGACGGCTAATGGATTAGATTTACACTCTGCAGAGGTGTACAACTTTACCCACAAGTCATGACCTTTCCTTTTTGCCGCATGTTTCACGCACCTTCGGCGTGTGGCCAGAATGTTCATGACGAAAACCTTTACATTATCTAAGTTAACTTTGCACCAGCACCGAGACATTGAACCCATGCTATACTAGAAGAACTCAAAGCATAGAAATGTTGGAACTTCCCATAGACATAGCGTACACCGTTATATCGGCAAGCGTTGTTCCCAACACCTCAGTGAGGGCACCCCTTCGAGCAAGCTTGAAAGGAACACCCGTACTACTTTAGCCTACCAATGTGCAAAGTTAAGCTAGATAACTTAATTGATTTAAGGTTCCCCCATCCCAACACTTGTGGTTGTACGGATTATCTTGGATCATACAACACTAAGTTTGGTCCTTAATCCGACAGGTGCGATACTCCACCCTACACTACGTGCAAATCCCTCTGCACATCCAGCTATTGCCAGTAATCGCCCGCATCAAACCATAGTTTCATTTTGGGTTTTTAATCATAATACCCATTACAACAGCTTCATTCCTAACAGTTTCCATTTCTCAAGAAACAAATTTTGATCTGATCATCAACCTCAGTAGTTCTAAAAGCGTGGCTAAGCATGGATAAAAGTTAATCGCATGTACCCATGGTAACATTAAATAATGTATAAGCTTAATCTAGGGTTATCAAGGTTCAGATGTCCATACTTATCAAGGATGTTTCATGAGACAACAGGTATAACTACCAACACCATAAAATAGCGAATTTAGAGAAAGTAAACGCATGCATGAAACATTTTAATAAACACAATGCAAATTAAATTCTGGGATCAAGATGGTCAATGGGGGTGCTTGCCTTGCTTATTTAGTGCTTACGACGAAGATGCGGTCGCAGCTGACGTAGGTAGAGCCGTCGGATTCTACACGTCGATCAATCGGAAAATATAGCAAATAATAAACTTCAATAAGGGTCAAAAAGAAAACAGACAGAAAATCAAATAGAGATTCACTGCAGAAAACAGGGACACTTTAGGGTTGAATTATGATTTTAGGATCTCATGATTTAGGTAAATACATATTCAAATACTTAATGGTTTTATGACAAACAAAACATGGTTTCTTTTATAGATTATCTATTCTTGATTTATGAATTCAAGAGGCTAGAATTATGAATTCTTGTATTTATAACTTCAAATTATAGATGCTAAAATTATTTGGATTAAAAGAATTAAAACACTAGTAAAGGGTTACGCAAAAAGCACTTAGCCTTAAGTGATTTTGCATAAGAAGGGTTTTAAATAAGTTAGATCTATTAAGCTAGGTTACTAGATTTATTCATGGTTTTTAAGAAGGTTCTGGTGATACAAACATATTAGCTACAACTTCTTCATTATTACAAGGTTCACTTATTCATACTATGAAGTTCATTAAACGTAATATTTAGGGTTATTTATCTAACATGATTTATGAGGAAAGCATGATGAAATATAGTTATTTCTTTGGAATTGGTTAACATATATTTTGAAGAGCATTTCCAAGCTGATTTCGTACATTTTGGTGTTTATACAAGACATTATATTCATTGTTGAAAAAGCTTATATGATATTAAAGGTTACGATGACCATAATACTTAAGGGTATTCAACTAGCAGGATTTAGTTGAAAAGCACGTTGTAAATAAAATATTTTTCTAGAATATGATATTACATATCCTAAATATCATTTCTAAACTGATCTTCATAATATTTATATTAGGACGAGGTATTCTATGGGCTGTTGAAAATACTTTACTGTTTCTATAACTACACGATAGAGGTTCAGTTTTCGACATAGGCTTGCGACTACGCCTTATAAGATAATTTACCCATTTTTTAGGCATAATTAGGGGAAGACTCTAAGAGTGTTTTAAAGTTTATTTCACGATGTTTGGCTTTTATCCGAGATATTTTCCCTATAAGTAATCATTATGGCCTAATATGAACTTAATTCAGATTATCACAAACATATGATATTTTTGTATAAACAACAAGGATAATACTTTCAAGTTATTAGGAATTGGTTTTGTCAAATTAGATGTTCATTCGTGAAAGTTATAACTATTCAAATTATACAAGTATTAACACTTCGACTATTAAACATTTACTGTTTTCTGTGGCAACGGCTTCATCCTTGAATTGAGCGGCTTTTAAATGAATTCTGAGAGTTGGTTGCAATTCAAGAGTAGCAACATAGCCTTCTTCAACCAAATCTAAATTGAGATTTTGGAATTCACTTTGCAGCTCAAATTGATCCGTGATGAATAGACAATGAAGCTTTCGACTGAGAGCATCGACTACAACATTAGCCTTACCAGGATGGTAATGAATGCCAATGTTATAGTCTTTGATCAACTCTAGCCATCTCCTTTGCCCAGACTTATATCTGGTTGGGTGAAGAAATATTTCAAACTTGTGTGATCTGTATAGATTTCACATCGATTGCCAATAAGATAATGTCTCCAATCTTGAGAGCATGAACAACGGTTGCCAACTCCAAAACATGAGTAGGATAATTTTGCTCATGCGGCTGAAGTTGACGTGAAGCATAAGCGATAACCTTTCTTTCTTGCATCAGCACACATCCAAGGCCGTGTCGTGATGCATTGCAATATACCTCAAAGCTCTTATGAATATCGGGAACAATAAAAATTGGACCTGTGGTTAATCTTTTCTTAAGCTCTTGGAAACTTGCTTCACATTCTGGGGTCCACTCAAATTTCATTTCCTTTTTCATCAGTTGAGTCATAGAACGAACTATTTTGGAGAAGTTCTCGATAAAGCGGTGATAGTATCCCGCTAAACCGAGAAAACTTCGAACTTTAGGAACAGACTAAGGCGGCTCCCATTCTGTAATAACTCGAATCTTTCGTGGATCAACTGCAATTCCACCTTCCGAAAGAACATGCCCAAGTTTTGAATATTTTACATTAATTCTGACTCTGTTTCTAGTCAAAAGAGATGTCACTCTTTTTATTTATTTACTTTTCTGTGCATAATTTTTTTTACTTGTTGACTTTACTGACTTACCAGCATAGTTAGGGTTCTATGGTAAATTTTCCAAAATTTTACTTTTACCTTTTTATCCTTTTACCATTATCCATTCTTTAATTCTACTTGTTTGATTTTTCATTCAATAAAAAAATCCAAGGAAAATCCAATTAAATTCCAATAATGCTAGGAAAAATCAGAAATAATTATATTCAAATTCAAAATATTTAATTTCATATTATTGTATTTTTCGGGATGTTACAGATGCAATCATCGGGTCCAGCGTGTCGAGAAGCGTCTTGGAGGCGACGACGTTCTGGAGCGGCGTGTGGAAGACAGCTTGGTCTCCCAATATGGATTGTAGGATGTCCTCTCGGACGTGGCGGCCGCGAGATCAGAGCGATCGCGTCTGTGCCTCCTTACCCTTACGAAGAAGGCGACCTTCCTCCGCCGCTTCTTTAATCTCTTGCTGGCGTTGGAGATCAGTCTTCTGCTCTTCTATTGCGAAGATTCCGCGAAGATCGCAGCAACTCCTCACAACGCCGACTGGTTTGCTGGATGAGTAAGAATGGCATACCTGAGATGGTTCGGCCTGATCTTTACCAGATTGGATCTGGTTTAAGTCCAGGCAAACAAGTTCTCCGCACGCATCTGCGACGAAGTCCAGGCTTCCAAAGCGGAAAGTCTGGCCGGAGACGAAGGTGGCGATGATTCCACTGTTTGCTGCCATCGAGCTTGTAGGAAAAGATTATAGCGCTTCCCCTACCTGGCGCGCCAACTGTCGACTTTTGTAGTCGGCAATGAATTTATGGGGCAGACGCTAGATCTCAAACTCAAAGGTCACACAAGACAAAGGTTTAGACAGGTTCAGGCCCTTGACGGAGGAGGTAATACCCTAGTCCTGTGTTATGGGATTATGTGGATCTCTTGGATCTAATATTGCTCAAAGCGTGATGTGCTCTGTGTGATATGCGATGTGTCTTCTACTATGTGTGATATATCCCTGTTGTTGCCCGCCCTCTCCCTTATATAGTGGGGGTGGGGCAATTTACAGAGTCCCGATCGGTTGAGGGATTCTGATCGGTTATTGGATTTTAATCTGTTACAGGATAGAGTTTACATCTTTATCTACCCGGTTAACAACTCGGATTACAATCGTATCTTTTATATCTAAATACATGTTCAATTGTCTATAGGATGTATCTCCTCGCGCACGGCAACACAGCTTGGCGGGGAGCCTTCCCTCTGGGCCTTCCGCTCGGCCTGTTTCTCCTTCAAGCGACTCTGGGCCGGTTATGAAGACACCTGGTTTCATATATTCCACAACCACATAGCAAGGGCTAATGTCATCGGGTTGGTGAGAAGTCATATTTAGGTAATGTAACGGTTATGTATGATCACCTTGCTGACATGACAAAGGAATTGTGTCGAATGGCCTAGCAAAAGAGGCTGATCATTCCTTGTGGGTAAAGCTGTACACCTCTGAAGAGTGTAAATCTAATCGATTAGCCGTGTCGACGGTCAAGGACACTTGGTGAAGTTGTTCCAATGTTAGATTTTACTATTTTCAAAATGCTTGGGCTTATTTGATTTGCCACGTGTTGGCGAAAACCATATTGTGTCATGATTGGCAGGATTATTGGATGATTTCCTTGCTCGAGAAGGGCTATGAGTATTACTTATGCTTTAGTTATTTCATATCAGTCGAATATGCTTTTACAAATTCCGTTTCTAAATTACAACTTGTCTTTACACATTCAATATTGCTTTATGCAAATTAACTATAGAAGCCTTTCCTTTGAAATGGCCTGCATATATTATAGGTTTTGCTAAAGTATTCTGGAGTACATAAAGTACTCACCCTTGCTTATTATGTTGTTTTAGGTGGAAAAGTTAGCGAAGCTTCGAAGATATCTTTCCGTCACAGGTTGCTGGAATTTTGATAAAGCGATTTTTCTAGAGATTATGCCTTGTCAGTTGCCTGAGGTTCGGATGGGCACACTACAAGACTTTGCTTCTTCTGCCACTATATAAATGCTCTGAGTTGTAAGAATATATTGTACAAATAGCTTCCGCTTTAATAAAATGTTATATTGTTGTGGTTCCAATTGTTGAATATGTGCGTACTAGCTACTGATCATGGACTAGTACTGTTTGCACATTAGATTTCCATTTTTGCATTTTATGCGAAAATTGTGGTCGTTACAAAATAAGTCCAAATTTTTGGTTTTGACTGATATTTTAGGAATAACTGTCCGGGTTAAGCCCCATACGGATCGTGCTTTGCAGCATGATGTAAAAGGATACGATCGACCGATAGCTATAAAAGATGATCAAGGGCAAGCGAGAGAACAACAAAATCCAATCAATCAACTCGTATTACAATTATTTATTTTTTTCCTATCAATTAGGAGTAGCCTTTGTAATTTAGACTTCTTGTAATTTTGATTTGATCAATAAAGTTTCACATCGCCAATTGTTGATCACCTCCGATTACGCAAATTAGGTTTGATTTTTCTTCGATTTTGTTGCGCATCGTCTTCTTCAGAAAAGATCTACCTTTACTATCTAATCATCTTTAATCGGCTAATTAGAATTATCATTACTCTAAATTTGATAGGCTTTTTAGCTATTTAGATTTTTTGCCAATTGTTACGCTAAATCGGCTTTGAGCGTATTTTATATTTTTCTTACCGATTGTAGGATGAAATCGGTTGCATTCCTCGAACCTCAGAATCTGATGTTCATCTGGTGTGTTGTAGCCGATTAACCTTCCTTCAAGTTTTTGGTGCCAACACACTCTTGGCATGCCCGGTGGGACTCGAAGATGTCTTCATCAAGCAAGTTGATTCCGCCATCCGACCTCAGTGTTGAGGCCATAATTGTCCCTACATTGGACGATTTAATGCCGGAATAGCGCAAAAAGATTGAAGATCAGAAAGCTGCTCTGGAGGAGATGATGATGGGTTGTTATCAGAAAACCCGACATGGCGTCAGTCAGAAGGCCGCATTGCCGACGATTAAAGTCCTTAGTGATGCAGCAGTCACGAATAGCCCAGTAAGTTAATACATGCCTACACAGGCCAAACTATCGGCTATGATTAATCAATCTGTGCATCACGCTTTAAACAATCAATCATCGGCTCAAGTTATAACTCTTAAGCCGATGAAAGTCAATAGTGTCAAAACTGTCGCTCAAGAGCTGGCATCATCTGAGAACCTACTCGACCCAATGCAAGCCTTGTCGAATTATCCTGTTTATTCGGTACCGCAAAATACAGTAGCTGAACCAAAATCGTCGGTTGCAATTTCGTCCTTTTCAATGATGCCAAACCCAACCCACGGTCGTACTACCACGAGATCCTGAACCGAGTAGGGCTGCACTTTATCAAGCATATACCAATGCTACTAAGTTAGATGCTTCGGCTATTTTGCCTCCACCAGCTCTGATTTACTTGTTTCCACAATCGGTTCCACAACCGATTGAAGCTAATAGGTATCCGCAATATGCTAAGCCGATTCCACCTAAGAATCAGGCCCCATACAAAGTCATGACATATTCGAAGCCCTTTTTCCCAGTATCGGAGCCGACCACTAGGAGGAAAAATGGATATGAGCAATTTCCTCCGTACACGTTGGCTCAGTCTAATCGTCAACCCGAGCTTACGCTTAGGGGGGTAGAATGCCAATTACTATCATAGTTGGCTGAACCCTAACGCCATGTTGGCTAATAATGTTAATTAGGCCGACCAGATTTCTGCCATATTGATGGATCAATTCGGCATACAGCCAAAGAGTAAGGTTATCGACTATAGAAAGCCGTATCTTGATTATATAGATCGCATGCCATAACCTAATAATTTTCATGTTCCTGATTTCGCTAAGTTTCTGGGGATGATTCTGTTATAATATTAGAACATGTCGGACAATTTATTGCACAATGTGGCAAAGCCACTCTGTCCGACGGCCACAAGATTAGGTTGTTCCCATTGTCATTATCAAGAGCTACTTTTACTTAGTTCACTAGTTTACCCCCAAATTCGGTTCACTTTTTGACCGATTTGGAAAGCCGATTCCATGAGTACTTTTTATCTAGTAGTCTGGAACTCAAGATTTCTGATTTGAGCTCTGTCCGTCAGAAATTTGGGGAATCATTAACGGATTACATTAAAAGATTTTGGGAAGTTAGAAATGAGTGCTTTAGCGTTACTTTGCTTGACAACCAATTAACTGATTTAGCCTTTCAGGGATTGATTCCCCCACTGAGGGAAAAGTTCAGTGGGCAAGAGTTCAATGATTTTTGTCATCTGCATCATAGGGTGTCGGCTCAGGAAAGTCGATTTGCTGATAACAAAGGACTCAAGGATAAGTATAAGATGAGCAATAATAAGGATAAAGATAAAGCTAATGTTAATCTTGTCGATTATTGTTCGAGTGAGTCCTTCGAAGATGATGAAACAGAAATAAAAATAGCCGAATGGGTGAAAGGATCCAATAAGTCCTTGGTCTGTTCTTGGCTTGAACTGACAAAGAGTAAGTCGGAAGTAAAATATGCATTTGATGTTTCTAAGTGTGATCGTATTTTTGACTTACTCTTACCAGAAAAGATTATATGATTGCCTGAGGGACATGCTATACCATCAGCCGATGAAATAATAAAGCGAAGGTTTTGCAAATGGCATCATTCTTTTTCTCATAATACTAATGATTGCAATATTGTTCGGCAGCATATACAATCGGCTATAGAAGATTGTCGGCTTAAGTTTATTGAGGAGCCGACAATGTAGGTGGATGTCAACTCTTTTCCAATAAACATGGTACAATGCTCAAGGATGGGAAAAGAGTCGATGATAGATGAAGAACAAAAAAAGGCTCAACGTGTTGATATCCAGTCAACCTCCAGCGGCAGCGAGACCCTAAAGATCACAGTCGGTTCATTGCAGATAGAAAACGATAGTGAGGGTAAAAACTCGGGAACAAAAAGGAGATACACAAATCGCCAAGTGGTACAAGGCGGAAAAAATCACCACCACGACGGCTGATTAACAAGCCTAAGCCAATTTTCTCCCAACTACTTGAAAAGTATGAAAGGAGAAGCAACAGGATGCGTTATCTTGCCCGTCGGCCAGATAACTTCTATTGGCCTGAGAATTTGGAGAGGGCTTACCAACGATGCCCCTTCTGGCAATTCTGTTGGGAAAAGGGAACAGCTTTGCCATCACCATACAGTTGCCAGATGGAGCATTATCCCCAAGATGATTGGCCGAGACAATCAGATAAGGATAGATTGTCTGCGCCAATGCGAGATTATCCTAACAGAGTCTACAAAAAGCTCATACAAGAAAGAATATCTATGCCATGTCAGGACAAAGCTGAAGCAGAGGGGTCAAGTTCAGCGACCTAGGAAAATCTGGCTCGCAAAATACGAAAGCTGATTGAGACTAAACCAAGATGGTGTCCTCCTGGTCTCAATCGATCACAACATAGATGATTACAGAGACTAAGAACGCAATAGATTAGAGGGGCCGAGCAAGAAAACCAAAGAGATCAAGATTTTCGATGAGCTTCGGTCGATAAAAACTATTAAAAAGGAGTGGAGGAAGAAAGAGTAAAAACTATTAAAAAGGAGTGGAGGAAGAAAGAGCCGGTTGAAAAAGAACTGGATTCAATCGACGATCAAGATTCTCCTATGATTTGAGATGACACTCCTCCAATGGACAACATCACATCCTAGCTCAAAAGTCTTACTGAAATCTGGGAGTTGGAGCAATGGAGCGTGGGTGAGCTTTTCTTTCAATAACTTGATTGCTTTTTCTTGTGTAGGTCCCCATTTGAAAGCTACTCCTTTCTTTGTCAACTCGTTCAACGGGGCAGCAATGGTGCTGAAATCCTGCACAAAACGCTGATAGAACCCCGCAAGACCATGAAATCTTCTCACCTGCGTGACTATCTCAGGGGTTGGCCAGCTCTTTATGGCTTCAATTTTTGCTCCATCCACCTCTATTCCCTGTGGAGTAAGAACATAGCCAAGAAACAAGAATTGATCTGTGCAAAAGGTGCACTTTTCGAGGTTGCCATACAAACGTGCATCTCTCAAAGCTTTACAAACAACACGTAGATGATCAAAGTGTAGTTCATGTGACTTGCTATATATCAAGATATCATCAAAATAAACCACAAAAAATCTTTCAATGAAAGCACATAAAACTTCGTTCATCAATCACGTGAAAGTACTAGGTGCATTAGTCTATACCCTTTTATAATGCACCTAAGCATTCTTTTCTACGTCCAACCCAAATAATGCACCCCACTAGAGATGGTCTAACCTTCATGCACCTAGCGAAACGTCCCCAGAAACATGACTCCATCAAAATTAACCTCTAAGATCTTTCCTCAGCTTTACTCACCCACATCCGATAGCCATTGTTTAATGTGTCTAACTCATCCCTGTGGCCCACAACAGATCTCCCCCCACCTCCAGCATCATCTCAAGGAAAAGGAAACAAATATCCTGGAATTAAGGAAAAGGAAACAAACGTTCTAGAAAAGGAAAAGACCATATATTACGTGCTGGGAAAAGGAAACCGGAAGACAGGGCACTATACTAGTTAACCTAAAAGGCATCACTAACCACTCATACAAGCCAAACATAGTTTTAAATGCAGTCTTCCATTCATCTCCAAGTTTCATTCTAATATGGTGGTATCCACTTCGCAAGTCAATTTTGGTGAAAATTATAGAACCACTCAACTCATCAAGCATGTCATCTAGCCTAGGGATAGGATGACAATATCTTATGGTAATATTATTTATGGCTCTACAATCAACACACATACGCCATTACCATCTTTCTTAGGAACCAAGATAACGGGAATAGCACAAGGATTAAGGCTTTCTCGTATGTACCCACGGTCCAAAAGGTCTTGGACTTGTCGCTGAATTTCCTTAGTCTCCTCCAGGTTGGTTCGATATGCAACACGGTTTGGCAAGGTCGCTCCCGGGATCAAATCAATTTGATGCTCAATCCCTCGAATAGGTGGTAATCCCGGGGGTATCTCATCTAGAAGGATATCCATGTACTCCTACAAAAGGTTAGAAACAGAAGGAGGCAAAGAGCTAGATATATCCTCAAGTGAAACAAAAGCTTCTTTGCATATGAAAGCATAGCATGGCAGCTCATTTTCAGTAATTTCAGCAAGATCAGATTTTGTAGCAAGCATAACACCACCCTTCAATGTAATTCCCTCGGACTTAGAACTAGGTGCTTTCTTATCTTTCTTTGGTGGGAAAATGTTCTTAGCTACTTGCTGATTTTTAGATTCTGATGCACTCTTTTTATTCTCATTTTGAGCTCTCTCTTTATCACATTGCACAATTTCAGCATGTGTCATAGGAAGCAAATTAATTTTCTTTCCTTTGTGCATAAGAGTGTATTTATTACTTCTACCATGATCAGTTGCATCAGTATCAAATTCCCATGGACGGCCTAACAAAATTGAACATGCTTGCATAGGCACTACATCAAAATCATGGTATGTTACAATGGAAAAAGCACTCTCGCAGTTTATTTTACCTTCAACTTACCTCTGTTGTTGAGCCATTGAATATGGTATGGACGAGGATGTGCACGTGTGGTCAAGCAAAGCTTCTTGACCAGATCTAAACTCACCAAGTTATTGCAGCTTCCACCATCAATTATCTCACAAACATGACGGTCCTGGACCATGAAATAAATCTGAAACAAATTATAGCGTTGTAAGTTATTCACTTGCTCCACTCTAGCACTCAACACTCGCTGCATAGTTATGGTCCTGTAATTCTCCATGGTAGCGGTCCCTAAAATCTCCTCACCATCACCGTCCATCTCATGGTCATCTTCATTATCTGCAAGGTTAGCTGCAAGAGCCTATTCATCCACAACAACATTAGCACTATTGTACCCACCTTCTTTCGTGGCGATGTACGCTCGCTGACTTGGACAATCCTTCATGACATGTCCCATTCCCTTGCAACGATGCCACACAATGCCACTCGTATGACCCGTGGAAGAAACCGATGAAGAGCTCTTCGTTGGTGCCTGCACAGTAGTATATTTACTCACCTCGGGTGCACGTGACGGTGGTGGGGGTGCTGTTGAACGCGCCCTAATCATGGAGGGGTAGCAGGCCGATTAGCTGAAAGCAAGGTTGATTTGGCTTGCCCCAGTATCAGTTTTGGTGAAGATGTACTAACAAAGTTGCTTCTGGACCTTTGTTGTCTTCCCTGCAATTCTTTTTCTGCCAACATATTAAGCTGAAACAATCTATTGATATCATTATAATCTTTGTAATTGTGACATCCTGAAATATGGGTAATAATACTAAATTAAATAATATGCTAGAATAAGTTTAATTTGTATATCTCTGGATTCTTCTGAATTTTCTATGAGTTTTCTTGGCTTCTTTTGATTATTGCTTAAAGGAAAAATTCCTTTTTCTAATCAACCAACCATTACATAAGTAATAAGAAAAGATTTATAAGACAAAAAAATAAGAAAAATTCTTGTAAAATTCGTGGGGCTATCCAGAACAAAAAATATAATTTTGAAGTCATGTCAAAATATTAAATGATGAAAAGAAAGGTAATTTAATGAATCAAGACTAGCAATAGTAAAAATGTCAGAAATTAAATGTTGATAATTTTTATGTGAAAATTTTTATATTATCTTCTTTCTGGATAGATTCATATGTAGTAAAATATCAGCAGATAATCCTTAGGTTTGATATTTATAACAATTCAAAAACTGAATAGCTAAAAATCTAGAAACTCCAATGTCAGAATTTTATTAAATAAAATGTCATGAATCTGAAGATAAAATTTTTTCAGGTGATTAATGTGCCCACATGAAATCTGTACAAAATGTTTCTAAATTTTTGAATAAGATATAAATACCTAAATAAATATGAAACAGAATACATAAATTTGTGCAAAGTGCATTGTCAAAATTATTGTAAATTCTACTTGCGTCCAATAGGTCTGAAATTTTTATGGTAGATCCTAAACTAGCTCCGGTACACTCAGAAAATTGCTTATTAATTTACCGATTATATTGCAAATGGATTCAGTGAATCCAATCCAGCCCTCTCGCAGATCAAATAGAAATTCCCCTTTTCTCTCTCTGCCGTGCGGGCCCGATTCACTGTGTGGTCCCACCTGTCAGCCTCGGCTTGTGTCTTCTTCCTCTCCCAGGCGAGCTCGCGCGTGGCTATGATCTGCTCGCCGGCTGTAGCTCGCGTCACGGCGGCAGCAGCACTTCGCCCGAGGAAACCGCCTCTACAGCACATCGCTACCCATTCCTTCTGGCCAGAGCTAGTTCGCCGGCAGCGAGCCAGAACCGAGCGTGCCCTGTTTGGTGTCATTGATCGGTGGGCTCCCGCTGTCAGTGGCCGAGTTGGGCTGCACAAGATTGAGGTTGCTGATGGGTGGGCCCCGAATGTTTGTGACTCGACAGGTTTTGAACGTAAAATCTAGCACGCAGTGGAAGGCGTTTTCAAAACGTTGAAAGCGTATTTCATTATTTCCATTTGATTTTCAGAACTAGTTCAAATTCAAACTTGAATATCCTTCGCATTTCGAATCCAAATGTGATGAAACCAATTTCTAAATTCATCTAAAATCAAGAGCTTCCAGATTATGCAAAAATATTTTGAGAAACTATTTCAGAAAAATATTTTAATACAAAGATGAATAGTATATATGAAAATAGGCTAAATGTAGAAACTATGCAAATAAAGTTGAATTTATTTGGAACCAATTTTATCATGATCCTAATTCTGTTATGAACCCATTCATATGAAAATATTTGGATAACTTGTTGTTTTATGTCTTTTCTATTAAAGTTTAATATTATTAGTGACTATACAATAATAACTAAATTGATAAGGAAAGAATTTTTGGAAGTTGGTTAAACATATTTCTTTTCAGCTTGATAGCAGAATAATGTTAGGCTTGGTAAAAATATTGAAAAAATAATGATTTATGCAAATAGGATGTGATTTTGTATGAAGAGCATAATAGGTATATATGTATATATTCAAATGAGACCATGCTTGCACCTAACAATTAGTTCATGAAAATGGGGTAAGTAACTTAATATCTCATGCCTAATAAAATGGTAGCCAGAAATTTAGTAACAAATGTTTAATTCAAAAAGTCTTTAAATACAACGCTTTGCTCTGAATCCTATTAACAACATACTATCCTATGATATCACCATAAGACAAGTCTTTCTACTTCAAATAATTTTAGCATCTGGAATTCGTTAAAATGAAATGAATAATTCAGACGAAGCGTGAAATACTGGATACCATTTAATCCAAAAATAATTAAGGTAGACATGAACAAAAAGAACAGTATAACTAGATCAACAAGGAGTATAATCTTGCTAAAGAAACACCCCTGTTTTTGCAAGTAAGTTTTTAGTTGGATTTTCTATCTGTCTTCTTTTTGCCCTTATACTAGTTAGCTATTTATTGTATGTTATTCATGATGATCGACGAGTAGATTCCGACGAACCTGAACTAGCAGACGACGACCTCGCCGACGATCCGGATTTTATAACCGACTACAATCAGCAAGGCAAGCACCCCCTTGATCATTTGATCCTAATACTTCAAATATTTACTTTTAATGATTTCAAAACTATTATGCATGCGCGTACTTATCATAAAAATGCTATGTTGGAATATTAGTAGATATACTTGATATTTCATGGAACTTCCTTGATAAGTATGAACATGTGAACCTTGTTAACCATAGATAAAGGGGTACACACTACATATTGTCAAATTGGGTATACACGACTAATAATCATGCTTAGCCATGCTCATTAGCAACGAAGTTAATGATCAAAGCTGATTCTTGAGAATTTAAAGGGTGAGTATGACATGATGTCAATTGTTGGTGTTTTGACTATAAACCCAAAATAAAACTATGATTTTAGATTCGGGCAATTATTGGCATTAGCCAGATGTGCAAGGGTTAGGCTTGTACGTAGTGTAGGGAGGAGCATTGCCCGTATCACATTTAGGACCGAGCTATGGGTTGTTTTTAAGCCAAGACTTCCGTGCAACCGCAAGTGCTGGGATGGGGCAGCCTTAACCTATTAGGTTGCTTAGGTCTAGCTTTGCACATTGGTAGGCGGATGATAGTATGAGCATTCCTTTTTAGGGTTGCATATGACGGGCTTCCACACTCTGTTGTGGGTAAATGCATATCGGTATAACGATGAACACCTTAGTATGGGATGAAACTTTTATCCTAGGGATTTACTGCTTCTACAGCAGGGAATTACTGCTTGTATTACCACTTTTAAATGACAGGGATACACTGTCATGTTTCTTCTCCATAATAAGGATTTAACGTCATCGGGCTGGTGCAAAGTTAGGACTAAACAATGTAACGGTTATGTCTTGATCACCATGCCGACACGCCAAAGGAAGAGAGTCAACTGGCCTGACAAAAATGGCAGATCATTTCTTGTGGGTAAAGTTGTACACCTCTGCAGAGCAAAAATCTAATTAATTAGCCGCGCCTACGGTTAAAGGCACTTGGTAAAGTCACCTCATGGTTAGAATTTTAATATTTCCAAAATGATTTGATGGGGAAATGGTGTTTTGGAATATGTATATTTCATGTCAGGGGATGACACGGGAATGGATTGAATCAGTCGGGTAGATTGTGTTGAGATGATTTATGCTGTCAATACTTGTTATTACAACAAATGCTCTTTTACAAACTTCGGTTGCAATCTAGTATATGATTATGCGTCAATTCGCTAATGCAAAAATAACTGTAGAAACCATTCCATTGCTATGACCTGCATTTATTTATAGTTGCATTTGCGATACACTATGAGACTTGCTGAGTACACCATGTACTCAATCTTGCTATCAATGTTGTTTTTAGGTGATGATATCGAATACTCCGATGAGCATTACGACCATTCAGGATTCGGGGGTTATGATGACGATCTTTTCTAGGGCTTTACCTTGTCTGTTGCCTGAGGGTGAATGGGCATACTACAAGAGAAATAAAGTTTCCGCTGTTACTTTCAAGATTTTGGCTTGTAATACTATTACGTAACCTCAGACACTTAACATGTGTAATATTATTGTGTATGGATGTGATCTCAATTTGTAATCTGTGCGTACTAGCCACTGATCATGGGACTAGTACAGTTTGCACAGGGAACCCATTGTTGGTATTAAATATCAAAAATAGGGGCCTTAAAAGTTGGTATCAGAGCCATGCACACTGTAGGAAAACCTTAGTTAGCATAGCCGCTAGTCAAGGGAAAAATTTAGTAAACTTAAACCTAGTGCTTAATTCACAAATATATCTTTATTAATACTTTTCCTTATCCTAGCTATCTGTTAACCTTTCTTATCTGTTCTAAATTGAAAAATTCTATTCTTCTCCTTGTTTAAATCAAATGAATATTATCCTTTGCTACGAGTCGAATGCTCGTGAGGAGGCAGGAATTAAGGGAGTGCTAGCTAAGATGTGGACGTGGTGCAATATTCTGAGAACCCTCGCTATATGGTGTACTACGTGGCTCTCATTTCCTCTACAATTGAGTATGCAGCTCGACTGCATATTCCTACTCGCACTTCGTATGATGAAGGGGAGCGTAATTTCAATGCCTATGGCTCAACTATGGATATTGCCATGAATGATGCTGTTTATACTGCTATTGTCTGCATGCTCCATGCTCTCCCTAAGCTGCATTTTGCCTATCGCCTATATCCTTCTCGGTTGCCGCTTGGAGACACTACCTACCCAGATCCTACAAGCATTCATCTGGATAGACTCCACACCTTGGTGGAGTTTAGTAATGCTACTGATGAGCATCATCGCCCCATAGCCCAAGAGGCAGTTGTCTGTCGCCGTCGTGTGGGCTACCTAGAGGAAGTAATCGCCCCATTTGTCAACATGGGGTTTATTTCTCACTCAGTTCTGGGTAACACCGAACCAGAGGCACCTCAAGTTCCAGCCGCACCTGCTGTACCACCTGCCCCTGCTGCACCCACAACCTTCGACGTACCGCCCGTATGTTAGTGGGAGGTAGCCGACCCCGCCTTGCTAAACGCACAGCTGAATCCGTACCTTCTTCTTCCTATCGCCCCAAGACAACTTAGGCATCCCGAGATGCTTGCTCTGCTTCAGCAGGAAGCTCCTCGGAGAAGTTCGCACCGCTGAATGAAGATGACCTCAACACGGGTTTTGCTGGTTGGCTTGAAATCAGTGATTAGGATAGCTTAGACTCCGTAGGAATAAGAGGTGACTCTATGTAATATACTTAGCAAGGCAGGCACTTTTGGTATTGTATGGTATTGTATTATGTAATATATTCAGCAAGGAAGTCCTTGGTATATTACTGTTAGGGATGTAAAATATTATCTATATGAATGAAAACTTTTGGGTTTTGAGAAATTTTTGTATTCCTTGGATTGCATTCATAAATATTTAACATAAAATTTAAGTTTTTCACGACATTGCAGACCTTTTAACAAAAGATGCATGGTGAGAGAAAAATAACTATTGTAATCCTTTTCTTCTCATTTGAAATATTATATTTTTATGTTGTTACTAATTATTTTTCTTTTATAATAATTTCAGATGGCTAAAAACTTAAACTGGTCTAATATTGCAAGAGAGGTGGCTGAAAATTTAGGTCATAAAAAGCATGCACCTATTTTTGATATAAAGCAAACACAATTTGGATATAAAGTTTCTAGCTATGCCACTACGACTCTTGAAGGCCAAAAATTGCATCATAATGTGAAACACCATAATTAATCTAAGCACGAAGCAATTCAGGAATCAGGCCGTAAGCTTATGCGCCGGATATGCAAAGCACACCATATTAATATGAAAGCATATGTCCACTCATATGAGGCCTGTATGAAGTCTCAAAATCCAGCAAGGGAACCAAGGCGACGAGTTAGTAATCGTCGCGAGTTTTTGCTCCAATTCCAACCAGTTGGAGTGTAAGATCCTCCACTTTTACCTTCCAGTTCAGAAAGTAGCTCTGATGTAGATTCATCACCCTATCTAGTGGATCGAGGCATAGGGATTATATCTAGTGACACTAATTAAGGAAGTGGTAAAGTCTTATGTTATAGGTTTGAGGCAGTAATAAGTCAGTCAGTTTGTAATGCATATATATATATATGTTTGTAAACATATGTGATCTTTTGGTATTGTATGACTTCTTGTTCAAGAATTATCTTTGTATTATTTTATGGATATCTCTCGCTAATATAACTTTGAAGTGAAATTTTTTGATGAGATGATCCTTGGAGTAGCATGAGTATATATACCAGTTGCTTACAATAACTACTATATATTCGGTACTAATAAAATAATTCTCGTTATACTACAGGATGCTAGTAACGTGGTTCCTTAGTCATCTTTTGGAAAGTGAGGCTACCCCCAAGACCCAGCCTCGAAGGAACGTAATTCCAACACCAGCTCAACCAAATCCAATGCATCCCTCAACAAGAACCTCATCCTCCCAACCCGCTAATCACGACAATCCTCCCCCTCCACCACAAAATCAACCAAATCTAATTCCGAAAGATCAATTACCTGAACCCCCGACCATGGCTTAAGTACTCGCCATGATTGAGCAAAACCGTCAAACTCAGACTTTTCTTCTCCAACAAATTGTTCAGAATACTGCTAATATAGGCTCATCCATTGCTAGAGGCGGCAATGGAAACCCTCCCCATTACTCCAAACTGAATGAGTTTCTTAAAACTCGACCACCCATCTTTTCTGCCACAACTGATCCATTGGAAGCTGACGACTTGCTTCATTCAGTCGAGAGTAAATTGCCCATCGCACAATGCAATGACCAAGAAAAAGTACTCTATGCATCCTACCAGCTGTAAGGAGCGGCAGCAGCTCAGTGGGAGAACTATCAAGCCATAATACCTGCAAACCAAGATGTCTCTTGGGAAGCTTTTAAGGAGGCTTTTCACAAAACACATATTCCGTCAAGTTTGATGGAATTTGTGAAAAGGGAATTCATGGATCTTCGCCAAGGTAGCAGGACAGTGGTGGAGTATCTCCATCGCTTCAATTATTTGGCTCGATATGCTCCCTCTGAAGTCACCATAGAAGAAAAAAGGGTTGAACATTTCAGAGAACATTTGAACGATGAAATTAAATGGACCCTTGTGGCCCATGATATCCATGATTTTCAAACTTTGGTGGACAAGGCCGTTCGAGTTGAGCAAGGAACTCGAACAATTTCAGAGTCGCAAAAGCGAAAATGGATGGGCAGAAAGAATATGAGTATTAACTCTCCTAAATCTCGATTTGGGCAATCATTCAATCCCAAATCTTCTGCTCCACCATTCCAGCAAACACGTCAAGGTCAACCACCTTGACCCCAAGTTTCCCGCCAACAGCCTCCTGCTCGCCCCGCCAATAATGTTGGCAAGCAATCTTCGTGTGGTCAAAACCCGACGGTCAATGTAACCTGTTTTCATTGTAATGAGCTGGGGCATTATGCTAATAAATGTCCCAAGTAGAATTCAACTCGTCCTCAATCCTAGGGAGCTCAGCAACGACCCCCAGGTCACCCACAAGGATCTGGAGGACCACAACCTGTCAGGACCACCCCTAATAATTTTCAAGGCCCTACTCGCGGTCGCTTGCATCACGTGACCGCTGAGGAGGCAAGCGAGGCACCTGACGTGGTAATAGGTACGTTGCTAGTCCACTCCGTTCCAACCTTGGTGTTATTTCGTTCTAGAGCTTCGCATTCTTTCATTTCAAAGAAATTTGCGGATCAAAATGAAATTCCTATTGATCTTTTGCTTTCTATCATGATAATAACTTCCCCTGGAGCCAAAATTAAAACTTTCAGTCTTTGCCCTAGAGTCAGCATTGTGATAAAAGGAGTATTATTTTATGCTGATCTCATCGTTATCAAAACTCAAGGCTTAGATATAATTCTTTGTATGGATTGGCTATCCAAGAATAAAGGCTGTATAGATTGTGCAAATCGATCCATATCCTTGCTAAGCCTAGAAGAAATTATGGTAGAGTTTTCGTCCAACCAAGACAAATCACCTTCCCAATCATTTCTTTGTTCTACCTCATTGAAGAAACTTTCTCAAGTTCCTGTAATCTGTGATTATCCTGATGTTTTTCCAAGTGAGCTACCAGGTTTACCTCCAGATAGAGATATGGAGTTTGTTATCAATCTTATTCTCGGGACAGCCCCAATTTCCAAACGTCATTACCGAATGGCCCCAACTGAACTAGTTGAACTTAAGAAACAAATTCAAGAACAATTAGATAAAGGGTTCATTAGCCCCGGTTCATCCCCTTGGGGAAGCACAGTTCTATTTGTCAACAAAAAGGATGGTAGTCTACGCATGTGCATAGATTATCGTGCTTTAAATGATGTCACCATTAAAAACAAATACCCTCTTCCTCGCATCGATGATTTATTTGATCAGTTGAGTGGTGCTCGAGTCTTCTCAAAGATTGATTTAAGACATGGGTACTACCAATTAAAAATCACACCCTGTGATATTCCAAAAACAGCATTTACCACTCGATATGGTCTCTTTGAGTATGTCGTGATGTCTTTCGGACTAACCAATGCTCCCGTAAGTTTTATGTGCCTTATGAATAAGGTCTTTATGGAGTATTTGGACAAGTTCATTGTGGTATTCATTGATGATATTCTCATCTATTCCAAATCTGAAGAACAACATGCGCAACATTTGCACATGGTTCTTGAAAATCTTCGAGTCCACCAACTCTATGCTAAATTTGAAAAATGTGATTTTTGACTAAAGGAAATTGCATTTCTTGGTCATATTCTTTCAGAAAGAGGTATTTCTGTTGACCCCAGTAAAATTCAAGCTGTTCAAACCTAGGAACAACCAAAGTCTGTTCCTCAAATCCGAAGTTTTCTCGGTTTGGCGGGATACTATCGTCGCGTCATCGAAAACTTCTCCAAAATCGCTAGACCGATGACTCAGTTATTAAAGAAAGAAAAGAAGTTTGAATGTTCACCCGAATGTGAATCAAGTTTTCAAGAATTGAAGAAAAGGCTAACTACAACACCTGTCCTTGTGTTGCCTGACGTCCATAAAATTTTTTACGTCTTCTGTGATGCATCACGACACGGTCTTGGGTGCGTGCTGATGCAAGAATCCAGAGCTGTAGCATATGCTTCTCGGCAGCTCCGTCCCAATGAGCAAAATTATCCTACCCATGACTTGGAATTAGCAGCTATGGTTCATGCTCTAAATATTTGGCGTCATTACCTCATTGGTAATCGATGCAATGTATACACTGATCATAAGAGTCTGAAATATTTCTTCACTCAATCAGACCTGAACCTTAGATAGAGAAGATGGTTCGAGCTAATCAAGGACTATGATCTTAACATTAATTACCACCTAGGTAAAGCTAATGTCGTAGCCGACGCCCTTAGTCGGAAACTCCAATGTATCTCCATCTCAGCATTCACCGAACAATCTGAACTACAAAATGAATTTCAAAAGCTTAATTTAGGGATTACTGAAAAAGGATATTTGCCCGCACTGGAAGTGCAACCAACCTTGAAACTCCAAATTAAAGCTGCCCAACTTGTTGATGAAGCCATCATCAAAATCCGAGAAGAGTTAAAGCAAGGCATTGAATCTGAATTCATGGAAAGTTCTGACGACCTTCTTATGCATAAAAAACAAATCTATATCCCCAATGATTCTGAGCTTAAGAATTTGATCCTAAAAGAAGCTCATGACTCACCTCTTTCAATCCATCCCGGGTGTACAAAAATGTATCAAGATCTCCGGCAAGAATATTGGTGGCCTGGCATGAAAAAGGATATCGCAGCATATGTTGCGATTTGCGACATATGCCATCGAGTTAAAGCCGAACATCAACGTCCTGCTGGACTCCTTCAGCGTTTAAAAATTCCTGAATGGAAATGGGATTATATCAGCATGGATTTCATCACTGGTCTGCCTAGGACCAAAAAAGGTCATGACTCTATTTGGGTGATCATGGACCGATTAACTAAAGTGGCCCACTTTATATTGGTCAAGACCACTCATTCTGGAGATAAGCTTGCCGAACTATATTTAGAAAATATTGTTCATTTGCATGGAGTCCCAAAGACCATTGTCTCTGATCGAGGATCCCAGTTTACATCCCGTTTCTAGGAAAGTTTGCATGATCTTCTGGGGACTCAGCTAAATTTCAGCACAGCCTATCATCCTCAGACAGACGAACAAACAGAAAGGACTAACCAAATCTTGGAAGACATGTTAAGAGCCTGCGTACTGTCTTATAGTACTAACTGGGAAAAGAGTTTAGCATTCGCTGAGTTCTCTTATAATAACAGTTTCCAAGCCAGTCTCCAAATGTCGCCTTTTGAGGCACTCTATAGAAGAAAGTGTAGAACACCTCTCTTTTGGTCTGAAGTAGGTGAAAGAAAGTTCTTTGGACCAAATCTCATCCAAGAAGCTCAAGAGCAAGTGGATATGATCAGAAGTCGATTAAAAGAGGCCCAATCTCGCCAAAAGAGTTACGCCGACAATCGTCGACATGAACTTAGCTTCGAAGTCAGAGATCATGTCTATCTAAAAGTCTCACCTCTTCGCGGGGTCCGTCGTTTTCATGTCCAGGGGAAGCTAGCTCCTCGATATATTGGCCCATATCAAATCCTTGACAAAATGGGTGAGATGGCTTACAAATTAGAATTGCCACTCCAATTATCTGAAGTGCATGATGTTTTCCATGTGTCCCAACTTAAAAAGTGCCTTCGTGTTCCTATTGAACTCACAAATCTGGAAAAGATTGATCTTCAACTCGAGCTATCCTATTGAGAGCACCCAATCCGCATTCTTGAAGAAGTAGAACGCCATACCAGGAACAAGTCCCACAAAATGCTAAAAGTCCAATGGAGTAACCATTCCGAAGTCGAAGCCACATGGGAACGTGAAGATCAACTCAGAAAGGAATTTTCGGACTTCTTCTAGCCCTCGCCGAATCTCGAGGTCGAGATTTTCGTAAGGGGGGTAGGTTTGTAACATCCTGAAAAATGGGTAATAATACTGAATTAAATAATATGCTTGCATAAGTTTAATTTGTATTTCTCTGGATTTGTCTGAATTTTCTATGAGTTTTCTTGGCTTCTTTTGATTATTGCTTAAAGGAAAAATTCCTTTTTCTAATCAACCAACCATTACATAAGTAATAAGAAAAGATTTATAAAACAACAAAATAATAAAATTTCTTGTAAAATTCGTGGGGCTATCCAGAACACAAAATATAATTTTGAAGTAATGTCAAAATATTAAATGATGAAAAGAAAGGTAATTTAATGAATCAATACTAACAATAGTAAAAATGTCAGAAATAAAATGTTCATAATTTTGATGTGAAAATTTTTATATTATCTTCTCCCTGGATAGATTCATCTGCAGTAAAAATATTAGAAGATAATCCTTAGGTTTGTTATTTATAAAAATTAAAAAACTGAATAGCTAAAAATGTGGAAACTCCAATGTCAGACTTTTATTAAATAAACTGTCCTGAATCTGAAGATAAAAAATTTTCAGGCGATTAATGTGCCCACAAGGAATCTGCAAAAAAAGTTTATAAAGTTTTGGATAAGATATAAATACCTAAATAAATATAAAACAGAATGCATAAATTTCTGCACAGTGCATTGTCAGAATTATTGTAAATTCTACATGCGTCCAATAGGTCTGAAATTCTTATGGTAGATCCTAAACTAGCTCAGGTACACTCATAAAATTTCTCATTAATTTACCAATTAGATTGAAAATGGATTCAGTGAATCCAATCCAGCCCTCTCACAGATCAAATCGAAATTCCCCTTTTCTCTCTCTGCCGCGCGGGCCCGATTCACTATGTGGTCCCACCTGTCAGCCTCGGCTTGTGTCTTCTTCCTCTCGGAGGCGAGTTCGAGCGTGGCTGAGATCAGCTCATCGGCTGTAGCTCGCGCCACTGTGGCAGCTGCGCTTCGCCCGAGGAAACCGCCTGTGTAGCACTTCGCGACGCATCATCCTTGCCCAGATTTCCCGCAAACCGCCCATGCCTTCTCCTGTTATAGCGCCGTAATTTGCTGCCAATTTCACACCATGTGTAAACTTCTCTATAGTACCTCCCCTGGCCTATAAATACTAGAACGAGATCGCCAGAGATCGTGCTTCAAAACCCCTCAAGTTTCATTCGCTCTACTTCACCACACATCGTCAATTTCCCGTTTTTCCCGAATCAGTTGAAGAACCCTAGCTTTCGGTTCGTGATCAATTGAAGGTGATGCAAGCAACCCTTCATCAATTGCTTTTCATTATAGCATCACCAGCTCACAAGAATCAAAAACCCCTCTGTTATTTCCGGAAAATTCCGACCAGAGCTCCGTAGCCACTGCGCCCCCTTCTTCTTCGAAACCGGCGATCGGTGGTGAGCTAATCCGACCCTTCTCTGAGCTTCCTTTTGGCAAAAATAAAACCTCTGGAACCCATAGATGTTAGAACCGGAGACCATTCCATCGGAGATGCCTTCTGTCGCCGGCGTGGCTTGTCGCCGTGACCTCCGCCGCTCGGCCACGACGGCGACCCATCTCCGGTCATCACCGAGAGTCATTAGGCTGTCCCCAACATGCGCATTAGCATGCTGAACCTGTAGGTGCTACCCATTCCTTCTGGCCGGAGCTAGTTTGCCGGCGGCGAGCCAGAACCGGGCATGCCCTGTTTGGTGTCACTGACCGGTGGGCTCCCGCTGTCAGTGGCCGAGTTGGGCGCGGCCATGTGATGAGACCATGCTCGTCCTGGATATGATCAACGCTATATCAATTTGGCGACACTTCACGGCATCCTCTGTATCATCTACATCTACTAGGGTGGCTTTCCTTCACAGGGGGAGGAAGCGTCCAAGAGTGCAAGCTTTCAACATGCCTTTATATGCTGGAAAGAAATATTGAGCTTTGTGGAGGATGATCTGAACATGAGAATACTTTTTGTTGAGGTCAAGCTAAAAGCTGAGTATGAGTCGAGGACGACTCAAATTCAAGAAAGGGAGGATGATGAGGACATCACTACTACGGATATGACCACATTTGGTTGTGCCTACTCCAACACATCATCCACGGGCCAAGAAGAGAGAGAGATCAAATCCATCACGTTCTGGAATCCAATTCGGCCTCCTGAGACAGCACCAAGTTAAAACAGCCATAACTTTTGATCCATAAGGGTGTTCGGGGCACATGAGTAATTGATTGAAAGCTTTCGTCGCCCTCTTTCCAATGGATCCAGTCTCAGCTTCAAATTCCTTCTGAGCTGTCCGGAAACTGCAAAACAAGTCACGTCACTTTTCCAGTCCGAGTCAGAGTGGGCCTTGGGCCTTGTAATCGAATTGTATTTGGTTTCCTAGGGTTTTGAACGACCACCTCCTCTTGTTATCTCATAAATAACCAGCCGCAACCCCATCTAGGGTTTTGGGTTTTGTTTGATTAGTTTAGCCAAGTGCAAACTTCGTGTCTTCAAGTTGTGCTGGACAGCCACCTTGTCAAGACCTTCAATAGAACCCCAACTGATTTTGTCCTTGAATTCTTATTCGCAATTTCAGATTGCTTTTACCATTGTTCTTGCTTGTTCTTCAGTTGTTTGCAGGAATTGAACCTCGTGTTCAGGTTGATCGTGCCCACGGCAAGATCAATAACACTCCGGAGTTGGTTTAGCGATTGCTAAGGCGCATCGTCGTCGTACGTTGTAGTCGGATCATCAAAGTCGGTTCCACAAATCGATAGTTATCGCTCTCATCGAAAGATCGGGACACAACCTTTCACATCAGGTGGTATCAGAGCGCCAAGTTTCTCGGTGAGAGATTCTGTACCGTAGATTAGTTTTTGTTTTCTGTCCTAAATTGAAAATTACCCCACAAAAATTCAACCTTTAGATTCAATCTAGTATTTTAGTGAGTTTTGTTAGGTTTTGATCCATTAGAGTCCTTGTTTTAGTTGCTGATCGTTTTTCCTTCGCGTAGCTTTTCTTTCAATCTGTCCAGTACTTTGTTTTGTTCATAACTTTTGCATACGAGCTCGGATTCTAGTGTTTTTGTACTTTCCTAAAACCTGGGAACGATCTCTACAAAAACCTAGTTGGGCATGAACTCTAATTCTGGAGCTAAATCTGTTTAATCTGGATATCAAATTTGTTGAAGCAAGTTGTACTTCCAATCCAGATCGGTTCGGTATTTTGATCATAATTCTCACGTCCGAACTCCGTTTGGGAAGTTTTTATACTTTCCTGAATCCTTGAAGAGTCCTTTACAAAAACGTTTTTGGGTGTCCTTTCTGATTCGGATTCCATCAAACCGAATTTGATTCGGATTCGAATTGGTCCGCTGGCTAAAATTGGGAGTATTCTGTGCAGTTCGGTTTTTGAGCCTTAACTTTCACACCCGTGCTCCAAATTGCATGTTCTTATATTCCTTTGAAAGATGAGGACATAAGCTTCAATTCTTTCCATAGTGAACCTTCTAAATTCGGTCGTTTTGAATCTGTAATCTAGGCGACAAATCTGCTGCCCTAGAAACTTTGAATTTGGGTGTTTTGCTTCAATTCGTGTTCTAGTTTTGTTCCTTTGAGTTGGTTGAGTCCAGTAGCATCCATAATCCATAAAACTCCAAAAATATCAGTATACATACCTTTGTTAACCAATTCATCCTTTGCGAATACTTTGATCCCAATTGAGACTAGCTATTTGATATTGCTTAGGGCTGTTCATATTGATACATTGCATAATCTTGAATTATCATATCATACTATCTTGTGATATCAAGTTAGGGATTCCAAAACTTTGCTCATACTAGTGTTGGCCGCAAGTCACCAAAAGAAAGAAGAGAGAAAGAAAGAGCCAAAAGGCCAAAAAAAAGAAAAAAGAAAAAAAGAAAACATAATAGTGGCCGGCAGCACTACATTGAGCGAAACCCTAATTTGTGTTCATTATTTTTCAGATTGTGCAATTGTATTAATTAGTGAGCAATCTTGTGCCCTTTTATCTTTTCTGAAGCAATTAGCTGGTGTCTCTCTATAACTTATGCAACACGAGCTTTGGTACTGAAAATTTTCTTATTTAGCTCATTCCATTGGTTGCATTAAGTTACATCATCTTTGCGCGTGAGTTGCCTTAAAATTAAGCTTATATCTTTGAGATCGGCAACTAGGACTTGTGATTTCTATTTTGGGTCCTTACTTGTCATTACAATAACTAGAATTATCAGATTGCATAGGAAATAAGTATAGCCTACCAAGCTCCACATATTTTACCTTGTACGTTTGTTCGGTCCCTTGCAATCGCTTTATCCAAGCTTGAAGAACTTTTGACACCGCCAACGGCCGACAACTCTGCTGCACGGTAAGAACTTGTAAGAGCTTTGGTTAAGGCTTGAGAGTTGAGCGACTTTTCTCCACTTCCTAGTAGTTGATTGGGAATTACATAAACCTTTGTCTTTCCTTTATGCTACTAACCATGTCAGGTGACAAGAGTTCACTGCATCATTCTCCACGCACGAAGGGCAATGTACAACTCACTAATGAGCAAATGTCGCTGCAAGAAGACCGTTTCGGTCCATCGAGACTGCTCGGGGAGTTGCTAACACTACCCTTGCTACTATTTTGTCTAGACTTGATGATATGCTTGCATTGCTGTCCTGGAACTTCCAGGTCCTCCGCCTCGTCTCCTAAGCAACAACAATGGTGTACTACGTGCACAACGGGTTCCCATTGCTGCCCGACTTCCCAGCATGGACCTTGTTGCATCGGTCGCCCCACCACACATCGCCACGGGATCATCCACGATGATGAACAAGGTAAAATCAAGTTTGAGTTGCCTCCTTTTGGTGGAAAGTTCGATCCTAATGCATATATTAATTGGGAGATAGCGGTAGATAAAGAATTTGCAAACTATGACTTATCTGAAAACCAAAAGATTAGTGCATGATTAAAGTGTTAACGTCGGATCACGATATATTGGTGGAAGCATATATCTAGACATGATAAAGACCCTAAAACTTGGAATGCAATGAAAAGACTTATGAGAAATGATTATGTTCCTGAATATGTTGCTAAATATTTGCTTACTAAACTTCAATGCTTAAAACAAGGTTCTAAAACTGTTATAGAATACTTTCATGATTTGCAAAATTGTTTGTTGCGTTGTGGTTTACAAGAATGTGAGGAAGCTCTTGAGCTTAGGTTCATACGTGGACTTAATCATGAAATTCGGGATGTTCTTGTTGATGAAACATATAGTTGTCTTTCGAATTGATTGAATGTGCTTTTAGAGCTGAAAACATGCTTCTTGAATCTTTGAAAGAGCCTTTAGCTTTATTTGAGGTGCCCATTGTTGCACCTTCATTTGTAGCTAACATTTTGCGAAAAAGTGAGCACCATCGGAGAAAGATGAAGAAGAAAATGTGAAAAAAGAGGAGATATTTGCTGCTCCATACGTATGTGAAGAGTTGGAAATTGAAGTTGCACCTACAACCACGGAGAATGATTTAGAAGGTAATGTCAAAGGTATGGACTGTATACATGGTGAAAATCATTTTGAAGAGAGAAAACTGTCCATGAATCGTGCTATCGTAGAGCAACTATTAATGGAACCCATTGCTGATTTTGTTGCTATTCCTAGTGATAAAGAAGAGTTGTGTCATAATGCTTCACTTATATCCACGCCACAATTAGTGAATGAACATGAAATATTTATATTTGAACAAAACACTTATACTGAACATAGACATGTTATTCAAATTGCTAGTGAAGAAGATGAGCTTAAATTGATGTCTTCTTTAGATACTTTAGGTTACATTGAATTTGATGTTCGTGTGATCCGGATAGTTTCAAGGAGAAGATTTTTGTACATTCTGATTTGCCATGGTTATCACGAAATATTTTCTATGTTGTTGGCAAACATAATGATAAAGGAGAATACAAAGTGCATAGATTATACATTTGTTCAGATCTGAGACCTCCACATCCTATGCAACAATGTGATCAATTTGATAATTCTAATATCATATCAAGTACCCCTACTGTCGATTATAATCTATATGATAGTTTTCAAGAAAGGGAGTGTTTGGGTGATTTTGATTCACGAGACATTGATTTGAGCACAAAAGATATGCATGTTGCTTTGCTCTTTCTCGCTACTAACATTTTGCAGGAGAATGTGATGGAGTCGAGGACGACTCCAATTCAAGAAAGGGAGAATGATGAGACCATGCTCGTCCTGGATATGATCAACGCTATATCAATTTGGCGACACTTCACGGCATCCTCTGTATCATCTACATCTACTAGGATGGCTTTCCTTCACAGGGGAGAAGCGTCCAAGAGTGCAAGCTTTCAACATGCCTTTATATCTGGAAAGAAATATTGAGCTTTGTGGAGGATGATCTGAACATGAGAATACTTTTTGTTGAGGTCAAGCTAAAAGCTGAGTATGAGTCGAGGACGACTCAAATTCAAGAAAGGGAGGATGATGAGGACATCACTACTACGGATATGACCACATTTGGTTGTGCCTACTCCAACACATCATCCACGGGCCAAGAAGAGAGAGAGATCAAATCCATCACGTTCTGGAATTCAATTCGGCCTCCTGAGACAGCACCAACTTAAAACGGCCATAACTTTTGATCCAGAAGGGTGTTCGGGGCACATGAGTACTTGATTGAAAGCTTTCGTCGCCCTCTTTCCAATGGATCCAGTCTCAGCTTCAAATTCCTTCTGAGCTCTCTGGAAACTGCAAAACAAATCACGTCACTTTTCCAGTCCGAGTCAGAGTGGGCCTTGGGCCTTGTAATCGAATTGTATTTGGTTTCCTAGGGTTTTGAATGACCACCTCCTCTTGTTATCTCATAAATAACTAGCCGCAACCCCATCTAGGGTTTTGGGTTTTGTTTGATTAGTTTAGCCAAGTGCAAACTTCGTGTCTTCAAGTTGTGCTGGACAGCCACCTTGTCAAGACCTTCAATAGAACCCCAACTTATTTTGTCCTTCAATTCTTATTCGCAATTTCAGATTGCTTTTACCATTGTTCTTGCTTGTTCTTCGGTTGTTTGAAGGAATTGAACCTCGTGTTCAGGTTGATCGTGCCCACGGCAAGATCAATAACACTCCGGAGTTGGTTTAGCGATTGCTAAGTCGCATCGTCGTCGTACGTTGTAGTCGGATCGTCAAAGTCGGTTCCACAAATCGATAGTTATCACTCTCATCGAAAGATCGGGACACAACCTTTCACATCACCATGCATAAGACCGAGGTCGCTGACGAGTGGGCCCCGAATGTTATTGACTCGACAGGTTTCGAACGTGAAATTTGGCGCGCAGTGGAAGGCGTTTTCAGAACGTTGAAAGCGTATTTCATTATTTCCATTTGATTTTCATAACTAGTTCAAATTCAAACTTGAATATCCTTCGCATTTGAAATCCAAATGTGATGAAACCAATTTCTAAATTCATCTAAAATCAAGAGCTTCCAGATTATACAAAAATATTTTGAAAAGCTATTTCGAAAAAATATTTTAATACAAAGATGAATAATATATATGAAAGTAGGCTAAATGTAGAAACTTTGCAAATAAAGTTAAATTTATTTGGAACGAATTTTGTCAAGATCCATATTCTGTTATGAACACATTCATATGAAAATATTTGGATAACTAATTGTTTTATGTCTTTTCTATTAAATTTTAATATTATTAGTGTCTACGCAATAATAACTAAATTGATAAGGAAAGAATTTTTGGAAGTTGGTTAAACATATTTCTTTTCAGCTTGATGGCAGAATAATGTTAGGCTAGGTAAAAATAATGAACAAATAATGATTTATGCAAATAGGATGTGATTTAGTATGAAGAGCTGAAAGATCGAAATGGCGAATAGAGGGGGGGTGAATGGTCGCAAATAAATTTTCCCAAATACTCCAACAAAAACCTCGACAAGTTCGCTCAAAGGAAATCGTGAAAACCCCGAAAAACTAGACAACTATGTGTACCCCTAGCTTGCATGGATAAGTACCATAAAATATGTGGGGATTTTTGAGTCACAATCCTGGTTGTCTAGTGTCCAAGATAAAGAGGAATCAATCCAACTCTTGGTTTTAGAAAGGACATCAATTCAAATCACAAAAGTCACTTTCAGAAAAGCAAAAGCAGAATTTCCAGAAATTGTCCTCCAATTGAACAGGAGGTTGGTGGGTTTCTGCAGCTCACAAAATTTTAAGAATTTTTCTCCCTATGACCAGAAGCGTCATGAAGAACTACACCAAATTTCTCCTCAAAAAGCCTTATAGACGAATCAGGAAAAATCGAAGACCACAGTCAGTCAAGAACTTCGAGCAGAAAGTTTGGGGCTCGGTTTTCATCTCATGGCGCCCAAACGGTGCAACAAGTGAACTCCAAAATTTTTATGCAGGTGGATATCTGAGTCCCTCACCTTCTCCAAGAAGAATCACTTAAAAAGGATTTTTCTAGATGTTTATAAAGATCAAATACTAAATGCTGCGCAAAGAACAAGTTCTGAACAAAGTTGGAACTTGAAAGAAAAGATGTTCTCTACTCAATCCAAGAGTGCAAAAGAGATGTAAAACCATATGAACACACTCAAAACATCCAAGATCAATAGCATTTAGAAGGAGGGGAGGCAAATCCAAATTGCGTGAAAGTAAATTGCGAGAATGTAATTGCGGGAAAGTAAATGCTGTATTTAAATTGCGTAAAGTAAGGACATAATGTAAATGCGCAAAATAAATTCAGAGATGGATGGATAAAACTTTTATTTCTGGAAGGAGAGGTTACAAAGCCTCACTTTCATGTAGGCAAAGCTCAAAGGAGCATTCAAAAACCTCAAAACCTTCAAGGGAAAGAGGCTACCCCTCTACCCCTATTTATACTACTCTTGGGCCACCTACCACCCTTGGATGAGTCTCTCAACCCTAGAGCACTCATCTAAGGGCTAGGATCAATCCACACACATAGCCATGCAAGGGCTAACCCAAAACCCACACACATACTGGGTTTTCTTGCACGGTTTTCAAAGCATACTACCTAGACCCGCTAACCTATCAACTAGACCTCAATCCGACGGCCCTCATTGACCCACGCGGCATCTAGCTAGCATCATTTCCTTTCCTTGTCTTCTTGACTTGCCCGGACTCCATCTCCGATCATCTTCCGGCGATCTCCCAACCGTCTGGAGCTCCGACGCTCCTCGCCTAGTCCCGGTCATCCTCCGCCTCACCATGACCTAGCACCGTTGCCCTGCAACCATCAAAGACAAGGAAACACATCACATAGTAATGCCCACAATGATATGCAATAAACCCATCCAACTTATCACTACTGCGCCTATACGGTCGGTACTGCCACTCCTAGCAGAGACAACTCAAATTGCTTCATTTTGAAAATCAATTCAAATCAAACTCAAACTTGAGCACACCTTGCTCAAATAAAGTCAAATACTCATCACAACACATGGATGGACCTCCAAATGGTCCTTCAATCTCTCCCTTGATGAGTATATTGACAAACAACACAAAAGGCATAAATTTGAGTTTGAATGAGAGAAGAAGAAAGCAATTTGATTGCAAAGCCAAACTTGGTCCAGAGAGAAAGATATAAAATCATGACCAAGTAGGCAGAAAGAATTTAGAGCAAGACCATGAAAAGAGCAAGTTTTCCATAAAAGCTCTAGAAACCAATCGTAAGTGCCAAATGTGATTATGATCCATAAAAAATAGCAAAGATTTACAAAGATCATAAGAACCAACAAGCTTTCACATTTTTATCTCTCTCTTTTTTTTTAATGATGCCTTTTCTACATTTTCTCCCCCTTTTGGCAATATAGGCATCAAAATGGAATTCCTCTTTATCTTTCTAAAAGCAACTAGACAACCAATTTTTGTGATTTGAATTGATGTCCTTTCTAAAAGCAAGAGTTGGATCGATTCCTCTTTATCTTGGACACTAGACAACCAGGATTGTGACTCAAAAATCCCACATATTTTATGGTACTTATCCATGCAAGCTAGGGGTACACATAGTTGTCTAGTTTTTCGGGTTTTTCACGGTTTCCTTTGAGCGAATTTGTCGATGTTTTTGTTGGAGTATTTGGGAAAATTTATTTGCGACCATTCACCCCCCTCTATTCGCCATTTCGATCTTTCAATTGGTATCAGAGCCGGTTTTGCTCTTTCATAGATCTTGACCGGTCTCAACAGCCATGGCGATGGACAAGTATTCCACCAAGCCTCCCATTTTTTCTGGAGTCGATTTTCTATTTTGGAAGTCGCGCATGGAATCATACATCACTGCCCAGGGCTTCCTGATATGGCAGAAGGTTAAACTCCCATATGAGGTTCCTGCCGATGAAAACGTCATGGCCGGCAATATGGCTGACGTTGAGGCGAATGCTAAGGCAAGGAACATCCTCATACAGGGTCTTAGCCACAGTGAGTATGACAGGATTTCTCACCTTCGTTCTGCTCATGAGATTTTGGTGACCCTCGATGCTTACCATGAGGGCACTACCCAAATCAAGACGGTTCGACAGGACCAATTCAAGCGTGAGTTCAAGAAGTTTGAACAGCATGCTGATGAGAGTCTTGATGAGTGTTTCGGTCGTTTTACCAAGATCTTGAGCAATCTTCAAGCAGTTGGTTGTATATACCCTGACTCGGATAATGCTCGACATTTCTTGACCGCACTCAATTTGCGCGTTTGGGAGATGAAGGTGACCACCATCAAGGACACCACCGACCTGTCGACTTTGACTCTTGATGGCCTTTATTCCCGTCTCAAGAATCATGAGATCGACGTCGTCTCGCAGAAGACGAAATCTCAGTCGATGGCCTTGGTCACCGATCCCATTGGATCTTCTTCTTCTGATCCTTCTATTGGTTTTTCTCTTTCCTCCCTTTGTGAGCTAAGCGATGACCAACTGGAAAAATTTCCAGAAAATGAGCTTGCTCTTCTCGCTCACAAGTTTTCTCATGCATACAAGAGGGTGAGAGAGAGAAAGAGAGGTGGCATGATCACATGCTTCGAGTGTGGTGGCCCCAACCACATTCGGGCTAATTACCCCAAACTGGAGAAGGCCAAGAACGATGCCGGCGGTTCGGCAAAGAACGACAACATCGACAAGAACCGCAACAAGAAGCCTCCAGTTCGTGAGCCAACGCGTGAGAAGAAGTACTGCAACTTCTCCAAGAACAAGAAGCTCTTCCACCGCGTCCTCGCCGCACTTGACAACATCAACCTCTCCGACACGGAGACATGGAGCAACGAGGGCGAGGATGAACCGCATGAGAAGAAGGGCAGCGACGACTTCTCCGGCATGTGCTTCATGACCGACGCCGACGGCATTAGCGACTCCAAGCTCTACCGCGACTCGGACGAGGTACCCTCCTATGACCAGCTCAATGAAGCCTTCTGTAACTAGGAAAATTTCATGCTAGAGCTAGAGCTAGGTGTACGGAGCTTGAGAAGGAAGTAGGTACCTTGACTCGGGAGTTAGCTTCTCTTAGATCTTCTCCCTCCCGAGTCACTGATGATTGCTCTTTGTGTGATGATATTCTTGTGGAGTTGGAGAACTTAAGGACTATGCATGATAGTGTGTTGACTGAATTAGATAGTCTTAATTTGAAGAATGCTAGAAATGAATCTATTGATACTCCTTCTGTAGATGCTAGTTTTCTTCATGCTCACTCTACTCCCTCTTGTGCTAACTGCCCTAAATTGCTTGCTGAAATTGATGCCATGAGCACTCACCTTAAGAAGCTTTCTTCTAGAAATGATGAACTTGAATTGCATGCTTCTAAGGACCCAGTCAGCTCATGTGAGGGCTGTAAGCAACTAAAACTTGACAATGATGTTTTGAATGTCAAGTGTGATCAACCTGCTAAGGACTTACTAGATAAGTCAAAAGAAAGTTGCTTGCGATGTTCTATGATTGAGGGGGACTTGGATAAAATCCATGTCGAGCTTAGGAAGAAATTAGAAGACCAAGCCCATAGAATTAGAAATGCGTCTTGCGTTCCTTGTGAGGCCCTCAAGATTGAGGCAGCCGTGCTGAGAGAGAAAAATGCACGTGCTGAGAGAGCTCATCTTTCTGGTTCTTCTTCTTCTTCCCCCTATTCTTCTTGTGCCTCTTTCTTTCGAGATTGCCAGTATCTTATGAGCACTCTCGAGAAGTTTGTAAGAGGTAAGAAGAAGCTCAATCTTATTCTACACCAATCCAAGATGAGTAGATTCAATCAAGGTCTAGGATTTGATCCCTTGGAGCACGCTCGGGCGCATCCTCCCACCATTGTACGCGGTTCCAAGAGTGGTGAGATGTGGTAGCTCCCAGAGTGAGCACCACCGTGTTTAGGTCTGCTGCGGTTGTCCATAGGACTTCTGACCAGAAGGGTGTTACTCCTGTTGCTTCTGTCTCTAGCAAGACGAAGTACACATGCACCTTTTGTAAGAAAGATGATCACCTAGTAGATTTCTGCTTCAGGCGCGTCAAGATCACTCGGTGTGAGCGTGTTGCTGCTCTTAGGGGTATTCAGGGCAAGGTTCAAAATTTCGGCGAATTTCGCCGAAATTTCGCCGAAATTTCGGATTTCGGATCCCCCCGAAATCTAAACTACCGGCCGGGAAAAAAATTTAAAAAAATTTGAAATTGCTACAGTAAAATCCGAAATTTCGTTTTTCCGGGCGAAATTTCGCCGAAATTTCGTGTTTTTTGACCGGTTTTGACCGTTTTAGGGCCGGATTTGACCCAATAACCATTAGTAAAGTCATCTCCTATGAAAATTTGTTGAAAAACCGAATTTTTTAAATATTTTAAAATTTTGGCAGAAATACTGTTAGATTTTTATAAAATTTTAAAAGCTTGATAATAATCTTAAAATTTTATTGTACTATCCTTAGTAGTTTAGGATCATACATAAAAAATTTCAAAATAATTTAACTTCATTTGTTATCTTTAAAAAATCAAAAACAGAATGAACATAATTGGGACAGTTATATTGTCAGAATTTTATAAATTTTCTTGGGGGTGATTATGATCTAAAACTTTTATGAGAGATTAATAATTGACTAAGAACCATGATGTAAATATTTCAAAAAATTTAAACTTGGTTTGTTTGGTCAATTAAATCTATGTAAGCATTGAACTTCGTTTGTTATATTATATTTCTAAAAACAAAAAGAAAAAAACATAAATGGTAGTGTGCCTTGTAAGAATTTTATAAATTCACTGGTGTGTGATCATGAATCAAAATTTTTATGGGATATTAAGAACTTCCTTATCACCATTCTGTAAAATTTTTTAAAAAAATTAAACTTCTTTTTACTGCTAAATCAAATCTATGTATTGATCACGAGACTTTTATCCGGACGTAGCACTGTCTGAATTTTTAAACATTATTTGAGAATGATCATCATATAAAAATTTTAAGAAAACATTAATGTTATATCAGGACCATCCACAAAAATTTTCAAAAGTTTTTAACATGGTTTACATAATTTTTCATGTTTTTCAATTTTGCCGGTAAACATTTTAACAGGGCAGTAGACCAATAGTACTGTTAGAATTTTTAAAAATTCATAAAATTTGATCATCATCTGAAAATTTTATGAGAGCATTATAGATACCTTATAACCATGCAAAAAAAAATAAAATTTTTATAACGTGGTTTGAACCATTTTGCATTCGGTTCAAAATTGCCGGTCAGCATTTTATCAGGACAGTTCCAATGTTTGAATTTTGAAAAATTACACAAAATTTAGAATAATCTGAAATTTTTATGTAAATATCATGAATGTGTCATGAATCTCCAAAATTTTTTTTAACAATTTATAACTTGATTTGTACCATTTTTCATTCGGATCAAACTTATCGGTCAGTGTTTTATCAGGATAGTACCACTCTTTGAATTTTTAAAAATTCCTCAGATCTGATAATCAGCTGAAATTTTTGTGACAACATAATAAATGTGTCAGGAACCTATAAAAAAAATTTCAAAATTTTTTGTTAACGTTTCGACCTCTTTTCAGCCGGTGCAAAAAACCCGAAATTTCGGGAATTTCGCCCGAATTTCGGATTTTTATTTCCGGAATGGACCGGATTTGAATTTTTAAATTCAAATTTTGTCCAAAATATTTCCGAAATCTAAATATTTCGCCGAAATTTCGGCGTCCGGTCTGGGCCGAAATTTATTCCGAAATCGAAATTTTGAACCTTGATTCAGGGTCATCCCCAGAGTTTGAGTGCTCCTAAGGTACACACTGCTTCTAGACAGGTTAGAGAGTCGCCTGTTTTTGGGCAGCGTCCAGGACTCGGTTTTCATGCTGGTTCTTCGAGTTTTAGTCTTGGAGCTGTTCGTAGTCAGTCTTTCCACCGTCCTCTTGATATTCCTCGTTTTTCTCATCGAGGTAGATATCAGCGGCGTGATGTGTTTTCTGGTAGGAGTTTTAGGCAGCTTCACTGGGGTGGTTTGGGTTTTGCACCACAGCATGCCAACCCAGTTTCAGCTCCTAGATCATCTACTAGAGTTGCTACTGATCTTGTTCGGGTTAAACGTCAGAGAGACACGCGAGTCCAGTCTTCTTCTGTGACTGGAACTCTGAGGAGTCGTATGGTTCAGTATTGGGTTCCTAAGTCTTCACTCTATCTCAGTACTGAGTCATCTTTCTCTCTTGTGTCTTGATCAGGTTCTTCGGATGGGGAAGGGAGATGTTTGGATTGTCGACTCCGGTTGTTCTCGTCATATGACCGGAGATTCTCGATGGTTCTCTTTCCTAGTCCGAGCCCCTGGTGATGAGTTGATCACTTTTGGGGATGCTTCTTCAGGTAGAGTCATCGCTAAAGGTACCATTTGCATTAATGACAATTTATTCTTAAAGATGTTGCCTTAGTAAGTAAGCTGCAATACAATTTGTTTTCTGTTTCTCAGCTTATTGATGACTCTTTCGAGGTGAGTTTTAAGAGTAATACTTGTAGAATCCTCGATTCATCAGGAGGGTTAGTTTGCAGGATTTCTAGATTTGGGAGAGTGTTCCGTGCTGATTTTTCTGTTTCTTCTAGAGACTCTCTTCGGTGTTTGATTGCTTCAGAGTTCCGTAATCTCTCCTTCTGGCATAGGAGACTTGGTCACATTGGACTTGACCATTTGACCCGAGTTAGCAGCCACGATCTCATTCGTGGTTTGCCCAAACTCAAAATGGTCAAAGACTTAGTTTGCTCTCCCTGCCGACAAGGCAAGATGGTTGCTGTTTCTCATCCTCCGATCCATCATTGTGATGGTGATGCACGAACAGATTTTATATATGGACACTTTGTTGGTCCACTAGAGTGCGATCGATGGGTGGGAAGTGGTATGTTCTTGTCATTGTTGATGATTTTTCGAGGTATTCTTGGGTGTTTTCATGTCCTCGAAGGATGAGACTTTTACCCATTTTAGGGGTTTGGTTCATATGTTGTCTTTTGAGCTCCTAGTGCCCTCTGAGCTATCTGTGAGTGACAATGGCACGAGTTCAAGAACTCCTATTTTGAGAGTTTACGTGTGGAGTGCGGTTTAGAGCATCAATTCTCCTCTCCCTCGTCCCTCGGCAAAAATGGCGTAGTGGAAAGGAAGAACAGACCACAGTAGAAATGGCGATCGATGCTAGATCGATCAATACTCCTAAGAAGTTTTGGGCTGAGGCTATAGCTATTGCTTGCCATGTTTCTAATCGTGTATTCTTGAGAGCACATTTGCACCGCACTTGTTACGAGTTGAGGTATGGGCGAAAGCCCAGTGTTTCTCATTTTCGTGTGTTTGGTTGCAAGTGTTTTATTTTGAAGTCTGGTAACCTGGATAACTTTGAGTCTCGTTCTTCTGATGGTATCTTTCTGGGTTATTCGACTTCTTCTCGTAGCTATAGAGTCTGGAGTTGCAATGCGCATAGGATCATAGAGACCTATGAAGTGACCTTTGATGAGGCTAGCCCAGGAGCTAGACCCGATATTTCAGGCTCTTCTTCTTCCTCCGAGACCATCTTTATAGAGGATGAGGATGATGGTGTTCCACCTGATCTAGTCCCCTCTACACCTGAGGTGCCTCCTGTTTCCATTTCTGCACCTCAGGAAGGCCAGCCCTTACCTTCTGACTCTCTTTCAGCTAGTGGCTCTGCTCCTACCTCTTTTGTGCATGAGGTAGAGGCCACTTCTGCTTCTGGACCTCCCCGTCATATCCAGCATTCTCATCCACCTGATCAGATCATCGGCAATCTGTTTGAGCGAGTCACTCGCTCAAAATCAGGTTTGTCCAGTTTCTGCCTTAACTCTGCCTTTGTTGCCATGCTTGAGCCGAAGGATGTGACTCATTCATTATCTGACGAGTCTTGGACTAATCCTATGCATGAGGAACTTGAAAACTTCGAGAGGAACAAAGTCTGTCAGCTTGTAGAACATCCATCTGGTCATAATGTCATTGGGACCAAGTGGGTGTTCAAAAACAAGCAGAGTGAGGATGGAGTTGTCATTCGCAACAAGGCTAGGCTAGTTGCACAGGGCTTTTCTCACGTTGAGGGTCTTGATTTTGAGGAGACCTTGGCCCCTATAGCTAGACTAGAGGCTATTAGGATCCTGCTTGCATTCTCTGCATCCCAGGGCTTCAAGCTCTATCAAATGGATGTCAAGAGTGCATTCCTCAAAGGCTATATTGAGGAAGAGGTTTATGTCAAACAACCTCCAGGATTTGAGAACCCCAAGTTTCTGAGTCATGTATACAAGCTTTCCAAAGCTCTGTATGGACTCAAGCAGGCCCCCAGAGCATGGTATGAGAGGCTCAAGTCTTATCTTCTCAGCCATGACTTCAAAATGGGCGAAGTAGACAAGACTCTGTTCATCAGACACCATGAGTCGCATTTTCTTCTCGTCCAGATTTATGTGGACGATATCATTTTTGGTGGCTCATCTCATTCGCTTGTGTCTCAGTTTTCTGAGGTGATGAGCACAGAGTTTGAGATGAGTATGATGGGCAAGTTGAGCTACTTTCTTGGCTTCCAGATCAAGCAGACTCGGGAGGGTATTTTCTTGCATCAAGGCAAGTATACCCATGACCTTCTGAGGCGCTTTGATATGTCCGATGGGAAGCCGGTGATGACTCCTATGGCCACCACTGCTGTCCTCGAGCCCGATGAGGATGGTGAGCCTGCTGATCAAAAGGAGTTTCGGAGCATGATCGGCTCCTCTTGTACCTCAACGCTTGAGGCCGGACATACATTTATTTGTGTGTGCGTGCGCTCGATTTCAAGCTTCTCCTCGCGCCTCTCACGCCCGGTGCGGTCAAGCGCATCTTCGGTACCTTCGTGCTACCACCGATTATGGTATTTGGTACTCTTCTTCTTCTTGTCTATCTCTTAGACCTTTTCGATGCCGACTTTGCTGGCTGTAGGATAGATAGGAAGAGCACTTCTGGCACTTGCCAATTCATTGGCACTTCTCTTGTTTCTTGATCATCTAGGAAGCGATGCAGGGTTGCCTGATCCACGGCCGAGGCCGAGTATGTTCTTTGCAGACCGATTCTTGAAGCTAGGTGTTCTGGATGAGATCGACCTTACGAGACTATGGGTTAGAGATAGAGAGTGTGCCACTCTTCTGTGAAAACACTTCTGCTATTTGCATTGCTAAAAACCGAGTGTAACATTCCCGAACCAAGCACATTGATATTAGATATCACTTCCTTAGAGACCATGTGGAGAAGGGAGATATCGCGCTTTAGTTCGTAGAGAGTGACCTTCAGTTAGCCGATATCTTAACCAAGCCTTTGGATAGCTCCAGATTTGTTGCCTTGAGGAGTGAGCTTGGAGTCGTGAGCCCTTACGGCCTTTCGTTAGGGGGAGCTGGTTTGTATATTATGTATTATATGTTTTCTTCTAGCTTTTCTTTTCTTTGTGTTTCTTCTGGGTGACTTTGGGCTTGTTTTCTTGAGTTGAGTTCACTCACTTAGACTTCTAGCATGCCTTGCATGGACCTCTTAACTTGTGCTTTAGGTTGCTATCATGCGTGATTAGCTGTTCTGTTCTCTCTAGGTTGAGTTCCCTCAAAGTCTTATAAGTCTAGCAGGTATTAGGCCTCCTGGGTAGACAGGGTCTGTGTGCACTCCTTAGTTAGGATCTAGAGTTAGCTTCCCCATGTCAGTCTCTGGGGAAGATAAGAGCGAGTCTGAGCCTTAGTGAGTCTCTTCTATCTTATCTATGCTCAATAGCCATCCAGTTTTGCAGTTTCTCGACTTCTTCTCCTCATTCTGCTGGTTATTATTGAGTTCATTCGGGTTTTCTTTAGCCTAATCTTGATAATAACTCAACTTTAACCAGATTTGAGCTTAAAATTGATTCATTTGTTGAGGGGGAGTTTGGGAATCTGTTCGTGCATTGCATATAGACTACATTTCTTGTTTAATGAGCTTTGTCTATTATGCAATTGATTTCTTCTTCATGGTATACACCATGCTACATCATATGGAGGAAATCACTAGCTTAGATATGTCTAAGTTCATTTTACTTGCTAAGCTTAAAAATGAAATAAGCCTTAAATGAAAAACTTGATGAAACTTGCTGCTTTTACTTGCTAGGTTTCTTCTCTAGAGGTTTGTGCCATAATTTGAGAAATTTTGGAGTTCTCTAGAGTCACTATAGCAACTTGGGTGAAACTAGTTTGATCCATGCTATAGTCCTTCAATTGTTCATAAATCATTGTGCTAAAAATGAAAATTAAACAAAATTGACTCTTCTTGTGCACATACGACTCAACACCTTGCATTCACAAGACCTCTTCCCATTGCACTTGGGATGAACTTGGAATACATCGTGTTTGACCTAGACCATCCTCTTAAGAGTTCATCTTGAGATGGTCGCATACGGCTTGAGTCAATTGGTTGTCAAAAGAAAATGCAAATAAATTAAAAACAAAGACATATGTGGGTAAAGAATACAAATAATGTCAAACATTTGCACCCCGCTATGTCTTGTATGATGATGAATCAAAATTTGCATTAAGTGATAAATTAGCTCGAAGGACCTTGTATGCTCTTCTAGATTCCCCAAAGTGTTGAGTAGGTTGAACTCTAGGTTTTCCTTTTGATCCTTAGAGTGGCTATTCTTCTATTTTTGAAACTAAAGCTAAGTATTGCACTTGTCAAATCTTGCTAAAAATGATATATTCAAAACTAAGCTCATATTTGCACTTGGACATGTCTTAGTTTAGTCATCTTCTGAAATTGACAAGCTTGGTGTAATATCCTTTCATCTTGATCAATTGGATAATCTTCAAAGCTCTTTCGATTGCATTTCTAGCATACATAAAAAGAGGAAGAAAATTCCATTTTGATGCCTATATTGCCAAAAGGGGGAGAAAACGTAGAAAAGGCATCATTAAAAAAAAGAGATAAAAATGTGAAAGCTTGTTGGTTCTTAAATCACAAAAGCAAAGATTTACAAAGATCATAAGAACCAACAAGCTTTCACATTTTTATCTCTTTTTTTTAATGATGCCTTTTCTACGTTTTCTCCCCCTTTTGGCAATATAGGCATCAAAATGGAATTTTCTCCCCCTTTTTATGTATGCATGAAATGCAACATAAGAGAGCTTTGAAGATTATCCAATTGATCGTAATGACAGGATATGACACCAAGCTTATCAATCTCAGATTATAACTAAACTAAGACATATCCAAGTGCAAATAACAAATTTTCCTCATAAGCTAAGTTTTGAAAATGTGTCATTTTTTTGCAAGATTTGACAAATGCAAAACTTAGCAAAGTTTCAAAGCTAGAAGCAAAACCACTCAAGGATCAAATGGAAAACCTAGAGTTCAACCTACTCAGCACTTTGGGGAATTTTGAAGTGCATATAAGGTCCTTCGAGCTCATTTTTCAATTTATGCAAATTTTCTTTAAGACTTGGAAAAACATAGCGGGGTGCAAATGTTTGACATTATTTGCATTCTTTACCCACTTATGTGTTTGATATTTGCATTTTTTTATTGACTGACTCAAGCCATTTTTGATTATCTCAAGAGTAACTCTTAAGAGAATGATGTTGGTCATACACAACATATTCCAAGTTCATCCCAAATGCAATGGGAAGCAGTCTCGTGAATATAAAGTGTTGAGAACAATTTTGCACAAAAGAGTCAAATATTTTTATTTTTCAATTTAGCACATATGAGCAATTCTAAAGGACTCATATATGGATCAAGCAAATTTCACCCAAGTTGCTATAGGGACTCTACAGAAATCCAAAATTTCACAATTCATGGTAAAAGCACCTAGAGAAGAAACTTAGTAAGTAAAAGCAACATGTTTCATCAAGTTTTCATTTAAAGCTTTCAAGTTTTTCAGATTTTAATTAACCTTAGCTTGATAAATGAACTTGGACATATCTAAGCTAGTGATTTTCTTCAAAAGATATAGCATGATGTATTTCATGAAGATTGAGTCAATTCCATAATAGACAAAGCTCATAAAACAAAAAATGCAGTCTAAATGCAATGCATTAACAAATTCCCAAACTCCCCCTCAACAAATGAATCAATTTTAAGCTCAAATCTGGTTAAAGTTGAGTTATTATCAAGATTAGGCATAAAGAAAACCCAAATGAACTCAATAACAACCAAAAAAACAGAATGAGGAGAAGAAGTCAAGAAAACTGCAAACTGGGTTGCTATTGAGCATAGAAAAGATAGAAGAGACTCACTACGGCTCAAACTCGCTCTTATCTTCCCAAGTGACTGATATAGGGAAGCTGACTCCAGATCCCAACTAAGGAGTGCACACAGACCCTGTCTACCCAGGAGGCCCAACACCTGCTAGACTTATAAGACTGTGATGAAACTCAACCAAGAGAGAAGAGAGAACAGCTAATCACGCATGATAGCAACCTAAAGCACAAGATAAGAGGTCCATGCAAGGCATGCCAGAAGTCTAAGTGAGTGAACTCAACTCAAGAAAATAAGCCCAAGATCACTCAGAAGAAACACAAAGAAGAGAAAAACTGGAAGAGAATATATTATACATAATATACAAACCAACTCCCCCTCACAATAGGCCGTAAGGGCTCACGACTCCAAGCTCACTCCTCAAGGCAACACATCTGGAGCTATCCAAAGGCTTGGTAAAGATAGGCTAACTGAAGATCACTCTCTACGAACTGAAGCACGATATCACCCTTCTCCACATGGTCTCTAAGAAAGTGATATCTAATATCAATGTCCTTGGTCTGGGATGCTGCACTAGGTTCTTAGCAATGCAAATAGCAGAAGTGTTGTCACAGAAAAGTGGCACACTCTCTATTTCTAACCCAAAGTCCCGCAAGGTCGATCTCATCCAGAGCACCTTGCCACAAAGAATCGGTCAGCAAAGAATATACTCAACCTCAAAGAAGGATCGTGCAACTCCTGATCGCTTCCTAGACGACCAAGAAATAAGAGAAGTGCCAATAAATTGGTAAGTGCCAGAAGTGCTCTTCCTATCTATCCTACAGCCAGCAAATTTGACATCGAAAAAGGCTCTCAGGGATAGACAAGAAGAGGAAGAGTACCAAATACCATAATCAGTGGTAGCACGAAGGTACCTGAAGATGCGCTTCACCGCCTGGCGGTGAGAGACGCGAGGAGAAGCCTGGAATCGAGCGCACAGACACAAAGCAAAATGTATATCCGGCCTCGAAGCAGTGAGATACAGGAGGGAGCCAATCATACTCCGGAACTCCTTCTGATCAACAGGCTCACCATCCTCGTCAGCCTCGAGGACAGCAGTGGTGGCCATAGGAGTCATAACCGGCTTACCATCAGACATATCAAACCGCCTCAGGAGGTCCCGAGTGTACTTACCTTGATGCAGGAAAGTACCCTCCCGAGTCTGCTTGATTTGGAAGCCAAGAAAGTAGCTCAACTCGCCCATCATACTCATCTCAAACTCTGTGCTCATCACCTAAGAAAACTGAGACTCAAGCGAATGAGATGAGCCACCAAAAATGATATCGTCCACATAAATCTGGACGAGAAGAAAATGCGACTCATGGTGTTTGTTGAACAGAGTCTTATATACTATGCCCATTTTGAAGTCATGGCTGAGAAGATAAGACTTGAGCCTCTCATACCATGCTCTGGGGGCCTGCTTGAGTCCATACAGAGCTTTGGAAAGCTTGTATACATGACTCGGAAACTTGGGGTTCTCAAATCCTGGAGGTTGTTTGACATAAACCTCTTCCTCAATATAGCCATTGAAGAATGCACTCTTGACATCCATTTGATAGAGCTTGAAGCCCCGAGAAGCAGAGAATGCAAGTAAGATCCTAATAGCCTCTAGTTTAGCTACAGGGGCAAAGGTCTCCTCAAAGTCAAGACCCTCAACCTGAGAAAAGCTCTGTGCAATTAGCCTAGCTTTGTTGCGAATGACAACCCCATCCTCACTCTGCTTATTTTTGAGCACCCACTTGGTCCCAATGACATTATGACCAGATGGACATTCTACAAGCTGCCAGACTTTCTTCCTCTCGAAGTTTTCATGTTCCTCATGCATAGCATTAGTCCAAGACTCGTCAGATAATGCATGTCACATCCTTCGGCTCAAATGAGGCAACAAAGGCAGAGTGAAGGCAGAAACTGGACAAACCTGTTTTTGAGCGAGTGACTTGCTCAAACAGATCATCGATGATCTGATCAGGTGGATGAGAACGCTGAATATGACAAGGAGGTCCAGAAGCAGAAGTGGCCTCTACCTCATGCACAGAAGAGGTAGGAGCAGAGCCACTAGCTGCATGAGAGTCAGAAGGCAAGGGCTGGCATTCCTGAGGTGCAGTAATGGAAACAGGAGGCACCTCAGGTGTAGAGGGGACTGGATCAGGTGGAACACCATCATCTCCATCATCCTCATCCTCTACAAAGATGGTCTCGGAGGAAGAAGAAGCGCCTGAAATGTCAAGTCTAGCTCCTAGGCTAGCCTCATCAAAGGTCACTTCACAGGTCTCTATGATCCTATGCGCATCGCAACTCCAGACCCTATAGCTATGAGAAGAAGTCGAGTAACCCAGAAAGATACCATCAGAAGAACGAGACTCAAACTTATCCAGGTTACCAAACATCAAAAAAACATTTGCAACCAAACACACCAAACGCACTTCTTTCCCCCATACCTCAACTCGTAAGAAGTGCGGTGCAAATGTGCTCTCAAGAATACATGATTAGAAACATGGCAAGCAGTAGCTATAGCTTCAGTCCAAAACTTCCTAGGAGTACTGTACTCATCTATCATCATCCTGGCCATCTCTACCAGGGTCCTGTTCTTCCTTTCCACTACGCCATTTTGCTGAGGGACGTAGGGAGAGGAGAACTGATGCTCTAAACCAGACTCCACACAGAAACTCTCAAAGTAGGAGTTCTTGAATTCTGTGCTATTATCACTGTGTATAGCTCGTAGGGCACCAGGGAGCTCAAAAGACAACCTATGAACCAAACCCCTAAAATGGTAAAAGTCTCATCCTTCGAGGACATGAAAAACAGCCAAGAGTACCTCAAAAAATCATCAACAATGACAAGAACATACCACTTCCCACCCACTGACTGCACTCTAGCTGGACCAACAATGTCCATATGTAAAAGCTGTCCTGGTGCATCAGTCATCACAACAGTGACTGGGAGATGAGAAGCAGCAACCATCTTGCTATGTTGGCAAGGAGAGCAAACTAAGTCTTTGACCATTTTGAGTTTATACAAACCGCGAATGAGGTCGTGACTGCTAACTCGGGTCAAATGATCAAATCCAATGTGACCAAGTCTCTTATGTCAGAAGGAGAGATCACGGGACTCTGAAGCAATCAAACAACGGAGAGAGTCTCTAGAAGAAGCAGAAAATTAGCACGAAAGACTCTCCCACATCTAGAAATCCCGCAAACTAACCCTCCTGAAGAATCGAGGATTCTACAGGCGCTACTCTTGAAACTCACCTCGAAAGAGTCATCAATAAGCTGAGAAACAGAAAGTAAATTGTATTGCAGTTTACTCACTAAGAAAACATCTTTAAGAATGAAATTATCATTAATGAGATGGTACCTTTAGCAATGACTCTACCTGAAGAAGCATCCCCGAAAGTGATCAACTCATCACTAGGGGCTCGGACTAGGGAAGAGAACCATCGAGAATCTTCGGTCGTATGATGAGAATAACCGGAGTTGACAATCCAAACATCTCTCTTCCCCATCCGACGAACCTGATCAGGACACAAGAGAGAAAGATGACTCAGTACTGGGATAGAGTGAAGACTTGGGGACCCAATACTGAACCACACGACGCCTTCAGAGTACTAGCCATAGGAGAAGACTAGACTCGAGTGTCTCTCTGATGTTTAACCCTAAAATGATCAGTAGGAACTCTATTAGATGATCTAGGAGCTGTAACTGGTTTGGCTCGCCGTGGTGCAAAGGCTGGACCATCCCAGTGAGGCTGCCTAAATCTCCTACCAGAAAACATCTCACGCCGTTGATATCTTGCTCGATGGAAAAAATGAGGAATATCAAGAGGACGGAGGAAAGACTGATAACGAACAGCTCCAGGACTAAAACTCGAAGAAACAACATGAAAACCGAGTCCTAGACGCTGCCCAAAAACAGGCGACTCTCTAACCTGTCTAGAAGCAGTGTGTGCCTTAGGAGCACTCAGAGTCTGGGGATGACTCTAAATATCTCTAAGAGCAGCAACACGCTCACGCCGAGTGTTCTTGGTGTGCCTGAAACAAAAATCTACTAGTTGACCATCCTTCTTACAGAAGGTGCATGTGTACTTCACCTTGCTAGAGGCGAAGCAATAGGAGTAACACCCTTCTGATCAGAAGTCCTATGGACAACCCCAGCAGACCTAAACACGGTGGTACTCACTCTGTGAGCTACCACAATCTCACCACTCTTGGAGCCGCGCACAATGGTGGGAGGATGCTCCCAAGTGTGCTCCAAGGGATCAAATCCTAGACCTTGATTAAATCTACTAATATTGGATTGGTCTAGAATAAGATTGAGCTTCTTCTTGCCTTCAACAAACTTCTCGAGAGTGCTCATGAGATACTGGCAATCTCGGAAGAAAGAGGCACAAGAAGAACAGGGGGAATAAGAGGAAGAAGAACCAGAAAGATGAGCTCTCTCAGCATGTGCATTTTTCTCCCTCAGCATGGCTGCCTCAATCTTGAGGGCCTCACAAGAAACGCACGACGTATTTCTAATCCTATGGACTTGGTCTTCTAACTTCTTCTTAAGTTCGACATGGATTTTATCCATATCATCCTTAACCCTAACACACAGCAGGCAACAAGTTTGTGACTTAACTAGTAAGTCCTTAGCAAGTTGATCACACTTGACATTCAAAGCATCATTGTCAAGTTTTAGTTGTCTACAACCCTCACATGAGCTGACTAGGTCCTTAGAAGCGTGCATTTCAAGTTCATCGTTTTTAGAAGAAAGCTTCCTAAGGTGATCGCTCATGGCATCAATTTCGGCAAGCAATTTGTGGCAATTTGAACATGAAGGAGTAGAGTAAGCATGAAGAAAACTAGACTCAACAGGAATAGCATCAACAGAACTAGTGCTAGCATTCTTCAACCTAAGACCATCAAGTTCAACAAGCACACTATCATGCAAAGTCCTTAGGTTCTCTAGCTCCACAAGCAAAGCATCACAGAGTATACAGCTATCAGAGTCTCAGGAGGAACATGATTTAAGTGAAGCTAACTCCCGAGACAAGCTATCTACCTCCTTCTCTAACTCAGAACACGTCGACCTAGCCTTAGCATGAAACTTGCCTAATTTACAGAAGGCATCATTTAACTCGTCGTAGGTGGGTACCTCATCCGTGTCATTTAGACAAACTGAGTCGCTTACTTCAATGGCGCCTGCCATGAAGCACATGCGAGAGAAGTCGTCGCTGCCCTTCACCTTCTCTTGCGGATCGTCCTCGCTTGCATCGCTCCAGTTCTCCGTGTCAGAAAGCTTGATGCCGTCCAGTGCGGCGAGGACCCGATGAAAGAGCTTCTTGTTCTTGGCAAAGTTGCGGTACTTCTTCTTCGTCGGCTCACGAGCTGAGGCCTTCTTGTTGCTGTTCATGTCAGTGTAGTCGTTTTTGCTCGAACCGCCTTGTTCGTTTTTGCCCTTCTCCAACCGGGGACAGTTTGCTCGAACGTGGTTGGGGCCACCACACTCGAAGCAAATGATCTTGCCCCCTCTCTTCTTCTCTCTTACCCTCTTGTAAATGTTAGTAAATTTATGAGCGACAAGTGCAAGCTCATTTTCTGGAAATCGTTCCAGAAGTTCATCGCTTACATCGCAAAGAGCAGAGAGAGAGAACCCAGAAGAAAAATCAAGAGAGGATCCAGAGGAAGACCTGATGGGATCAGTGACTAGATCCATCGACTGAGATTTCGTCTTGCGAGAGACAACGTCGATCTCATGAGTCTTGAGACGGTAATACAACCCATCAAGAGTCAAGGTCGACAAATCAGTGGAGTCCTTGATGGTAGTCACCTTTATTTCCCAAACTCGAAGATCGAGTGCGGTCAAGAAATGTCGAGCATTATCCGAGTCAGGGTATATGCAACCGACTACTCGGAGGTCGCTCAAAATCTTTGTAAACCGACCAAAGCACTCGTCAAGGCTCTCAACAGCGCGTTGTTCAAACTTGTTGAACTCATGATTGAATTGGTCCTATCGAACCGTCTTGATTTGGGTAGTGCCCTTATGGTAAACATCGAGGGTCACCCAAATCTCGTGAGCGGAACGAAGGTGAGAAATCCTATCATACTCACTACGGCTAAGACACTGTATGAGAGTGTTCCTTGCCATAGTGTTTGCCTCAACATCAGCAATATTACCGGCCGTGACGTTTTCATCAGCAGGAACCTCATACGGGAGTTTCACCTTTTGCCATATCAGGAAGCCCTGGGCAGTGATGTATGACTCCATTTGAGATTTCCAAAAAGAAAAATCAACTCCAGAGAAAATAGGAGGCTTGGTGGAATACTTGTCCATCGCCATGGCTCTTGAGACCGGTCAAGATCTATGAAAGAGCAGAACTTGCTCTGATACCAATTGAAAGATCGAGATGGCGATCAGAGGGGGGTGAATGATCTCAAATTAAAATATGTTCTCTAAGGAAGATCACAAATGCAGATTTTCACCCAAAGAAACCAAGCCAAAAGCCTTATATATCAAATGGAAGCGAAAGGGTCAATTTTCAGAAAAATCAGCCTGATGCCAATGCTATCGCACTCTGGGGGCAATACTACTGGGGTACTATAGCTACAGTGAAATTAGGCATATGAACAGCGTTTTCAACAAAGGTTCAAATAAGAAAATTCATGTATCTTTTGATCCGTTGATCCAAACTCAACCAAACTTGGTAGATAAGGTCCTTGGGATGTCAGGAACTTACTTCAACCTTCAATCACAAGGATTGATGTCAAAGTTCTGACATTTATGCCCGGGAAGGAAGAACGCACCAAGTTTCGACAAAATTGAAAGAACTTCGATCAAGGCTTGCTCGTGGGCTTTTCATGATAAAACTGATCTTGAATGACTTCCCACACGTCCCAGCAAGCAAGAAAACACAAAGAAACTCAAGGATACGCAATCTACAAGATCAAGCATTCAAGAACGCAAAAGATCAACTTCTTGCAACAAGAACGCATGGATAGCCTAGATGATTGAAACATGATTTCAAGAAAGAATCAATCATAAACCTCAGCAAAAGATTCGTAAGCAATTAGAAGGAGGGGAGGCAAATCCAAATTGCGTAAATGTAAATTGCAAGAAAGTAAATGCGGAATTTAAATTGCGTAATTTAAATGCATAATATAAATGCGTAAAGGAAATGAAACATGAACAGAAATGAAGAACATTTCATTTCTGGAAGGAGAGGTTACAAAGCCTCACATTCATGTGGGCAAAGCTCAAAGGAGCATCAAAAACCTCAAAACCTTCACTACAGGGGAGGCTGCCCCTTCCCCTCTATTTATAGTGCTCTTGGGTCACCTACCAACCATGGATGAGCCTCTAAACCCTAGAGCATCCATCAAGGGCTAGGATTAACCCACTCAACCAGCCATGCAAGGGCTAACCCAAAACCCACCACACACATGGGTTTTCTTGCACGGTTTTCAAAGCGAGCTACACTTATCCACTACTCTATCTTCCCGAACTGCAACCCAACAGCTCTCCTTGATCCAAGTAGTGATAAGCTGACTTCTCCACTGATCTCTTGTCTCTTGGGACTGCACCGACTTTATCTCCGGCCATCTTCTGGCGAACATCCAGCTAACTTGAACCTCCGGCCATCCCATGCGTAGTTCCAGCCTCCCTTCACCTCACCATGACCACCAAATGAAGTCCTACATCCATAAAGACAAGAAAACCCTTTTTCATTCCACCATGAACCCAGCTCATAAATTCTATCACGAATTAAGGTTAGAACAGACCAAAACGAACCAAAACACTTCAACCAAATGCAAACATCCTGTTTTCAATACAGCAGTAATCTTCTCAAATTTTTATTATTTTTTATGTTGGTCAGATGAAAACCTTGTCAACGAGAAAAAGTTGTATTTCAAAATTATTTACAACTTTAATGTAGAAAAAATAATTTTTTGAGCATGGGAAGACCTTCAAAAAGGCATATTACTGCACGCTGTCAAAATCGGTCCGGCGTAAACGTGAGATTCTCTGTTAACCTTCCCGATTTTCTATGTTTTTTCTGTTGCTCAAATGAAAAACTAGTCAACATCAAAAAGATGCGTCTTAAAATTCTCTATAACTTTCATGTAGACTAAATAATTTTTTTGAGCAAGGAAAGACCTTCAAAAACGCTAATTACTACCAGCTGTCAAAACCGGTCCGGCGTACACGTGAAACTCACTGTGACTTGGTCCGGCGCGAACGTGAAATTCTCTGTTAACTTTCTTGATTTTGTATGATTTTTTCTGTTGATCAAATGGAAAACTTGTCAACATGAAAAAGATGAGTCTTGAAATTCTCTACAACTTTCATGTAGACCAAATAATTTTTTGAGCAAGGGAAAACCTTCAAAAATGCTAATTACTGATGGCTGTCAAAATCGGTCCGGTGTACACGTGAAACTGACTGTGACTTAGTCTGGCGCGAAAAAATCAGTCCGGCGCAAATGGGAAACTCTCTGTTTACCTCTTCCCTTGGTCCGGCGCGAATGAGAAACTCTCTGTTTCTCATTTCCCTTGGTCCAGCGCAAATGGGAAACTCTCTGTTTCTCATTTCCCTTGGTCCGGTGCAAACGTGAAGTCTATCCTAAGTTGGTCTGGTGCAAAACCACTTCTATGTTGAAATCTATTTTAAATCCAAACTCAAATCTAAGCTATCCTAGATCACATAAAGTCAAATACTAATCATAAACATGGATGGACCTCCACATGGTCCTTCAACCTTGTCTGTTGCTTGTGGGTGAATGGGCATACTACAAGAGAAATAAAGTTTCCACTGATACTTTCAAGATTTTGGCTTGTAATACTATTATGTAACCTCAGATGCTTAACATGTGTAATATTATTGTGTATGGATGTGATCTCAATTTGTAATCTGTGCGTACTAGCCACTGATCATGGGACTAGTACAATTTGCACAGGGAACCCATTGTTGGTATTAAATATCAAAAATGAGGGCCTTACAAGTTGGTATCAGAGCCATGCAGACTGTAGGAAAACCTTAGTTAGCATAGCCGCTAATCAAGGGAAAAATTTAGTAAACTTAAAAACTAGTGCTTAATTCACAAATATATCTTTATTAATACTTTTCCTTATCCTAGCTATCTGTTAACCTTCCTTATTTGTTCTAAATTAAAAAATTATAATCTTCTCCTTGTTTAAATTAGATGAATATTATCCTTTGCTACAAGTCGAATGCTCGTGAGGAGGCAGGAATTAAGAGAGTGCTAGCTAAGATGTTGGATGTGGCGCAATATTCTGAGAACCCTCGCTATATGGTGTACTCATGGCTCTCAGTTCCTCTACAGTTGAGTATGCAGCTCGACTGCATAAGAACATCCTCAGCACAAATCTTCAATTAATGATATCCTGATCGAAGATCTATCTTTGAGAAAACACTAGCTCCTCTTAACTGATCAAACAAATCATCGATCCTGGGTAGCAGATACTTATTATTGATCGTCACTTCATTAAGTGCACGATAATCAACACACATCCTCAGACTTCCATCCTTCTTTCTGACGAAGAGAACAGGTGCTCCCCATGGCGAAGAACTAGCTCGAATGAAACCTTTCTCGAGCAACTCCTCGATCTGCTTCTTCATCCCAACTAACTCATCTGTTGGCATCCGATACGGTGTCTTTGCTATTGGCGCTATTACAGGCACTAATTTAACAACAAACTCAATATCCCGATCTAGCGGTATACCCGGCAAATCCTCGGGAAAAACATCTGGAAATTCTATGACAATTGGCACTTCTTCCAGGCTAATAGCTTTAACACTGTTAATCATCAGTTGACCATCACGAACAGCAGTCGCTTGAAAGTCCACCTTTTCTCCCTTAAGGCTTTCAACTGACAACTCTTCAACCACAATCCAAAATAGCCTTATTTTTAGACAACCAATCCAATCCAAGGATAACATCTAGGGTCTGGGTACCCAACACAACAAGGTCTGCTTGGAACTCTATTCCATCAATCAGCAACTTAACTCCAGAGCATCCTAGGTTAGACTTGAGTTCCGATCCAGGGGATTTCACTAATAACAAATACTTAAGATGCATAACATCCAACCCATTTTCTTCAGCAAAAATCTGAGAAACAAAGGAATGCGAGGTTCCATAATCAAATAGAACCGTTGCAGGTACTAAGTTAACCAGGACCTTTCCCAGTACAACGTTTGATGCCTTCTGAGCTCTATTAGATGTAACATGGTTGACATGACCTCTTATTGTTGCTCGAGGTGTAGCACCAGCTGGATTAGATCCATGGTTCACTCCAGGTGTAGGTGTCTTGGCAGGACTAGAACCAACAGTTGTAATACCTCCTTTCTTGGGATAGTTATTGGCAAAGTGTCCCGGCTTCTAACAACGGTAACAACGCTTAATTGCAGTATGTTGATTTCTTTCTAGCACATAGATTACTTGAGTAGGTGTCTCGCAATTCTGATTAGATGAACACAGTGCAGGAGATGATGGTATGGTTGCAACTTGTGGCTGAAACTTTTCAAACTGTTGAGGAATCAATCTCAACTTTATCCCATTTGGACGTCCTCCTTGTTGAGTCATCCTGCGCTTGCGTTCCTCACTGAATTCCTTAAACTTGTGTTCCAGAATTATGGCCTTGTTGACTAACTCTTGAAATTTGGGAAAATTATGGGTAATCAAACTCACTTGCAAATCAGCATTCAATCCCTTCATGAAGCAAGATTGTCTCGCTTTATTTGTCATAACATCTTTAGGAGCATAGCGTGCAAGCTATGTAAACTTATTCAAATATTCTGCCACTGACTGGCTTTCTTTCTTAAGTGATCTGAATTCCTCTTTCTTCAACTCCGTCATTCCTTCAGGGATGTGATATCGACGAAAAGTAGCATTAAACTCCACCCATGTAATCTCTTGTGCGGCTTCATGGGCAGCACAGTAATTCTCCCACCAATCAGCAGCATTTCCTTCTAACTGGTATGAAGCATACAACACCTTCTCACTTCCTTCACATTGGGTTATGCACAACATCCTCTTAATGGTTATGAGCCAATCATCTGCTTCTATAGGGCTGACATTTCCAGAGAATGTTGGCGGACATGTTCTCATAAAGTCTGACAGCATGGAAATAGAACGAGATTCATTGTTGGCTTGAGATGCATTGTTGACAGCAGCTTGAGTTTTCATATTCTACATATGCTGCATCGTGGTCTGCATTAGCTAAGTCTGAGCTACAAGAAAAACTCCACGTTCTGCATATCCACTAACGACGACTGTTGAGGAATAGCTTCATCATTGGGACTATCATTGAATCGGCTTCCACTGCCGCTGGCTCTGTTGTTCCCACAAGTCTGCACCATCTGCTTTGATTGCTTCATAGGATTAGGGGAGAGGGAGCCAACAAGAATCCTAATGCAGAGAGGATAGGTTTAACCCAACAACTTAAGCAATCACTATTAATAACTTGGTATGGTTGCTTATATAAGCCTAAAATCTCTGCAACACATACTACACACTCAGCAATCATGAAAGAACCAAATTAACCTAAGCACACAAAACTACCGCCTACATGGGCAACGCTCCTGTATTAAGAAGACACGACTCCCAGACATGAATCTCAACTGGCTACTCCAAGCTCTGGTTCTTCTACCTTTGGAAACACCTCTTCGATCCACTCCTCCTTGAGCTTGATGATTCCTTTCTTAGAGATCTTCAGGTTTGACAGTAGGCACAAAATGGAGAAGAAACATGACAGTGATTCCCTTTCATTTTAAAGTGGTAACTCGAGGAATAATTCCCTGTGATAGAAGCAGTAAATCCTTGCGATAAGTGTTTCCTCCTATACCAAGGCGTACACCGTTATACCGATATGCATTTACCCACAATGAAGTGTGGAAGCCCCTCGTAAGCAAACCTAGAAAGGATTGCTCATACTAACTCCCGCCTACCAATGTGCAAAGCCAGACCTAGGCAACTTAATAGGTTAAGGCTGTCCCATACCAACACTCGTGGTTGTACGATTTTTTTGGCTTGAAAACAATCCATAGCTTGGTCCTTAATCCGACACGGGCAATACTCCTCCCTATACTACGTACAAGTCTAACCCTTGCACAACCGGCTATTGCCAATAATTGCCCGCATCTAAACTATAGTTTTATTTTGATTTTTTAGTCAAAATGTCCACAATTGGCAACATAGAAATTCCAACATTTTCAAATTCCCAAGAAGCAGTTTGATTTAATCATCTACTTCGTTGCTAAATGTGCATGGCTAAGCATGATTATTAATCGTATATTACCCAAGTTGACATTATGTAATGTCTATCTCTTTTTCTATGGTTATCAAGGTTCACATGTCCATACTTATCAAGGAAGTTCCATGAGATATCTGGTATATCTACCAATATTCCAATATATCATTTTTATGATAAGTACGCGCATGCATAATAGTTTTGCAAGCATTGAAAAGTAATTACTTAAAGTAATAGGATCAAAATGATCAAAGGGGGTACTTGCCTTACTGATCGTTGTTAGGTATAAAGTCCGGGTCGTCGGCAAGGTCATCGTCTATCAATCCAGGCTCATCGGAATCTACTCATTGATCTTCAGGAATAATATACAATAAACAGCAAACTAAAATAAGGGCAAAAAGAAAATAGATAGAAAATCTAACTAAAAACTTACTCACAAAACAGGAGTGTTTATTAGTAAGATTATGATTTGTGTTTATAGCGAGTGACTCGCTCAAAATCAGGTTTGTCCAGTTTCTACCTTCATGAATGATGGTTTCTTGTTCCGTGCTAACAAGCTGTGCATTCCAGCTAGTTCTATTCGTCTTTTGCTATTACAGGAAGCACACGGAGGCGGACTTATGGGGCACTTCGGTGTCAAGAAGACCGAGGACATCCTGTCTGATCACTTCTTTTGGCCAAAGATGCGACGCGATGTGGAGAGATTTGTTGCTCGTTGCTCCACATGTCAACGAGCTAAGTCCAGACTTAACCCACACGGTTTGTACATGCCCCTTCCTATTCCGAACACTCCTTGGGAGGATATCTCGATGGATTTTGTTTTGGGATTGCCTCGAACAAAGAAGGGGAGGGATAGTATTTTTGTGGTTGTGGATCGCTTTTCCAAAATGGCTCACTTCATACCGTGTCATAAGAGTGATGATGCTACTCATGTTGTTGATTTATTCTTTCGTGAAATTGTTCGCTTGCATGGTGTTCCTAATACGATAGTCTCAGATCGTGATACAAAATTTCTTAGTCATTTTTGGCGCACTCTATGGAACAAATTGGGCACTAAGTTACTATTCAGCACTACATGTCATCCTCAAACAGATGGTCAAACTGTGGTTGTTAATAGAACTTTGTCTACCATGCTTAGGGCTGTTCTAAAGAAGAATCTGAAAATGTGGGAGGAATGTTTGCCACATATTGAATTTGCTTACAATCGTTCTGTCCATTCCACCACAAAGATGTGCCCTTTCCAGATTGTCTATGGCATTATTCCTCATGCACCAATTGATTTGATCTCTGTGTCCTTTTCTGAGGACATGAATCATGATGCTAACCAACATGCAGATCTGATATTGCAATTGCATGAGCAGACCAAGGAGAACATTGCACGTATGAATGCAAAGAACCAAATTGCAGGTAGTAAAGGACGACAACATGTTACCTTTCAACCTGATGATTTGGTTTGGTTACACTTGCGAAAAGACCGTTTCCCTGCTTTACGCAAGTCCAAATTGATGCCACATGCTGATGGACCCTTCAAGATTTTAAAACAAATAAATGATAATGCATATATACTTGACCTTCCTGCAGACTATGGTGTTTCTTCTAGTTTCAATGTTGCAGATTTGAAGCCCTACGTAGGTGAGGAAGAGCAGATCCCGTCGAGGTCGACTTCGATTCAAGAAGGGGAGGATGATGAGGACACCACTTCTTCAGTTCCAACCACATCACCTGCTGCTACCACACCTCCAGACATGATACAAGGACCGATGACTCGATCCCGTGCACGTGGACTGAACTGTGTGATTCTCCTAAGGAATGAAGGTCAAGAAGATGGCAACAAATAAAAGGGGTGCTGCGCCACCCATCATTTGGGCTGGACCCATGTAATAAAATCTATTTTCAGACAGATTATGGAAGGATGGGAGGAGATTTCGCCCCTTCCATAGTGCTGGCCGAAATTACCTCCCCCTCCATCTATTTAGTCCGGTTCGAGTTCCTCTTGTAAGGCGGGTTTTTCTTTGTGTTAGTTTAGCCATTGTGCAAACTCTGCTCTTCAGTTGTGTCAGTCGACCACCTGCGAGACAGCCTTTGAGAACCCCACTTTTGAGTTGAATCAAATTACTATTGCAGATTCATTGTTGCCTCTATCTTATTCTTGCTAGTTCTTCGATTGCTCGCAGGAATTGAACCTCGTGTTCAGGTTGATCGTGCTACCCAGCAAGGTCAATAACCTTCGGAGTTGGTTCAACGATTGCTAAGGCGCACACGGCCTGTTCGTTTGTAGTCGGATCGCGAGAGCCACCTCCACCAGAATCGAAAGTTATCTTCTCACCGAAAGATCGGGCACTCCGACTCTATCACACTCTGCCTTTGTTGCCTCGTTTGAGCCGAAGGATGTGACTCATGCATTATCTGACGAGTCTTGGACTAATGCTATGCACGAGGAACTTGAAAACTTCGAGAGGAACAAAGTCTGGTAGCTTGTAGAATGTCCATCTGGTCGTAATGTCATTGGGACCAAGTGGGTGTTCAAAAACAAGCAGAGTGAGGATGGGGTTGTCATTCGCAACAAGGCTAGGCTAGTTGCACAGGGGTTTTCTCAGGTTGAGGGTCTTTGTCAGGACACGGATTTCCAAATCCGAAACCCTCTGTGTATACTGCACTAGTACAGGATCACGCTAGTGCACACAGTGGAAACATAGATGAAATATCATTCCATACGACGAATTAACTAGGAAGAAGCAAATTATTATTAAATAAAGCAAATGACCTTATGGTCAAAGTTTACACCTTTATGCCTTAAGGGCTTGAGAAACAAATACTATTGCAGCGAAAAAGATAACTTGAGCCATTCGACATGCCACAGGCAATCGTCTGGGGAACGCATTCCTAATCCACGTAGTCTTCATAGAATTCCTCCTCATGATACTCAGCATTTCCTGATCCTTCCTCAGCAACTAATCAACAAAGTCGTATAGCTGTGAGTACAAAAAGTACTCAGCAAGCCGCAGGGAAATGATGCAATATATTCATGTACGGCTTGACAAGGATGGCTATATGTTTCATTTGCAGAAAGCAATAACTTGAATTGAAATACAATAAATAGATTGAAAGCATATTTATGAAAAGATAAATAAATAACTGGTAGATCAATGGTAGACAACATGAACAGAATGGCGAGGCATCACCCTACACCTTCTCCAACAAGTATCAACCAATAAATTCAACAGCAATACTTTAGACAACGAAACAATAGTGAACTCCCCGTTCACATCCCAACAATTCCACATTCCACATTTCATAAAACACTCTATACCCCGTGTGAAATTCCCGAGCTTGTCCATGACCGCGGACGCGGCTATTCGAATAGTTTTACACTCTGCAGAGGTTGTACAACTTTACCCACAAGACATGATCGGCTCTTGTTGCCATGCGCAATAAGCGCACTTCCTTTGGTGTGTTGGCAGAGAGATCATGACAAAGCCTTTACAATGCACTGTCTAAACTCAGTCGCCCGCTAAGGTTTCGCCCTTAGGGCCCCTCTTGCGCCTTGAGAATCTACCCGTCCATCCGGAACCCACACCACCAATCGGCAAGACTCAAGGCTAGACATTGCAAATTAATCACCTAGGTCTGTCCCATTCGGACATGTGGTAGTGCAGTTAGGCCAGTTCAATGGCGCACAAGATTAAGTCCTTAATTGTCTCGTGCAAGACATCCACATCCCAATGTGCTAGAAAGCACCCCTTTATTGCACGATCACTTGCCCGAGGGAAAACAATTGCTCAACCAAGACCAATGGCAAACCCGCCATGGTACAACAAATTTTACAACAGTGGCTAACGGCCACGATTCAATATCTCATTAAGTCAAGATTAACATTATTCAAAGTGTGACATGAATCCCAACGTATATCTAAGCATGTCTAAGCATAGCTACGTAACCCAATGTTGGTATAATGATTATGTCCAACTAGTAATGTCCCAACCTAGGTTTAACAATGGATACATGGCATCCCAATAATCAAGGTGGCATCATATCAACTAGGTATACATCTACTCCCATTAAATAAGCATTGATACACAAAATAGCATGCAATTGTATAAAAGTAAATTACTTTTGCAATCATAGGATCAACATGATCAAAGGATTACGACTTGCCTTACTGATCTAGTGCCGAGTCTTGGTCTTCAAAGTCTTCGTTCGCTCCCTTGGAATTAGCGTCTACCGGAAAAGAAACAACGAAACCAAATAAATACAAAACAGAGACTCAAACAAGCTCAAAACTGAAAATAAATGGCTCTGGAAGATAGATCTTGATTTTAGAAAAATTTAGAAACTTGAATCGCCTCAATCGGAGTTCGTATGAGGGAGAACGGGCTTCTGGAAAATTAAATTCAGAGAAAATACAGAAAATCGGAATTTCTGGATTTATTTTTGTACTGGAAAAATGATTTATTGCGCAACGCTGACGTCATCGGGTTCACGGTGGACTCGGTCCACGGCTCTGCCCGGTTCACAGTGCACCCGGTGCACAGCTGACGTCGGCGCTGACGCAGCAGCTCGGCTGACGCGGCGGCTGACGTAGGCGGGTGACGCAAGCGCTGACGCGACAAGCCACGCGTCGCGCATCGGTGGCTGCGATTGGATCGGGCGACTGAGAGCAAGGCGCGGGCAGCGAAAAACGTGGCACGATCAGGAGCGTCGGTTGTCGATCGTACGGCCAGAACCCAGCGAAGACTAACGACGGCGAGCGGCGACGCGAGCTTACCGGACTCGGGGAAGAAGACGCGGTCGACGGCGAGATCGGGACGGATCGGATGCGCACGGGTGCGGATCCTGAAGAGGACGACGCGGGGAACTCAATGAGACACGCGGCTGCGGCGGAGAGGCACCGACGACAAAGAAATAGGTGGCGGAAGGTCTCGGGCACAGCGGCGATCGACGGCGAGCAAGAACTCGACGAACGCGGCAGCTCGGGAAGCAAAAGAGGGGGCAAAAGAAGCGGCGACGCGAGGGGAACCTCGGGAGGTGTGCGGCGCGAGCTTTTATAGCCTAGGGAGGCGCGCGCGACCCGGACGTCGAGGTGGCGGCGACTCGGAAGGAATCCGGAGGCGGTTAGGGTTAGGGTTCGGGACGGCGGTGGCGGGGCGACGCGGAGTGATCCGGACCGCAAATGTGGCGCGAATCGGACCGCCGACGTGGCTAGGCTGGCGAAGCAGGCTGAGCGGGCTGCACGCGAGAGGTGGGCCGAGCGGAGCGGGCCGGGAGGAGAAAAATGGGCCACGCGGGGAAAACCGGCCCGAGGGCGATTTGAAAATTAAAAAAAAATTCCAATTTAAGAAAAATTCCAGAAATTCAAATAAATGCAAATAAATTCAATTACATATCAAATAAATTCAGAAAAAATCCCAAAAATACAGAAAATTTCCTTGGAGCATAATAAACCCAACTAAAACTGAAAATCTTTAGTTTGATGAATAGTTTAGTCAAATTAAATCCTTCTATTAATGGAAAATTCAAATTAAGCTGGAATTAATTCAAAAGAAATGCAAATGGTTTATTTTTGAATTCAAACATTCCAAACTCAAATTTTGGGATGTTACAAACCTCCCCCCTTAAATGGAATCTCGACCCCGAGATTCAGGCTGGCTAGGGAATAGGTGGGGAAACTCGGACTTCAGATCTTCTTCTCGCTCCCAAGTTGCTTCCTCTTCTGAATGATGGCTCCACTGGAGCTTGCAAAAACGGATGATCTTGCTCCTCGTGATACGCTCAGCTATATCCAAAATTTTCACTGGTTGCTCCTTGTAGGTAAGATCCTCATGCAAATCATTGGCTTCCAATGGCATCTGTTCCTCTGGCACCCGGAGGCATTTCTTCAACTGTGATACATGGAACACATCATGGATTCCGGCAAAAGACTGAGGCAATTCTAACTTGTAGGCAACCTCACCTCTTCGTTCCAAGATTTTGAACGGTCCCACATATCTAGGGGCAAGCTTTCCTTTTACTTGAAATCTCTTAACTCCTTTGAGAGGGGTGAATCTGAGATACACATAATCATTGGGCTCAAAACTTAAATCTCTGCGACGATTATCTGCATAACTCTTATGTCGGCTTTGAGCGATCTTCAAACGGTCTCGAATTAATTGGACTTGCTCTTCGGCTTCTTGCAGTATGGTAGGGCCAAACAATTGTCTTTCTCCCGACTCCTTCCAGTTGAGAGGGGTTCTGCACTTCCTTCCATATAAGGCTTCAAAAGGCGACATTTGCAGACTGGATTGATAACTATTGTTGTACGAAAACTCGGCGTAGGGTAAACACTTATCCCACTTAGCACCATAAGTTAAGGCACAAGCTCTTAACATATCCTCAAGGATCTGATTCACACGCTCAGTCTGTCCATCGGTTTGAGGGTGATAAGCAGTACTGAACCTGAGATGAGTTCCCATGGCTTCATGCAGACTCTGCCAAAAACGAGGGGTAAACTGGCTTCCTCTATCAGACACTATCTTCTTGGGCACTCCGTGAAGACTGACGATCCTTGACATATATAACTCTGCTAATTTATCTCCTTCATAGGTAGTCTTAACTGGAATAAAGTGAGCTACCTTAGTCAATCGATCCACTATTACCCAGATCGAGTCATAACCTGCTTGGGTCTTAGGAGATCCGGTGATGAAATCAATACCAATTCTTCAATGGCTGCAGCAATCCTGCTGGCCTCTGATGCTCTGCCTTGACCTTCTGGCAGACATCACAAAGTGCAACATATTCTGCAATCTCACGCTTCATACTAGGCCACCAATACCTTTCCTTGAGGTCTTGATACATCTTGGTACTTCCAGGATAAATGGAGTACAAAGTCTCATGCGCTTCTTTAAGTATCAATTCCTTAAGCTCTTTCCGATCTGGTACGCAAATACGCTTCTCATACCAAATAGTACCTTGTTGATCTTCAGTGAAACCTGGGGCTTTTCCTTTCTTCATATTGCTCTAATCTCCTTGACATCAGCATCATCTACCTGTGCTTCTCGAATCTGATCTTCCAACGTAGGGCGTAATTCCAAAGTAGCTAAATACCCTTCCTGAACCAATTCCAAACTAAGTTTCTGAAATTCGTTATAAAGGGCTGGCTGACTTTCCTTAATCATCAGAGTATTGCAGTAGCTCTTTCTACTCAAAGCATCGGCTATGACATTGGCTTTGCCTGGATGATAATGAATCCCAATGTCATAGTCCTTGATCAATTCCAATCATCTTCTTTGTCTCATATTGAGGTCAGCTTGGGTAAAGATATACTTTAGACTCTTGTGATCCGTATAAACTTCACAACGATTACCAATGAGATAGTGGCGCCAAATCTATAAAGCATGCACTAGGCTGCCAATTCCAATTCATGGGTAGGATAATTAACTTCATGTGGCCTTAGTTGTTGCGAAGCATACGCTACAACCTTCTTATCTTGCATTAGCACACAACCGAGTCCTTGTCGGGATGCATCACAAAATATCTCAAAATCCTTCCTATTATCTGGCAGGATAAGCACTAGGGCAGTTGTCAAACACTTCTTTAATTCTTGAAAACTCTGCTCACACTCTGGTGTCCAAACAAATTTCTTCTCCTTCTTTAAGAGTTGAGTGAGCGGTCTAGATTTTCTAGAAAACCCTTCTATGAAACGGCGATAATATCCCGCCATTCCAAGAAAACTTCAGATTTGGGGTACCGTCTTGGGTGACTCCTAACTTAGCACATCTCGTACCTTACCAGGGTCAACAGCGACTCCTTTTGCTGATATGACATGTCCTAGGAAAGCAACTTCTTTCATCCAGAACTCATACACTACACTGAAAAAGGTCATCAGTGGCGGTTCATAACTGCCATCAGTGGCGGTTATTGAACCGCCACGTATATAGTGCCATCGATAATCGAGATTATCGGTGGCGGTTTTCTAACCGCCACGAGATAAGTGTTATCTGTGACGGTTCTACACACTAACCGCCACAGATAACAATACTATCCGTGGCGGTTCTATCCACCAACCGCCACAGATAACTACACTATACGTGGCGGTTCTATCCACCAACCGCCACAGATAACTACACTATCTCGTGATGCTTCTTTCCTACAATCGCCACAGATAACTATATTATCTCGTGGCGGTTCTATACACCAACCGCCACAGATAACTATATTATCGTGACGGTTCTATCCACCAACCGCCACAGATAATACCTGACCAAAAAATAAAAATGCATTTTGGGCTAGCCTCGTGTCTTGCTAGCCATGCCCTCTGAAACATATAATACATCAATCACAGATTTTGCATATACAATGTACAACAATCACAGATTTCGCATATACACAACTACAATATAATACATCAATCACAATTGCAATTTTGCATATACACAATTATAATGTACAACAATCACAGATTTTGCATATACACAACTACAATATAATACATCAATCACAATTACATATAATACATCAATCACAATTACAATCACAGATTTTGCATATACACAATTACAATATACACAATTACAATGTACAATTAAAGTATCTCATGCATGAGGCGCTCGATCATGGTGATGGTGTAGGGCATGCCTCCCGCTGGACCTGCTCCCTTCTCTAGTTCAGTCATCTTTGCATCAATATTTCTCAGAGTATGTAAATGAAGTCATTATGGCCCTGTTTGGTATAGCTCCAGATTCTAGCTCCACCTCAGAGCTGGAGCTTATAGGCTAAAATAAAGTGAATTAAGTTTATATTTTTAGTCTAAATTGTAAACAAGATGATCCACCTAAACACTCTTAATGTACCCACAGCTCCAGCTCCATAAATTTCTGGAGCTAGGAATACCCTGCTCCACCAAATCCACGGATTTTGGTGGAGCTGGAGCTATCCCAAACACCCCCTATATATCATACTATGGAACGCTAAATAGATCACTTTTGTTGTATCACAAATCTAGCCGATCCATTGCCGTCTTATTCCATGTGAATGCCGTGGCATCCTCCACATGTTGTACATGCATTAGCTAGTTTATAGTCCCTCTATTTTTGAATATGTGACATTCTATTTTTCAATTTTTATTCCTAAATACATATCGTTCTACAATTTTGATCCTACTTTTTACTATTTTTCCTTCTATAATCTCCATTTAGCTATTTTTAATGGCATTTACTATCATACATTAGAGTAAAACACACCATCTAAAAATATAAGGACCATGTAATCAAATCTCTTATGAATGGACGATAAAGATGCAAAAGGAAACTTTGGCAACTAAATCAAGCAATCAAATAAACCTGCTGTAATGGTGCAGTTTTGAAATGAGCTCTTTCCGTATTCATCCATCACCCACGCCTATAAAAAGCTCTACTAGCCATCATGAAAGGGCACGAAGAAAAGCAATAAAGGAGCTCCTCGTCTAGAGCGCACGCACACACACACACCACCCATCAACACACACACACGCACGGAGAAGGGCAACAACACAAGCGCAGATCAATCACAACTTCTTAAATCAAATGACAGAAATTAGAACATGTGCAAGCCATGCCATCCAATACTAAACTTGACATTAAATGAAACATCAATTTACACCACCGTAAGAAAAAATTAACTAGTTTTGTGAACTATAAGCCTACGAGTCTTCATTTGTTGGTAGGGGCCTCTGGAGGTGGCGGATGAGTATGGAAGACTTCATCATTATTATCTAGGTCATGAAACTCGCCGTTCTTGTTGATTACTTCCTTCATGATGAAGTAGGCGAGCTGTCCTGAATGCCTTGGATTTCATTTGGAACCAGCCTCCGTAGGCAACTTCAAACGCTATAGATAGAAAAAGTTTGTCTTAAGAGCTTATATAGAGAATGGGATGTGCAAATCAATGTGTGATGTTATCGTGACAAACCTCTACGTCATTGTTTACTATTGTAGAGCCTAAGATTTCGCGCATGTATTGGCACACAAGTACCCACATAAATTTGTTCTGGCGGTACGCTTGTGGCATCGCAAAAATTGAATAAACTTATACGACATTGAAGGAGTTATTGACTTCGAGTGCGATATAGGAAAGTTGTTTTTGTGCGTCTCGGAAATTTAGTACGGATTGTTAGTGATTTATGGAAAGGACGGTGTCTCGAGCACTTTTACAATATGCTTTGAAGGCCCTATTCACTAGACTTGTCATATCTTTGTAGTCTTTTGGATCTTTGTCCCTGGGTCCAAGATCAACATCTTGCTTTTATCCGGAGTAATTACTACGAGAATCCAAAGTGGAAACTACATACACATGTATGATGCCGTAGTCATTAGTCCTAACTCGAGCAAAGAACGAGATCAACAAGTAGTTGAACTAGCTAGTGAGCCACTTACTTGAAATTGTACGGTAAAAGTATGAACTCCTTGTCTTGGAGTTTGATGAGAGCGTTATATCGTAGTCCTCGACCTCCTTTGGTACTCTTTGGACTTCCTACTGGCAAACCGTTCTGGATCGAGGAACGCCACCGCCCTTTGGTTCTTTTAGTTCGATCAACTCGTATCTACATAACAAATGATTTAGACATCACATTTATCGGTATTACATGAATGTAGACAATGATTTTTATATTGGACACTTACAAAGACCAAAGATCTCATAAGAGACACGTCGAGGGCATCTTGATAGTACATGTTGTGCAAGTCATTGAATTCTATCATGAAGCAAACGGTCCCCTCATGGTGGAAATGTTCCTCTCTGAAAATGGCGGTGATCACCTTCGGAGTACATGTTGGTTCGATCGCTCCATATACCATTCATGTAATCGCCTTTAGCTGCCTTTGTTAGACTATGAAGCTTGAAGGGGTGACAAACGGCTTCCCAATTCGTATTTCAGATCTTTCTTGAGCTTGTCCTTTGATACCGCTTTACCCTTCATTTTCTCGCACACAACATCATACTGCTCGCTTCCGCGACCTACTGATATGGCTTGTCTATTCGCCATGCCTTGAGAGGAGGGTTTTAAGTCGGTCAACCGAAGTTGTCGCACTAACTTTTGTACACCGATGTGTTGGTGACGATCAGCGAGGTTTTGTCAGAGGAGTAGGAAGGTTCATTGCAGGAGAGGCGGTAGGTTCACCGCAGGAGAGGCGGCAGGTCACCTCGGGAGGGGTGGCGGTGTTCACCTCGGGAGGAACAGGCACTTCATGATGGTCCAAGGTGATGTCACGTTTGCGCCATCGATGAATGAGTGGGCGGCACTTCCTAGAGTTGTAACCTCGCTGTTCGGGGCATTTCTAGCCCGAGGTTGGCAAGCCGGGATTAACCGTGTCCACTGGACCTTTGCATATCCGGCGCTATCGCGAGTTGTGCAATACATCTCCTTCTTGGCATGGGTGCGCTATGCCCGTATCACTGAATGAATATGTTCATGACGGGCAAAGTGAGCTGGCACGGTGTGGGGTCATTTATGTCGTCCACAGGATAATGACCCATGTCCTGTTCTACAAGTGGGGCGGATGCACAACTGCTGCGATAATTCGGAGGGCTGGTCGTAACAATATTCGTTGCTTGCGACTGGCTCATGGCTTGTTGTACTTGTTGTTCTATTGTGCCTTGTAATTCTCGAAGCATCTTTTCCTTCATCATTTCTATTTCGACAAACGCTTCTCTAGCTCTCTTTCGACTCTTGTAAGTGTGAAGGTGCTCTGGGAATCCTGTCTTCCACGGAACCTTAAACCCGACACCTCGTGTCCGTCCAGGATGCTCCTTGTTTCCCAGGGCACGTGTTAGTTCGTCGTTCTCCCTATCTGGTTGGAATGTTCCTTGGGAAGACTCGACGTACAGCTCTTGGACCCTTTGCGACATTGCTTCGTCATCGCTATTTCTGAAGGATAACCCCCCACCAGACGTGACACTTGCCCTCGCTAGCACGTAGTGCTTGACTCGTCCGTAGTCCGCCAATTGACTTGTACCACCGATTGTAATGATTACGCTTCGCCTCTCCCATTGAGGGATTTTACCAAATGTACCCACCCGTACCAAGTCTGTGTGGATGGATGTTCCTTCTTCCGATGTTTATGTGATCCTCGCTGGACTTTTTTGCTGCTTCACTTTGCTTCATCGACACGAAATCATCCCAATATGGTTCTAAGTTTGGGTAGTCCCCGATGGCCGATCGGTTTTTCTTCACATAAGTAGTATTCAGCCTGGCCTTGAAGTTCCTCCATGCCGCATCCGTGGTCATCAACGCATCCCGACGCACGCGGTGTTCATCTTCTTCGGGGAATTCGAAGGTTTGTTTGAGCTCCGTCCATAGATCCGTTTTGATGGTCTCGGGCACTTTGTGCCAATCCAAAAAGGTGATTGGCACTCTCTCCCTTGCGATATACCCGCAGGTTGTTCTGTACTTTGCTACGAACTTTGGCGGTGCAATAGGGGCCCCAGCTTCTGAGACCTCCGAGATGGTATACCGCCTTGGGCTTCTTATTTCTTCCTCGCCACGAGGTCTTGCCACGGTATGTCAAGATCGGCGTAATAAAGCGGTGGTTGGGTGGAGGTTGAGGAACCCGCTAGGGCTAGGGCTCGGGCTCGGGGTGGATTGCTCCTCCATATCGCCTTGGATGTGCGAATCAAAGAGGTAAAGTATGGAACCATTACAATTTGGCGGTCATTTGGGTTAAGTGCGGAAGTTTAACTCGTCAAGGGCCCTCTCGTCCACCGATGGCACATCACTAACGCAAGGCGGACTAGCACCAAACGCATGCGATTCTACTAAATCTAACTAGTAAGTACTAAGTACTAGTAGAGTTGGTTGTGGCTTACAAAGTGGAATCAACTCACCTACTTCCATGGACAGAGACGTGCAAATAATAGTTCTTGCCACAAAGCTAGCCGTTCGTCAAGTCCTTGCAAAGTCTTGGGCCATTTTGTGTGGCGACAAATAGCTAGCCTCAAAAACTTTCAACACAATCTCTAGCTCATGACTAATGGTAACCCCTCTTGGTTTTGCTCTTGGTCGTCATTTGTTTTGGTAGAGATGAATGCCAACGAAGGATGCAAAACCTACAGGAGTAGGTTCACCCAAGCCGATGGCTGTGGATGATGGTCACTTGCTTACACCAAGCTCGGCTCATGAGTCATGAGTCGTCATGGCAGCCGGCGGATCTTATCCATCCTTACCTACCAACGCTGGGATTCACCTACTTATGTACTCGAGTCATGTAGTACTTGCTACCTAATTAGTCATGTTAATTTTATAATGATCATTGCCATTGTTGCCGCCCAAACTAAAGAACCACATCGAAGCAGATCAACAAGTGACATGCAAGTACACTCAACAGATCAAGATAGTGCACTCGTGGATTTGGACACGCCAACCGCTAATACTCCATGGTTTTTCTTTGGACATTGATGCACATCTACCCATTACTAATGTAAAGTACCTTCGGGCGTAGGCGGCGTCCCGGGCGGCGTCGGGGGCGGCGTCCGGGGCGGAGTAGGGGGCGGCGTCGGGGGTGGCGTCCGGGGCGGAGTAGGGAACGGCGTCGCGGCGGGCGTCGGGCGCGGGCGTCGGCGGCGTCGGGCTCGGTGAGAAGAGTGAAGCGGCGGGAGTTTGTGAGAAGAGTGAAGCGACGGAGTCTAAGGGTTTAGAACAGCGGTGCGGCGACATTTCATATGTGGGTTATCGTGGCGGTTCTTAACAAGAACCGCCATCGATACTATCTGTGGCGATTATTTATACGAACCGCCATCGATATAATGTCTGTGGCGGTTCTTAATAAGAACCGCCATCGATACATATATATCTGTGGCGGTTCTTTATACGAACCGCCACTGATAAATGTATCTGTGGCGGTTCTTCACAAGAACCGCCACTGAAACATATATTATCTGTGGCGGTTCTTTATACGAACCGCCACTGATAAAGTTATCCTAACATAAATGTAACTGGATTTGAAGAACCGCGGTTAATCAAGCTTATATATTAAATATCGCTCACAGCTCACAAACATTTCGTTGCTCAGTTGGTTAGAGCGTTCAGCTCGCACCGGCTGGTCCTGGGTTCGACTCCATCTCGCGCAATACATTATATTATATATATTCAATGCTGTTAATTGACATATATTGTAGTCCTATTTTACATGGAAAATCCAGTTTGTTTTGCAGAAATGGGCCCAAACTTCTGGTTTTTTTTGCAGAAAGGGCCTCGAAAATTTTTCTAAGATTACAGAATAGTCCGTCTTTTTTCGAAAATTCCTAAACTTACATATTAGTCTATATATGCATAACACCATATATGCGTAAAGACCCGAATTTCGCGTTACGACTGGCGCGTTGCGGCGCGGCGTGCGCCGCGCCCACGTGTCTAGTATACCCTACATAATCCTAATATAGTAATGACCCTACATAATCCTAATGTATTAATGACCTTATATAATCCTAATAAATATTATATACCCTATATAATACTAATATATTAATAACCCTATATAATCCTAATATAGTAATATACCCTATATAATACTAATACAGTAATGACCATTTATAATTCTAATATAGTACTATAACCTATGTAATCCAAATATATTAATGACCCACATTTCCATTACTACACACAAATGCATAACACCATAGTTTTATTACTCCATACAAATGCATATTGTTTACATCACATTGCCATTACTCGTATATAGCTAATTATTTTCTTTCACAATTTGCCCTTCTTCATGATCGTCGCGATGATAGGTAGCTTCCTGAGTGGTCTCTTCCTCGAGCCTGATGTTGCCATCTACGAAAGGAGGCAACTCGTCAAACTGGTTGTACTCATCCTCATCCACGACATTCTCAACTCCGACGATCCTTCTTTTCCTGAAGAGCTACATGTCGCTTCTTATCCGTCGGTCGATTACATAGAAGACTTGTGCTACTTGCTTCGCAAGTACGAATGGTTCGCCTCAGATCCGACATGTTCGATGTCCAAAGTAGTGAAGCCGTGCTTGTCCACCTTGACACCCTTTGGGAGTTGTACCCAATGACACCAAACATCGGGATCTTAAAAATACAATAGTCGAGCTCCCAAATCTCTTCTATGAACCCATAGAAGCTAGTCTTCTTCTTGCTGTGTTGTCATAGGCATCTATGCGACACCACTATTTTGGTAAGTACTTTTGCTATCCCGAGATCTCGTAAAAGGTATATCCATTTATGTCGATCCTTGCCATGTCAAGATTGTACTGATGGCCCTTTTGCCAACCACCTCAACACAACACTCGTTTCTTTCCAGTCATATGCTCTTTGAACCAATGATTGAACAAGCGGTTATGCTCTTTTGTTACCCAAGCCTCGATCGTCCACGATTTTCCTCTCGTAGCATATCCTTGTGCATGTCCATATACGAGGACACCTCAACCGATTGTTGCAAGATCGTGAAATGAGCTTTTTCAACAATCCATGATCGTAAGAATTTGTTGATTTCCTTCCAATCGTCCCTTTTCAGGCTAGCCTACCCTCATGGCGAGATCAGAGCACTCCTACCGGTTCCACCCCTCCATGTAATCCACGCAAAACTCGATAACCTCCTCGGTTGCATAACCTTCCACAATGCAGCCCTCCGTAGAGATCGATTGCGTACATACTTCTTCAGATACCCATGTACCTTTCGAACGGGTACATCGATGCGAGAATACGGGGCCACATACATTTATCTCATTCACAAGGTGAACAATGAGATGAACCATTATATCGAAAAATGATGGAGGGAAATACATCTCTAGCGGCATAGTGTCTTGACCACATCATTCATGCGCTTCGTAAAGTCCGATGGGATCGATGACCTTCGTGAAATCGTGTTGAAGAAGAAACACAACCTCATGATTGCCTCTCGGACCTTTTCGTGCAAAATACCTCAAATTGCAATAGGAAGCATTTGTGTCATCATCACATGACAATCATGAGACTTCATGCCGATTAACTTCAAATCTTTCATCGAGACCAGTTTCTTGATGCTTGCGAGTAACCGGATGGAACTTTCACACCATGCAAGCATTTGCAGAGGTCTTCTCTCTTTCTTGGATAGAGTGTAACAAGTCGGGGAGGTAAAGTCGGCCTTTCCGTTGTCTCGAGGATGTAGCTCACTCGATTTTCATATCTTCCGTGTCCCTTCGTGCCTTGATCAGTCCTTAGTTTTGCTAGGAATATTCAAAGAAAATACCAATCAAGCTGTCACATACATTTTCTCTACATGCATGACGTCTATGCAATGTCGAACTTCTAAGTCCTTCCAATAGGGCAAGTTCCAAAATATCGATCTCTTCTTCCACGTGATCTTCTCGATCGAGACCTCGATTTATTATTACTCTCTCCTTTCCAAGTACAACATTAATATCCTTAACCATATCATATACCTCTTCCCCACGAGGAGGCCTTGGAGCTATACCATCCTCTTTTGTCCCGTCGAATTGTTTCTTCATATTGCGGTAGGGGTGATTCTGTGAAGGAACTGCGGTGATGCATGTACACGTTTTCCTCGAGTTATTGAGCCACACACTTGCGGTTTCATCCATGCAATGGGGGCATGCTTTGGCCCCTTTACAAGATGCGACCGGATAGGTTACCAAGGGCGGAAATCATTGATGGTGCAAAACAACAATGCGCGTGGGGTGAAGTACTCTCGCTTGTACTCATCCCATACCATACACCTTCGTTCCACAGATCACAAGATCTTCCACCAATGGTTGTAGGTATACATCAATATCATTGCCAGTTGTCTCGGCCCTTGGATAAGCAAATGACATCATAATGTACTTTCGTTTCATACACAACCAAGGAGGAAGGTTGTAGATACAGAGAGTCACGGGCCAAGTGCTATGAATACTACTCATGTTACCGAAAGGATTCATTCCATCCGTACTCAACCCAAACCTTACATTCCTCGGTTCATTCCCAAAGTCCATCCTAAAGAGCATATCGATGGTTCTCCACCGGCGTAATCAGCAGGTGTCTCGACTTTCCATCCTTTTACGCTCTTACGAGTGCCATCGCATCGATTGGGCATGCTTTTGTTTCCAAATAAACGCTTCAACCGAGGTATTACCGGTAAATACCACACCACTTTAGTGAGAGCTCCTTTCTTCACCACGGTGCCCTCGCTGTCATGGCCTTTACGCTTGTATCGCGATGATTTGCACACGGACATACATGCATGTCTCAGATACTCTTTGCGATAGAGTATACAATCGTTTGGACATGCATGTATTCTTTCTACTTCCAATCCCAATGGACATACAACCTTCTTAGCTAAATAAGTGGTTATCGGCAATACGTTTCCATCCGAAGCATGTCCGCTAAGAGATGTAATAGCGCCGTGAAACTTTTATCGGACCAACCATTGCTTGCCTTCAATTTTAGAAGTGAAAGCACGGTGTGCAACTTTGTGTATTCCTCCTTGCAACCCGGGAACAAAGGTGTGTCCGAGTCGTCCAACAAACCGTTGAATTGATTAAACTCTCTCGACTAGTGTAGTTCCTTCGCATCACGCAACATCCGAGCAAGATTATTATCGCCATCAATGTCCAACCTATCCTCATCGGATCCATAATCGATGTCACCGCCATAATGCCTTCTCCATCATCCAATACGTTATCACCTTCATGTATGTTTTCCTCTTCACCGTGACTTGTCCAACGTGTATAGCCAAGTACAAAACCTCTTGAATCAAGTGCAAGTGGATGTGCTCTTTGTCCAAAACATTTTCTCATTCTTGCAATCAATGCATGGACAATGTATGTACTCCGTCTTCTTGTGCAACTTGTTCTCCTCAATGCTCTTAGAAAAGCAGATACCCCATCGATATAATCTCTACATAACAGTTCGCATTGTACATCCATCTCCGGTCCATCTAAAATTAATTAACATATAAAAATTGATTAAAACTAATCTAATTACTTATCATCTAAATGAGCTAGATAATAAATTCATCATCTAAAAATGATGAGCATCCACCTACCAAATTAGCTAAAATTTCATGTATATTAATATCCAATAATCTTAATTAAATAAATTTAATATATGTCCGCATCAGTGGAACCAAATTAATAGTAATTAAAAAACTAATCTGAATACTTTTCCTCTAAAGAAGCTAGATAATAAATTCATCATCTAAAAATGATGAGCACCCACTACCAAATTAACTAAAATTTCATTTATATTAATACCCAATAATATTAATTAAATAAATTTATTATATGCAAGATGTATATGTCCGTACACTAATGGAACCAAATTAATAGTAATTAAAAAACTAATCTAATTACTTATCATCTAAAGGAGCTAGATAATAAGTTCATATATATGCAAGATGTATATGTCCGTACACTAATAGAACCCAATTAATAGTAATTAAAAAACCAATCTAATTACTTATCATCTAAAGGAGCTAGATAATAAATTCATCATGTATCAAATTAACTTAAAATGCAATTAATATTAAATATATGCTTAATCATAATTCATCATCTATAAAAGGAACACAACATCATCTAATGAACCTAGCTAGAAATAAATTCATCAACTACAAAATGGTAGCTAAATAAAAATAAACAAAATCTAAACTTTTCATCTCATCTACATATAAACCCTAATTAAACTTGGTTTAAAAATTAAATTGCAATAAGATTAACACAAATCAAGAGAGGAGAAAAATAACTCACCAAGGAACAACTAGAGGAAGTACAAGCACAAGAATTGGAGAAAACGAAATCAAATTTAGAAGTTTTGGTTTGCTCTCGGGAGGAAGAAGACCAGAGTCACTCATCGACCACCTATTTATAAGCGAGATTATTAGTGGCGGTTTTAACTAGAACCGCCATCGATAACATTATCTGTGGCGGTTCTATCCTCGAACCGCCATCGATAATTATTATCGATGGCGGTTCGAGGATAGAACCGCCACGGATAATCAATAGAATCGATGGCGGTTGGAGGACAGCACCGCCATCGATAACCTAGTTATCGATGGCGGTTCTATCCTCCAACCGCCATCGATAATGTATTTGTTATCGATGGCGGTTCTATCCTCGAACCGCCATCGATAATTCATTATCAGTGGCGGTTCGAGGATAGAACCGCCACTGATATGTTTCTCGCCATTTTTAAAATAGAACCGCCACTGATAATTATCTTTGTGACGGTTCGAAAAAAACCGCCACAAATAGACCGTCACCTATTGCAGGTTTTGGCGTAGTGATATTTACTGAACTTTGCATACAGTTGATTCTCTCTTAGCTTCGTTAAAACTTGGCGCAAGTGATCCTCATGTTCTTCCTCACTTTTGGAGTAGATCAGAATGTCATCAATGAAAACAACAACAAACTTATCCAGATATTCCATGAATACTTTATTCATCAAGGTCATGAAATAGGCAGGGGCATTGGTCAATCCAAAAGACATCACGGTATACTCATACTGTCCATACCAAGTAACAAAAGCTGTTTTGGGTTTATCCTCCTGACGAATCATCAACTGATGGTAACCTGATCTTAAGTCAATCTTTGAGAACACTCCGGCTCCTTGAAGTTGGTCAAACAAATCATCGATTCTTGGCAGAGGGTACTTATTCTTGATGGTGACCTCATTGAGTGAGCGATAATCTACACACATTCTCTGAGTTCCATCTTTCTTTTCAACTAAAAGAACTGGCACTCCCCATGGCGAAGAACTTGGTCAAACAAAACCTTGATCTTGTAGCTCTTTAATCTGTCTCTTTACTTCAGCTAACTCATTAGCAGGCATCCTATAAGGTCTCTTGGAAATGGGTGGTGTTGCAGGAACAAGTTATATCAGGAACTCTATATCCCTATCTGGTGGCATCCCAGGCAACCCATCTGGAAACACATCAGGAAATTCGCTGGCGACTGGCACATCTTCCAAACTTATTCCTTTGGCACTACAAACTTTACTTCCTTTAGACTAATCTGTAGCAGCTTGAAACTTTAACGTAGCCCTAATTAGACTGGCATCAAAGCTTGCTTCCTTAGGCAACTGTTGGCATAGTACCCCAATTCCTAGCAGCTGAAACATGTGACTCCTGCAGCTGGATTATGGGTCCTCTGAGGTAGATTGCTGTTGGTGCTAAGGTTGAGATTGCTCGAAGCAGCTAGGCGAGGTGCTGGTGCAGGGTTCCTGAATGCATTCGGAGGAGTGAAACGAGTAGGCTGTTGAGCATTGGTTCTGTGTTGGTGACTCTGATGGGCTCCATGCTGCATCATCTTTCTCTTACGGGATTCCTCCAATTCACGGCGAACTGCGACCGACTCCAGAACAATAGCAAGCTGGTTGATACTCACTCTGGAGTAGATCCAAGGGTTTTATAGGTAAGAGGGAAAATAAATAGATAAGTGGTAAGGACATCTAGGGAAGAAGGTAATACCCAAGGACAAAAGTCAACAAGGGACATAGCCGAAAAGGCTACAAAATAAAGAGGCCAATATATCTTTCAACTTGAGGTATAGTTGAAACACCATGCTTGGGCAAGTGTACAACATACCAGGCACACAAGCAATAAAAAAATCCTAGTATACGCGGACTAAACGTAACTGAACTGAAAGGGAAAACATGCTCAAACATCGTTGAGCACCAAAAACCTATCTTATATGGTAGTCTTCTTGGCAAACTCTGGACAGCTAGATCATCGTCTTCCTTGATTTGATTCCTTCCAGAAGACTCGAGGCCTTGAGAAGTTTCATGAGATAAGATCAATTTAGATTTCAAATCAATGTTTCAGCAAAGGAGAGAAATAAGAACCTAAGAATAAGGCGAGAGGAGACGAAAACTATTAAGTACCGATTTGTTGGTTTGATTTAGAAAATAATTTTGAAGACCATGTTAACTAGGATAGCGACCTACAGTCGATATGGCTCTGATACCATCTCTATCGGGACCCAGATTTGCAAATCCGAAACCCTCTGTGTATACTGCACTAGTCCAGGATCACGCTAGTGCACACAGTGGAAACATAGATGAAATATCATTCCATACGACGAATTAACTAGGAAGAAGCAAATTATTATTAAATAAAGCAAACGACCTTATGGTCAAAGTTTACACCTTTATGCCTTAGGGGCTTGAGAAACAAATACTATTGCAGCGGAAAAGATAACTTGAGCCATTCGACATGCCACAGGCAATCGTCTGGGGAACGCATTCCTAATCCACGTAGTCTTCATAGAATTCCTCCTCATGATACTCAGCATTTCCTGATCCTTCCTCAGCAACTGATCAACAAAGGCGTATAGCTGTGAGTACAAAAAGTACTCAGCAAACCGTAGGGAAATGATGCAATATATTCATGTACGGCTTGACAAGGATGGCTATATGTTTCATTTGCAGAAAGCAATATCTTGAATTGAAATACAATAAATAGATTGAAAGAATATTTATGAAAAGATAAATAAATAACTGGTAGATCAATGGTAGACAATGTGAACAGAAAGGCGAGGCATCACCCTACACCTTCTAAAACAAGTATCAACCAATAAATTCAACAACAATACTTTAGACAACGAAACAATAGTGAACTCCCCGTTCACATCCCAACAATTCCACATTCCACATTTCATAAAACACTCTATACCCCGTGTGAAATTCCCGGGTTTGTCCATGACCGCGGACGCGGCTATTCGAATAGTTTTACACTCTGCAGAGGTTGTACAACTTTACCCACAAGACATGATCGGCTCTTGTTGCCATGCGCAATAAGCACACTTCCTTTGGTGTGTTGGCAGAGAGATCATGACAAAGCCTTTACAATGCAATTTATCTAAACTCCCAGACGCCGCTAAGGTTTCGCCCCTTAGGGCCCCTCTTGCGCCTTGAGAATCTACCGTCCATCCGGAACCCAAACCACCAACCGGCGAGACTCAAGGCTAGACATTGCAAATTAATCAGCTAGGTCTGTCCTATTCGGACATGTGGTAGTCTGATTAGGCCCAGTTCAATGGCGCACAAGATTAAGTCCTTAATTGTCTCAGGCAAGACATCCACATCCCAATGTGCTAGAAAGCACCCCCTTTACTGCACGATCACTTGCCCGAGGGAAAACAATTCGTTCAACCAAGACCAATGGCAAACCCTCCATGGTACAACAAATTTTACAACAGTGGCTAACGGCCACGATTCAATATCTCATTAAGTCAAGATTAACATTATTCAAAGTGTGACATGAATCCCAACGTATATCTAAGCATGTCTAAGCATAGCTACGTAACCCAATGTTGGTATAATGATTATGTCCAACTAGTAATGTCCCAACCTAGGTTTAACAATGGATACATGGCATCCCAATAATCAAGGTGGCATCATATCAACTAGGTATACATCTACTCCCATTAAATAAGCATTGATACACAAAATAGCATGCAATTGTATAAAAGTAGATTACTTTTGCAATCATAGGATCAACATGATCAAAGGATTACGACTTGCCTTACTGATCTAGTGCCGAGTCTTGGTCTTCAAAGTCTTCGTTCACTCCCTCGGAATTAGCGTCTACCGGAAAAGAAACAACGAAACCAAATAAATACAAAACAGAGACTCAAACAAGCTCAAAACTGAAAATAAATGGCTCTGGAAGATAGATCTTGATTTTAGAAAAATTTAGAAACTTGAATCGCCTCAATCGGAGTTCGTATGAGGGAGAACAGGCTTCTGGAAAATTAAATTCAGAGAAAATACAGAAAATTAGTAAATCGGAATTTGTGGATTTATTTTTGTACTGGAAAAATGATTTATTGCGCAACGCTGACGTCATCGGGTTCACGGTGGACTCGGTCCACAGCCTTTGCCGGTTCACCGTGCACCGTGCACGATCGACGCGTCGGCCAGCCTGAATGGTCGGGCCGACGCAGCGGGTGGTAAGCGCCGCCGCGCGACAAGCCACGCGTCGCGCATCGGTGGCTGTGATTGGATCGGGCGACTGAGAGCAAGGTGCGGGCAGCGAAAAATGTGGCGCGATCAGGAGTGTCGGTTTGCGATCGGACGGCCAGAACCCAGCGAAGACTGACGACGGCGAGCGGCGGCGCGAGCTTACCGGACTCGGGGAAGAAGACACGGCCGATGGCGAGATGGGGACGGATCGGATGCGCGCGGGTGCGGATCCTGAAGAGGACGACGCGGGGAACTCAATGAGACACGCGGCTGCGACGGAGAGGCACCGGCGACGAAGAAATAGGCGGCGGAAGGTCTCGGGCACAGCGGCGATCGACGACGAGCAAGAACTCGACGAACGCGGCAGCTCGGGAAGCAAAAGAGGGGGCAAAAGAAGCGCCGGTACGAGGGGAACCTCGGGAGGTGTGCGGCACGGGCTTTTATAGCCTAGGGAGGCGTGCACGACCCGGACGTCGAGGTGGTGGCGACGCGCACGGAATCCGGAGGCGGTTAGGGTTAGGGTTCGGGATGGCGGCGGCGGGGCGACGCGGAGCGATCCAGACCGCACAAGTGGTGCGAATCGGACGGCCGACGTCTTTGGTCATGGTGTGGCGAGCGAGCGGCTCACATGAGAGGTGGGCCGAGCGGAGCGGGCCGGGAGGAGAAAAATGGGCCGCGCGGGGAAAAACGGCCCGTGGGCGATTTGAGAATTAAAAACATTTTCCAATTTAAGAAAAATTCTAGAAATTCAAATAAATTCAAATAAATTCAGTTAAATGTCAAATAAATTTAGAAAAAATCCCAAAAATACAGAAAATTTCCTTGGAGCATAATAAATCTTTAGTTTGATGAATAGTTTAGTCAAATTAAATCCTTCTATTAATGAAAAATTTAAATTAAGTTTGAATTAATTCAAGAGAAATGTAAATGGTTTATTTTTGAATTCAAACATTCCAAACTCAAATTTTGGGATGTTACAGTCTTGACTTTGAGGAGACCTTTGCCCCTGTAGCTAGGCTAGAGGCTATTAGGATCCTGCTTGCATTTTCTGCATCTCGGGGCTTCAAGCTCTATCAAATCGATATTAAGAGTGCATTCCTCAATGGCTATATTGAGGAAGAGGTTTATGTCAAACAACCTCAATGATTCGAGAACCCCAAGTTTCTGAGTCATGTATACAAGCTCTCCAAAGCTCTGTATGGACTCAAGCAGGCCCCCAGAGCATGGTATGAGAGGCTTAAGTCTTATCTTCTCAGCCATGACTTCAAAATGGGCGTAGTAGACAAGACTCTGTTCATCAGACACCATGAGTCGCATTTTCTTCTCGTCCAGATCTATGTGGACGATATCATTTTTGGTGGCTCATCTCATTCGCTTGTGTCTTAGTTTTGTGAGGTGATGAGCGCAGAGTTTGAGATGAGTATGATGGGCGAGTTGAGCTACTTTCTTGGCTTCCAAATCAAGCAGACTCGGGAGGGTACTTTCTTGCATCAAGGCAAGTATACCCGTGACCTCCTAAGGCTCTTCGATATGTCTGATAGGAAGCCAGTGATGACTCTTATGGCCACCACTGCTGTCCTCGAGCCCGATGAGGATGGTGAGCCTGCTGATCAAAAGGAGTTTCGGAGCATGATCGACTCCCTCTTGTACCTCACTGCTTCGAGGCCGAACATATATTTCGTTGTGTGTCTGTGTGCTCGATTTCAAGCTTCTCCTCGTGCCTCTCACCGCCAGGTGGTCAAGTGCATCTTCAGGTGCCTTCGTGCTGCCACTGATTATGGTATTTGGTACTCTTCTTCTTCTTGTCTATCTCTTAGAGCCTTTTTCGATGCCGACTTTGCTGGCTGTAGGATAGATAGGAAGAGCATTTCTGGCACTTGCCAATTTATCGGCACTTCTCTTGTTTCTTGGTATCTAGGAAGAAGTGCAGGTTGTCTGATCCACCGCGGCGAGTATGTTCTTTGCACCGATTCTTAGCTGCAGTGCTCTGATGAGATCGACCTTACGGGACTATGGGTTTGAGATAGAGAGTGTGCCACTCTTCTGTGACAACACTTTAGCTATTTGCATTGCTAAAAACCCAGTGCAACATTCCCGGACCAAGCACATTGATATTAGATATCACTTCCTTAGAGACCATGTGGAGAAGGGAGATATCGCGCTTCAATTCGTAGAGAGTGACCTTCAGTTAGCTGATATCTTCACCAAGCCTTTAGATAGCTCTAGATTTGTTTCCTTGAGGAGTGAGCTTGGAGTCGTGAGCCCTTACGACCTTTCGTGAGGGGGAGCTGGTTTGTATATTATGTATTATATGTTTTCTTCCAGCTTTTCTTTTCTTTGTGTTTCTTCTGGGTGACTTTGGGCTTGTTTACTTGAGTTAAGTTCACTCACTTAGACTTCTGGCATGCCTTGCATGGACCTCTATCTTGTGCTTTAGGTTGCTATCATGCGTGATTAGCTGTTCTCTCTTCTCTCTAGGTTGAGTTCCCTCACAGTCTTATAAGTCTAGCAGGTATTGGGCCTCCAGGTAGGCAGGTCATGTGCACTCCTTAGTTGGGATCTAGAGTCGACTTCCTATATCGATCACCATCGGGGAAGATAAGAGCGAGTCTGAGCCGTAGTGAGTCTCTTCTATCTTATCTATACTCAATTGCCATCCAGTTTTGCAGTTTCTCGACTTCTTCACCTCATTCTATTTTTCTGGTTGTTATTGAGTTCATTCGGGTTTTCTTTATGCCTAATCTTGATAATAACTCAACTTTAACCAGATTTGAGCTTAAAATTGAGTCATTTGTTGAGGGGGAGTTTGGGAATCTGTTCGTGCATTGCATATAGACTGCATTTCCTGTTTAATGAGCTTTGTCTATTATGCAATTGATTTCTTCTTCATGCTATACACCATGCTACATCATATGGAGGAAATCACTAGCTTAGATATGTCCAAGTTCATTTAACTTGCTAAGCTTAAAAATGAAATAAGCCTTAAATGAAAAACTTGATGAAACTTGTTGCTTTTACTTGCTAGGTTTCTTCTCTAGAGGTTTGTGCCATAATTTGAGAAATTTTGGAGTTCTCTAGAGTCCCTATAGCAACTTGGGTGAAACTAGTTTGATCCATGCTAGAGTCCTTCAATTGCTCATAAATCATTGTGCTAAAAATGAAAATTAAACAAAATTGACTCTTCTTGTGCACATACGACTCAACACCTTGCATTCACAAGACCGCTTCCCATTTCACTTGGGATGAACTTGGAATACATCGTGTTTGACCTAGACCATCCTCTTAAGAGTTCATCTTGAGATGGTCGCATACGGCTTGAGTCAATTGGTTGTCAAAAGAAAATGCAAATAAATTAAAAACAAAGACATATGTGGGTAAAGAATGCAAATAATGTCAAACATTTGCACCCCGCTATGTCTTGTATGATGATAAATCAAAATTTGTATTAAGTGATAAATAAGCCCGAAGGACCATGTATGCTCTAAGTTTTCCTTTTGATCCTTAGAGTGACTATTCTTCTATTTTTGAAACTAAAGCTAAGTGTTGCACTTGTCAAATCTTGCTACAAATGAAATATTCAAAACTAAGCTCGTATTTGCACTTGGACATGTCTTAGACTAGTCTAATCTAAAAATTGACTTGCTTGGTGTCATATCTTGTTATTATCAATTGGATAATCTTCAAAGCTCCCTTAAGCTGCATTTCTTGCATACATAAAAAGAGGGAGAAAATTCCATTTTGATGCCTATATTGCCAAAAGGGGGAGAAAATGTAGAAAAGGCATCTTCAAAGGAAAAATATTAATCCACTTTGGTTCTTATGATCTTTGTGACAATTGCAAATTTTTATGATCATAAGCATATTCGAGTGTTCCTTGTGAGTTTTATTGGATCTTTTAGAGCTTTTGTTGAAAACATGCTATCTCTAAAGTTTAGCTCTAAAATCCTCTTTCTGCCAACTTGGTCATGATCATATTTCCTTATTCTGGACCAAGTTTGGCTTTGCATTCAAATTGCTTTCTTCGCTCTTATTCAAACTCAAAACTTATGCCTTTTTATGCGTTTGCCAATATACTCATCAAGGGGGAGATTGAAAGACCATGTGGAGGTCTATCCCTGTGTGTGATGAGTATTTAACGAGTTTTGAGCTTAGTTTGATTTGAATTGAATTGGATTTGAAGCATTTTGAGTGTTGGTTGCTCTTCTTAGTGCTACCGGCCTAGGGGTAGTAGCACCGCACCAATGAGAGCAATTATGATCGATTAATTATTTTGGGATAATCATTGAATATCTTTGTGGGCATTGCTATGTGAAAGGTTTTTCCTTGTCTTTGATGGTTGCAGGGCGACGGTGCTATGTCATGGTGAGGCGGAGGATGACCGGGACTAGGCGAGGAGCGTCGGAGGTCTAGACAGTTGGGGGATCGCCGGAAGATGATCGGAGACGAAGTCTGGGCAAGTCATGAAGACAAGGAAAGGAGATGATGCTAGCTAGATGCCGCGTGGATCAATGAGGGCCATCGGATTGAGGTCTAGTTGATAGGTTAGCGGGTCTAAGTAGTATGCTTTGAAAACCGTATAAGAAAACCCGGTATGTGTGTGGGTTTTGGGTTAGCCCTTGCATGGCTGTGTGTGTGGGTTAATCCTAGCCCTTAGATGAGTGATCTAGGGTTGAGGAACTCATCCAAGGGTGGTAGGTGGCCCAAGAGTAGTATAAATAGAGGTGGAGGGGTAGCCTCCTCCCCTTGAAGGTTTTGAGGTTTTTGATGCTCCTTTGAGCTTTGCCCACATGAAATGTGAGGCTTTGTAACTTCTCCTTCCAGAAATGAAATGTTTCCTCAAATCATTTCTTTTCTTTGTGCACTTACATTACACATTTAAATTACGCAATTTACATTATGCACTTAAATTCCGCAATTAAATTCAGCACTTACATTCTTGCAATTTACATTTGTGCAATTTGGATTTGCCTCCCCTCCTTCTAAATGCTGTTCTTCTAGGATGTCTTGAGGGTGTTCATTTGGTTTTTCATCTTTCTTACACCCTTGGATAAACTAGAGATCAAGTTTTTTTATCAAATTGCAAATCTGTCCAGAACTTGTTCTTCACGCAGCAGTCAGTGTTTGATTTTTATAAAAATATAGAAAAATCATTTTTACGTGATTAATTTTGGAGAAGGTGCAGAACTCATATATCAATCTGTAGAAAATTTCTTGTATCCACTGGTTGCATCGTTTGAGAGCTATGAAGTGAAAACCGAGCCTCAAACTTTCTGGTCGAAGTTCCTGACTGTCTGTATTGCTTGATTTTTCATTTTTACTAAACAAAGCTTTCTGAGGTGATTTTTGGTGGAGTGTTTCATGACTCAACTTCTCAAAGGGAAAAAAAATTCCAAAAATTTTAGAGTAATAGAAACTCACCAACCACCTGTTCCAACTGAGGACAATTTCTGAAAATCTGTTTAACTTATCCGAAAAGAGACTTTGGTATTTTAGCTTTATCTCTTTTAGAAAAGAAGTCTTTTGAATTAATTCCTCTTTTGTTTGGACAAAAACCCCTCACATGATTCATGGTTCTTATCCATGCAAGCTAGGGGTACACATAGTTGTCTAATTGTTCTGGGTTTTGGAGGGTGTGCGAATCTGAGAAGCACCAGTTTGAACGAAAATCTTTGGGTGCTTTAGATTTTTATTGCAAGAGTGTTTGGAGTACTTTGAGTGGGGAAATTTTATTTGGGATCATTCACCCCCCCTCTGATGGCCATTTCGATCTTTCATTATTTAAAGTAGAAAGATTTGTCTTACATTCATAACATAAAGTAGTATGTGGTTAAAAGGATTCAGATGCAAAGCAATGTATTTATAGATTTTTGAATTAATCATTCATCACCAAACTTCTTGCTGCCATTCTATTATGGGTGTGTTGGCGTCAAAAACTTGAAGTAGGGTTTACGACAACGACACACCGCAACACACACTGTTCGAGCGTGCGGTCGATTTGACCTGGAATCGACAAGGTAAAAATATAAAATTCACTCAAAGCCGATCGTAACGATCAATCAGCTTAAACTCAATCAGCTTGAAGCCGATCAAGATCAAGGTAACAGGATAAATCTAACTAGCCGATTAAGGCTAATCAGGGGATGAAGGTAGATCGATTCTGAAGAAGGCGATGTGCAACAAAATCAGAATAAATCAAACCTGGGGCGTAATTTGAAGAACATCAACAATCGGCGATGCGCAACTTTATTGATCAAGATCTAATTACAAAGACTAAATTACAAGAACTACTCCTAGTCGACAGGAAAAAGTAATGTAGATTGGTGTGTTTGGTTGTGTTGGATCCCTCCTGCTGCTTGTTTTGGCCCTTCTTTTATACCCGTCGGCCGATCGTGTCCAATTACAACACGTTTCAAGACCTGATCCGTATCGGCCTTATTTCGGATAGCTTTTCCTCAAAGATCTTGCCGTTGCCAAATATCTTCAAATCTTTCCAAATTGTCTGTTAGTTTCCACATGTTTGACTTTTCTTGCCGATTTTGACTAACTTGCCAAATTCTGGTGCAAACATAGGCCGCCCATTTTTGAGAGATGACTTGTCATTTTTCAAAAATTACAACCGTCGGCTTCTTTTTCATTGGCTAGTTGGTAATTTCCCCCAGTAAGTGCTGCTTTAATTGCGTTGTAATTTTCTGACATGTGTGTAGTGCGCTTTAACTGCTCGCGTCTTTTGAGATTCATTTCCCATCGCTTCAAATTTTTACCATGCTATATAATGCGGCCCCCAATTCGGTCATTCTTCACGCGCTCGAGCTCTCGCACTGTCCGCAATCGGCTTAAAAGTTCCTGTTTGACGGACTTCCGAAGCAATCCTTAGCTCAACCATCCTCCTTGATTGGCTGCAATAGACCCAAGCGAGGTACTTATTCCTATTCCGCATAGCAACGACCAATATTTTTTGGGTCCTTTGGGAAATCTAGACGTCCATACCGTCACAAACAAAGAAATCCCTCGTTTACCTTTATCGGCTTCTGGTCATAACATAGAAGGTTGGAATAAGAGTTTTAGAGCCTGGCCGACAGCTCTCAAGGGGTGGAGAAATTGGCTTATCAGAGTGGCAGCACAAAAGAGGGGTGAGTGGGAGAAAATGGGTATAGCCGAGTGTATCCCTCTTTCTCTAGCTGACCCAGAAGCCAATGAGCCCTTGGTGGACACGGCCTATTATATTTGGTCGGATTGTTTTAATGCTTTTTTGTTCCGCACTGGTCCCATCGATCCAACTCTTTTGGATGTTGCTCAGTTGTGCTGCCTTCGGTCAGATGATGAACAAGTATCTGCTTTTAGTGGAAAACCGAAGTATAAACTTATCCGATCTAAAGGCGAAGGTTGGGCCAAATATATCGGAAACAATAATAAGGTCAATGGCCTGGTATCGGACGAAGAGCATGTTGCCTTTGTGAATCTTTGGCTAGATCGCTTTTTGTTTTGTGGATCATCCCTTGGGCCGACTCAAGTTTATCAAGTAATAGCAGAACAACTCGTCGAAGGACGTCGGCTAGCACTAGGAAAAATCTTCCTCGACGCTGTGTATCAGATGCTTTATGTGATTAGGAGTCAGCTTTTCACTGGCCTTGGGAAATTTACCATTGTAACGTAGGCGGTCCGATGTGGTTTGTGCAAATATGGTTATACTGCTTATTCAGCCGCTCTTTCAATTTGGACTTAGCCGACGGGACTCCGTTTTTGAGGGAAGACACACCAGAGGGAGCACTTATCCAGTTCAGAGAATGCCAATCTTTTGGTGAGAGGTTCATAATGTGTTGTAGTAATGAGACAAGGATTTCACCCATCGGTTGCAGAAAATACTTGTCCTTCTTCTTGCAATTAGACACTGAAGATTTCAAGCAGCAAGACTTTTTTAGTTATGGCGCCACAGCCGATTTTCCTTGGCCTTCATTTCTGCACTTGGAAGCCGATAGTTCTCTGATGCCTCAAGAAACCTTGGATTTGTATAGAATTTTCATCTCTCCATGTATCTTCCATGTCGGTCTTCACACTAGGAATCGGACATTCCAGCCTTCATACGAGTTTTACCACCCTCGCCCACGCAAGCGGCTCGGCTTTGGTCGGGTGATCCCAAGCACGCCACTTCTTGATCGGCTTCAACCTAGAGCAAGGGTTCGCAATGCCACCTCAGCGAGGCTAGTCTTGGAGTTAGCCGATGAGCTTCAACTCTGTGATCTTCCTCACTTCTATCCAGCGCTCATGCGCGGGAGGCTTTACAACATGGTGGTCGGCTATCGCAGAGTGTATATACATGAAGAAGACTCCGTCGCTTATAATCATGGAATTCTTTCCGGATCTGCCAGAGCCATCTTTAGTGTCTAACAGCGATTCTAGCAGGGAAGCTAGTTCATCGGGTTACACTAACACAAGTCTTGTAGATATTGATAAGGTATCGGCACGAATAATTTTCTTTGTACATCAATTCTTTTGCCAGATACATTTTCTAATCACCTTTATTGTCGCACTACAGACTAAGGCTGCTGGCAAGAAGCCCGCCTCCAGCCAATCGGGCAGTGGCCAAGCGAAAAGGCCACTTCAGTCGACCGGCCTCACAGGGTACACCTCGGGTACCTTAGGAATTAGAGTCCGTCTTTATCGGACATCGAAAAGAAACAACCAAGTAAGTATAAACACAATCGACTGTTATTGTTTTTCTCTTTTGCCCAACTGATCTTTAGCTGATTATATTTTCATAAAAGAAGAAAACAAAGTACACCAATGCTCCTGCGAAAAGGGGATCCAAGCCCTAAGAGCAGAGTGGTGAGAGTTCGCCACATGCATCGGCTACTACAGAGGTAAATAATCGTACCTTTTGTTAAGTGACTTATATCTCTTAATACGTCGGCTTACCCTTTATTTGCTTCTTTTAGCCGACACAATCAGCTCAAGTTGCGAAGATCCTGGCCGATCTTCCCAAGATTTCATCTACGCCACTCTCTCCTCCACAACCGACGCCAACAGCCCTGGTTGCCGATCTACCAGAGCTCTCGAACCCGACAAACCTGTTGGGCTTTTCCTTGGCTGATCTTGATGATCCTGAGATCATAGCCACCGACGACTATGATGCTAAGATCAGGAAGATCCTTGAAGTGTCGAAGGAAGCGTCGGCTACCGTCACCTCTGCTCCAAGCATGAAAGAAAAACTCAACAAGTTTTTTAACCTGGTTATGAGGCCACAATCGAAGATCCTGGTGAACAACCAGCCGATCCGTGATGCTATGGCGGCGGTTGAAGCCGATCTGCCTCCAGAAGCCAAGGAAGCTCTTCTCAATGTCTGTCACCTAGACGAGAGGAGGTCTGAAGTGGAGGAAGCGCAGGCTAGAATCAATCGTCGTGAAGCCCAGGAAGCCGATCAAAAGCTCCTGGATGAGTTGGTCGCTGACGCCAAGGTGAAGAAGCGCAAATTTGATGCTGATGCACAGCAACTGAAGTCGACCAAAGAGTCCCTCTCCAAGCTTGAGAATACTAAGAAATTTCTTTTGGAAGAGTTGGCCAAGACTGAGAAAGAAATCCAAGAAAGCCAGCAAACTATGGAAAAAACAGCATCGAAGATTAAAGAACAGAAGCTTGGTATCGCCATGGCCGTGGTGAGTGTGAAAAAGCAATCGGCCAAGGTTGTACCGGTGCCGGGGAACGCAAAGGAAGACAATCGCATCATTGAATAAGTTCAATCTGTGATTGCAAAGGCTGTTGGCGCTCTCTTGGCTTTGGGCGTAACTCTTCCAGGCTCAGGCATTCAATACTAGTTATGTAAAACTTTGTCGGCTGTTTTTGGAAATACTTATCTGAATATCTTGTAACTCTTTTATAATCGGCTGTTTAACAGATTTTAGTTTTACTTTTTCGTAACTTTATTTCTCCTTTGAGTCTGCAATCCTTTTAGCCGATTAACAGCTCCGTGTTAACTTGGCTTCAACGCAATTCGCAGTCGGCTATGCTCCGATCCAAACGCTAGGATAGTATCTCTTTAAGTATTTCCCGTTAATTGCCTTAGGCAAAACATGACCCTCTAACGTTTCCAGTATGTACGAATTTCCACCGACTAGCCGATTAACCTTGTACGGCCCTTCCGACGTAGGTGACTATTTTCCAAATCGGCTATCTTTCGAACCAATAGGCAGTATCGTTTTCCACACTAAATCGGCTTGATCAAAAGATTTAAGCACGACCTTTTTGTTATATGCTTTTGCAACTCTGACTTTATTCTTCTTAAGCCGATCAAGCATAGACAAACGTAACTGTGCTAACTCATCCAAGTTATCGACCATCAAATTGTTATACTCCTGAGCAAACAAACCATTTTGCTTGGCCACTCGTATAGACTCAATGTTAATCTCCACGGGTAAAATGGCTTCTTGACCATATACCAACTGTTAAGGCGAAAGCTTCGTTGCTCCGTGATAAGCTAGCCGATACGCCCAAAGTGACTGCGATAGGGTTGAGTGCCAATTCATTGGTCTTTCGTCGATTTTTCTTTTGATCAACTTAATTAACGTTTTGTTAGACGACTCGGATTGTCCATTAGCCTGAGCGTAATATGGGGATGAGTTCAATAATTTAATCCCCAGACTTGTTGCTTAACTCTGAAATTCATTGGACATGAACACCGTACCTTGATCGGTCGTGATTGTTTGTGGTATTCCAAACCGATGGACAATATGTTCATTAACAAAACTGATTGCTTCAACATTGGTCACTTTCTTAAGTGGTATAGTTTCAACCTATTTAGAGAAATAATCGGTCGCGGCCAAAATAAACTTGTGGCCTTTACTCGAAGCAGGAAATATTTGGCCGATTAAATCTATTCCCCAACCTCTGAACGGCCATGGCTTGATAATTGGGTGCAAGGCCGATGCTAGTGCTAGTTGTATATTGCCAAACTTCTGACAAGTCTGACATCCTTTATAATATTTGAAACAATCTTCTAGCATTGCCGACCAAAAATAACCTGTTTGTCTAATCATCCATTTCATATTATGGCCCGATTGGTGAGATCTGCAAATACCTTCATGTACTTCGCCCATTACCACCTGTGCCTCTTCAGTTCCAAGACATCTCAATAGCAAGCCTTCCATCGTCCGATAGTACAATGTGTTATCCATAACAACGTACTTTAAAGCTTGTTGCCTAATCTTGCGTTCTGTCGGCTTAGATGGGTCGATCAGGTAATTCTTTATTTACGTTCTCCAATCCACAATATCTATGCACATGACGGCTTTATCTACAAATTCGGTTACCTGATATCGGCCAAGGTTTTTGTACCCTGATGCCTGTTGAGCTAAGGCATTAGCCCTATCATTCAATTCTCGAGGGACATGACTGAAAGAAAATGATGTAAACGAGCCGATAATCTCAAAGCATTGTTCCAAATATTTCAGCAGTATTTCGTCTCGACATTGGTATTCTCCTTTTATTTGCAATACAATCAACATTGAATCCCCGTATGCCTCAACAGCATTTACTCCAATGTTTTCTAACAATTGCAAGCCCTTGAGCAATGATTCATACTATGCCTGGTTGTTTGAGCATCGGCTATTTAACCGAAATGCAAATTCGAAATTATACCCTTTGGGTGATATGAGTACAATACCGATTCCATCACCTTCTCTGCACATCGACCCGTCAAAAAACAATTGCCAAGGGGCTACAGATACCAAATTGACAGCAGTATCGTGGCCTGTTATAAAATCGGCCAGAACTTGTCCCTTAACTGCTTTAGCCGATTCATAAATTAGGTCAAACTCTACTAAGGCATAAGCCCATTTACCAAGTCGACCTCGCAAAATTGGAGCTGATAACATATATTTTATAACATTGGTTCTACAGACCACCTTGTAAGCCGATGCTAAAATATAATGTCTTAGCTTGTACATGAGAAATACAAAAACAAACACAATTTTTCAATGAAAGGGTACCTGACTACAGCATCAAGTAGGCGTCGACTTAAATAAAAGACAACCCTTTCCTTACCATCAATTTCTTGTGCTAAAACAGATCCGATAGTTTCCTCCTCGGCCGATATATATAACCTGAAAGGAATCCCTTTTTGTGGCGCAGCCAAAACCGGAGGATTAGCTAAATATCCTTTGACGTCGTCAAAAGCCTTTTGCTGATCGATTCCCCACACAAATTCTTGATTATCCTTTAATTTTAGCAGTGGGGTAAAGGCACGAATCTGACCGAAAAGGTTTGAGATAAACCTTCAGAGATAGTTAATCTTCCCGATCAATTTTTGTAATTCGTTTTTGCATGTTGGCGACATTGTTTCAACTATGGCTTTAACCCTTGCTTGAATGACTTCAATACCTCTTTCATGTACCATAAAGCCTAAAAATTGCCCAGCCGATACGCCAAATGAACATTTGAAAGGATTCATCTTCAAGCCATGCGATCTTATGTTCTGAAAAACCTTTTCCAAATCGGCCAAATGTTGCAAATCATCTGCAGACTTCACTACGATATCATCGAAATATATTTCGACAATGTGATCGATTAAGTTATGAAAAATCATATTCATGGCTCGCTGGTATGTTTCCCCAGCGTTCTTTAAACTAAAAGTCATAACCGTCCACTTGAATAAACCTATGGCACCAGGACATCTAAAAGCTGTTTTTGGTATATCAGCTTCTACCATGAATATCTGATTGTATTCGACATTTCCGTCTAGAAAACTTATGATTTTATTCCCTGATGCAGCATCGATAAGCATATCGGCTATTGGCATCGGGTATTCATCTTTTGGTGTCACCTTATTCAAATCTCTAAAGTCGACACACACTCGAAGTTTTCCGTTTTTCTTCATGTCGGAACAATGTTGGAAACCAATTCCGCATATCGGCAAGGCTTTATAAATTTTGCCTCCAACAATCGTTTTATTTCCTCTTTTATAACATTGTACAGGGCCGGATTAAAACATCTAGGGTACTATTTAAACGACCGATATCCTGGTTTAATAGGTAGCCGATGTTCTACCAACTGTCAGCTTAAACTAGGCATCTTGTGATACTCCCAAGCAAAACAATCTTTATAATCCTTAAGAATTTCGATCAATCTTTCTTTGTATTTTACATCTAATTTTGCGCTAATAAACATGTGTCTTCTCCTATCACCGCTACATATATCGACTTCTTCAAGCAGATCAGTGGACGTGAAGCCTTGACCGAACTTTTCAATCTCTTGAAAATCTTCTATAGACTCACAGCTATCTGTTATTTGTCGATAGCTTTGCATTTTATCTTGTAATACCTTCATTGTTTTTCCTGTCCCCATCGGCGCAATACTTCATTTGTCCGATCAAACGTGCCCAGCCTGACACTGATCTGCATAAGTCCTGACTTACTTACGCAGATGAAGTTGTAGTCATCCAGCGTTTTTCCTGATATACATCCAGCTTCTTCGTGTTGCCAATTCACATCAGAACTGGCCATGACAATATGAGCCGATGTGTCGACTGTGAGAACCTCAACTTCCCCTCCATTCCATTGAACAAGCGCTTGATGCATAGTCGACGGGATGCAGCAGTTGGCGTGAATCCAATCTCTACCAAGCAGAACACTGTAATTTTCCTTAGCGTCAATGACAAAGAATGCGGTCAGCAAAGTTTTACTGTCGACCGTCAGTTCTGTAACCATGACGCCCTTGGCCTCTGTGGGATCACCTGTGAACTCGTTTAAAACCATATTAGTTTTAATCAAGTCTTCATCGGACTTTCCCAATTTCTTGCAAGTCGTATAGGGCATTAGGTTTACTGTAGCTCCACCGTCCTTGATATCAGCTTGCCATTTATATACCCTTTCAGGTACAATGGTTTTAGATGCCGATGATCATCTCTTGGTTTCTCAAAGATTGCATTTTGGACGCCTGAACATGACTGAGCAAAAGTCTCTTTAGGCGATTTGGTTTTGATTTTGAATTTGGCTGGCAATGTGAATACCATATTGATGTCCATCGGAGGTGTATCGTCCCTAATCATAGGAGAATCCAGATCATCCGCCGACTCAAAATCTTCCTCGACCTGTTCCTTTTTCCTCCATTCCTTTTTAACAACCTTGATCGGATGAAGCTCATTTCAACTGGGTTTGGGCAGCTAGGAAAGCTCCCAAATTCTGCAGATCTACTTGCGGTGGTTGAGGAATTGGCTCCTCATTCTGGTTCCCTGCCTGGTTGGCACCACTTTCACTGGCTCCAACATTTCCACGAATCCTCACCATCTGCTGAACAACTTCCATGGTTAAGAGAAGAAGAAGAAAGTATAGGCAAGTAAAGGAACTTATACAGGGAAACAGGTGTAACTTAAATTATTTAGCAACTTTATTAATTTAATAAAATAGTATGGTTGCTCACAAGTTCCTAGGGCAATGCAACACATACCAGACACTCACACACGAAAGTACACAAACATTAAGACTCAACAACGACTCACACCTAATGGTGACTCTGAAAAAGACGCGACTCAAACACTCGAGTCTCGACACCATACCAACTAGATTCAAAAAGACTGACTCAACATTTGAGTCAATTCCGAAGAACTCTCGATCCTTTGAGGCACCGGGTGCGGTCCTCCGGTGGATCTTTGCGCGCAAAGGGCAAACTGGTCACGATGCCCTCTGCGGCACAGTACAAATGACCCCATCGACTCGGTCGGTCCCAAGGCTGCCTGGTCCTGCTCCTCCAGATCTGGGTCATGCAGCTCCAGAACTGGCTCAGGCTCAGGTCTGTACAGAGCCATCTCTAGCTCATGAACCCTCTGCATAGCGTGAGCTAGGTTCTCCCATAGTTGAGTTCTCACCTCTGTGACCTCGTCATGGGCTCTCGCAGCTCCTGGACTGTCTCATCCATGGCCTCCTCCTGGGCGACGACATACCTCACCAGGTGAGTGATCGTGGCGTCTTCCTCCAAGAACTCCATCCTATCGTGGCGATTATCTCGGCGCGTGTGGTGACGAAAGACAGTGCCCTCCAACTCTGCGGAGTAGGTGCGGGCGATCTGCCGCATCGCAAGACGTGCCGTCTCCTGGATCCCGGCCTCAAATGAAGTCCTCCTGACGGTGATGTAGATAGGACGGCTCGCCCTCGTCCTCTCTAGAGCATAAACAGTGATCTTGTCATCCGAGGTGATATCAAGTCCTGCCCGCACTATAGTGGTCCCCTGATAGATTGGCCTATTGAAGCCTCCAAGAAGTTGCATCATACGCCATAGCTCAGCGGCGTACCCTCCAGTGCGCTCTCCATAGGTGTGGATCATCCTCATCTGCCAAAACAGACCTCATTTTAAAACCCAAGATAACAACAGAAAATGCAGCATAGGTATGATCAATAGAGAAAAGATAAGTCAAGATTTCATTGATATTCTTGCTAGAGTTGTTAAATTCTTATAAAACAGTTTTATCCACCAGACACAACTAACCTAATTAGGGTCAAGTCCTACAGTCAGCTTGCTCTGATACCACCTCTGTCGGGACCTGATTCTGAGAATCCGGACCCTCTGTGTATTCTGTGCCAGTCCAGGATCACGCTAGCACACACAGCCTTTACAGGGTTGCACATTGCAGACATTACAGCAATACAATAATAAATAGTGCAAACATTTATATAAACTGAATTGTACGACCTTGTGGTCTCCTTACATATATCAGCCACGCAGGGCTTACATTATCAAAGTAAGAAAGGAAACAGCGGAAAATAAATAAACTACGAAGAAACCCATCACTAAGCCACAGGCAACCGACTGGGCTTGCTCCCTAATTGTCTGGCTCTTCGATGTACTCCTCCTCCCAGACTAGCATAGACTCCTCCAGTGTTGTTGGGGTTGATAGGCAAGGAGGGGTGAGTACTCAAGGCACTCAGCAAGTAATGCACAGAATGCGGTGCTATTACTACATGCAAGGCTTATTTCAAAGAATTGGCTTACTTGGTTCTTTTGCATCAAACAGCATTTTTAAACTAGCATCTTATTTAGATTAAAAGCAGTGAAATAGTTTTATATAATGCTACGTTCTTCAAATAGTTTTTCTTCAAAGATTCTCGGCACACAGCCTTAATATTTCATTTTCACACTGGCACACAGCCACGCATTCCACATTTTTGTTTTTGAAGATCTAACACTTGACTGTAATCCCCGAGCAATGTCCAATATCGCGGACATGGCTATTCGAATAGATTTGACACTCTGCAGAGGTTGTACACTTTACCCACAAGATATAGCTGCTCACCACACAGGTGATTGTCTATAACAAAGCCTTTCAGGAACCTCTACCTTAACCAATGAACCTCTCCGGTATTTCCTTCACTATCAATCTCCTCACACAGAGCCGAAGTATAGGACATGCCAACATCGTTGGATGGGCACCAAGCCGTAGCACAGGTACGCTCCCCCACATGGATACACCCCCGTGTATTGTCACCCCAAGGTATCAGAGGAAAGATATCAGAACCCTAATCAATTAGGTCTGTCCCATACTAGACATGTGGTTGTACGGGTGACTCAGTTCAATGACTTGCAAGGTGAAGTCCTTAGCTGACCAAGGCAAGACTTCCAACACTCAACAGTGGCACACATCCCAATGTGGCACACAGACTCACATCACTCATCAACCCATTGCCACACAGGCCCACCTGGCACAAAGCCTCTTGCCACTTGCCCCAGTCTAAATCATTTCCCACCCAGTTGATTATTGTGCAACACCTGCCAACAATAACTCAACATCGGTAAAGAACCACACAGGTCTCCGTACTTCAATTTCATCATGTGACATCATCACACCACTTTCAAAATACATTCAATATTTCGTTAGTCAACATTGATACATTTTCCGAAAGATCATTCATGACTCGTTGCAAGGCTAAGCATCTAATCACGGACTAGCCTCCCGTGTCAGCGTCATATTAATATCCAACAAATACGACTGACCTTAGGGTGGATAGTGATTTAAAGGCATGCAAATAGTAATTTCAAGGTGGCGATAACAATATGGGTTGATTAGCTACATACCCCAAATCAATTTAAATATGTTTTTAATTAACTTAGCATGAGTAATTTCAAAGAAACATACATTTAAAAACTAGGATCAAAATGGTCAAAGCATCACTTGCCTTCAAAGAGTTGCTGGTCGTGTTCTGAAGCTTGATCTTGGGCGATGAACTCTTCCTCGAAACCTCCCGGCAAATTTGCGTCTACACGTAAAAATCAGATATGCAATAAATACCCAAAAAAGTAGACTATATTACCTCAAAAATTCAAATAAAATTCATCATTAAAAAGAGCATAATTTTACAAATTTCTAGAGACTGGAATCACCTCGATCGGAGTTCAAATACAAAAGTTATAGCCTTTCAAAATTTGCAAATATTTTAAAAAGAATAAACCGAATTAACATGATTATTTTTCAATAGAAAAACCGATTTATTGCGACAGCCGACACGCGACACACTCTGGTGCAGCCACGTCGCCTCGGTCTATGGACTGGGTCCATGGACCGGCTCTGGTACACGGTGGACCCGGTCCACGAAACAGTGCACTTGGCCCCCCACCAGATGACGTCAGCACTAACGTCACCGCTGACGTCAGCTGACTGCCTCGAGATTCGTACACGAACACGTGTCACTATCTCGGCCATCTCTCGACCAACGGCCAGATCTCAGCCACGCGGCGCAATCGGGAGGTTCAAAGATTCAACGGTCAGATCTACCGACACACGCCGCTATGCACCGAGATGCACGCGACACGCATCGCGCATCCAGCCGCACCCACGCATCCAACGGCCAGCCACGCACCGACTCAGCGATGCCTTGAGCTCCACGCCTCCGCGCGGTTCGCATCCGACAGTGCACCCGAAATCGACGGCTGGATCGCGCGCACACCGGCGATGCCTCGGCTTACGCGAAGACATGTGACGCAATCCCGATGGCCCATTGAAATCAATGGCAGAGATGGGTCTGATCGCCAGTCAAAACGCCCACGCGTCAGCACGCTATTCGGCGAGGGTATGACGCCATCACCGCCGCACGTTCAAATCTTAATGGTGCGGATCTTTAGGGCAACCCGGATCTAATCTCTACCATTTAGATCTAATCCGACGGCTCAGGTTACCGGAGCGGTTTACTGTGCAAAGGGAAATGTGGTACAATCTCAAGCGTCCACAGATCTACTAAAAGACCTAATATCCAGATCTAATCTACGCCGCACAACACAGATCTAACGGCTACGATCTAATCCACACGTAAACAGAGAAGCGGCTGCGTGGACTCACCTACGCGGTACGATGAAGATCGAACGGTCGGCGGGGTTCGACAAGGTTGACGGCGGCAAAGAAGGAGAGGATGCTGGAGCTGAGGAAGACGAGTACGTCGACGGCGTTGCAGAGCATTCCCGGCATGAAAGAACTGGCACATTCGACGCGTCTCGGCGAGATCGGTACTCCGATGACCTTGGCAGCGGCGGAGGTGAACTGGCGACGGCGAAACGAATCAAGGACGATGGCGGAGCGAGAGAACAACTACGGCGAGCTCGCACGCGCGCTAGAGAAGGTCTCGGCGTGCGTGCAAGGAGTCAAAAAGAAGCGGCGAGAAGAGCTCTACACGGCGCAGCAACCGACACTTTAAAAGGAGCCTCGACGCGGGCGCAATCACCGGCGAAATGAGCGGAAAAGCTCGGCGGCGATTACTCCAGTGATGACGCCCGATCTAACTGACGTGGCACGATCCTGACCGTCCGCGCGGCGACGATCCGAAGGCTCACGCACGCGGGCGACGCGGCGCAACGGCAACCGTTGGATCCCGATTCGACGGTGCGGGCGCCGCGCGGCTATGGTTTACGATCTGTTGAGCTGGCTAAGCACGATCTTTGGGCCGCCCAACACTATTCACCCGATTTTCAAAGCTTTTCTTATTTAAAATAAAACAGATAAATAAACAAAGCCAAATTAAATAGCAAAAATACCCGGAAAAATCCAAAAAAATTCTGGAAAATACTTTGAGACATTTGGAACTCAAATAAAATATTTTCAATAAAACTTTACATAAAATTTTCCATTATTTAATTGATTTCAACAAAGGCCATATTTGAATAAATCCAAAAAAATTTCAATAAATTCCCCAAAATTCTCAAAAATAAAAAATACTCCAAAATTTAGTTTATTGAAACTTTTAGGGTGTTACATGGGGCTTGTATTCCTCGGCAACGACGTTTGCCCATGCGAGCTGCCATTGGTTGTAGCGGCTGGTCTTCCTCGGCAGTGATGCTTGCCCACACGATCCTCCATCCGGCTTTAGCAGCTACTCTAGTCAGTCTTGCAACGAAGGTAAGGATGTCCTCCAGTCAGTATTGGTTTCAGTATTATCCCTTGCTTCTCTGTGCCTAGATTCTGCTTGATTAATGGTGATAATGTAGATTGTTGCACATGTATATGCCATTTCAGATAGTACATTGTTTAATTATGATTTCTTCTATCATGGATACATTTGTTTTGTTGATTTATGTTGCACGGTACAAAGATCTATAAAACATGTACAGTAATGTTGCTTTAATCTGGGCACTGTAATGAGCTATTAATTTTTCGTTATTTGAATGTTTGACAGATGGACAAAAGTTGGACAAATGCTAGACAATTTAGCAAGGCACATACTGATGGGGTCATCGATTTCATGAAGTTTGTTCAGCACAGATTTGGTGAGAATGAAGAAATACTTTGCCCATGTCGTAAGTGTCTGAATCAGATTCATCGACCTCAAGGACATGTGGAGGATCACTTATATATTTATGTGATGGCAAGCACATACAATAGGTGGATCCATTATGGAGAACGATTTGATGTTGGAGTTAATAAAAATAGACGCAATCAGGATGAACATATTAGTGGTCAAGAGGATGTTGGTTTGAATGAGGATGAAGACACTGATGATAGAATTCCTGATATGATAGAGGAGATATACACAGCACAAGACCATGGTGGCGGGCAAACAATGTTTGCAAGTGTAATATAAGGGTTAAAGCATGAACTGTACCCTGGATATGCTCGTTTTACTAGGTTTTCATTTGTTGTGAAGTTACTTCATATGAAGTCATTCTATCGGATCAGCAATGTTGCATTTACTGCAGTACTGCGGTTGTTATCCTCAGTGTTCCCAGCTTGCTCTCTTCCACCATATTACAATGACGTAAAGAACTTTCTTCGTTCCATTGGACTTGGATATGATTCAATCCATATGTGCAAGAATAATTGTCTCTTGTTTCGGAAGGAGTATGCCAAAAATGATGAGTGCCTAGTGTGTGGTGCATCAAGATGGAAAGATGCAGATGGAAGCAAGCACATTCTTGAGAAGATATTGAGGCGTTTTCCATTGATTCCAAGGCTGAAGAGGATGTTTGCTTCTAAGAAAATAGCAAAGGAGGCACAATGGCACAAGTTGAAGAGACAACCAGTGGAGAATGAACTTAGCCATCCAGCTGATGGTGAGGCATGGAAAGACTTCGATAGAAAATTTGGGTGGTTTGCAAAAGATACTAGGAACATGAGACTTGGCCTTGTGGCTGATGGTTCCAATCCATTTGGCAACATGACCACCTCATACAGCATGTGGCCAATATTTGTTGTGCCGTACAACATGCCACCGTGGGAATGTATGGAACAATCCAACTTAATGATCGCCTTACTCATCCCTGTTCCGAGTTCTCTAGGAAAGGATTTTGATGTGTTCTTGAAGCCTCTCATTGAAGAGTTGCTTGAGCTTTGGAAGGGTGTCTGTACGTACGATGCATTTAGTAGTAGAATATTTAATCTACATGCTGCAGTTATATGGTGCATTCATGATTATCCAGCATTGAGCACATTGTCGGGCCAAGTCACAAAATGTTATTATGCTTGTGTGCGTTGTGACAAAGATCCTTGCTCAAAGAAAATAAGGAACAAGATATGTTATATTGGCCACCGTCGATTCCTTCCAAGGGACCATCCATGGAGAAGAAGGAAACTTTTTAATGGTCAGACTGAAACACGTGAGAAGCCAGGGGAATTTAGTACAGAGGAGCTGCTAGAGCAACTGAAGAAGGTCAAAGACGTTAGACCAGGAAAACATCCTGGAGGCAAGAAAAGGAAGCGGGGAGTCGATTACCAATGTTGGAGCCGAAGGGTTTGTTTGTTTAACTTGCTGTACTGGACAAGTTTGAAGTTGCCGCATAATCTTGATGTCATGCATATCGAAAAAAATATATGTGAAAACCTTACTGGAACAATTCTCAACATTTTTGGGAAGACAAAGGACACGCTTAATGCTAGGCTTGATTTGGAAGACATGGGCATAAGATGAGATTTACACTTGAAGCCTGATGGAGATTCATACAGTATGCCAAAAACTCCGCATACACTGAGCAAAAATGAACAGGAGACATTTTGTGAATTTATAAGATAGGTGAAATTTCCAGATGGATATGCTTCTAACTTAGCAAGATGTATTGCTGCTAATGGATGCAAACTCCAAAGACTGAAAACTCATGATTGTCATATCCTTATGCAAAGGATTTTGCCTGTTGCCATCCGAGGAATCATGGATAAGGAGATATATGAAGCAATTGCTGAATTGGGAAACTTTTTTCGGCAAATATGTTGTAAAACTCTGAAGTTAGATGTTTTGCATAAATTGAAAGCTGAGATCCCAATCATTTTGTGCAAGCTTGAGATAATTTTTCCTCCTGCCTTCTTTGATGTTATGTTGCAGTTGGATCTGCATTTATCTGATGATGCAAGCCTTAGAGGCCCAGTACAATATGGATGGATGTATCCAGTTGAAAGAAGGCTATGTACATTGAAGTGCTTTGTTAGAAACAGGGCAAGACCTGAAGGATCCATTGCAGAAGCATATGTTGCTAATGAGTGCTTGACATATTGCTCAAGGTACTTTGATGATGTTGAGACACGATTCAATCAGGAGGGCAGCAATAGAGAGCATGCTGATTTAAGAAAAGGTGATATATCTGTTTTCCAGCATGGTGTTCATTTACTTGGAGCCGCAAAGGTTACATGCCTTCAAACTGATTATGACAAGATGGTTAGGTATGTCCTAAACAATTGTCCTGAGGTTGAGCCATATATGGAGTATGTAATCCCTTGTACACTTCTGAATTTATTTATACAACCTATTATTTAGCTATAATTTTGAATCAACTATGGTATTGCAGGCTGTGCAGGCAAGAGTTAGCGAATGATGGTACTCAGGATCTTGAAATAAGGCTTGAGAAGGCATTTGCCACATGGTTTAAGAAGCATGTGAGTTTTTCTGCACAAATTTTGATGAAACTACGATCGTTTGTATATAGATATTCACCATGCTGCATATTTTTGTTTTACAGATGACAACACTACGTTACGTGTATGAAGAAGAGGTTACTGATGACCTATATGCATTGGCATGCGAACCAAATCTGCGAGTTCGATTATATTCAGCATGTCTTGTTGACGGTGTTCGGTACCACACACATGACCATGACAAAAATAGAAAGACACATAACAGTGCAGTTGTGGTTGAGGGTACACATAATAGAGAAAATATAGATTTTTATGGTTTTTTACAGAAATTATTGAGTTGCAGTATAACTCAAGTTTGGACATCAATCGATCAGTTGTTTTATTTCGGTGTCACTTGTTTGATCTCGACGGAAAGAAGACAAGCATTAAAGATGATGGATACTTCAAAAGCATTAATTGTGGAAGTTACTGGTACAAAAATGATCCTTTCATTCTAGCACAACAAGCAAAAAAGGTGTTTTACTTGCCAAACAACAAGTATGGTGGAAACTGGAGAGTTGTGCAGAAATTTGAGCATAGGCATGTGTGGAATGTCACTGAAACCGACATGGAGTCGGACCCAATGGCAGTGGACTTGCATACCAAGATGATGACTCTGAAGAATGTCAAGTGCAAGTTAATGTAGATAGTTTGGAGAATCCGAGTCAGGCTGATGGGGAGTGTAGTACCGTTCCTACAACTATAGTTGATGACCTTCAAAAACAAAGCGAGGTTGCATTGGATGAAAGTGACTCTGATGATGACGACGAAACTGACTACCAGTACGCTAGTGACAATGAAAGTCCCATTATTCCTGACGTTGTACTGATCACGAGTAGCTTGTGAACTCAATATTATGTTTTAGTGGTTTAGATATGAACTCATTAGTGCTGCAGTACCAGTGAATGCAAATTGTTTGTGAAATGTGAACTCAGATTTATGTTTCTGAATGCAAATTGTTTCTTTCAAAAATAGTTGATCTCATATTCTCATTCTTGTGTCCAATGAGTAATTGAAGCAAGGCTGCATCATATTTGTAGTACTGCATGTATCTTTCCGGTCATATTGTCCGGTGAAGTCTATTTAAAATCAGCGGATCTTCCGGTGCTCAATATCAATATCCCCTTCCTTTAGCCAGAGATTTGTCCATTGAACACATAGTATCATCCGGTTTTAATATCGCCTGCAGTGCCATTTGGCTAACTGTGTCTTTTTCCTGTGCTTTAACCAGTGCTACCCAGCTGACAAGCTGGTGTTCTCATTGTTTTGTGCACTGTACTTGGATTCTTAGCATATGTCCGGCGTTTGTCTTTCAAAAGCAGCGGTATGTCATGTGATGTTGAAAGACATTGTTTGGTGTTTTCTATGATGCTCTCAGGGGATCTTCTTGTGTTACCGGGTTTTGGCAGCCCCACATGTCATATGACTCATCTTGACAGGCCGTTCCACATTTCATTCAACCGCACTTACGCCGCCCCGCAGCCTCTCGCCGTCCAACACCGATTTTGACCACCGGGGGGTCCGCCTCGCCACCCTCTCTCACCTTCGGCCGTCCTCGCCGTCGTGGTACGCCTCCACCGTTCGACATTCGCCGTCGTCCCCGTGTAACCCTAGCCCTCCCCTATTTTTCTCAATCTTATACAATATCTCTTACAGATGGGTAAGAGAAAGGGAAAGGAGATTGACGTGCCTAAGGCGAAGAAAACAAAGGCACAGAAGGAGTGGGACAGAGCACAGAGTGCTGCAGATGCATAGGAACGGGGTGGTGGTGCCTTTCGGATTCGAGAGTCTCAGGCACCTTCCTCGGCCTCTCATCGTTCCCGCCGTGTGGGTACATGGGGGGATTTACTTCGCCTCCTTCCGGTCACCAATCTAGCCAGAAGCGGGCTCGCCCACCTGAGCCTAATGAGGAGGAGGAGGGCGGTGAGCAGGAGCATGTGCCACCATAGCTAGATGATGAGGACGTCCTATTGCGTGATCTGAGGGGTTACACCTCCAAGAGGATCAGAAGGCTACGATTTGTGCCAGTTGGCCAGTGGTTTCCATAGGGTCATGACACTCGGGACAACCGGAGATTTTGGACTTTAATTCAGCAGAGTTTCTAAGCCTCCTACGATTTGGTGCGCATCAAGCTGTTTGAGCACAAGACACTGCACTAGGGTGGTCTGCTCAGAGCCTCGAGGGGTGTCAACATATAAGCATACTTTAATCCCTTCCCCGGATTGGCTGATTTGCTTTCAGAGCACGACAGATATGTTGAGGAATGGGTCCGAGGTTTCTATGCTACTGTCTAGATTCCTGAGGGCTGAGATTACATTCAGTTCATGTTTGATGGCCAGCAGTTCAGACTCTATAGACGCCAGCTAGCTGAGATGCTTGTCGTTGAGGAGGGCAACAAGTCTCTACAAAACATAGTCTATGGGGATGCTAACCCACCTCGCCGTGCTTTGGTTGGCGGTAACTTCCCTACAGACGAGCAGATGAGTTCGCTATTTCAGCAGCCGTACTCTCATTTCATCTCCTACATTATGAGTCAGCTTCACCATCCAGAGTACGTGCACATGTACCAATCTTCCAACAAACGTTTCACCCAGTAGTACTTTCCGTCTGCACCAGTAGACAAACGCCGTGGCTAGAGGACCATTGTAACATCCAGAAAAAAATATAATAAAATGAAAATGAATATTTTGGATTGAATATATTTATTTCTGAGTTTTCTTAGTGTTATTGGTTTTTATTTGGATTTTCTTCGGATTTATGCTTTGTATGAAAAGCCCAACAAATAGAATTATTAAATTGAAAATAGTAAGAAGGTAAAGAGGTAAAAGTAAATATGAGAAAAATTACCATGAGACCTTATTCATGCTGGTAAACCAGTAAAACCATCTAGTAAAAATCCTATGTACTGAAATGTAAATAAATAAAATAATTAATCATCTCTTTTGACTAGAAACAGTAGATGTCGAAATTACTAGGAGATATTAGAAATTTACCTGGAGTCATAAAAATTACAATAGCACCTCCAGGGCATAGGCTGTGTCTGGTAAAAATCTTGGAAATTTATCATGTTGCCAAAGCCTTTTAAAAATTCAAGAACTGAGGCATTGAAAAACTAAAAATCATCATGTCAGAATTATTATACAATATATACTTAAGATTTTGACTTGAAATATTTATGGAGAAATCCATAACCCAAAATTAACTATTTTAATTTTTTTTGAAAATAATTAGTATGATTTACACCCTTAAATAAATTAAATACCGAAATGCAATTTCTGGATAGTGTACAGTGTCAGAATTTTTATAAATCAACCATATGGTATTTTAGCTTCAAATTTTTACTGGACGATGTAAACTACTAGGAGACCCCATTAAAAAAGTTTTACAAATTTTCAAATTGAGTTCATGGCTAAATTAATGCGGGTACTAGCTGTCTGGGCTGAGGCTTATCCCCTTAAGCTTGTGCACTCACTGACCGGTAGGCCCCACGGCATACGGGCCCGTTCGCTGGCGCAAGGCGGTGCCGAAGCAGCTCTCACTGACCGGTGGACCTCGGGCCTAGCCGTCAGCCGCTGTTTTCCCTTCTCCCTCTTTTCTTCTCCTATGCGCGGAGGCTGAACTCGCCCGCCCGCGTCCTCGCCGCCATGTGCCCCGACAATCCGAGCCACCCACCCCGTCAGCTGACACCACGGCTCATTCTCGATTTTCCCACGCCATGCCTTGACCACCCTCACGTCGCCTCCCTACCGGCGAGAGGCTTGCGCCACTTCAGCGTGTAGCACAGAACCGCCGCGATTTTCATCTCCGTTCAAACCCTATGATGCTATCCACTCCCAGCTATAAATACCACTCGTGCATCGCCGTGAGCTTCCCATCTTCCTTCTATTTCTATTTTAGCCCCGCGCCTCTTCTAGCCTTCTCCACCTTCGCCATTGCCTCAGAGAACCAAGAAAAGGGGGGAGGAACCGGTGAAGCAGCCAAAAGGCATCAATCCTCGAAATTTCTTTCCCCTATAGCTTCGTCGTGTCTTATTGAGCACTGACCACTCTTCATTTTCACCTCTTCTCGCCTGTAGTTCAACCTCTTCGCCGCTCTTCTTCTTCTCGGCCAGCGCACGTGGTCAGCCATCTTCGGCTATTCTTCATTATCTCTCTCAGGTGAAATAGCACACCCTTGGTTCCCTGATGCTCACACCATGCTTGACTGGAAGATTCATGGCCGGCGGCGAGCTTTTGCTTGTGCAGCCATGGCGGCCGCCGCCCCTCCACGGTGCCGACCCCTTTTCCGGCCACCTCCCGGCGAATGGGTAGCGCCCCTAGGTTCGTCTTGGCACAATAATGCTCTTGGAACTACCCATTCCGCCGCGACGAGGCTTGTTCGCCGGTGGTTAGCCGGAGTTTGAATCACTCTACATCGGGTCGCTGGTAGGTGGGACACTGCTGTCAGTCGCTCGGTAGATTCGCACGGGTCGCGTGGTCGCTGGCAGGTGGGGCCCAGCCGTCAGCCTCTAGCCATTCTCGCGTGCGCGCCAGCTCGATCGTTGATGAGCGGGGAAGGCTTGTCAGTCAGACCAGCCTGGTTCAAACACGCCAGCACGCCAAAATCCGAAAACCGCTTTCCGACCGAGAAAGCGTATTTCTGAATTTCAGTTGATTTTCAGAAACCGAGTCACTTCAAATGTCCATAAATTTTGAATCATAACTCCAAAATTAGTGAAATAAAATTCTATATTCATGTAAAATAAAGCTCTTTCTGTATATGAAAAAATATTTTGAAAATGATCTCTGGGTAATTTTGAAATTCAAATTTGAATAAAAAGGCTAAAGATATGCTTTATACAAAATTTCTGCAAATAAGCTTAGGAGTTAATGAAACTAATTTTTCTAGGATCCTTATGTTTGTAGGAATCCAAATATATAAAAATATTTAATTTTCATGCATGTTTGAATCGTTCTCTATTTAAGTCTTGCTTTCATTACACTAAGAATTTAAATATGTATAATTGTATGAAAAGAATATGTAATAAGTAAAAATTCATTTCCTGGATAATAGGGTGGCAGTAGAATAATTGAACTTGCCAAAATAAGTAAGGATTAAACTTGTTTGGATCTACCATTAGAAATGTGAAGTAACCCTTGTGCCAAATGCAATCACACATATATATGTATATATATGAGCATAGGAAATTAAATAATTAGGATATAGATTAAATGGTTTCAAGCCATGAACAAACCTAGTGTCATAGCTTAATAAGATTTAGTGCAATCAACCCCTTTATCTTATGTTTTAAATTTTGTTAGTTTAGATAATTTTAGCATCTATAATTCGAAGTTATAGAAATAAGAATTTATAATTTTAGCCTCTTGAATTAGTAATTTAAGAATAAATAATCTATAAGAAAGCCCATGTTGTTCATCATAAAAATTATTAACATTTTGAATGTGTAATTATTTGCATCATGAAGTCTTAAAATTTTATACTGCAAACCCTAAGATATACCCCTGTTTTCTGCAGTTAATATTTATTTGATTTACTGTCTGTTTTCTTTTTGCCCTTATTGAATTTTGATATTTGCTATATTTCCGAGGTGCTCGAGGAAGAAGACGACTCCGTCGCAGATCCAGATCCTGACCTAGACAACGAGTTGCAAGGCAAGCACCCCTTTGAACATATCGAGCCTGATAATTTACCTACATTATGTTGTTTTTGTCTATGTACGATGCATCTGGATAATTCTCCCTAGAAATGCTAATTTGGTTTGGAATTGTAGTTAATCCTGTAAAGTATGGTTTACCTCAATCTGTATGAACATGTGAACCTTGTAAACCTTAGTTTGAACTAGACATGATTAATGTCATTTTGGGTATAACCGCTAGCGTAATATTCCTGCTTAAGCTACTTGTTGTGCACTTTCAGTCCTTTCAAAGAATGTATGGTCCTCATTTGGGAAAATGTTGCTAGTACTTGGTTAAAAACCCAAAATAAAACTATGATTTGACGCGGGGGAATATTGGCAATAGCCGGTGGTGCAAAGGGAATTGCACGTAGTATAGGGTGGAGTATCGCCCGTGTCGGATTAAGGACCGAGCAATGGGACGCTATAGATCCAAGAATTTCGTACAACCATGGGGCCTGGTGTGGGACAGTCTGAGCCTATTAAGTTATTTGGATGTGGCTTTGCATCTAAGGAAGGCGGGAGTATAGCGGGAGCTTTCCGGTCAGGACTGCTTGTGAGGGGCTTCTACACCGAACTTTTCCAACCCTTGGTGTGGGTAAATGCATACTCGCGCAACGGTGTACGCCTCGTCATGAAACAGAAATGGGTGTTGTGTTGCGTGAAAGGAACCACGTCTTGTGTGTGTGTATTTTTGTTTTATGATGAGGGTTAACGTCCCGGGCTGGTTCAAAGCCATGTCCAAGAAATGTAACGCCTCTGTATGATCTCTTTGCCGACACACCAAAGGAAGTGTGTTAATATGGCCTGGCAAAAGAGGTTGATCATTCTCTATGGGTAAAGTTGTATACCTCTGCAGAGTGTAAGATCTAATCGATTAGCCGCGTCCACGGTCAAGGACACTTGGTGAAGTCATTCCAATGTTAGAGTTTTGTATTTTCCGGAAAATGGGTTTGGGATGGAAACCAATTTTGCAACTAGATTTTGTGTCAGAGGATAGACACCGAGGACTTTTGCAGTCTGGTAGACTGGGATGAAAGACTTGAATATTTGCTTATTGCTTTATGTTTCAATTGCCTATTTAAAAATGCGATGTTTCAATCTATTATGTTCATACTTTAAATGGTTATGCAACTGCAAAATAACCTTTAACCTGCCTTTGTTTAGCCTGCATAATTACTTAATTGCATTTGTCAAACACTATAAGTCTTGCTGAGTACCAATGTACTAAATCTTGCATCTGCTGTCTCAGAGGACGAAGCCTACGAAGTGCTAGACGATTCTTGTTTTCACGCAGGGCACGGGGTGTTCGACGACGATTTCCCCTAGGTTTGCCGAGTCAGTTGCCTGAGGGTTAGTGGGCAAACCACGAGGCTTTTGGAGTTCTTTAACTCTCTATTTTCCGCTGTCCAGTCTTTGTAAATTTTAAACTCTGTATAATTATTTCTGCTTGTATATACATATTTATCAGTCTGTTCTCTTGTGGTTGTGATATGAATGTTGTAAACATGTGAGTGCTAGCCACTGATCATGGGACTAGTACAGTAATCACATAGAGGTTCCTGTTTGCAAGAACGGGGTCTCACAACAATGAGGTAGGCCATGGAGTGGCTCACTGAGACGGAGCGTGAGGCAGCTGCTCAGGAGGACCAGGCAATTGTAGAGGGTGAGGCACAATTGCGTGCTTACTTTGATGTGGACCTTGATAGTGCCAGTGACAGTGAGGACTTGGAGTATGTACCTCATGTTACTGGGACACATGACCACGAGGCCGGTGGCTCGGCCTCACGGCACTGATTTAAAGATTGCCACCGCCTCCGATCACTTACGCCATAGTCGATCGACCATCGAGCTTGCGCAATTCTTCATAAACTGGTTGAGCGTCAGCAGAACCAGGTTGAGACACCAAACGATTGGAGGAGCGTCTGGCACGTCAGGAGGAGCGACAGACAACCTTGCTAAAGTATTTGACACAGAGGCACGAGGCGTCACTTGGAGCAGTTCAGCAGTCTACGATCAACATGTTCTCTATCTTTTCCGGCTGCATCAGTCACGTGCACCAGCAGATCGGATTGCCACCACCTAAGTTTGGAGAGCCAGCACCCGTTCTAGCTCCACCACTGACCAGTGTTGGTGGGCCATTCACCTCTCAGGTGTCTTATTCGCTTCCCATAGCTCCACTCACTTTTGAGGAGACACCACGGCCTACCCTACATGAGTTTGGACTTAACTCGACAGACTCAGCACTCAGGGCTGTGAATGCTCAGATAGCCGAGGAGATGGACACGCAGGTTGTTGTGGTTTCTAGCTCTGAGTCACCTGCTGCTCCAGTACTTGAGGTGTCTATCTCAGCGGCTCTTGATGTTAGCACTTGTACTTGTGTCTCAACGACCGCACCTACTCCTGCACTTGCTGTCAGTGCACCTGGTTTGGAGGATCTTGTTGTGGAGACCACATTTATTACTCTTACTCCTGATATCAGAGCGCTTGCTTCGCAGGATCCTGACTTCAATGTTAGTTCTTCTACCGCCACAGCGACGCCTCCTCCTTCTCCGGCCCCGGATGTAAAGAGGTAGATATGTAGGGGGAGTAGAGGGAGTAGAGTGCTAGATATGTGATGTGTATTTGCTTTTCCTGTATGAACAAGCTACTTATTTGTTTGGTTAAGTAATTTACTCTGTCTTGTAATGATTTGGTTTGGCCTTTGTGCTTAGGGGCTAAATTCGGGCCTGGACCTACTTTTCAACTTGGTACCGTTGCACAGTTCTTCTTCGATGGAATGGTCGTCTTTCAGCGATGATGGAAAGGAGGAGCAAGATGCAGCGGCTAGCAAGCATGCCCAGGAGGAGGCGGATGAGAGGTTGGCACGTAAAATTGATGCGGAGGAGGCCGAAGGCTCAAACCATACTGGCGTTCAGGAATCAGACTTTGATGCCTTTGATTCACCGGCAAGCCTAGAGCTTCGTCGAACGTGCGGTCGATCAGGTGTGGTTGGGTCCTCCGTTCCACTACCATCGGCCCCCCGGTGTCCCCTCTTGCAGACACCCTGTCAAGCATCCTAGCGGCCCTCGGGAAGCAGTGCTCAGTGCGGGAGTGGTAGGGGGAGTGGTAGCAGGAGAGGTAGCAGGAGTGGTAAGAGGGGAGGTAGCGGTAGTGATAGGGGGAGCGGTAGAGGGTTCACCTATTGGTTGAACATGACTGACTTTTCCGGTGTTGACGTGTGAGAACAATAGTTTATATACGTGTGTTTGCCGATGCCGAAGTGACTTGTAATATGTTATGGTCGATGAGGAAGCATGGGCCATCGCTTCCCAATACAACACATAAACCAAACCAGTCTGAATCGATATGTGCACACCGGATAAAACATCGGGAACAAAATGCTTGCAACGGACTACCCGTTGAATGAAATAATCAAACCAGTGCTAATCAATATGTGTACCCAAATAAAACGTTGTGAACAAAATGGTGGCAAAGGACTATCTGTTGAATGCAACATTCAGAAACCCTATACTCCATTCCTTCTCACCACAGGATGATCTGGTGTATACTCACCTGGTGTTAACATTTGTCTGGTGTGTGCTCTTGTGCCATCAACCTTCATGTCTTCATCTTCTAAAACACGAAAGATCCGTCGATGCACCGGTGTTTTATTTTTATGGTTGGTAGAGGGAGTAGAGTGCTAGATATGTGATATATGTGCTGTGTGTTCAAACTTATGTGGTCTGTGTTGTAATGATTTGGCTTGGCCTATTGTGCTCAGGTGCTAGCTTCGAGCCTCTCGACCTCAGAGGCGGGGCCAAAGGTGGGACCGCAGAGCATCGGCCTCGACCTGCTTTCGGAGTTGGTGCCGTTGGACGACTCTTCTTCGATGGAATGGTCCTTCACCGATGATGGAAAGGAGGAGCAAGATGCAGCGGCCAGTAAGCGTGCCTAGGAGGAGGAGGATGAGAGGTTGGCCCATCAGTGCACTGCGGAGGAGGCCGAAGGCTCAAACCGTAGTGGCATTAGGTGTCGGACTTCGATGTCTTTGATTTGTCGGCGATCCTGGAGCTTCTGCAAACCTACAATCGATGAGGTGTGACCGGGTCCTACCTTCCACTACCATCGGCTCCCCGGCGTCCCAGAAGAAGACACCTCGTTAGGTGTCCTAGCAGCCCACGGGAACCAGTGCTCAGAGCGGGAGTGGTAGGAGGGGAGGTATCAGTAGTGATAGAGCATAGGGGGAGCGGTAGAGGGTTCGCCTATTGGTTGAACATGATCGAGTTTTTCGGGGGTGACGTGTGAGAACTATAGTTTATATACATTTGTTTGTCGATGCCGAAGTGACTTGTAATATGTTATGGTCGATGAGGATGATTTGTTGCTGTGAATACATGTGTGTTTGGGACATGCTATATCTTATTTTCTTAGAGCTAAGCATCTAGGCCTAGTGTATGTGCGTAACATCCCAAAATTCGTCTAAATATTATTTTAGTGTCATTTGTGCATTTCATGTTTTTTCTGGAATTTATTTGGATTTTTCTGGATTTATTGGAATTAACTGCAAATTAAGTGTTTTGGTTTTTTGAAAACTATTTAAAATTTGTGCAAAGTTAAAATAAAGTTGTGCCAAAAATATTTCATCTAAGCTCAAAATGTCTCAAAGTATTTTTGAGAATTTTCTTGGAATTTTCCTGATTATTTTATTGCCAGAAACAAATAAAATAAATTTCTGTAATTATTTTAAAAGAAAAATCCTTTTAAAAAGCTCATGAACAGTAACGGGCCGGCCCACTACTGTGCGGCCCAAATAGCCCTCGCAGCCCGTTCCGCCGAAAAAAAGGAAAACCCTAACCCTAAAACCCGCCAGTCGTTGGATTGAGATCCAACATTGCGCTCTCAACCGCGTCGGTAGAGGGCGGCCGTTGGATGCACGACGCATGGACGCTTGTGATGAAGCCGTGTCGCCTCTCCGTATCGCCGCCGGAGTCCGCCGCCGCCACGAAACCGCCTCCGAAATCTGCGCTGCGCACGCCTCCCCGTGCACCTATTTAAAACACCGACACGGGCGCTGAAATCCCCACCTCGTGCCGCGTGTTCGCCGCAACTCTCGAGCCCTGTGCCGTCGTCGTCTGTGCGTTGGAGCTCGCCGGAATTGAAGGAGGTTGCCGCTGCGGTTTTTGCCCAAGAACACCGCCGTTTCGCCGTCTTCGCCGTTCTAAGAGCCAAAGCTGAAGACCCTGTTCCGAGACGCGTTCGCGCTGCTGCTTTTGGTCGTCGGGGAGCACCGTTGCGCCGTCGTTGGAGTCGTCGTCTTCAAGTCCGGTGAGAACACCGCCGTCGCGCCTCCATCGCCAGGTCCAGAAGTTCCGGGCCGTTAGATCTAGATCCTTTGGTCGACGCGCTGCCATGTCGCAAGCAATCGGTGGCCATCCAATCCATCTTCATCGGGCCAGATCGAGCCGCGTGTGTGAACCCATCGGGCGCCGCCGCGTGTCGGGCATTGAGGCCGAAGCGTCATGGACCAAGTCCACTGTGGTCCAGCGCCACGCCGTGGACCGAGTCTATGCGCTGAGACACACGTCACGTTCTGGTTGGTTCCAGATCTTCGCTGTCGTCATGCTTGCGTCATAATTGCGTTTTCAATTGGAAAATAATCTGATGGGAAATTCTGCAATGCTGACGTCATCATGAGGTCACGCTGACATCATAAATCATTTTTTTAATTTAAAAATAATTCGGTTAATTCTGATTTTCTAATTTCTATAATTTCAGTATTTATTCAAACTTCAAAAGGCTATAACTTTTGCATCTTAACTTGGATTTGAGTGATTCAAATTTCTAAAAATTTGTAAAATTGATATCTATTTAATGGTGAATTTTAATTGATTTTTTAAGTTCATTTTCTCTCTGTTTTGGTATTTATTGTCTTTTCTCCTTTGGTACGCGTAGACGTTGAATTGTGCGACGCTTCGGAGGAAGATACAACAACACAAGAGCAAGTTCCAGATCAAGATCAGGACCTATTCCAAGGCAAGTTGTGCTTTGATCATGTTGAACCCATGTTTATACAAATGCTATATTGTTTTACTTTATTGCATACTATTTCAAGTATACGATTGTTTCAATCTAAATTGGGATCTAGTTAATCTACCCACTTGACTTATATACCCTACCTTGTCATTGTATGCCATGATCCATTGTCACCCTAGGTTGGTTCATTATAGTTGGTTAGTAATGATAATCAACATGGGATGGTTAGACCGTATTAGTTGCTTAGCCATGCCTCGTCATCACGTGTGTTGGAATCATTGATAATTAATATTGATTAATGGAATATGGAACAACGTTATGAACTTGTGTGTCATGTGGGATCACACGATGAGATTGAGTTGTTGTGGCGAGTCATGTCACGTAACGATGTTGAATTGTTGATGGCACGTGGTGCTTGGTAATCAACCTGGGTGATAATCATTTAGATTTGGGCAAGTGACAAGGGGCGAGTATGCCAAGGTGGGCCTGATGGGAAGAGGATATGAGGATGTCTTGCCTTGACCACTCTAAGGACTTAACCTTACAAGCCTTTGACCTGAGTCAATCATGCAACCACATGTCTGGTATGGGCCAGCCTAGCTGATTAATCTGCAATGTCTTAACTTTGGTACTATCGTGGTCGGTGTGAGTTCCCGAGTTATGGAGTAATTCACATGGCGCAGAGGGGCCTTGGATGTAGTAACCAGTCCACGGTGTTGAAACCTTAGCGGGTGGTACCGGGTTAAGCCAGCGCATTGTAAAGGCTTTGTTATAATCACTCGCCTTGGTGGTGTTTGGTTGTATCGCGTGGGTAAAGTGCATAACCTCTGCAGAGTGTGAAACTATTCGGATAGCCGTGCTCGCGGTATTGAGCAATGCTCGGGAATTGCAGTTAAGGGTTAGCTTAATTAAATGGACAACTTGGTTGGGATGGCAGAATGCCATGTGGAAGATGGAATTTGATTTAGGATTGGAAACCTGGTTTACTTAAAGAATGCTGAATCTATCTATTATTGTTATTTGTTTTACAGTCTTTACAATCTATTTATTGTATTTGTTCATAAATGCTGCTTATTGCAAAATAGCCATAATAGCCTATCCGTTGAAATAAGCCTTGCATATAGTTACATAGAATTGCATTCTGTGCACAACTTGTTGAGTGCTTTAAGTACTCACCCTTGCCAACAACAATAATCAACGATCGAAGAATCTACACTGTGTTGGAGGAGGAGTTCGGGAGGGCCTTGAGTCATTAGGGTCGAGCCTTGTCGGTTGCTGTGGTGAGCCCGATGAGCTATCTACGTCTTCTACTTTCCGCTGCTTAATTCTTAGCTTATATTTCCAGTCTTGCCCTGCGTGGCTTAATAATGTAAGTTAGTCATAAGATCATACATTTAGCTATATCAATAAATGAATTACTATTTCTATTATCGTTGAGTATGATGTGATATGTACCAATGTTGAGTTGTGTGCACTAGCGTTGATCCTGGGACTAGTGCGGTAAACACAGTGGGTTCGAATCAGTGGATTCGGGTCCTTACAATGTGCCGAAGCATGGGCCGTCGCTTCCCAATACAATACATAAACCAAACCAGTCCAAATCGATATGTGCACACCGAATAAAACGTCGGGAACAAAATGCTTGCAATGGACTACCCGTTGAATGCAATACTCAAACCAGTGCTAATCGATATGTGTACACGAGATAAAACGTTATGAACAAAATGTTGGCAAAGGACTATCCGTTGAATGCAACATTCAGAAACCCTATACTCCATTCCTTCTCACCACAGGATGATCCGGTGTATAATCACCTGGTGTTAAATTTGTCCAGTGTGTACTCTTATGCCAACAACCTCCATGTCTTCATCTTCTGAAACACAGGACGATCCGCCGATGCGCCGATGTTGCATCGGACTATCCATTGAACGCAATAGAAACTGTAGACTCAAAGCCTCCTCACCAACGGATCATCCGGCATTGAAAACAAGGTATCAACGGATTATCCCATTTTAACATTATTTTTTAACATAGCCAAATTTTGCCTGCGAAAACGAGAGGTAAATGCACGCGTGACATGCTTGCTGACCGATGGTCCTGGACTTTTTGCAAAATTACGTTAGAGGAAATTTCGCTAAAACGGGGGCGCGCGACACTTATTGCAAAATTTCACGACACCCCGTTTTAATTATACGCGAAATGTCTATTTTGTGCCTGCATTCCCAAAATCTTCCCTGGACATACCACACCACAGCAAGGATAATTTGGTAAACTCTAAGAGTAACCGGCCAAATATCTTCCCCTCACCGCCATCGCCAATCTTTGCCTCGCCATTCTGTGCCCCATCCCCAATCTTCCCCTTGCCACCATCCCCAATCTTCCTGTCGCCGTTCCCTGCCCCATCCCATAACTTCCCCTTGTCTCCATCCCCAATCTTCCCCTCGCCGTTCCCTGTGTGATGCTTCGGAAGGTTTAAATATATTTTGAAATATGATTTTTTTTTGGGTTTAAAACTTTTCGGTTTGAAAGGAGTGGCGTTCTAGGGCTGATTTTGGGTGTTGGCTTGTTCGGGAAGCTTGGGCCGAAAAGAAAAGGAGTGTGGGCTTTAGTGGGTTCGATTTTGGGCCGTGTGGGGGTGGGAGCCCGCTAGGGGACCTGGTTGGCGCGCCCCATACCTCCCCTCCCCTGCCCTAATTCCCTCCCCTCTCCTCTTTTTTTTCCCCAACCAGCCGCCCCCCCCCTCCCATCTTCCCCATTGGCTGGCGCCTCCTCCCTCCCTTGCGCCACCTCCTCCTCCACCCCCTCCCTTCTCCACCCTCTTTGGTGGCCTAGGAAGGCTCCCCACCTCACCCCCTTGCTGCTCAATTCGTCGGGAGGCTCCGCGACGCGGAGATCCGGCGTGTACCAGCGCGGGAAAGGCAGATCGGGAAGCCGGGAGGAAGAATTCGTTGTCCTCCGTTCTTCGGAAGAGGTATGGTCTTGGGTGAGCCATGGGGATGGGCTAGGATCTGTGCTAAAGGTAGATCTCAAGTTTTTAGAACAATTGGTGGTGCGGTAATTGGTTAGATTGGAAGTTTTTCAGAGTTTTGCATGTGTAGCAGTTCGGGCAGATTGGGCGCCCAACTAGGGTTTGCGATTAATCGATCTTAGAGTCGGATTTTGGTCAGTCGCCTGTTGAAGAAATTGTAGGTAATTTCAATACCTTTAATTGGGCATAAAGAACGCATAATTCCCATCAGCCGTTTGAAAGTTATGGCTGTTTTACCGAACGTGTTCAAATCTGTGGCGTAGTTGGAACAGATCATAGTATCTTGTAGATTAAACAACTTTAAAGGCCGAATCAGCTTTCCTCAATACCTAGGAAAAATTAGGAAATTTCCTAAGCTTCGCGATGATGTACTCTATTAATCGTTTCGGAGCCCCCTAGCCAAAGTTATGCTAGATCGAAGTCTGCTGTCCGGGAGGACAGAATCTCCGTTTTGGTTTGGGAGTAGTTTGTTTAGTCGGGTGGATGATCTAGTGTGTACTGTTTTGGGGGTACATTTTGAGTGTTTGATGCGTGTTTGCAGGTGGTGTGACCCCGGGAGTGTCTTCCTCATCTCACCATTCCGTCGCCTGAGGCTAAGGTAAGTGTTTTGGAATGGGTAGTGTGTGGTACGAAAATTGTTAGAGTTCTTTGTATGTGCTATGGACTAGTTGATGAGTGGTTAGTTATGTTGATGCTTATGTGATGAATGAGTATCGATAGATTAATTTGCTATGTCTAACGTTAATCGAGGATAAGATGACTTGATTCATAGTAATGCTATGCCAAGATGAGTTAAAATTGTTGTACATGTTGTTTTGGTTAATAGCACATGTTGCATTCATGGCATGAAATCGGCGAGGCGGTGAGAAAGTCTTAACTAGTTCGGAAAAGCCGGTGAGAAGTTATGACTAATCCGGAGAGCCATAGAGTAAGTCCTACATCGTGATTCCATTCACCGTGGTGAATGGAGCGAGGAGTAGGCACCCTTCATCTGGGATGGAAGGGGAAGAGGTGCACACCGACGGGTGTGTACTCAGCTATCTGGTATCGCATTCGAGAGGACATGTGCATCGCATGGCATTGCATCTTATTCAAGGAGATGAGTACAAATTGTTAGCGGTATAATGAATATGAAAATGATGAATATGTTGTTGTTGGTGCTAAATGATTCTTTCACTCATTTCATTATGCTTCTGAGTTTAAAACTCACTCTTGTGTTTAATGTTGTTTTTAGGTACCAAAGAGTCGGCATGCGGGATAAGGGATTAGCGCACCTCCTCACGTAGCATTTCACTTTAGACAATGTTACAAATTCGATTTGAATTCTTGGAAATAAGTAAAGGCCATGAAACTTGTTAATTGGTCTTTTGGGGTGCTTAATTCTCTGTTACATTTCGTTCATTGCTTCTTTAGATGCTTTATGTATTGATATTACTTGCGGTTTAATAACGTTGCTAAATTTATGATAAAAACAAATGTTATGCTGCGAATTTTCGGTATTAGCAATTAGTAACTTTGCTGGAATTTAGCTTGTTTTGTGATATTTAATTGTTGTAGTGTCTATGTTTGGTAGCATTCGGGCATGATAGATGCTTAGAATGTTCTGATTAGTATCGAGCGAAATGTAGGTCCTTGGAATGTGTAATTTTAGTGTTATACCTTAGGGTTAACTAAAATTTGATCGGGATAAATTAAAAACATTGCCTATGTTGAACTAAAACTTGCCATAGGTTAGCAACCTTAAAACTTGCTTAAACGTAATGGTTAAATTTAAAATTTGACACACTTGGTTGCACAATAGGGTAGGGTTTTGGTTCATCATTGCATTGCGATTTGATTAAATGATGAAGATCATGCTTATGTTGATGTTTGAACTTTCTAGTGTTCCTATGATGATGTGCTTATGTTTGTGATTGTTTGGTTGTGTGACTATAGCAGTTATGGCAAGGGGGAGAGGTCGTGCTCGCCGTGGCCGTGGGGCCCAGGGCCGAGGCTCCCATGGAGTTCTTGGTCGAAGCGGAGGGCGTTTCGCTCAATGCGCATGAGCAAGCGCAGGAGGATCCCCGCGCCTGATCCGGAGCGAGGTGTCGGTTATTCTTGTGGCCTTAGTGCGAGCCTTGCGAGAGGAGGTGCGGGAGCTGCGCCCGGCGATTCGGCAGCACTGCTATGGCGCCTCCCAGCCGGCCCGGTGTTTGCTCTGTTGGGCGGGCCGAGGATGAGTCTCGGGAGTGGATGTCCCTCCGTCTCGACACTTTTGACGGGCGGGCACGCCCGATTCGATCCATGATTAGGCTGCGGTACATGGAGCAACAGTTTGAGTCTTTGGAGTTGTCGGCGGTTCAAAGAGCTCGCTTTGTGGCCTTCAGTGAAGGGCCAAGCGATATCACAGTGGGAGGGTTCTTCTTGCTAGGGCCCCGCTCTTGGACCAACCACTGGGAGGACTTTGTGGCTAGCTTTGAGCCAAGTTCTACCAGTCTTTCTGGAGAGGATGGAGCATACTCGGCGACTCTTTCCCGGGGAAAGAAGTCGGTGGCGGAATATGGTGGAATTTAACAGCGTGGTGCGTTTCGTGCCGGTATTGCGGTGACGACCGGGAGAAGGCGAGGAGGTTCCGTAGAGGCCTCAACCGGGAGTTGAGTTGTCATGGGGCGTGTCCCTCGTGACTTACGCTCCGTGGTGGAAGCGGGCGAAGGGCATGGGCTCGAGTTGGAGCTCTCGAGGATAAGCAAAACCACAGTGGTTCGGGGACTCCAGTGGCCCGGTGGGCGAGAAGAGGACCTTTGGTGGAGGATGTGGGTCTTCTCGACCCCACTTTCAAGAAGTTCAAGGGAGGACAGGCGCCTCCTCGGGGCTAAGATGAGGCCGTCTCGGTCATCTTCTTGCGACGCGATTCGTCCGTGCGGCGGGGGCATGATGTGTTTCAAGTGCGGTGGTGAGCACCGTGCTTCGGAGTGTGGTTGGACCGGGAATTGCAACCACTGTGGCATGTCCGGCCATATGGGGCGCGTCTGCCGGACGAATCCCGGTAGCATCATCAAGTGGGAAGCGGTGCCTTCTCCTCCCACTCCAGCGGCGTCGTCCAGAGGGTCGGTGCACATGATGGCGGCTCCTGTTCCACAGCCGCCCTCTGCTTGGGTGCCACCGGCAGCCTACTGGTGTCCTCAGCCGTCGGCTCCTCCGCAATTCCTTCTACCGCCCCCAGCTTCGTTGGGGCATCAGGCGAGGGTCGGGGCTCCTGCTGCCCCGGCACCACCAGGAGTGTACGCTTTACCGACCGCCGAGTCAGCCGGGCACCCTGAGGTGGTATCAGGTACTCTATTGGTTGATTCAGTTGATGCATTTGTCCTGTTCGATTCCGGCGCCTCCTATTCCTTTGTGTCCTCGGATTTTGCGGATAGAGCTATGTTGGGAGTTTAGCGGATATCTGAGTCCGTGATAGTCCGTTCTCCTAGGGGTTTGATTGCCAGTTCTTTAGTGCATCAGGGATGCACCATTTCCATCGATGATGAGGTTTTCTTTGCCAATCTTTTGGTGATTAAATTGTCTCCTTTTGATGTCATTTTGGGCATGGACTGGTTGCATCGATGCAGCGCCAGATCTGTTGTTTTGGAAGGCGATTACCTTGCTTGCCCGTCTGGGGTAGAGTTGACCTTTCAAGGTGGTGTACCTTCGATTCTGTTTTTGTTTTGACTAGTCACAGTTCTTTGAGTCGCCGTTTGAAGCGATTGGGTTTTCTTATGGCCAATTCGGAAAAGCCTTCTTCTTCATTAGCAATCGCAGAGATCCCTGTGGTGACGGAGTTTCTTGATGTGTTCCCTGATGAGTTGCCTGGTTTGCCTCCTGTGAGGAGTGTGGAGTTTCGTATTGATCTTGTTCCAGGCACTCGACCTATTTCTATCTCTCCATACCGTTTGGCTCGTCCTTTTCAAGACGAGTTGAAAAAGCAATTGGAATATCTGTTGGCCAAAGGTTTTATTCGGCGCAGTGTGTCACCTTGGGGAGCACCCGTCCTCTTCGTTTCGAAGAAGGATGGGAGTTGGCGAATGTGTATTGATTATCGTGCTCTCAATCAAGTGACAGTCAAGAACAAGTATCCATTGCCTCGCATTGAGGATCTGTTTGATCAACTGAAGGGAGCAAGAGTGTTCTCCAAGATTGATCTTCAGTCTGGGTACAATCAGATTCGTGTATGGGAGCAAGACATTGAGAAGACTGCTTTCTCCACTAGGTATGGGCATTATGAATTTAAAGTTATGTCCTTTGGGCTAACTAATGCTCCTGCTGTCTTTATAGAGGCGATGAACAGTATGCTACACGAGTATCTTGATGAGTTTGTCGTAGTGTTCATTGATGATATTCTGATTTACTCAAAATCAGAAGAGGAACATGAGCGACATTTGAGGCTTGTGTTGAGTACTTTGAGGAAAATCAATTCTTTGCTAAGTTGAAAAGTGCGAGTTACGGATTTGGAGGTGGGTTTCCTTGGCCACATCATCAGTCCGAAAGGCATTTACGTAGATCCTAGCAAGGTTTGGCGGTGGTGGATTGGAAGAGACCCTCCAATGTTAAGGAGGTGCGTAGCTTCCTTGAGTGCAGGCTGGGTATTATCGGCGTTTTGTGCAAGATTTCTCCATTATTGCCAAGCCGATATCACGGTGACTCGAAAGGAAAGCCATTTCGGTGGGCGGTGAGTGTGAGCTCGGTTTACGCACTTTGAAGGAGAAGCTAGTGGCGCTCTGTTCTTACCCTACCGAACACAGGAAGCGGTTCACTTGTCTATTCGATGCTTCTCGGTTGGGTCTAGGATGTGTGCTCAAGCGAGGATGGCAAGGTGATTGCCTATGCATCGAGGCGATTGAAAAAGCATGAGCAAAACTATCCTACTCATGATCTTGAGCTTGCTTGGCTGTGGTGTTTGCATTGAAACTTTGGAGGCACTATCGTATGGTGAGTCTTGTGATATCTTCACGGATCATAAGAGCCTTAAGTACATCTTTACTCGAAAGATCTCAATTTGAGGCGAGAGAAGGTGGTTGGAGTTGATAAAAGATTATGACCTTACTATTGGTATCATCAGGGCAAGGCAAATGTGGTGGCCGATGCTCTCGGCCGTAAGTCGATGCCCCTGTTATTGAATGTCAGTTTGCTGATTTTGGCGTTTGGGAGTCTCTTATTGCTTTGTAGGGACAGTTCGGTGAAGCATAAGTGATTCTTAGTCGTGATTCCGGCGTGTCTTTGGAAGCACAACAACCGATCGATTGCTCAGCAGGTGAGAGCGTTTGAGGATGGCGAGGGTTGGAGACTTTTCCATGGATAATGTGGGAGCACTCGGTTTGAGTCGCCTTTGTGTACCTCGAAATGTCAAGTCAAGGATGACATCTTGAGGAGGCTCATCGCACCCGTACAGTCCACCACAGGAGACTAAGATGTCTGAGGATCGAAGAGAACTTCGGTGGAAAAGAATGAGGTGGATGTTGCCAAGTATGTGGCATCTTGCGGAATTTGCCAAAAGATCAAGGCTGAACACAAGTGCCCCGCTGGTTTGTTGCAGCCATTGGAGGTTCCTGTGTGGCCATGGGATGACATCTCAATGGATTTTGTGGTTGGCCTGCCTCTTACTCCACGAGAGAGGGATGCTATTTGGGTTGTGGTGGACCGCCTTAGCAAGTCGGCAAATTTCATTCCTGTCCGCACTACCCTTTCAGCGAGCGATTTGGCTCCCATCTATGTGCGGGAGATTGTGAGATTGCATGGTGTACCCAAGACGATTATCTCTGATCGGGATGCGAGTTCGTCTCCAAATTTTGGGAGAGTTTGCGGGTGCTTTGGGTACACACCGCCTCGATGCCGCTTTTCACCCTCGGACGGATGGACAATCGGCGAACTATTCAGACTTTGGAGGACATGCTCGGGCTGTGTGTGATAGCATGGAAAGGTAGCTGGGAGGATCACTTGCCCTTGGCGAGTTTGCCTACAATAACAGCTATCATTCCGGTGTCAGGCTGCTCCTTATGAAGTGCTTTATGGCGGAAGTGCGGATCGCCCTTGTGTTGGGATGCCGTGGGTGAAAGAGCAATTCTTGGACGGATTGGGTTCAGCGGACTACCAATCATGTGGTGAGGTTGGCAGAGCCTTCTCGAAACTTCGAGTAGACGAAAAGCTATCTTGATGTGAGAAGGCGAGATTTAGAGTTTGCGATTGGTGACAACGTCTTGTTGCGAGTGTCCCCTACCAAGGGAGTGGTTCGTTTTGGCATGAAAGGAAGTTGAGTCCGAGGTATGTCGGGCCTTTCCTATCACAGCTCGCATTGGAAAATTGGCTTACGCTTGGATCTTAGGAATCAATGCAAGGAGTCCACAATGTTTTCCATGTCTCCATGTTGAGAAATACTTGCATGACCCGAGTTGGTGGTTCCTTGGAGCCGTTGGTGGTTGACCAAACTCTCACGTTTGAGTCCGACTGTGAGGATCTTGGAGATTTGAGGCGAGTGTTGAAGAATAGAACAATCAAATTTGTCAAGGTCTGTGGTCGCACCAAACCGAAAGAGAAGCAACTTGGGAGCTGGAGTCTCGTATGCACGAGAAGTACCCTGAACTTTTCACCTCGGTATGAGAGGTGATTCTTTTTCTATTTTATCTCTTGTTGGCTAGGTCACCTAGTGGCATGCCAAGGATTAGTCGAATCTGTTGAAGGGGAAGAATGTGATGCTTGGAAGGTTTAAATATATTTTGAAATATGATTTTTTTTTTGGGGTTTAAAACTTTTCGGTTTGAAAGGAGTGGCGTTCTAGGGCTGATTTTGGGTGTTGGCTTGTTGGGAAGCTTGGCCCGAAAAGAAAAGGAGTGTGGGCTTTAGTGGGTTCGATTTTGGGCCGTGTGGGGTTGGGAGCCCGCTAGGGGACCTGGTTGGGGCGCCCCATACCTCTCCTCCGCTGCCCTAATCCCCTCCCCTCTCCTCTTTTTTTTTCCCCAACCAGCCGCCCCCCCTCCCATCTTCCCCATTGGCTGGAGCCTCCTCCCTCCCTTGCGCCACCTCCTCCTCCACCCCCTCCCTTCTCCACCCTCTTTGGTGGCCTAGGAAGGCTCCCCACCTCACCCCCCTTGCTTCTCAATTCGTCGGGAGGCTCTGCAACGCGGAGATCGGCATGTACCAGCGCGGGAAAGGCAGATCGGGAAGCCGGGAGGAAGAATTCGTGGTCCTCCGTTCTTCGGAAGAGGTATGGTCTTGGGTGAGCCATGGGGATGGGCTAGGATCTGAGCTAAAGGTAGATCTCAAGTTTTTAGAACAATTGGTGGTGCGGTAATTGGTTAGATTGGAAGTTTTTCAGAGTTTTGCATGTGTAGCAGTTCGGGCAGATTGGGCGCCCGACCTAGGGTTTGCGATTAAGCGATCTTAGAAACGGATTTTGGTCAGTCGCCTATTGAGGAAATCATAGGTAATTTCAATACCTTTAATTGGGCATAAAGAACGCATAATTCAGATCAGCCGTTTGAAAGTTAGGGCTGTTTTACCGAACGTGTTCAAATCTGTGGCGTAGTTGGAACAGATCATAGTATCTTGTAGATTAAACAACTTTAAAGGCCGAATCAGCTTTCCTCAATACCTAGGAAAAATTAGGAAATTTCCTAATCTTCATGATGATGTACTCGATTATTCGTTTCGAAGCCGCCTAGCCAAAGTTATGCTAGATCGAAGTCTGCAGTTCGGGAGGGACAGAATCTCCGTTTTTCGGATTTGGGAGTAGTTTGTGTAGTCGGGTGGATGATCTAGTGTGTACTGTTTTGGGGGTACATTTTGAGTGTTTGATGCGTGTTTGCAGGTGGTGTGACCCCGGGAGTGCCTTCCTCATCTCACCATTCCGTCGCCTGAGGCTAAGGCAAGTGTTTTGGAATGGGTAGTGTGTGGTACGAAAATTGTTAGAGTTCTTTGTATGTGCTATGGACTAGTTGATGAGTGGTTTATTATGTTGATGCTTATGTGATGAATGAGTAAGCGATAGATTAATTTGCTATGTCTAACGTTAATCGGGATAAGATGACTTGATTCATAGTAATGCTATGCCAAGATGAGTTAAAATTGTTGTACATGTTGTTTTGGTTAATAGCACATGTTGCATTCATGGCATGAAATCTGGCGAGGCGGTGAAAAGTCTTAACTAGTCGGAAAAGTCGGTGAAAGTTATGACTAATCCGGAGAGCCATAGAGTAAGTCCTACATCGTGATTCCATTCACCGTGGCGAATGGGCGAGGAGTAGGCACCCTTCATCTACGGGATGGAAGGGAAGAGGGTGCACACCGACGGTGTGCACTCAGCTATACCGATATCGCCTTGAGAGGACATGTGCATCGCATGGCATTGCATCTTATTCAAGGAGATGAGTACGAATTGTTAGCGGTATAATGAATATGAAAATGATGAATATGTTGTTGTTGGTGCTAAATGATTCTTTCACTCATTTCATTATGCTTGCTGAGTTTTAAACTCACTCTTGTGTTTAATGTTGTTTTTAGGTACCAAAGAGTCGGCATGCGGGATAAGGGATTAGCTGCACCTCCTCACGTAGCATTTCACTTTAGACAATGTTACAAATTCGATTTGAATTCTTGGAAATAAGTAAAGGCCATGAAACTTGTTAATTGGTCTTTTGGGGTGCTTAATTCTCTGTTACATTTCGTTCATTGCTTCTTTAGATGCTTTATGTATTGATATTACTTGCGGTTTAATAACGTTGCTAAATTTATGATAAAAACAAATGTTATGCTGCCGAATTTTCGGTATTAGCAATTGGTAACCTTGCTGGAATTTAGCTTGTTTTGTGATATTTAATTGTTGTAGTGTCTATGTTTGGTAGCATTCGGGCATGATAAATGCCGGGGTGTTACACCCTGCATGTCCCCTTCTCCCTCCCAACGACCACCGATGACTCCGATGGCACCAGGGCGGAAGGCTGCACCAATTCAACGGAAGTTGGCAGGTACTTTGTTTTCCACGTTTCGTAGGCATTAGTCAACGAAAGCAGCCAGGTAGTTGTCCATAGGTTGTAGGTTCATGAAAGACTGCGGCCATTTCTTTTTGTTCTTGCTTTTTAATCTTGTTTGCTTGCTCTATTTCGCCATTCACATGTTGGAGAATGTTGAAATCATATGTTTGTACCTTATTTATTTGACCCATCGAAGAGGCCACCAGCCAGGTAGCACATTAGGCCAGAACCATCTCCAATTAGCATTTTCTACCTTAAATAATGTATATCGATATTTTTGCCTACATTAGTTACGGTGTAAATCATTATCAATTGCAATTGTACCTTTCTCTTCTGAATAGAGAAATACTTATGATTATGCATTTGAAATTGTTCAGACTACTGAAATGCAAATGAGCTTGGATGCACACACACAGTAGTGATATATTAACTTGAAATTGTATTTAAAGCTTACTGCACTCAAACAATAATGCTATATACTTGGATACCTCGATGCTTCTACACGCATTTCAAACAAACAATCTTACACTTTTTTGTTTTTTACGAATGTATAAAAGCAACACTTACCGAATATGACAAACAGAGGGCTCAAAATATGATGAGGAACAATCAAGCGTTGCAAAGACTTGGTGTCGCTGCATTAGCATCAATAGTTAACCATACATTACCAAAGAGCAAAGGTAGTGGACCCGAAGATTCAGGTTCTTTGTATGACACTCAAGAGAATAAGGACTCTGAACAACAGAAAGTTGATAAGGTATTAATTCTTGTTTGCATGTGCATGTTTGTCCTATCACTGTTGCAGCGGTAATTCGCATTACCTTTTATTATGCAATTTGTTTAATTTTGATCTAATTCTTCTTGTATTCTGCCTATCAACGCCTCGCAGGTTTATAAGGAGAGTGACAGCATGTCTGTTGTAGGACCAGGAGCATCAAAGAGAGTGATGGCACCTGATACACAACAGGAACCTACTAGAGTCACTAGGCAGAATATTGCAAATGAGGAAGTTGTCCATGATGCGAGTCAAATCCACAAGAAGTGGCCACCTAAGCACATCTACTACCACACGATGCATTGGTAGTTGCTAATTCTCAACCCAACATGAGGACCAAATCCAGATGACCAATGAAGGCAAGTCATTGTATCTCCTTTGTGCAAGGAAAATATTCTTTACACTATTGCAAATAGCAACTAAATGATTTACACTAACTCTATGAATTTAATTTTGTTAGCTGCACCAGCCGCGATACACAACAAGGGCAAAGGGAAGAAGAATGGGCAAAGATCTTGATAGGATGAGCGAGAGGTTTATGCGATGAGATTGCAATCAATATTTACGAAGGAAGAGACAGTCGGAGGCACCTATGCAAGCCGCAAAGCTTGCATCGAGAAATGGCATCATACTTAGGCAGCATATACCAATCCTTCCACACTAGAAGGAGTACAAGAAGAATGAGTCACATCTTACAAACTACATTGGCAAAGTTGCTGTAAGTATATCAACTCTTGCCCACAAGTGAAGTCAATTTCTATTTTACTTGTTCTATCAAAGTTCATTATATCCATTTAATTCTCTTTTCATGATGTTTATGCTCTTAACTAGGGCCAATTTACCATGGACACCAGTAGTAAGGCAGTGAGAAATGCATGTGCTGATATGCTAAAGGGTGGACAACAACAGATGAGGTACAGGCTGAAAAAACAGTACTTCGATGGTGTACCAGCAAATGAAGTGAGAACCACATCGCCTGCAAAGTGCATGACTGACGCCCAATGGAGAGAATTGGTGCAGATTTGGTCAGGCTCAATCCATACGGTATGACAACTTCAAATCGCCTAAACTATGTATTGCCTGTACTGTGTTAATCGGATTTGGATTTTTTATTATCTATTTGTCTGTGCGTGCTCGGTTGTACACACCGGTTTACCCGGTGTGTGCACGGGACAAATGTGTTGTTTATTGTCTGTTTGTCCGCGTGCTAGGTTATACACACGGTTTATCGGTGTGTGCACAGTTAAATGTGATGTTTGTTGTTTATTTGTCCGGCGTGTGCTCGGTTGTACACACCTGTTTTTCCGGTGTGCACTGGGCAAATGTAATGTTTATTGTCTATTTCTCCAGCGCGTACTCGGGTGTACTGTTTTTTTAGTATTTACTATTTTTGTTTGTCTACCTTACACAAATGTATCGTCTGTAGGAGAAGTGTATGAAAAACCAATTGAATAGTGAAAAAATCTGGTTTTAGCAGCGGACAGGCTCTCGGTGCTACATTGCACAGGCCCATGTCGTGGTAAGAAACTAAACAAATGATGTTAGTGATCACTACTCGTGAAATCCTGATCATGTTCCATGCTAACAGTTTGAAATTGTTTGCACATCATTTTAGAAGCAAGACAAATTTAAAGATGTAGAGCCTACTGCGATTCATCTTTTCAAGGACTTTCATTGCAGCAAGAATATTGGTTTTAGTGAGCCAGTAAAGAAAGCAATTGTAAGTCCTTGTTTCCTTTTATTCCCTTTTCTACATGAAGTACAATTGAAAAAATCTAAGTGCAAGCTGGAAGTTTGAGTTGTAATCCTTCTATTGCAAGAATGATATGGAAGCAATCACGGCTGAACCAATACAAGATGGACCGGAACCAAAGTCTGCAACTGGAGCTGTTTCTCAAGTTCTGGAATCAATTACATTTCTTCAAAATGTGGGCCTTCAGTCAGCCTCCAAGAAAATCTCTAAAGGTGGCGTTTCTTTGCAGGTACAAGAGCTTCAAGATGATCTTGAGACAGAGAAACAAGGAGTAGCAGAACTTGGACAACAAATTGATGCTCAGCACCAAGAGTTGGATACCTTGAAGAAGCAGGCACAAGCATCAGAAATAACAATGAAAAACCAGTCATATGGGATTGAGAGTTTGAAGAAGTCAGCACAAGAAACTAATGCCCTCCGTCGTCAACAGCTAAGCTTCAATCGGGGTTAGGTCAATCCTACTAACAGTGGTATTTTGTGAACTGTTGGTTCCTAGGAGTAATGATTTATGATGTGAACAATGGTTGTATTTTGTGACCGTGATAATTTTGTGAACAATGATTGTATTTTGTTTATACAGTGATTGTATTTTGTTTATACAGTGATTGTATTTTGTGAACATTGATCTTATTTGTAACAATGTTGAATGGGCTGCGAATGTTGAATGGGCTGAGAATATGGCCTGCCAATAGGGCCAAATTTTATTGTGCTCATCTCACCCATAATAAATGATATAGGCCAAATCTAAATTGAGCCTCCAAAAATGGGCCCATTCGAATTGATGGGTCGATTGTGTTCTGGCCCATGTATCAGCCGACCTATTTGTGGGTTGAGCCCGTTTTTAAGCCCAACCATTTTGGAGGCCCAATAAAATTTGGCCTTCAAAATGGGCTCAGCCCACAAATAGGTCAGCTCATATTTGGGCCAAAACACAATTGGCCCAACAATTTGAATGGGCCATGCAACAATTTATGATGAAAATATTCGTCACAGTATTGTCGCCACGTCAGATCCGCGTGGCACCTTTGTGGATTTGTGCCCTACGTGGCGCCACCGTGTCCAACAGTTTGTGACGATTTTGGTGACGTTTTTTGGGTGTCATAGAATTAGTGACGAAACTTTATGGTCACAAGTTATGTGACGAAAAATCTACAAAACGTCACAGGACATGATTAGAGACGCGTGGTTGGTGACAGATGGTGTTTCGTCACCATAGGGTCGCAAATCGCGAATAATTACGAATATTGCATGATCTATGACAAAACCACATTGTCACCGATCACCACATCTCTTGTATTGGTTGTAATGTGCCAGAACAAGTAAATATTTGACAGGGGTATGGTCTTCTTCTGTCTGAAAGCAATGGCCAGTTACTAGTGTTCCACAGTTCCAGTGTTTCCTCCTGTTTACGGAAACCACAATATCTAGACCCGTTTAGACCTCAGCTCAGTATTGCTTCTGCTTGAGAAATAGAAGAATATTTTGATTCTCACTAGTAGCTTAGATTTCCATATCAATTTCCTGTTCTGGTAATCCTAATCCTTAATGTACTGTAATTGATACAGTGTCAATCTTGTACACTACTGCATGTGGGATCTATCACTACTACAGAACAGGCAATCCTTGCCGGCATATCACTGCCGGTTAGGACCGAGCCGGCAATGATAACATATCTCTGCTGGTTCGAAACATAAGTTGGGGGGGAGACCTTATCACTGCCGGTTCAAGCAACCATCCGGCAGTAAAAAGCAAGATATCACTGCCGGTTTGATACAACAATCGGCAGAGATATATCACTGCCGGGTCGTCCTTAAACCGGCAGTGGTACTTGACTTTTCACTGCGGGTTTGAGACTAGAACCGGCAGTGATATTATTTTCCCACGCAATATGATTTTCCCGCGCAGTCCGAGCTTATCACTGTCGGTTCTGCGCAGAATCGACAGTGATAAGTCGTTTATATAACTGAGACCCCTGCCTCCCGACCGATCGAGCAAAGACAGAGAGGCGCTTTGTCTTTGCTCGATTTGTAGATTGTGACGATTCTTTCTTTGAAAAATTTATTAAAATTCATATTGTACTTCTTTTCGAGGTTAGTAATTTGATCTCTATTTTTGTAAATAATAAAAAATTGCCACAAGGATATTTACATAATGAAAAAAGTTTCATGTATTTTCAAATTTTGAAATAATAAAAACTTGTTAGATGGATATTTACCTAATGGAAAAATGTTGATGTATTTTAATGTACTCAAAGTATATCCTAAGTATTTACAATTTTTTCCAAAATTTTAAATAATAAGAAATTGCAAGATGGATATTGACGCAATGAAAAAAGATTGATATATTTTAATATAGTCCAAATATATCCTAACTATTTACAATTATTTTCATTTTTTACAATACTAAAAAATTGCTACATGGATATTTACATAACGGAAAAAGGTTGATGTATTTTAATATAGTTAAAATTGCTACATAGGTTTTTAAATCTAATCGTTTACAATTATTTGTTATTTGCAATTATATGCTTATGTAATGTTTGATTTAATTAATTCAAGATGGACCGAAGGTGGATGTATGACACGGACCGTTGCGGGGCAGAGTTTTTTAATGGTGTGAGTTATTTTCTAAACGTAGCTGCGGCGCACAAGTCGAAGAATCTGGCGGACTACATGTGTTGTCCATGCGTTGATTGCAAAAATCAGAAGTTGTTTTCTCCCATAGAGTCGATACGTGCACACTTGCTTCGAAGAGGTTTCAAGGATGGCTATACCTGTTAGACCAAGCACGGCGAAGATGAGATTGTACATGAAGGGCAACACATTACTAAAGATGACGGGGACAACGATATGACGGCAGTTGAAGATACGCTTGTCGGTAGCCACGACGACGATCTGGATCAAATGTTGCGTGATGGGGAGGGAGACTTCACGAGTGAAAGAGAGTTTCAAAAGTTCCAACATATGGTACAGGACTCCACAACACCATTGTACCCAGGCTGCAAGGAGGAGGACAAAAAATTGCAGACCGTGCTTACACTACTGCAGTTGAAGGCAAGAAATGGTTGGTCCGATAAGAGCTTCACTGAGCTGTTATGTCTCTTTGGGGATTTGCTTCGGAGGGTAGCGTGTTGCCTACAAGTGCGTACCGAGGCCAAGCAAGTTATGCGCCGTTGGGAATTTGGAAGTACAAAGGATACGCATGTCAAGCGATTGCATGTTGTATCGCAATGAGTTTGCGGACTTGGATGGCTGTGATGTTTGCAAAGCAAAGCTGTATAAGGGCAACGATGATGACATTGATAATGACCATGTCGGGGTGAAGCGTAAGAAGATGAGATCCCCCCGTAAGGTGGTGTGGTATTTTCCTATAATTCCCCGTCTGAATCGATTGTTTGCAAACAAAAGGCATGCCCAATTACTACGATGGCACGCCGAAGAGCGTAAGAAGGATGGAATGCTCAGACACCTGGCGACTACGTACAGCGGAGGAACATCGACGGAAAATATAAAACGCCGCATATGATGTGAGGAATATAAGGTTCGGGTTGAGTACGGATGGGATGAATCTTTTCGGCAACATGAGTAGCCGTCATAGCACTTGGCCGGTAACTCAATGTATCTACAACCTTCCTCCTTGGCTTTGTATGAAGCGGAAGTACATTATGATGCCACTCTCGATCCAAGGGCCCGAGCAACTTTGCAGCGATATCGATGTGTACCTCAAACCATTGGTTGAGGATCTTCTAATCATGTGGAATGATGGGTGCGGGTATGGGATGAGTATAAAAGAGAGAACTTTATCCTCACGCGCATTGTTGTTCGTAACCATCAATGATTACCCTGCCCTTGGTAACTTGTCGGGCGGGCGACAAAAGGCTTCAATGGATGCGTCCGATTGCTTAGATGGTACAGCTAGTCGGTGGTGAAGAACTGTCGAAAAATGTCTTACATGCGGCATCGTAGGTTCCTCATAAGGATCACCCATACCGCAATAATAAGAGAGCTTTTGTGGGACAAAGGAGACTGCTTTAGCTCCCAAGAATCACTGCTGGGAGAGAGATATTTGCGGCTGTAAAGGATCTTAAAATTATTCATGGAAAGGGAGCAGGCAGTACATCTATCCTGAGTTCCCGTGATAAGGCTCCTTTGTGGAAAAAGATATCTGTATTTTGGGTCCTACCTTACTGGCAGCACTTGGAAGTTCGACATGCAATCGACTTCATGCACATAGAGAAGAACGTGTGTGACAGCTTGCTTGGTATCTTACTGGATATACCTGGCAAAACAAAAGATACTCTCGAAGCACGGATAGACCTTGAAGATATGAAACTCAGGAAGGAGCTGCATCACCAGGACATGGATACAGGGAAAAAGTACCTTCCCGCAGCCTGCTACACTCTGAGCAAGAAAGAAAAAATTAGCTTGTGCAAATGCTTGCATGGAGTGAAAGTTCCGTCCGGATACTCTGCCAACATAAAGAGACTAGTCTCAATGAAAGACTTAAAATTAATTGGCATGAAGTCTCACGATTGCCACGTGATGATGATGCAGATGCTTCCAATTGCAATTAGGGGTGTTCTGCCAGAGAAAGTCCGAGACCCAATAATAAAGTTGTGTTCATTCTTCAACGCGATTACACAGAAGACCATCGATCCATTGAAACTAGATAAGCTGTAGGAAGACGTGGTCCACACTCTCTGCAAGCTCGAGATGGTTTCCCTCCATCTTTTTTTGATATTATGGTCCATCTCATTGTTCACATTGTGAAAGAGATACGGATTCTCGGTCCCATGTTTCTACATCAGATGTATCCTTTTGAGAGGTTCATGGGGGTTATAAAGAAATATGTTCGTAACCGACATCGGCCGGAAGGTTGCATTACAGATGGTTGGGGAACCGAGGAGGTCATTGAGTTCTACGTTGATTACATGGATCTCAAACCGATTGGTGTGCCTACATCACGGCATGAGGGCGAAGCTACGAGGAAAAGGGACCTTTGGCGAAAATCACTCCGTACAAACAATCTAGCTTCATTCACACAAGCACATTTCGCAGCTTTGGGACAATCGGTTGTGGTGGCCCGTATGTCAACATGCACAAGAGCATGCTATCTAGAACAAACCAGTAAGTCGAGAGGTTGGATCGCGATAGAGCATAGACATAACCGGCGATTGGTTGCGTAGGCACATGATGCATACGGAGGCAGAGTGCGTTCAGTTGAAAGTGTTGACTCGGGGACCATCAACAACAATTTGGACATTCCAAGGATCGATATAAATGGTTTTACATTTTATACAAGTGCACAAGATAAAAAGAGCACCAACCAAAATGCGATATCCGTATAGATGCCTCGACGAAGAGCGGAAATAGGAAAACCTACTACGGATTCATAGAAGAGATTTGGGAGCTTGATTACGGACCTTTGAAGGTCCCTCTCTTTCGGTGCTAATGGGTAAGACTTCCAAGGGCATGAACATCGACAAATGCAGTATCACTACCGTGGACCTCAAGCCCAGTGGATCTGAGAGAAGAACCATTCGTACATGCTAATTACATTACACAAATCTTTTTGTAATCGATCCGACTAACAAGGAGCGCCACGTGGTTATTCAAGGAAAAAGAAGGATTGTCGGAGTTGAGAATGTTGTCGACGAGGAAGAGTACAACCAATTCGATGAGCTTCCTCCTTTCGGAGAGGGCGTTGACCTAGGTCTCATGGAAGAGAGTGAGGACGAAGCTACGTACATACGCCACGATCATAACGAAGGTCGAATCGTAGCTTAGTTGTCCTAATTAAATACATGTTTATTTTCTCATATGTAACAATTAATGTATTGTTTTCTCATATGTAACAATTTGTGTGAATTAAACTTCATCTGTGTGAATTTTTGTATTTGTGTGAATTTTTGAAGCAATGGTTGGTCTACTGCATTTGTGCGAATTTTGTAAGCATTATTTGATATTGAAAATATTAAAACTATTAAAACAGTGAGCAATCTGTATTTTTAGAATTTTAGACAATGGTCAAAATCAAGGGGAAATATTTAAAAGAAATATTACATGTCCTGAAAGTTTGAGTTCATTGACCTGAACTTACATATCACTGCCTGTTATATCATTAACTTAAGCGATGATAGTGGTACTATCACTGTAGGTTAATGAAATAACCCGTGATGACATTAAGTATCCTTCGCCGATTCTATATATTACTCGACAATGATACTTAAGTATTACTGCCGGTTAATTATATAACCGGCAGTGATATGTAGGTATCACTACCGGTTCTACATATTACCCAAAGATGATAAGTCAACTTGATGCGGTTATAAATGTGACCCTAAGCGGTGATATTTAGTCACTTCGCCGTTTTTGTGGAGACCCGGCGGTGATAGTCGATCAATATATATTGAAACGCGCGCGCCTCCACTCAGTTCCACTTTGACCTAACGTCATGCCGGGACCCGAATGCGCAAATCCGGACCCTCTGTGTATTACATGCGATCCGAGATCACGCTAGCACACTGATCATACTGAGGTTGCACATTCTGAGACATTCACAAAGATATAAGAATAAATAGTGCAAACATGTATATAAATCGAGTTATGCGACCTTATGGTCCCCTTACGAGATAAATCGACCACACAGGCTTACATTATTCAAAGTAAAGAAATAGCGTGGAACATAAGTAAAGGCGTGGAAGCCTTCATCTTGCCACGAGCAACCGACTGAGCTTGCCCCTAGTTGTTCGTATCCTCGATGTACACCTCCTCCCAAACTGGTGTAGTCTCCTCCAGCGATGTTGGGGTTGATAAGCAAGGTGGGGTGAGTACACAAGGCACTCAACAAGTAATGCACAGAATGCAGTGCTATTACTACATGCAAAGCTTATTCCATAGGGTTGGCTTAAATGGTTCTTTTGCATCAAACAACAATTTTAAACCAATATCTTAATTAGATTAAAGCATTGGAGCAGTTATAAGTAATACTAATTTCTTCAAATGGTTTTTCTTCGAAGATTCTCGGCACCACGCTTTAATAGTTCATTTTTAACACTTGGCACACACCCACCCTTCCCATATTTTGTTTATGAAAATCTACCCTTGATGTAATCCTCGAGCAATGCTCAATACCGTGAGCACGGCTATTGAATAGTTTGACACTCTGCGGAGGTTGTACACTTTACCCACAAGATCTGACCGCTCACCACACGGTGATTATGCGCAACAAAGCTTTTCAGGGAACTTCTACCTTAACCAAAGAACCTCTCCGATGTTGCCTTCACTATCACTTCCCTCACAGAGCGATGTATAGGACCGGCCAATCACCGTTGGATGGGCACCAAGCCGTAGCAGTGCGCTCCCCATACAGATACACCCACATGTCTTGTCACCAAGAGGTATCGGAGGAAAGATATCAGAACCCTAGTCAACTAGGTGTCCCATATCGACATGTGGTTATGCGGGTGACTCGGATCAAAGGCTTGCAAGGTGAAGTCCTTAGCGACCAAGGCAAGACTTCCAACACTCAACGATGGCACATAGCCCAATGTAGCACACAGACTCACATCACTCATCAACCCAAAGCCACACAGCCCACAGTCACCACACCTCTTGCCACTTGCCCGATCTAAAACATTTCCCACCCGATTGATTATTGTGCAACACATGCGGCAATAACTCAACATCGATGCAGAACCACACAGTCATTGTACCTCAATCTCATCATGTGGCATCATCACACCACTTTTCAAAATACATTCAATGTCTTTAATCGATATTGTAGCTTTTTAGAAAGATCACTCATGATTCGTTGCAAGGCTAAGCATCTACTCACGGTCTAGCCTCCGTGTTGGCACAATATTAACATCCAACTAATATAATCAAACTTAGGGTGACAATGATTTAGGGCATACAATTAATAATTCAAGGTGGCATAACAAAATGGGTTGATTAACTACATTATCCCGAATCAATTTAAATTCATTTTAAATAAATAAGCATGCATAGTTTCAAAGCATAAACTACATTTTAAAAACACTGGGATCAAAATGATCAAAGCATCACTTGCCTTCAAAGAGTTGCTGGTCTTGTTCGAAACTTGGTCTTGGCGACTAATTCTTCCTCGAAACTTTCCGACAAATTTGCGTCTCTGCGTACAAACAAAATATGCAATAAATAGCTAATACAGAAGACTAAATGACCTCAAAAATTCAAATAAAATTCACCATTAAATGGCTCACAATTTTATGAATTTTTAGAAATTTGAATCACCCAAATCCGAGTTAAAATGCCAAAGTTATAGTCATTTGAAGTTTGAATAAAATCAAAATACGAGAAATTAAGAAAATCCGATTTTTCGAATTATTTTTATCTTGCAAATTCGCTTTTATGGCGTCAGCACGGGTCATGATGACGTCAGCACAAAATGAAATTCGGTCGAAATATTTTATATATAAAAAATATTTATGACGTCATCACCGATGTCGGCTCGACCGCGTGCACGCCCGAGGCCGCCACGTCGTTCGTCTATTGGTGGGTCCACGGTTCGGCTCGGTCCACCGTGGACTTGGTTCCTGAAACGGTGCAGCCACGCGGCAAAATCGAACCGTTCGCTAAAATCGGCGGTCGGATGCTATCTGCGCGCGGCTCGTCGACGCCTCGATTTCCGCACGGCCACGCATCACGCATCGAACGGTCCCCTCGGATCCAACGGCCAACGCACGCGCGAACTCGGCGACGCTTCGGATACGCAGCGACACGCGGCGCAATCGCAACGACTCGTTTGAAATCAACGGCTGAGATTGGTCGCGCTTCGGTCAAAGGAAACATGTGGCCGCACGCGATTGGTTGGAGGTGCGGTGCTATCACCGCCGCACGTTCAAATTTGAACGGCACGGATCCTAGGGCAAAACCAGATCTGAACTCAACCGTTTAGATCCGATCCAACGGCTCAGGTTACCAGAGCTGTTTACTATACATGGCGCGACGTGGCTCAATCCTACGCGTACACTAACGATCCAACGGCTGAGATGTAACCAAGTTACAGAGACTAGATCTAATCTCTACCGTTCAATCCGAGATCTAGCAGCATGCAGATCTACTCTAGAAGAACACAAAGAAAAGTGACGTGGGCGAACGAGCGTGCGATGAAGATCGGACGGACGGCGGAGCTTCGGTGAAAGCGGCGGCGCGCAGAAGAAAAGGTGCCGATGTTGAGGAAGATGGCGCGGCCCACGGCGCTCGGGCTTCTCGTGATGAAGTAGCTCGTTCGGCGTGGCTTGGCGGAAGGATTACTCCGGTGACCTTGGCGACGGCGAAGATAAACCGGCGGCGAAGTAAACGATGAAAAACCGCGGCGGCACAAAGACGCAACTTCGGGCGAGCTCGCTCGAGCGCTAGAGAGGGTATCGGCGTGCGTGCGAGAGTCAAAAGACACGGCGTGAAGGTCTCGCAGCGCCATCAACGGGAATTAAGGGCTGCCTCGGCGTGCGCGGCTCGCGGCGAAATCACGGCCATCAAAGCCCACGTCTCTCGGCGATCTCGCGGGGACGGTGGCGTGGCGCAATCCTGCGCGTCCGTCGGCGAAGATCCGAAGGCTCACGCATGCGGCGACGTGGCGCGCTCACAGCGTTCGATCCGGATCGGACGACTTGGTGAAGCGGCGCTAGGGTTTGGTGCGGTTGGGCGGCGACACGCCAATAATGGGCTCGGCCCATTCTTGCTCATCGATTTTAAATCATTTCACATTTAAAATAATTCTAGAAATTCAATTAAATCATTTGGAGCTTTTAAAATAGCGAGAAAAATTCGAATAATTCCTAAATTACTTTGAGATGTTTGGAATTCCATTAAAATATTTACAATAAAACTTTGCAAAAACTTTTCCATTATTTAATTGTTTTCAAGAAAAGTCCTATTTGAATAAATCCAAATAAACTTAAATAAATTCCCAAAATTCAAAAAAATAAAAATACTCCAAAATTTAAATTAGAGCAAAAATTAGGGTGTTACAAACCTCCCCTTAATGAATCTCATCCCCTAGAGATTGGTATCTCTGAGAAATAGGTTAGGAACTCCTTCTTGAGATCTTCTTCACGTTCCCACGCTGCTTCACTTTCCGAATGGTTGCTCCATTGAATTACTGCGAAGCGTGTTGACTTGTTCCTTGTCTCTCTGTCCATTCGTCCGAATCTTCATCGGATGTTCTTTGTAAGTCGATCTTCTTGCGGCTCAATTGCCTCCAAAGGTGTTTGCTCTTCCCAGACTCGAAGACACTTCTTGATTGTGATACATGGAATATATCATGCACTCCTGCCAAAGGCAGCAGTAACTCAAGCGATAAGCAACTTCACCTCTGCGGCTCAAGGTCTTGAATGGTCGACATATCTGGGTGCGAGCTTTCCTTTTGCATGGAACCTTCTAACTCCTTTGAGAGCGTGACTCTAAGGTACACAAAATCTTGGGTTCAAAGCTCGGTTCCTGCGGCGGTTGTCGGCATAACTCTTACGCCTTGATTGTGCAATCTTCAATCTTTCCCTGATCGAGCGTCTGTTCTTCCACTTCTGAAGAATGTCGGTCCAAAAACATGTCGTTACTTTGTCTCATTCCAATTCAATGGTGTTCGCAGGACCGACCACACAAAGCTTCAAATGGAGGCATTTGTAAACTCGCCTGATAACTATTGTTGTAACTAAACTCAGCATAAGGCAAACACTTGTCCCATGAGGTGGAATATGCTAAGGCACATGCCCTCAACATATCCTCTAATATCTGATTGACTCTCTCAGTTTGTCCATCCGTGCATGGATGGTATCTTTATCTTGAAGTTCAAATGAGTTCTCATCGCTTCATGTAGCTTACCCCAAAATCTGGAGGTAAATTGGGTACCTATGTCTGACACTATTTTTTTTCGGTACTCCATGCAAACAAACAATTCTTGACATATAGAGTTCTGCTAACCGGTCTCCGGAATAAGTGGTCTTCACGGGTATGAAATGTGCCACTTTAGTTAAACGATCTACTATGACCCATATGGAATCATATCCACTTTGCGTTCTAGGCAATCCAGTTATGAAATCCATACCAATTTCTTCCCATTTCCATTCAGGTATCTTTAGGGGTTGTAATAGCCCTGCTGGTCTTTGGTGCATAGCTTTGACTCTTTGGCATATGTCACATATTGCAACGTATTCGGCGACTTCTCGTTTCATGCTTGGCCACCAAAATCTCTCCTTTAAATCTTGATACATTTCGCACTTCTGGATGAATTGAGTACTTGGAGTCATGGGCCTCCCAGCACTAATCGCTTCAACTCCTTTTGTTCGGCACACAAATCGCTCTTTAAACCACATAGTACCTTGTTCATCGGTTTGAAATCTTTTGCTTTGCCTTCATCCATTTTGCCCTTAATTCTTTTGATCTTATCATCATCTTTACGCCCTTCCTGATCGATCTTCGAGTAGGTCTTACTTCAAAGTTGCTAGGAATCATACGGTACCATTTCGGTTCTAATTTAAAATCCTTACACAATCTGCTGACTTGTTTCCAACGACATATTTACACTGTGGTTCTTTACGCTCAAGGCGTACGCCACCACGTTGGCTTTACCGGATGGTAGTGAATTCCCACATTATAATCCTTGATTAACTCTAACCATCTTCTTTGCCTCATATTTAGGTCAGCTTGTGTGAAGATATACTTAAGACTTTTATGATCGTTATACACTTCACATCTATTTCCGATGAGATGATGACACCATATCTTTAGTGCATGCACTCGGCACTAATTCCAAATCATGAGTCGGATAGTTCTCCTCATGTGGTCTCAATTGCCTTGATGCATAGGCAATTACCTTCCTATTTTGCATCAACACGCATCCCAATCCTCGACGCGATGCATCACAATAGATGTCAAAGTCTTGATGAGCGTCGAGTAAAACTAAATACAGTGCCGATGTTAATCTTCTATTCAACTCCTAAAACTCTTCTCACACTCGGTGTCCATAGGAATTTCCTTTCCCTTTTCAACAATTGCGTAAGAGGTCTCGCAATCGTAGAGAATCCTTCGATGAATCGACGGTAATACCCCGCCATTCCAAGGAAACTACGGATTTGGGTTACCGACTTGGGTTGTTCCCAATGTAGAACTATCTCCACTTTCTTTGGATCTACCGCAACTCCTGCTGCAGTCATTATGTGTCCAAGAAATTCAACCTTATTCTTCTAGAAATCACGTTTGCTAAATTTTGCAAACAATTGTTGCTCTCTCAACTTTTCAAGGACTAGCCTCAAATGCTCGGCGTGCTCTTCTCTCGTCTTGGAATAGATAAGGATATCATCTATGAATACGACGACGAACTTATCCAAATATTCCATAAAAACCTTATTCATTAAGTTCATGAAATATGCTGGTGCATTTGTCAAACCAAAAGACATCATTGTAAACTCGTAGTGTCCATATCTTGACGAAAATGCAGTCTTCGGAATATCCTCTGATCGGATCTTCAATTGATGGTATCCTGATCGGAGATCAATTTTGGAGAAGACTCCTGCTCCTCTCAACTGGTCAAACAAATCATCGATCCTGGGTAGCGGATACTTATTCTTTATCGTCACGTCATTGAGTGCACGATAGTCTATACACATCCTCAAACTTAGTCCTTCTTCTTGACGAATAAGGCAGTGCTCCCCATGGCGATGAACTAAGTCTTATAAATCCTTTTTCCAGTGATTCTTCAATTTGCTTCTTCATTTCCACCAATTCCTCTGTGGACATCCCGTAAGGTCTCTTAGCTATGGGAGCTGTCCACGAACCAGCTCTATCTCGAACTCGATATCTCTATCTGGCGGCATTCGGTAAATCTTAGGAAAACATCCGGATATTCATTGACTATGGAAACTTCCTCTAAGTGCAGTCTTCATCTTTGTTGACCATTAATTGTCCATCCCGCACCGGTTTTGCTTCAAACTCAATCTTCTTTCCATCCGGGCTCTCGACCGATATGACTCTTTTCCATGATCCAATCGCCTTGTGATTGGTTAACTAATCCATTCCCGAGATAACATCCAAGGTTTGGGTATTAAGGGCGATTAAGTTCGCTAGGAACTCAACTCCATTAATTATTAGTCTTACCCCGAACATCCTACTTTAGATCGGAGTTCGATCCGAGGATTGACTATGAGCACACATTTAAGATTCACTATTTCCATATCATTTTGAACAACAAAATCTCGAAATAAAAGAATGCTGAAGCTCGGAATCAAATAAAGCGGTGGCTGATCGAGTTTACTAGGAACTTACCCAATTACAACGTCCGTGGCGTTCAACTTCATCCGTTGTAATGTGGTTGACTCGGCCTCGTGCGAGTTCCTTAGGATGGAGTTGCTTTGTTGATGCCCCACGGTTCACGATTGGCGCGGGAGTCCTTGCCGGTGTGTTCCCTAGGTTAAAGCGGACCGGGGTGACACCTCCCTTCTTAGGGCAGTTGTTGGCAAAATGCCCCATTTCATTGCAATGATTGCAACGTCTTCCCACTGCCTGAGAGGTTCCTCCAGTCTGTGCCACAGTTCTGGCTGGAGTCTGAACATTCTGACTCACTGGGCGATTTGCCGGCAGTGGTGCCCTATCATTGCCTCTGGGCTGGTACCGGATGAACTGTTGAGGTGCCGTCCTCTGCCTCTGCTGGCCCTGACAACCTCCTTGTTACGCCATTCTGCGCTTCCTGTTGTCATCCAACTCTCGGCGCTTGTCCTCTAAGATAATAGCTTTGTTAACTAGCTCTTGGAAGTCAGGAAATGTGTGGGTGATCAGTCCCACCTGCAACCCTGCATTCAATCCCTTCAAGAAGCGGGATTGTCTGTCCTTATCCGTAGCCACGTCCTCCGGTGCGTAGCGTGCGGTTAGGTGAACTTGTTCGGTGTCGCCATCGATCGCCGCCTTGCTTGAGGCTCGAATTCCTCCTTTTAAGATCCATGATACCCTCGGGTACATGGTGCTCGCGGAAGGTCGAGGTGAATTCCTCCCACGTGATACTCTGTGGGTCCTCATGAGCTCTGCAGGTTTTCCCACCATTCTCGCGGTCCCTTCGAGTTGATGAGAGGCATAGAGTACCCTCTCATGTCCTACACACCGGGTAATGTGCAGACTTCCTTTCAATTGTCCTTAGCCAATCGTCCGCTTCTAGTGGATTGGCGTTACGAGAAAGTGGGTGGGCGAGTCCTCATAAACTCCGACAACCCGAGTAGGGTGTGGTCCATGGTTACCCCAGTGTTGAACATTCACAGCAGCTTGATTGGATATCTGTTGCATGGTTTGAACCATCGTGTTCATAAGTTGAGTCAGGCGATCAAGAAGGCTCCTGTGTTACGCATATCGACTGCGGCGGTTGAGGATCGGCTCTTCATTCTCGTTGTCCGCTGGTTAGCTCCACTTCACTGGCTCCAACATTTCCACGAGACCTCACCATCATTGCGCCTTCCAAGGTTAAGAGAAGAAGAAAGCATAGACAAGTAGAAGAATTCATGTGGGAAGCAGGTGTAACTTAAATTATTTAGCCACTTTATTGATATAATATAAAGCGAGACGGTTGCTCACAAGTGCCTAAGGGCAATGCAACACATACGAGACACTCACAACCAAAAACAAGTAAGCAAACATAGGAATCCATGACGACTCACACCTAATGGTGACTCTGAAGAAAAAGACGCGACTCAGACATTCGAGTCTCGACACTACACTCTACTAGACTCGATCACTCATTGAGCCAACCCGTGCGGCTTCCTCGGAGCATACACCGTGGGTGCTCGGAATCGGGCAACCGGTCTGGTGACCTCTGCGGCTGGTGCAAATGACCCCATCGACTCCATGGTCCCGGCCGCATGCTCTCCTGACCGGTGCCCCTGCTCAGCTCCTCGGATCTGGATCATGTAACTCGAATCGCTCGGGCTCGGGTCCATACAAAGCCATCTCCAACTCCTGGATCTTCTGCATGGAGTGAGCTAAGCCCTCCTGTAGCTGGATCTTTACCTCTGCGACCTCGGCGCGGGTCCTCTGCAACTCCCGGACTGTCTCGTCCAAGGCGTCCTCTTGGCGATGGCGTACCTCGCCAGTGGGTGATAGTGGCGTCCTCCTCTACAAGCTCCATCCTCTCCAAGCGATTGTCTCGACGGATGGTGACGAAAGACGGTGCCCTCCACTCTGCGGAGTAAGTGCGGGCAATCGCCGCACGCTCGACGCGCCGACTCTGGATTCGGCCTCAAAAGAAGACCTCCGACCGTGATGTAGATAGGGCGGCTCTCCTCGTTCTCTCCGAGCATACACTGTGATCTTGACATCCCAGGCGACGTCAAGTCCTGCCCGTACCACCGAAGTCCCTCGATACAGTGGTCTGTCAAAACCTCCGAGCAACTGCATCATACGCCATAACTCCGCAGCGTATCCTCCGGTGCGCTCTCCATAGGTGTGGATCATCCTCATCTGACAAAATAAACCTTGTTTAAATTAAATAGAGAATAATAAAAATTCAGCATAGGTATGAAACAAGAGAGAAGAGATAAGTCAAGATTTCATTGATATTCTTGCTCAAGTTGATTAGGTCTTTAGAAAATAGTTTTACCCTCCTAGGCACGACCAAACTAGGGTCAAGACCTACGATCGACCCGCTCGATACCACCTCTGTCGAGACCGAATGCGCAAATCCGGACCATCTGTGTATTACATGCGATCCGAGATCACGCTAGCACACACAGTCATACTGAGGTTGCACATTACAGACATTCACAAAGATATAAGAATAAATAGTGCAAACATGTATATAAATCGAGTTATGCGACCTTATGGTCTCCTTACGATAAATCACCACAGGGCTTACATTATTCAAAGTAAAGAAATAGCGGCGGAACATAAGTAAAGGGCGTGGAAGCCTTCATCTTGCCACGAGCAACCGATGGGCTTGCCCCTAGTTGTTCGTATCCTCGATGTACTCCTCCTCCCAAACCGGTGTAGTCTCCTCCACCGATGTTGGGGTTGATAAGCAAGGTGGGGTGAGTACACAAGGCACTCAACAAGTAATGCATGAATGCGATGCTATTACTACATGCAAAGCTTATTCCAAAGGGTTGGCTTAAATGGTTCTTTTGCATCAAACAACAATTTTAAACCAATATCTTAATTAGATTAAAGCATTGGAACAGTTATAAGTAATACTAATTTCTTCAAATGGTTTTTCTTCGAAGATTCTCGGCACACACCATAATAGTTCATTTTTAACACTTGGCACACAGCCACCCTTCCCATATTTTGTTTATGAAAATCTACCCCTTGACTGTAATCCCCGAGCAATGCTCAATACCGTGAGCACGGCTATTCGAATAGTTTGACACTCTGCGGAGGTTGTACACTTTACCCACAAGATCTGACCACTCACCACCACGGTGATTATGCGCAACAAAGCTTTTCAGAACTTCTACCTTAACCATAGAACCTCTCGGTATTGCCTTCACTATCACTTCCCTCACACAGGCCAAGTATAGGACCGGCCAATCACCGTTGGATGGGCACCAAGCCGTAGCAGTGCGCTCCCCATACAGATACACCCTGTGTCTTGTCACCCCGAGGTATCGGAGGAAGATATCGTAACCCTAGTCAACTAGGTATGTCCCATATCGGACATGTGGTTGTACGGGTGACTCGGATCAAAGGCATGCAAGGTGAAGTCCTTAATCGACCAAGGCAAGACTTCCAACACTCAACATGGCACACACCCCAATGTGGCACACAGACTCACATCACTCATCAACCCAAAGCCACACAGGCCCACGAATACACACGACCTCTTGCCACTTGCCCGATCTAAAACATTTCCCACCCAGTTGATTATTGTGCAACACATGCGGCAATAACTCAACATCGGTACGGAACCACACAGGTCGCTGTACCTCAATCTCATCATGTGGCATCATCACACCACTTTTCAAAATACATTCAATGACTTTAATCAGTATTGTAGCATTTTTCCGAAAGATCATTCATGATTCGTTGCAAGGCTAAGCATCTACTCACGGTCTAGCCTCCCGTGTTGGCACAATATTAACATCCAACTAATATAATCAAACTTAGGGTGACAATGATTTAGGGCATACAATTAATAATTCAAGGTGGCATAACAAAATGGGTTGATTAACTACATTATATCGAATCAATTTAAATTCATTTTAAATAAATAAGCATGCATAGTTTCAAAGCATAAACTACATTTTAAAAACCTGGGATCAAAATGATCAAAGCATCACTTGCCTTCAAAGAGTTGCTGGTCTTGTTCCGAAACTTGGTCTTGAGCGACGAATTCTTCCTCGAAACTTTCCGGCAAATTTGCGTCTACGCGTACAAACAAAATATGCAATAAATAGCTAATACAGAAGACTAAATGACCTCAAAAATTCAAATAAAATTCACCATTAAATATCTCACAATTTTATGAATTTTTAGAAATTTGAATCACCCAAATCCGAGTTAAAATGCCAAAGTTATAGTCATTTGAAGTTTGAATAAAATCAAAATACGAAAATTAAGAAAATCCGATTTTTCTGAATTATTTTTATCTGGAAATTCGCTTTTATGACGTCGACACAGCGTCATGATGACGTCAGCACAGAAATGAAATTTGGTCAAATATTTTTATATATAAAAATATTTATGGCGTCATCACGACGTCACCTCGACGCGGCACGCCGCAGGCCGCCACGTTACTCGTCTATGGTGGGATCATGGTTCGGCTCTGGTCCACCGTGGACTTGGTTCACAGAACAGTGTAGCCACGCGGCAAAATCCAGACCGTTCGCTAAAATCGACGGTCAGATCCTATGCCTACGCGGCTCGGCGACGCATCGAGCGGTCCCCTTGGATCCAACGGCCAGCGCAGCGCTGCACTCGGCGATGCCGGATATGCAATGACACGCGGCGCAATCGCAGCGGCTCGTTTGAAATCAGCGGCGAGATTGGTCACCCTTCGGTCAAAGGAAACACGCGCCGCCGCGATTGGTTGGAGGTGCGGCGCTATCACCACCGCGCGCTCAAATTTGAGCAGCGCGGATCCTAGGGCAAAACGGTCTGAACTCAACCGTTCAGATCCGATCCAACGGCTCGAGTTACGGGTGTTTACTATACATGGCGCGACGTGGCTCAATCCAACGCGTACACTAACAATCCAACGGTGAGATGTAACCAAATTACAGAGACTAGATCTAATCTCTACCGTTCAATCCGATCTAACTGCAGATCTACTCTAGAAGAACACAAAGAAAAGTGACGTGGGCGAACGAGCGTGCGATGAAGATCGAGCGGACGACGGAGCTTCGGTGAAAGCGGCGGCGCAGAAGAAAAGGTGCCGGAGTTGAGGAAGATGACGCAGCCCACGGCGCTCACGGGCTTCTCGGCGTGATGAAGTGGCTCGTTCGACGCGGCTTGGCGGAAGGATTACTCCGGTGACCTTGGCGGCGGCGGAGATAAACCGCGGGCGAAGTAAGCGACGAAAAACCGCGGCGGCACAAAGACGCACCTGGCGAGCTCGCTCGAGCGCTAGAGAGGGTCTCGGCGTGCGTGCGAGGAGTCAAAAGACGCGCGTGAAGGTCTGCGCACGACGCCATCAACGAGGACTTAAGGGCTGCCTCGGCGTGCGCGGCCCGCCGCGAAATCACGGCCATCAAAGCCCGTCTCTCGGCGATCTCGCGGGGACGAAGTGGCGTGGCGCAATCCTGCGCGTCCGTCTGGCGAAGATCGAAGGCTCACGATGCGAGCGACGTGGCGCTCTCACAGTGTTCGATCCGGATCGGACGACTTGGGCCGAGGCGCTAGGGTTTCGGCGGTTGGGCGGCGACACGCAAAGTAATGGGCTCGGCCCATTCTTATTCATCCGATTTTAAATCATTTCACATTTAAAATAATTCTAGAAATTCAATTAAATCATTTGGAGCTTTTAAAATAGCAGAAAAATCCCAGAAATTACTTTGAGATGTTTTGAATTCCATTAAAATATTTGCAATAAAACTTTGCAAAAACTTTTCCATTATTTAATTGTTTTCAAGAAAAGTCCTATATGAATAAATCCAAATAAACTTAAATAAATTCCCAAAAATTCGAAAAAATAGAAAATACTCCAAAATTTAAATTAGAGCAAAAAAATTAGGGTGTTACACGCCACCACCTCTTCGTAGCTCCCCGCCATCTCCCCGCCGTCACCTCGGAGTGCGCCGCCATCTCCCCACCGTCGCCTCGGAGTGCGTCGCATCCCCTCGACGTCGTCGCCGCCGTCGCACCCCCTCCCTACTCCATCACCGACTCTGCCCAGTGGTCGCTGCCCCCAGCTCGCTGCCTCCTCTCCCCACTCCATCGTCGGCACCGGTGACCTCCTCGCTGTTCTGTGGCTCACCGAAGGTAGGAGTGGCTTCACTTGAGACATAATGACATAATGTGTATGTTTGATTTGTGCTGTGAGACATAATGTGTATGTTTGATTTGTGCCGTGAGACATAACGTGTATGTTTGCTAGGTTTGATGTGTATGTTTGATTTGTGCCGTGAGACTTAATGTGTATATGCGCTGATTCAGAAAATATGAGCTAACACATCGACAAATGATTATACTAGCGGAATCTTTTGCAACAATATCACAGCTTTTGAAGCTTTTGATGTCTCTTAAATTGTTCAAGCTTTTGAAGTATTTGTTAGGTTAATAGTCCTGTAAGAAAAAACTTTTAGCGATTTGATTAATATTTCAGTTTTCCTCACAGTATACATGCACTAGAAAAGTGCACTGACACAACAAAATGTGATTTTAGAGAAATAAAACTTGGCATATAGGCAACCTCACTGATTTACTCCACCAATTAAAGTTAAAGTTTTAGGTTATAGGATGATTGCTTATATTTATTTTTTATCTATCTTTAGTGCTAATTCTTGCCTTTTGATGAACCATTATCTTGTTATATCACATGTCAATGCTTCAAATTTAGTATATCCTACGACCAATTCGCCTTTAGCTTAGCATGTGAATCTAGAACAATAGGAGTTTATTAGTGAAAGCATCAAGAATATTTATGTGTTGCTATTTCCATCAAAAGTTCAATACTCCTAGCTTGATGATAATATTTACCAAGTGTGACTGAGGTTGTACTCATAACTTTTTTATTCGTTGAGAAATAGATGCAGGTTCAGAGAAAAAATATGTATATATGTATGTGTAGATCTCCTGCATATGTGTATATATCTTGTTTATGTGTATGTTTATATTTGTGTTCATGGTCAAATTATTCTGGAGCATGCAGATTCAAAAAAAAGCTGTATATGTGTATGTATCCTTCAAAGATGTTTGTGTATATGGATAAAAAAAATATATGTGTACATGTTCTTTAAAGATGTGTATGTGTCTTTCAAATATATCTATTAATTTTATTTCGTTGAATTGATAAGTTCGACAATTGTTATGTATTTGTCGTTGAATTGACAAAGACCACGATGTGTCATACATTATTATTGAGTACTCCTCTTTCAATATATATTAGTCGTATTTTAATATTGAGTACTGCCTCTAAGTTTAAGCAAAAATAATATCAATTTGAACAATTTTGAGTTAAGTCCATATTAAGCCTAATCTATATATTACCATAATCTAGAAAAAGATCCTAATTAGAACTTGCTTTGCATATGAATCCAATCACAACAAAAGCCCTAAATGTTCACAAACTGCACAGATTTGATATCACTAAAGCCTTTTGGGCGGCTCATAAAACAACTCGTAGAAGAATAGTATAGCCAGCAACGTGGCTATACATAGGCTCATATGCTTTTACATCTATGTACATTCGTTATGTCTATCTTCATTTGTACGTGTCTTTCAAAAATGACCTTGTTAATTTTAAATTTTCGATAAACTTGCTAGGAATGGCCTCTGACCAGGGACAAGTGTCGGATGGAGTTGGGCCCTCAAATATGGACGAAGGAGGAAGGGGTAGCCCAAACCATAGCCCAACGTCCTATCTGAACTTGCAAGATCCTACCATGGACCAACCTGACATTACTAACGTAGGCGAGGTAAAGTTTTAGTACACTCAGGTTCCCAAAACATTGTAGGCCCAGACGACTAATAATTAAGAAGATCAAATTGCAGGCTCAGACGTCTGATCAACGAACGCAGCGCGCAAGTCGTGGTCTAAACAAGATGCCTAAGGGAATTTTTCACATAGTGAAGCTCTCGGCAGTCGGGGAACCTGCTATACCAGAATCATCATTGGGGCCGTACAGGATAACCTGCGGGGTTCTTGCTAGGGATGATGTGCCCATCAGCTATAGATCATGGATTGGCCGCGGCGGTGACCCATGGGTGGTACCCAATGACCTGAAGAACTCATTATGGGACAAGCTGAAACAAGTTTTCCAGTTCCCCCAAGGGACCGAGCTGGTTGAAAAGAAACGAGCACTCTGCATCATGTGCACAGCGTGGAAGAATTGGAAGACAGCACTAAACAAGAATTATGTGAAAAAGAATGAAACGCCGAATTTTGACACGTACCCAAAGTTAAGGGAGTTTTGGGATGAATTTGTGGCGTACAAGAGGTCTGAAGAAGCTCACATAGTAAGTCAAAGGAACAAATCAAACGCGGATAAGAATATTCACCCTCACAGACTAGGAGCAGGAGGTGCGTGAAGAAATACCAAAGATGGGAGCGGTCCGAAGAAGAACTAACCCGCAAGGGTATAATTCCTGCGATGGTCGCCTTAAGCGAACGATCGAAGCACTGGTTGCTTGGGAGGGGTGCTACTATCTCGGATGATGGCAGCTTAAGCTTTAGAAGCGATAGAGAGCAGGAAGTGCTGAGCAAAATCACAGATGCTCACATGCAGTCTTCCCAAGGATATTTCGTGCCACGAAGGGAGAATGACGAGCTAACCGTAGCCCTGGGTAACAAGGAGCATCCAGGTCGCACCAGAGGAGTTGGTTTGGTCACGTGGAAAGAGGCCTTCCCCGCAGACGCATGGTTGTACAAGCGTTCAAAGAGATTAAGAGAAGATCAACTGGAACGTCAGATAAAAGATGATGTGGTGAGAGCGTTAGAGGAACAGAGAGCGGAACTAGATAAGGCTGTGGAGCAAGCCGTACAGAAAGCTCTCAGCTCACGACCGCTACCCGTGAAAGCCACGAGCTCATCGGTCCGGTGCTCGTAAGAGCAACAAGGCGTCCTGGATTCCCGAAGAGCATGGACTGCATTTTCCTGTGGATGACATCAAAGAACGGACACCGTGCATGCTACATTTGGCCGCACATGGCATTACCATAAAGGTGGCTGAGGGCAGGGCTTGGCCATGCCAGGAGTCGCAGGTTTTGCACTGTCGCCCGATACCGCAGGGATTCGCCAGGATCGAAGTGGACAGTGTAGTCTGCCAATACCGAAAAATGGAGGTAGAGATCCCTGGCGAGGATGGAAACAAAAAACTAGGAGAAAACGTGCATGACTTCCTCGCGTGGCGCAAGAGCTTGATTAAGTTTGGCTCGGACGATGAGGGCGACGAAGATGATGATCAGCCGCACTCTCCACACGAGACCTCCGCCCTTCGCCGCCAACCGTAAAAAGTCATCTCCTCCACGGCACCAACCGAAAAAGCCCGACTCCTCGCCAAAATCAAAAGAATAGAAACATCAGAACATCTCGGCGATCGGCCTTGCCCTCGAAGAAATCTCAAACATCTGCGAACCCAGGACAATCCCAAAAGAAGTTATCAGCTGACATGATTGAAGAAGAACGGAAAAAGCATGTAAGCGCCTGCGTAACATCTCACTTTAAAAAGGTGCCATCATGTAAGAAGACTAAAGTTGATGCTGACACGCAAAAGTTTTTCTTGAGTATGGCAATAGTGCAAAAGACGGGACAGGCTTCTGAACCTTGCAAAATGTCGGACTACGAGCGCATATCCAGAAAGCAATACTTACGGGATACTCAAGTAGATGCTGCTCAACTAGATGCTCTGGTGCACGGTCTAAGGTGGAAGTTCGTTATGGGAAAACTGCTGGTTAAACCAGCTCATTTCGATAACCTTACAACACAATCAAGCAAGTAGCGTCCATCGCTGGTACATGCAAAGACTCCAACGATGGTATGGAGGCGTTCGCGATCGGATACGAGCAAGATTTCCACAATGGGGATAACATCTGCTGGGTTCTTTTCACGAGTCAGTATATGTTGTACCAACAAGATGCCTTTGGGCGTGAATATACTTAGACTATGTACTTTGTAAGTTTGTCCGTATATCGTTGAGCATTTTTGTATCGCTTAATTGAATGTCTAACTTCTTTCTTATGTAGAATGGAGATACAAACATGTAGAAGAAATAACAATGACAATCTAGCATTCCTAGATCCGGGCTCACAACGAGAAACTTGTGAACGACAATCCACGATTCGTTGAAGACTATTTATTTAATACTTTTTGAAGTCGCAATACAAAACCTCCGCATACTTTTACCCTATAACTTCAAGTACGTATCTCCTTACTTCTAATATCGTTTTACTATTTTTGCGTAACACGTACGATGTGGGAGTAATTGACTACGTTGACATATATGTGCAGGTTTCACTGGGTCCTCCTCGTCATCCAGTTAGATGCTAGAAGGATTTTTGTCTTGGACTCCAGGAGAAAACAAACTAATCTGTACCAAGACCTTTGGGACATGCTGAACAGGTAAACTCGATCGTTGCGTTATTACTCTAGCAAAATTCCATTCCATCGCATTTAAGTTTAATTACTATTCAAAATCATTCACATGGCTTTCGCACGATACTGCAAGAAAAGTGTTCGGTATCGTCCATACAGGAAAAATTTTGAAATAATAAATGACTTTCCATACATGAGGCAGGACCCCGGAAACAATTTATGTGCATACTATGTATGTACAAATATGCTTTCAATTATCATGGAGAGTGTCGGCTATAACGAAGCCATGGTACGTAATTACACATTGATGCCTTTTTTTCATTTAACAAATATCATCATTAATTAACTTCCTTTTTTCTTCAAAAACAGTGCTCCAAACTGAGAACCAATAAGTTATTCTTGTGAAATTATAGCAATTCAAGAGCAGATCGCGGATTCATTCATGATGAGATCATCAATCCAAACAATGAGTTCCACGAGTAGCCTCATCGCCCTCATTCCTTCGACCTAGACGCGTGACATGTCTACTTGACTCTTAAGATCGTAGTCCTTGCGTAATCAAAGCGAATGGGATGAGATGTAGTCGAGCTACATTAATTGTAAACAAATCATTGTAAAAACAAAATATTGTGATGCTTAATTTAATATATTTGAATTATGATTTTAACGATGCTTCATATATACATGGATATATTTGAATTATGATTTGAACGATGCTTTATATACTACATATGGACAATGTATAAACAATTGTATAAAAATATATATATTGCACAAAAAATATGCAAGCTTGTCACTGCCGGTTCTTGGAGAAAACCGGCAGTGATATGTACATATCACTGTCGGATTATGGTACAACCCGACAGTGATAGTTTGATATCACTGACGGTTTTATGTATAACCGGCAGTGATAATGATCATCACTGCCGGATTTTGGTTTGATCCGGTAGTGATAGTTCAATATCACTGCCAGTTGTAGGTAGAACCGGCAGTGATAATCCTTATCACTGTCGAATTTTGGTTTGATCCGGCAGTGATAGTCCAATATCACTACCGGTTGTAGGTAGAACCGGCAGCCGACCAATCACTGCCGGCGCCAATGACCGGCAGTGATGGGGTTTTGAAACTGGCAGTGATGTGATGTTCTGTAGTAGTGTATATTGTCTAGCATTCCTCTGTGTGACTCATCTTAGTCAATTCGTGGCAACAGGGCTACCTCATGATGATAGACATGGTGTATCACATCCCTCATATTTATAAACATCTACGTTGCTTATTCTAGATATTTGCTTCTTCATTAAGACCATTTGTTAGAAAACTAGTTTATCTCAGTTCTCTCATCAATTGATGGCAGGCAATATTTAGGGGTGCAATGAAAGGTAAACTGACACTGTCTTGCCCACGTCCACCAGAGAAGATACCCAGACTCCAGCTTCTTTTCAAGGATGTCTGAGCAAAAGAATCGCTCATCAGGTGCGCATGTGTTGGATGGACGAATATGGCACTACTACAGAATTGTCCATCAGAATCGGTTCTTTTTTGCCATTACAGTCGGTTCAAGTGGCGATACGAAGTCTTTAGATAGTGATGAGGTGGAGTTATCACAGTCGGTTTTGGCCCGATTGTGATAAAGCATCATTAGAATCGGTTCTTTCAGCGAAGCGATTGTGATGACCCTCATTAGAATCGGTTCTTCTATTGAACCGATTACGATAACATGTCATCGAATCGGTTCTTTCAAAGAAGCGACATGATGACTCATTAGAATCGGTTCTTGTGTGGAACCGATTACGATAACGTGGTTATCGTAATCGGTTCCACACAAGAACCGATTCTAATGAGGGTCATCATAATCGCTTCTTTGAAAGAACCGATTCTGATGATGGATCATCACAATCGCTTTCTTCGAAGAACCGATTGTAATGGTATGGTTATCACAATCGCTTCCGTCAAAGAACCGATTCTACTGATGTGGTCATCACAATCGCTTGCTTAAAAGAACCGATTCTGATAAGAGGTCATCAGAATCAGTTCATCTTAAGAACCGATTCTAATGATTGTGTCATCACAATCGCTCTTTTCAAAAACCGATTCGGATGAGGCGTCATCGTAATCATATATACAAGAACCGATTCCAATTATGTGGTTATCAGAATCGGTTCCACATAAGAACCGATTCTGATGACCCTCATGGTGGTGTTGCAATTTTCCATATTACCCAAAATGGCAAATATTAACAATGGGCATATATCACATTCACAATACAGAACACAAAATGCACATATCACATTCACAGAACACGAACACTTAAATTACAATACATATAGCCCATTCGTTCACAACATACAAACACAAACATGCTTAATAATCAGTACACGTGCATATATATCACATTGACATATGCAATTAATATTGTTTCCATATGGACTAGTAGGACGCTTCAAGATCTCTAAACCTACCGTCCTCCGATATAACTTCCAACCAGTACCATTGGCATAAGTGGTCTCGTAAATTGTTGAGTGCTTTGCTATCTAAGCTCTTATGGGGGATATTGATCTTCTCCAAAACATAAATGAGTGCATGAATTTAAGTTTCAAAATTTGTAAGTGAAAGGCTAAGTATGCATGTACATATACCTTAGGAAAAGGTGTGAGCCATGACCACAACCAACATGTGTTGCATGACATAGAAGCCGCACAGTCATCGCTGCCTGTTGATGACATTTGTGAAGAGAGAAAAGAAATTAACACACGAAAATTAGATGTCGGAAAAAATTAATCGTATATATGCTAGGCACTTGTACAGTGAATTTCTTATACTCCAAATCTTGCCCTTTTTCTTATCGTGTGACCCTCCTTCATCGACATAGTCAGAAACCCCTACATATATTGGAGAGATGCCATTGAGTAAAAAAATATAGTTAAATTCGTAAAGTGTTACGTTACGGTAATGTACTTACTTCGAAAGGACACTTGATCGCGTAGGCCATCGGTCTCTTCTTGATTGAGTTAAAAATGTAGACGTGTTTTTCGCTCGGACGAGGACGAGTAGAACCCAATGGTTGCTTATTAAATGGAATGTAGTGAAAGGAAATAAGTTCGCATACGGCTTAAGTGCATACGAGTAATTGAAGGGTTTGTACTACTTACTCCTCGTGGTACAGTATTACAACGAAGTCCTTCGTCGACTCAGTATGCAATACCCGCTTGACGTAGCCAACAACAAACACCGGATGTAGCCTAGCGGTGGTCGCAGACACAAGCTCGGGTCGATTTAACCCAACTTGGTTTTGATTCACACGGCTCATTTGTCTCATTGCCACGCAACTCGTGTTGATATTAGAAAACATAATGCAAAATCCTATAAAAGTCATCACTCATGATGTATGGTGCGATACTCACAGCGTCGAGGATCGTAAAGTAGAAATATCGATGGCCATTAATTGGTACACACGAAGCAGATCCTCAAAGCGGCGGGAATATCCCATTCTCGCCACGGTGGAAATGTACCCTTTTATACATCACATTGAAGTCGACTCGACGCTCTTCCTCATTCACCTTATCCATGTACCATCCATGGAGCATGCAAGTCCACCTGCCTAGATCATTTAGTTCGTTGGATGCAATCAGGGGCTTTCCATGTACGTATGCCTTAAAGTCGTAAGGGATGTCTGTGGCATGTGTTGACTTTCCTTTCTGGGCCGAAGGAGTCTTTGAGGTCAAGGTAGTTGGCTTTTCAGATACCTCATGGGGTGTTGTGGCCTTTATCAGCTTTGCCTTCTTGGCGGAAGGAGTCTCAGAGGCCTCTTGTGGTTCTATTGGTGTCGTGCTTGTCCTTTTACACGTGAGCTCTGCACTGCGTGTAGGACTCATCACGTTGGTGGGAACAGAAGCAGGAGCACGAGTAAGCACAGGTACGGTAGGAACCTACAAAGCACGCGCATATTTAACTTATTGCAGTACTACTGTAATGGTAGAGAAGATGCGGGGGATTTTTACCTTGACTAGTACGACACCCGTCGTGGGCCACTTGATGAACGACATACGTGCTTGCCCGAGAGTGCCGATATCTTCGTTGGGGAACTCGAGCACATGTGATAAGAAGTGTTCGTGGGCGTAGTCCACCGCACCCTCATGTAGCCCTTCCCAAAGGTGACCATGCACAAGTGTCCGTCTCCTTGCATGGAAATGCAACCCGCGTCAGACCTCTACAGAAATCCGTCCTCCGTCGGGTGTTGGTCGGCACTTAGCGAGGCCTACAAGATATGCGCAACTTGAGGAGAAACATTGTGGGAGTTACACTTGTAGCTTTAAGTTAGGAAAAATTAATTATTACCTTGGTTGGGGATCGGTCGATCATTTTTGAACCACACCGCTAGGTCGGGCACAGCTTCTCTACAAGAGGCGAGGCATCTGCTCGACTCGAGAGATCATCGCCATCATCTCGGCCCTCAAGCGCTCCTCACGTGCCATCATCTCCCCCTTATCTCATCTTCACGTGCCATCATCTCCCCCCTCATCTCCTCCTTGATCTCCTCCCTCAGTTGCTCCCTGAGAGTGTCCTTGAGGCGCTCTGCACGTGCCTTCCATGATCTTGATCTAGCACTCGAAGAGTCATCTTGGAAGTAGGACTTCTTCGTATGCCCGACCCTCGGCAAGCACTCGGCCCTTATGGTCGGGCTTCCGATCGCAAGCGACGGGATATCCTTCGACCCTTGGCTCGGAAGGTCCCTGCTCTTTCATTGGCTTACCTCCTCCCGCAATAAGCGATGCAATTAGATCGAAATACAACAAGCTAGGCCAACCGCAATGTACTAAGTCGGATGTCTTACGATGGCGAGACGACGCGTCTTGTGATGGCGGGGTTTGCGACTACAAGTTGCCGTCGGGGTTTTTTGTCCTCGCTAATACCCGGTTGTGTGCCGTTCCTCACATATATGGGAGTAAGGCATCGTCGTCCGAGTTCGCGCACTCCTCGGCTAGTCGCGCCCACTCGCCTTCTTCCCCTCATAGCCGCTTTGTCACAGGGTGGTGCGGTGCGTGTTGTGCCTCCGGATAGCGGTATTCCTCTCTCTTAGCCGCTCTGCCTCGGCGTACCCTTCATCGTCATGAACTCCTCCCAAACATCTGTAACGAACGGATACCTCTCGAATGGTGTATGACCTTTTAGTACGTACTCACTGTGCATGAGGACCCTGAAGTGCCTCAAGGCCACACCCATCCTCTTCAAGGCGTACCGCCTCGCGTTGCATTCATCTTCCTCCTCTATAATCCATTTTCCCTTAACCTCGTCCCACAACCGATTCTTCTGCTCGGCGCTACACTGACTTCCTTCCTCCAATCCTTAATCGTTATTGGCACTCTCTCTCTCACCAATTGACCGAGGAATGAACGGTATCGCCCCTTGTACTTGGGAGGGCCTGTACAGACCCCCGTGGCATTGAAGTGGAGAACCTGCGGTGTTCTCCCTGTGGCCCCTGTGTTCGGTCCTCGGGCCTTCCTCACCTTACTCGGCCTCTCAACATTTGGAACTTGGCTAGGCCCCTGAGCACCTTCTACTGCATCAGCGAGGAGCCGATGCTCTCTAATTGTGACATTTTGAGTTTTCTTATCTAATAAGATCATATATTTGACATGAGAGAAAGCAATTCGTACCTATTTTGTGAACTTGACAATAAATCATGTAAAGCAATAGCTGAATAGATAAGTAATAAGATGTAAAACCGACACCGAAACCGACAATAAATTTGAACTAAGAAATGTTTGCAAAAATAACCACAAGCAAGTAGATGTAAAGTGAACATGGTAATTTAAGCATTCTGGAACATATATCCATGTCTTACTTATCAAACATTTACTTGTTGATTAATCAGCTTAACATTTTATTTTCTTGTTGTATGTCAACAGACTGCAACTACCAAAGTTCACCAAATGCATCAATTAGTAAATCATCCAAACGAAGGACTAGACAAATGACATATTGTGGCTGTGAACTAAATTTAACTCTCTTATGTGAAGGCTTACAAGGATGCCAACAATGAAATAACAATTTTAATGAGAAGTGCAAGGAAGAGAGGACTCACATCGCAAAATAGCTTCGAAAACTAAAGAAGGTAACCAGCGAGAAAAATAGTTGCTAACTACTTGGTACTACTTAGTTCATACATGTTTATAGTTGCTAACTCACATACATGTTTATAGTTGCTAACCAACGAGATCGAATACACATTGAAGTTTGCCCAGTTACCCGAGTAATGCTATATCTACCTAGCCTTAAGATTAACGACTTTCGGCAAAATGTGAAAGCCACAGGTTGAGAACAACAAAGACAACTCGCGAAATTGTGCCATCCATCTGTCGCGATGATTGTATTCACATACAAGACAAAGGATTCAACGTAAAACCTGATTGTATTTAGTGAGACACTCTCCACGGCAAGGCACCGGCTTTGATCTGTCGGTGCAAAGACCAACAGCGGTCGGCAATGAAAGTGTCGTCGGTGTCTGCATGTACACAAAATGATGAACTACCCGTGGAGTGAAAGAATCCGAAGGCAAATACTATATGTGCAAGCAAATGGCTCTTGCAATCTTATGTGCCTACAACCTGCTAGTAGTTCAATTCAAATGTTGCTCAACATCCAGTGAATTCAAGTACTAAATGGATTGACTATTCGTATGACACTTGCAGATTCGTACCAACAATAAGCTCTGTTGTAACAGTAGTATAATTCAATCAGTTAGGCCTAACCTTTGTGTAATCTCAGATCCTCATATTGATGCAAGAAACATGGGATCGCACTTACTATAGATAGTAAGAACAAAACTAAGCATTTTGTTACGTAAGGGTGAGAAAAAAGTACCTTCCGACTAGTATTCTTCTTGACACCTTTTAATTGGATCCGCAGCTAATTCAGGCAACCGAATGGAATTCTGAATGTTTGAAGCAATAGAAAATAGACGGCCACCTCCACGAGGGCAACACCGGCTGCAACGATGAGCTCCACAGGGGCAACGATGAGAAATGTTTGCAAAAGAAGCACAAGCAAGTAGATTTTACTTCAGGATGATGACAAATAGCCAAAGGAGTGATACATGAAAGTATATTAAAAGTTGTGTGAAAAAAGTATACAAGGAACAACGCAAAGTTACTCCTTCCTTCTAACATTTGAAGGTGCCTTATTTTTTTGTAGCCTATCTTTGATCAGCTATCTATAATCATGGCAAACTAAAAGGCCTATTCAGAACTAATCTAGCAGTTTATCTAAAAACCATTTACCATTTGAAGAAAGAAAGAACATTGTATATATGCATGTAGGGCTGAGATGATACCTAACACATTGGCATGACTGATTGCAGGAAAGAAATGTAAGAGGAAAAGGAACCAAATTGGCATGAGGTTGACCATGTATGAGTATTAGTTTGTAATAAATTGTTTCCATTCATGGGTCAGTGTTTACTGAAATTGATTCAACAAACATCGATGACTAGATTTTAAATGCACTCATAATGCACCAACATGGACCACATTTGATGTCCATACAAATGTCCATAAAAGGTTCACAGATATTCCAAAGAAGCTAGGAAGGCATTTGCATTTGCAGTTGCTATTACTTGGGCACAATCAACCAAAAGCGAATCATATGCATGGCAATTCACCAATACTTCGCAAGCATACAGAGATAATAATTCACCCTGTTAATGGTGATTGGGCATTTGTGCATCCAAACATACAGAGATAATACTTCGCAAGCAACAAGGCACCACGAAAGTTCATCCTACTCACATCTCACTTCACAATCGAAATTGCACGATAATTGCACTAATTTGGTTGATTTTTACCTCGAGGATGACGGCACACCAGATGATGAGCTCACGGGAGGAGGCCGCCGTGGGGAGCAAGCGAGGAGGCCAGCGAGGGGAGGAGGTTGCCGGGCGGCGGGCGGCGCAGGCGGCGACGACGTCGGGTGGGTGGTATTGGGCGTGGGGCGTGGGGCGGGCGACGGGCGTGGCGGCAGCGGCCGTCGGCGTCGGCGAGGCGTCGGGCGTCGGCGGCGGAGTCGGGCCGAGGCGGCGGGCGTCGAGCCGGCGGTGGGCCGGGCGCGAGGCGTCGGGTGGGTCGCTGCGTCGGCGTCGGCGAGCGTGGCGATGGGCGACGGACCGAGGAGGCGAGGCGTCGGCGGTGGCGGGCGTCGGGCGAGCGACGGGCGGCGGGGTCGGCGCTGCGTCGGGCTTGGGGCAAGGCGTGGCGGCGGCGGCGAAGCGCGAGTTCGCGTGCACCGCTAGGGTTAAGACGATGTATGTAGCGCCCAAATAGGCTATGCAATCATCAGTATCAGTTTATAAAGAAAACCGACACAACAGTCTATATTCATCCGTATCGGTTTATTTAATAAAACCGACACGGATAAGATTAGTCGTCTGTATCGCTTTTAAATACAAAAACCGACACTGATAATGGATATATCCGTATCGTTTTTCGAATAAAACCGACACTGTTGTATCTAAATATATCTGTATCACTTTTTTAAAGAAAACCGACACTGGTGTCTATAATCATCAGTATCGGTTTTTTAATAGAACCGACACGGATAAGCTCAATATCTGTATCGCTTTTTCAAATAAAACCGACACAGATGTGCATATTCATCCGTATCGCTTTTTTGAATAAAACCGACACTGATGTACCTCAATATGTATCTGTATCACTTTTTCAAAGAAAACCGACACTGATGTGCATAGTCATCCGTATCGCTTTTTTGAATAAAACCGACACTGATGTAGTTCATTGCACTGTTTCCTTTCCAGACAAACCATGAAGTCTAAATTTTCAGAATTAGATCAAAGAGTGAAAAACTTTTGCAAATATCGTTGGAATTATTTAAATTTTTCCAGATATATACTTTGAGATACTACAAATCTTTTCAAAAAAGAATTTTTGCAAAAGAGAGTTAGCATTGGAAAAAGATGCCAAAATTCACTTTCCAAAAATGATTTCATATAGTTTAGCCTCATTTCTGTGTCTCAGAATTATATAGATTGTACATCGCATCGAGATTACACTATATGTAATTGCTGGACAATAGCTCCATATATGGTCCAGTACACTTTCCTTATTGTGGCATTGCTTACTAATAATAAACTTTATCACCTATCTGCAAGTTCTGAATTTTCATCATTTCATCAGAGAGAGAGAGAGAGAGAAAATGCCATAACTTTTTCAGTACATTGTTCAAATTATTAGGAATTTTGCGAAAATTTGTGCGTAAAGCGTAGAAAAGTCAAAACTTTTTCAAATTACTCCGGAATTGCACGATAATTTCCATAAATGATGATTCGACTATTTGCAAGCAATTCACCATGGATTTTTACTTTGAGCATTGTAAACTATTTCACATACATAATACAACAATGTGATTAACAACAAACATTATAATAGTCCATTTATTTACAATCGCCCTTCATGATGATCTACTCGCATGTAATTGGCTCCATGTGTGTCGTCATCCCCACTAAGACAGCCCCATCGCAAATGAAGGTATCTCATCGAATTGGTTATACTCTTCTTCGTCTACAACATCTTCAACTCCTACGATCCATCTCTTGCCATGAAGAACGATGTGCAACCTCGGATTGGCGGATCACGCACGTAGAAGACTTGAGTTGTTTGCTTCGCAGGGACGAATGGGTCATCTTTGTAGGCGAGTCTGCTGAGATCCGCAATAGTAAAGCCTCTCTTGTCGACCTTCACTCCATGTGGAAGTCCTACCCACTTACATCGGAACAATGGAACTTGGTATATTCCGTAATCGAGCTCCCAAATTTCTTCGATCAACCCATAGTAGGAGTTCATTGTGGTTGGAGAGACTCTTTTAGAGATGATAATCGAGAAAGCATTTATGCACACACCACTGCTTTGGACAAGACTCTTGGAATCTTGACTCTCGATGTAAAAGATGTAACCATTAATATCGTATCCTGCCATGTCTGTACATTAAATCTTGGTTCGTCAGCCAACCATTTTACGTTCTCACTAAAGGAGACCTCCGCTTTTTCTTTGAACCATGTGAGGAATCGATCGTTGTGTTCTTGTGCGATGGAGAGGTCATCCATTTGTGGATTCTCTTCCCGTAATATCAACTTATGCTGCTCGATGTATGGACGAACTTCTGCGCTGTTCTGCAAGACTGTCAAATGCGCTTTGCAATACATATCAAACCTCGAACTCATTAGTTTGGACCCAATGGTTCCTTTACCAGCAAGTCTGCCCTCGTGACGAGATACAGGAACACCGATTGCTTGTCTTTTACCTAGGTAGTCCACACAGAACTCAATAACCTCTTCAGTCCCATAACCTTCAACAATACTACCCTCAGGCTTCGACCGATTCCTCACGTAGGACTTTAATATACCCATGTACCTCTCGAACGGATACATGTAACGTAGGAAAGCGGGCCCACATATCTTAATCTCTCTGACAAGGTGGACCATTACGTCGAAGAACGACGGTGGGAAATGCATCTCAAGCTGACACAGAGTCTGCACCACCTCACTCTGTAGGTTGTCTAGCATATCGGGGTCAATAACTTTGCAGGAGATCGCATTGAAGAAAAAACACAACTTTGTGATTGCCAACCCGACATCCTCTGCGTAATATTTGGATTGCAACTCGGAGCATTTGGGTCATCAATACATGACAGTCGTGGGACTTCATGCCCAACAACTTCAAATCATCCATGGACAGAAGCTTCTTAATGTTTGCGGAGTAGCTAGATGGAACTTTAATACCTTGGAGACTTTTGCAGAGATCTTCTTTCTCCTTCTTGGACAGGGTGTAGCATGCAGCGGGGATGTACGGACCTTTTCCATCCTCCTCTATCACTACAAGCCTTGGCCTGATTCCAATGTAGGCCATGTCACGACGAGCATTCACACCATCCTTGGTCTTCCCAGGTATGTTCAGCAGGATACCAACCAAATTATCGCAGATATTCTTTTCAACATGCATGACATCAATACAATGTCGGACATCTAACTCCTTCCAGTACGGTAAGTCCCAAAATATTGACCTCTTCTTCCAAATTGTCCTTGGACGAACAGATTTACTGGCTCTTTCCAGATTGAACATCGATATCCTCTACACGTGAATATACTTGCCTTCCACTCATGGGCTGCGGTGCGAGCGGACTTCCCTCTTCCCATCAAATTTGTCATCCATCTTACAAGATCGATGACTTGAGGTAGAAACCTACAGTGACCCATATACATAGTTTTTCTGGAATTTGGCAGCCATAGACTCTCAGTCTCCTCTTCACAAATAGGACACGCTTTGGCTCCTTTCGTACTATAACCCGCCAAATTACCAAGAGCCGGGAAATCATTTATGGTGCAAAATACCATAGCCCGTAGGGTGAAATGCTCTCTTTTGTACGCATCCCACACCACGACACCCTCATTCCACAATTTTACCAAGTCCTCGATCAGTGGTGCAAGGTACACATCAATATCATTTCCCGGCTGTTTGGGTCCCGAGATTAGTAATGACATCATGATATACTTCCGCTTCATACACAACCAAGGAGAGAGGTTGTAGATACACAACAGAACTGGCCAGGTGCTGTGACGACTGCTCATGTTACCAAATGGATTCATTCCATCGGTACTCAACCCAAATCTTATGTTCCTCATTTCGGCACCAAACTCCTCATGTTTCCAATCGATGTTTCTCCATTGAGCCGAATCAGCAGGGTGTCTCAGATTGCCATCTTCCTTTCGAGTTTCATAATGCCAACGCAACAATTTTGCCTCTCTGGGATTTGCAAACAACCGCTCCAGACGGGGAATGATGGGCAAGTACCACAAAACCTTGGCCGGTGCACCTTTAGTGACCTCTTCACCGTCGTTGCCCCGACTCTTACGCTTCTTGTCATTACGCTTCTCCTTTTGTTTGTACCGGGCACACCGCAAACCGGACACACGTCAGCCTCGATGTGCGTTACGGTACAAAATGCAATCATTCGGACATGCATGTATCCTTTCTATTTCCATTCCCATGGGACATAGTAGCTTCTTTGCTTCATAAATGCTTGTTGGCAACTGGTTTCCCTCCGGAAGCAGATCCGATAGAAGAACTAGAAGTGCATTGAAACTTGTATCTGTCCAACGGTGTTTTGCCTTCAGTTCGAACAATGCAAGGACCGAACCCAACTTGGTGTATTCCGCTTTGCAACCTGTGAACAGCGGTTTGGCATCGTCTTCCATCAAGATTTTAAACTTTTCAAACTCTCTTTCCGTGTAATTACCCTCCACATCCCGCAACATTTGCTCCAAATTATCCTCCTCAAACATATCAAGCTGCAACTCGTCATCCGGTTCCACTGTGTCTTCGTTGCATACCGGAAGGGTACTACCTGCCTCCCCGTGATGGATCCAACATGTGTAATTCCTCACGAAGCCACGTCGAATCAGGTGGTCCTCAATTTGAGCTGAGTTGCTAAATCTCCTCAGATTGGTGCAATCAATGCAAGGACAATATATGAAGTTTAAACCCCTCCTCACCATATCCACTTCTGCAATTTTTTTGAACTCCTTAACACTCTATGAAATTCAGCACTCACACGGCTTTTCTGATACATCCATTCCTCACGGTCCATCTGCAATTAAATTTCGCACAATAAATTAAGGAGAAACTAGAGCGACAACTAGCTAGCTATTTTAAATATTGAGACATCATTTCAATTAATATTACCTTTGCAAAATAGAGGACAGTTCCAAGATATATAAATGTACTCCCGATCGATACCTAGCTTCTTCCACGTTTAGAGCTTCCAATTCCTTAGATAGGAGTCATAAATTTTTAAAATCAACAATGATATCAAATAATCTAATTATATAGCTAGTGCAAGAGCTTGCAAATCTTTTACTACAACGAAACAAAACAAGGGTACCAACGATGACACCTAATCTCTAAATAGGTTAGGTCCTAATCCTATTCGAGGATATGTGGTTGGGCAAGTTCTAAGCCGTTGTACAACTCAAAGAAAATTTGCAACATCTCCCCACTGCTCTCCATATACACGCCTCGACAACAGGTCAAGAGGGTGTGCATATGGAGAACACCGAGACGCTACGAAATCTACTCTGCTTGTACAACACTCAGAACTTGCCCAACCACATATCTTCAACTAATCCAAAAGCGTGGACAATTCGAGAATGCTCGCTATAAATATGCCATTTCATTCGGCATATTTGTAAATAAGCATCCTCGAGCGGAGACGAGGTTCATAACCTAAACTCTAACATTTATCACAAGATAGCAACAATAATTCCATATTAACATGAGAGCACTATAATAATTAAATAGATGTGTGCTTATCAAATAAAGAGTGTGAAATCTGAAGGCACGTACACAATTCCAGTGCAACCTAAACTTTATTCACGACATATCGAAATTACCTAGTGCAAAATTGAAGGGGTTTAAAGAATTGCCCACATTTTGAAGAAAACCGCAAATGAGGGCAAAAAGAGGGGAATCTCCTCAAGATAGGGTTTCAAATTTGCCCTCTTAATACCCACCCATGAGGACTTCAAATTTTCTCACCCAAGTATTGCTTTGAACCACACAATATGAGATGTTTTCTCGGGTGGCGACGAAGAAATCTCCTCTGGAGCAACAACAGAGAAGAGTTCAGCTCGAGTGCTATATATGACCTAGCGAGGCACATCAGAATCGGTTCTTTTCAAAAAGCGATAGTGATGTGAACGCTCATCACTATCGGTTCTTTTTATAGAAGCGATAGTGATGAGCACGTGGACATCAGAATCGATTCTTTTAGAGAAGCGATAGTGATGTGCACAGTCATCACTATCGCTTCTATAAAAAGAACCGATAGTGATGATCACGTGCACATCACTATCGCTTCTCTAAAAGAACCGATAGTGATGTGCATAGTCATCACTATCGGTTCTTTTGATAGAAGTGATAGTGATGATCACGTGCACATCAGTATCACTTCTTTTCTTAGAACCGATAGTGATGTATATGCACATCACTATCGCTTTTATCAAAGGAACCGATAGTGATGTGGATGTGATCATCACTATCACTTCGTTTGTTGGAACCGATAGTGATGACCATTCACATCTCTATCGTTTTTTAGTTTAGAACCGATAGTGATATGCCCAATGTTACATCACAATCAGTTATAATCTTAGAACCGATAGTGATTATTACTAACACCTCTCCGAAGTTATTTATCACAATCGTTTTTTCGTAAAAACTTAAGAACCGATACGGATAAAGCGATAGTGATGTGTCGTTCTGTAGTAGTCACTACTATAGAATGGTACATCACTATCGCTTCATCTGTGTCGGTTCTTAAGTTTTTTGGAAGAAATGATTGTGATAGATGACTTAGGAGAGGCATTAATCATAATCACTATCGGTTCTCAGGTTAGAAGTGATAGTGATGTAGCACTGGGAACATTACAATCGGTTCTTATGCGAGAAGTGATAGTGATGTGCATTATCATCACTATCGGTTTTCATATAAGAAGCGATAGTGATAAGCACGTACACATCACTATCGCTTCTCACAAAAGAACCGATAGTGATGAGCACGTGCTTATCACTATCGGTTCTTTTGTGAGAAGCGATAGTGATGTGTACGTGCTTATCACTATCGCTTCTTAAATAAGAACCGATAGTGATGTGTACGTGCTCATCACTATCGCTTTTTATGTGGGAACCGATTGTAATGACTATGATAATCACTATCGCTTGTCTTGTAAGAACCGACTGTGATGTGCATGATCACATCACTATCGCTTTTTATATGAGAACCGATAGTGATGTACCTCGTTAGGTCATTTATACCACTCGAACTGGACTCTTCTCTGTTATTGTTCCAGAGGAGGTTTCTCCACCGCCACCAGAAAAAATAGCTTATATTCTGTGGTTGGAAGCAATACTTGGGTGAGAAGATTTGAAATCCTCAAGGGTGGGTGTTAAGAGGGTAAATTTGAAGCCCTAACTTGAGGAGATTTCCCCTCATTTTGCATAATTTATGGTTTTCTTCAAAATGTGAGCATTCCTTCAAACCCCTTTAATTTTGCACTATGTAATTTTGATATGTCGCAAGAAAGTTTAGATTGCACTGGTATTGTGTATATCCTATCGATTTCACACTTTATTCACAAGCATGTACACATGTATTTAATTATCTTAATTTGTAGTGCTTTGATGTTAATATGAAATTATTATTGCTGTCACCGATGAATGCTAGAGTTTAGGGTGCGAACCTACGCCTCCGCTCGAGGATGCTTGTTTATAAATATACCGAACGAAATGGCATATTTATAAGCGGCAGCCTCAATTGTCCACGTTTGATAGCTGAGGATATGTGCTTCGTGCAAGTTCCTGAGCTATGTTGTACAACTGCAGAGTAGAGATTTCGATAGCGTATCCCTGGTATTCTCCAGATACACACCCCTCTTGACCTTTTGTCGAGACCTGTATATGGAGAATAGCGGGGAGATGCTGCCGAAATTTTCTCTAGAGTTGTACAACGGCTTAGGAACTTGTCGGAACCACATATCCTCGAATGGGATTAGGACCAAACCTATTTAGAGATTAGGAGTCATCGTTGGTACCCTTGTATTGTTTCGTTGTAGTCAAAAGATCTGTAGGCTACTGCACTATATAATTAGATTGTTTGATATCATTGTTCATGTTAAAAATGTATGTCTCTTATCTAGGAAATTGGAAGCTCTAAACCAGGGAAGAATCTAGGTATCGATCGGGAGTACATATTTCATATATGTTGCAGGAAATTGTCATCTATTTTGCAAAGGTAATATTAACTGAAATGATGTCTCAATATTTCAAATAACTAGCTTGTTGTATCGCTCGCTTTGTGCATAATTTATGTGAGACCCGCTCGATGAGCAGAACTCCATGTGATTCTTGTGCTATTCCTGGATCAAGAGCTAGCACTCACATGTTTACAACATTCGTACCAAAATCATACACGCAACAAATAGAAGATTTTACATAATCGAAATAATTATACTGAGTTCAAGATACAAATTTAAAGCATTTTAACAAATGAAACTAAAGCGAAACCAAAAGGAACTAAAACTCCAAACGGCCTTGCGGTTGCCCACTAAACCCTCGAGCAATCGACTAGGCAACCTAGAAGAGACTATCGTCAAAACCCCGAGACACGCACGAAAGAACGCGTCGTCCGGCATTGCATGATCTTCTTCCTCCGAGACAGCGGATGCAAGATTGAGTACATTGGTACTCAACAAGACTTATATTGGTTCACGGATGCATTTAAGTAATTATGCAAAGTTGAGCAAATGACGAGCTATGGTTATTTTGCGATTGAATGAAAACATTAAAGTAAATAAGCATAATAGATTGCAACATTCGCATTTTAATAAAAGTAATTGAAAGACGAAATTGTAAGCAAATATTCCAGATTTTCAACCCACTACCCGATCAATAAAAACCCCGTGTCAATCCTTTGACACAAAAGTTGGTTGTAAAGCAGTTTCTCAAAACCCCAACCCATTTTGAAATCACCAAAACTCTAGCATTGGGAGGATTTTCCCAAGTGCCCATTACACAAGCGCGCTAATCGATCGATTTTTCACTCTGCAGAGGTGTACACTTTACCCACAAGGAATGATCAACCTCGTTCGCCAGGCCAGTTAACACACTTCCTTCGGTGTGTCGGCAAGGAGATCATACAAAGCTGTTACATTATTTAGATATGGCTTTACACCAGCCCGGGACGTTAACCCTCGCCATGAAAACAGAAACACTCACCCAAAACGTGGATCCTTTTACAACACACCCAACACCACGTTTCTATCCACGGCAAGGCGTACACCGTTGCATTAGTAAGTAGACCCCCTACAGACAGACCGAACCGGAATGCCTGTGCAATCTCCCGCCTTCCTTAGATGCAAAGCCAAATCTAAACAACTTATTAAGCTAAGACCCGCCCATACAAGCCCTTGTGGTTGCACGAAACATGGTTCTACAACATCCCATTTGCTCGGTCCTTAGTCTGACACGGGCGATACTCCACCCTAGCTACGTGCAAATCCTTTTGCACAACCGGCTAGCGCCAAATAACCACCCGCGTCAAAACATAGTTTTGTTTGAGGGTTTTTAGCAAATTATCATCAACCATTTCCCAAAAGATCATATGACAGTTGAAAAGACTGAAAATACCAACGAGAGACTTAAGCAGGAATATTATTATGCTAGCGGTTATACCCAAACATGACATTAAGTGTGTCTAGCTCAATCTAAGGTTTACAAGGTTCACAAGTTCATACAGATTGAGACAAACCATAATTTACAGGATTAGCTACAGTTCTAACCCAAAATAGCACTTTTAGGGGGAATTATCCGGATGCACTGTACATAAGCAAAAACAACATATAGTAGGTGAATTATCAGGCTCAACGTGATCAAGGAGTTGCTTGCCTTGCAAATCACTGTCAGGAATAAAATCCGGATCTGCAGAGCAGTCTTCTTCTTCTTGATGATGTCGGTCTCTACTGTTGCAAATAAGAAGAAAAAGAGAATATCAAGAAACTCCAAATGGCAAAAGAAAATGCAGACGGATAAGCAGTAAACACAATTCGAATCAAACAGTAAATCTGCTATTCGTGAAATATTCGAATTTAAACATCGAATTATAGATGCTAAAATTATTTGAAATGAAATGATTGTTCATTAGCTACTTTGGAAGATGCAACACTCAAAGAAACAGAGCCCTCTCTGTTTTTCTCAAACTTTCCAAGAAGATAGCACTTGAAAAACTATATCATCTAGGGTTATAAACCTAACAAGATTGATGTCCATTAACTACAGAAATTAGAGTTTAAGCCTTGAATTAGCTAGATCATACTTTAATTATCAAATCCAACAACTTCTTTTAACTTTTAGGGTTTGGATGAAACTTGAAAACTATTGCTGAAAATGCTTGGTTGAACTCTAGACTGAGCTACAAAACTGGCTAAGGAAAGAGGGCTAAATCATATCACTTAAGGTTATTACACTTATGAAAACTAAGTGAACCAAAGCTCTAAAACAGAATATTTTTCTGGAATCTGACAGAACAAAATTTGGTTATCATTTCTACTCTATTCTTCCAAAAATTCTTACTTGGATGAGTTATTTTACACATGGTTGAAAAAGCTTGATTGCTTCAATCATTCAGCAAAACATAAAAGAATAGACTCATTCGCTTAACTTGTTTTGCATACAAACCTTAACAAAATGTCATTCTCTTCGCAGAATCTACTAGATTATACTTTGTGAAGTACTTCTATACCATTTTTACATTCTTCCTTATTCATATAATCCATTTTATCATATGTTGAAAAGGGCTATATGAACATAAAAACTAACTTATATCCTTTCAATTTTTCATTTTCATTCATTACTAAACTATTCAACATCTTTCATCCATTTTCTTCCTGAAATCAGGGCATGATTTTAAAAACATTTTAAAAGTGAATTTGAGTTATTTTGAACTTGTTCATAGCCAATTACATCTATTTTGGTTATAACTAGTATTGTTTTTCTTAATTGAACAACTATCACAAATACTTTTCCCTAAGTATTTTCACATGAGCAACTCCCCATGATACATACCTCAATAGAATGAATTTTTAAACATTCAAACTTTAATCTTATCTTTCATTTACTCAATTTCATTTTTCATGCTTAATATTCATTTTTAAGCAAACATGATATATAATAAGGTATCATGGGAACATTTTGTTTATTTGGAATGCTCATAACTCAGAGACTCAACAAAAATTTACTTTTCTTTAATTGGGTCATCCCAAAAATATTTTATTCATAACACCTATTTACACTTAAGCTTCTCTTTAATTTTTCCTAAAATCACATTTTACTCATCTACAGAAATTTTATATATTCAGAAACTACAGAATTTTATACGAATTTAGAAATTAGTTTCACTCAATTTGGCGGATGATTCAAAAGTTACAAGCGTTTGAATTTTGGCGGTTTAAAAATCAATCGAAATTGCAAAATCGCTTTCAATCGAGAAAGCGGTTTTTCTTTGCGCGCTAAAAACAAGTTTAAAACCGAAGGCTCGCTGACATCCGGTCCCACGGTCGGTGACCGAGCAGGGCACCTCGGACCTTCGCTCGCCGGCCGTGAACTAGCTCAGCTAACGGCGAGCGGGCACGGTTCTAGCTTCACCGTGCCAAGATGAATCTAGGGTGGTGCTACTTGGCGAGAGGCGGCGGAAAGATGGCCGCCACCGTGAAGGTCGGGCGGCGCCATGGCCGCGACGGCGAAAGCTTGCTAGAGGCTACGATTCGGCGGCCTAGGGTTTGTCTAGCTACTGATGGAGCAAGGGATGAAGACTCACCGATATCTGGTCGGAGATGGGCTGGAATGGCTTGCCACCGCGCGCGGCCGTGAGGAAGAAGAGCGCGATCTTGGCGGCGCTACGAGCAAAAAGAAGCCAAACTAGCGTGTGATCGGTAAACACAGGACACTAAGGATGCTTGGGTGGAATCGATTCGATGGATTGAGGAGAACTCACCCGATTCCACGCTTTCCCCCTTTCGGTTCCTGCGGACGAGCGGGAAGATGGCGCCTCGGGCTCCCAGCTCGATTAAGTGGAAAAGAGAGGAGCGGCGAGAAGTGCGACGCGAGGGCAAGGCATAAAGCCAAGTGAGGTTGATCGCATTCGCGGTTTGGGCGCACTACTCGGTCGGCTTCTTACATACCGGCGCGACTGCGGCGCTGCCGTCTCTCAACGCGGCTCGACCACGATTGACCAAGCACAGGCGTGGGGAAGACTCCTCGCGGCGTGGAGGCCATCGCTGCGGCCGGACGGGGCGGTGATGAATCGGACGCGAAGGACGGCGGTGTCGGCGACTCACCTCGGCGGGGAGAAGAAAGGAAGGAAAATCGCGATCCGAGGCTGTGGGTGGGGCCAGGGCCCAGCAGCGAGACAGCCTCACCTCGGTGACCAGCGCGTCAACGCTTCAACAGGACCGGGCCCACATGTCAGCGAGATAACCGATTTTAATGTGATAAGACAGAACGGGAATTCTCTAGATTTCGCATTGGTTTAAGCTCTAAACTAATTCCAAATTTTTCCAAACTTTTTGACTAAGTATTACTGATAGTCACACGTCTACTGGAAAATTTTGAGACAAAAACTCATTTTGGGAAATTTATTAAAATTCTGACACTGTACCCTGGTTCTAAACTTTGATTTCGGTTTTTGATTTAATTACAGGTCCAATTTCTAGGATTTATTTTTGAAACTTTTTGGAGAGTTTCCAACCCTTATAATTGGACAACTATAAAATTTTAAAATCAAAAACATGAGCCATTATTTTATAAAAATTCTGACAATCATGTTCCTTACATTTTGGACCCACTGTATTTGAATTTTTCAAAGGCTTATTTTAAATCATTTAATTATAAAAATTTTACCAGTGATGCATCATATCTCCAAGGATTTATATAAATTTCCTTGGATTTTCTTGACATTAATTATTTTTCTTTCCACTTTTTGATTCACTGTTTTTAGTCAAAAAGTAGATACATATTTTATTTAACTTACCCCTAACTTTATAAAAATTCTAGTTACTGGTCAAACATTATGACCAGCTCAAATAGGACTCATGATAAAATTTTCTAAATTTTATTTTCATCTTTTTACTTTTTTCTTTGCTTTTCCCTTTTTATTTAATCTGTTCCCATAACACAAAATCTAAGAAATTCTAATTGGAGCAAATAATACCTAGAATTTCAAAACCACTATATTAAGATTTAAATTGTTTATTTTCCACTGTTCCAAACTTTCAGGTCGTTACAATTTATTGGGTGAAGTTTAATTGCAGATGAACCGTAAGGAATGGATGTATGCAAAAAGTCGTGTGAGTGTTGAATTTCAGAGGGGTGTTAAGGAGTTCAAAAAATTGCGAAGAGGACATGGTGAGGAGGGTGTAAACTTCATATATTGTCCTTGCATTGATTGCACCAATCGAGAAGATTTAACAACTCGGCTCAAATTAAGGACCACGATTCGGCGTGGCCGTGAGGAATTACGTGTTGGATCCATCACGGGAGACAGGTAGTACCTCTTTGGTATGCAATGAAGACACTGTGGAACCGGATGATGAGTTGCAATTTGATATGTTTGAGGAGGAGAATTTGGAGCAAATGTTGCGGGATGTGGAGGTAATTACGAAAGAGAGTTTGGAAAGTTTAAAAGCGATGGAATACGATGCGAAACCACTGTTCACGGGTTGCAAAGCGAGAATACACTAAGTTAGGTTCGGTCCTTGCATTGTTCGAATGAAGGCAAAACACCGTTGGACGGATACAAGTTTTAATGCACTTCTAGTTCTTCTATCGGATCCGCTTCGGAGAAACGAGTTGCCAACAAGCATTTATGAAGCGAAGAAGCTACTATGTCCCATGGGAATGGAAATAGAAAGGATACATGCATGTCCAAATGATTGCATCTTGTCTTTAACGCACATCGAGCTGCACATTTGTCCGGTTTGCGGTGTGCCTCGGTACAAACAAAAGGAGAAGCGTAACGACAAGAAGCGTAAGAGCGAGAACGAGGGTGAAGAGGTCACTAAAGGTGCACCGCCAAGGTATTGTCGTACTTGCCCATCATTCCCGTCTGGAAAGGTTGTTTGCAAATCCTAGAAAGCAAAATTGTTGCGTTGGCATTATGAGTCTCGAAAGGAAGATGGCAAGCTGAGACACCCTGCTAATTCGGCTCAATGGAGAAACATCGATTGGAAACATGAGGAGTTTGGTGCCGAAATGAGGAACATAAGATTTGGATTGAGTACCGATGGAATGAATCCATTTGGTAACATGAGCAGTTGTCACAGCACGTGGCCAGTTCTGTTGTGTATCTACAACCTCCCTCCTTGGTTGTGCATGAAGCGGAAGTATATCATGATGTCGTTGCTAATCTCGGGACCAAAGCAGTAGGAAATGATATTGATGTGTACCTCGCTCCATTGATCGAGGATTTGGTAAAATTGTGGAATGACGGGTCATTGTGTGGGATGCGTCTGAAGAGAGCATTTCACCCTACGGGCTATGGTATTTTGCACCATAAATGATTTCCGGCTCTTGGTAATTTCGCGGACTCTGATGCGAAAGGAGCAAAAGAGTGTCCTATTTGTGAAGAGGAGACAGAGAGCCTATGGTGCCGAATTCCAAGAAAGCGTGTATATGGGTCACCGTAGGTTTCTACCTCGAAGTCATCGATACCGTAAGATGGATGACAAATTTGATGGGAAGAGGAAGTCCGTTCGGCACGCGACCTATGAGTGGAAGGCAAGTATATTCACGTGTAGAGGATATCGATGTTCATCTGAAAAGAGCCGTAAATCTGTTCGTTCTAGGACCATTTGGAAGAAGAGGTCAATATTTTGAGACTTACCGTCTTTGGAAGGAGTTAGATGTTCGGCATTGTATTGATGTCATGCGTTGAGAAGAATGTCTGCGACAATTTGGTTGGTATCTGCTGAACATACGGAAAGACAAAGGATGGTGTGAATGCTCGTCGCGACATGGCCTACATGGGAATCGTGCCCGGGCTTGCGTGATAGAGGAGGATGGAAAAGGTCAGTATATGCCCATTGCATGCTACACCTGTCCAAGAAGGAGAAAGAGGACCTTTGCAAATGTCTCCATGGTATTAAAGTTCTATCTAGCTACTCATGAACATTAAGAAGCTTGTGTCCTTGGATGATTTGAAGTTGTTGGGCATGAAGTCCCACGATTGCCATGTCTTGATGACCCAAATGCTCCCGGTTGCAATAAGAAATATTACGCGAGTATGTCGGGTTTGCAATCACGGTGTGTTACTTCTTCAATGCGATCTCACGCAAAGTTATTGACCCGACGTGCTAGACAACTTGCGAGTGAGGTGGTGCGAGACTCTATGTCGACTTGAGATGCATTTCCCACCGTCGTTCTTGATGTCATTGTCCACCTTGTTGTTCACCTCGTTAGAGAGATTTAGATATGTGGACCGGCATTCCTACGTTATATGTACCCATTCGAGAGGTACATGGGTATATTAAAATCCTACGTGAGAATCGGTGAAGCTCGAGGTAGTATTGTGGAAGGTTATGGTGCTGAAGAGGTTATTGAGCTTCTGCGTGGACTATCTCGGGAAAAGACAAGCAATCGGTGTTCCTCTATCTCGCCATGAGGCGGACTTGCTTTGGCAAAGGAACCGTTGGATCGAAACTAACGAGGCCACGGTTTGATATGTATTACAAAGCGCATCGGCGATCTTGCGTGCAGAGTGCGAAGTTGCTTGGTACATCGAAAGGCACAAGTTGATATTACGGAAGAGAATCCACAAATGGATGAGCTTTCCATCATGCGAAACACAACGATAGATTTCTCACATGGTTCAAACAAAGGGCGGAGGTCTCATTAGTGAGACTATCAAATGGTTGGTCGACGGACCTAGATTTAATGTCTGAGACATGGCGAGTGCGATATTAATGGGTACACCTTTTACATCGAAAGTCGGGATCTGAAAATCTTGTTCAAAGCAGTGGTGTAAGCATAGATGCTTTTCCGATGAACATCACTCGAAGGAGGATCCTCAATGGCAATGAACTCTTACTTCGGGGTGATCGAAGAAATTTGGGAGCTCGATTATGGAATATACCAAATTCCATTGTTCCGATGTAAGTGGGTGGGACCTCCTACATGGAGTGAAGGTCGACAAGAGATGTTTTACTCTTGTGGATCTCAACAGACTCGCCTATAAAGATGACCCATTCGTACTTGCGAAGCAAGCAAATCAGGTCTTCTATGTGCGTGATCCGGCCAATCCGAGGTTGCACGTCGTCCTTCATGGCAAGCGGCGGATCGTTGGAGTCGAAAATGTCATAGATGAAGAAGAATCGACCAATTTGATGAAATACCTCCGTTTGCGGATGGGGCCTGTCTTAGTGGCGACGATGACACACATGGAAGAAATTACATGCGTGTAGATCATCAGGAAGGGTTGTATTGTAAATAAAAGGAGTACGTCATTGTATCAGTTGCTATGTGTTTGAAATGTTTGTATTGTACATAATCAGTAGTTTCGTGTTTGCAAAGGTTACGTGTACGTATGAAACTTGAAGCAAATTTTTCAATGGATTGTGGTATGTATCATCTACTTGAAGCAAGAAAAGAAGGCCTCCACACCAAATCATTTCTCGCAATTTTCAAAATACTTGGACTTCATTTGAGAAAGATTTGACTTTGAGACTCTTTCAACAAAGTGACTTTGGGCTTCTTTTTCAATGCTAACTCTTTTTCCTAATCCTTTTGGAATAGTTTTGTAGTATCACAAAATGCGTTCTGCAAAATTTCAAAAAATTCCAACTATGTTTGCAAAATTTATGGCCTTTTCACTCTTTGATCAGATATTTCTGCAAGTTCAGAATTCATGGTTTGTCAGGAAAGCAAATAGTGCTTTGAACAACATTTGTGTCGGTTTTAGTAAAACACTGATAGTGATGTCTCCTTTTTTGTGTCGGTTTTTGAAAAAAACCGATAGTAATATTATCTTTTTTGTGTCGGTTTTATCGAGAAACCGATAGTAAAATTTGTGTCGGTTTTGTCTCGGTTTTATGAAAAAAACGATAGTAATATTTTTTTTTTGTCAGGTTTGGTCCAAAAACTGTAGTGATGTTTATTTTTTTGTGTCGGTTTTTTAAAAAAAACCGATAGTACTATTAACTCTTTTGTGTCGGTTTTTTAAAAACACCGATAGTAATATTAAGTTTTTTGTGTCGGTTTTATCAAAAAAACGATAGTAATATGTATTTTTTTGCCAGGTTTTATCCAAAAAAAGGTAGTGATGTTTATTTTTTGTGTCGGTTTTTTGAAAAAAACCGATAGTAATACTATATTTTTTGTGTCGGTTTTTTAAAAAAACCGATAGTAATATTAACTTTTTTGTGTCGATTTTATCAAAAAAACGATAGTAATATATATTTGTTTTGTCATGTTTGATCCAAAAACGGTAGTGATGTTTATTTTTTTGTGTCGATTTTTTGAAAAAAAACGATAGTAATATTATGTTTTTTGTGTCGGTTTTATCGAAAAACCGATAGTAATTTAAGTTTTTTGTGTCGGTTTTTTAAAAAAAACCGATAGTAATATGAAGTTTTTTGTGTCGGTTTTATCAAAAAAAAGATAGTAATATATATTTTTTTGTCAGGTTTGATCCAAAAATGGTAGTGATGTTTATTTTTTTGTGTCGGTTTTTGAAAAAAACCGATAGTAATATTATATTTTTTGTGTCGGTTTTATCGAAAAACCGATAGTAATTAAGTTTTTGTGTCGGTTTTTAAAAAACCGATAGTGATTGTTGATTTTTGTGTAATGAGAAAACTGCGATTTTTATATTTTGTGTCGGTTTTATTAGAAAACCGATAGGGATATTATTATTTGTGTCGGTTTTCTAAGAAAACCGATACAAAAGTTTTCATTTTTTGTGTTGGTTTTAATAAAAAAACCGATAGTGATTAGATTTTTTCTGTAATGTGAAAACTGGTGATTTTCTATTTTTGTGTCGGTTTTATTAGAAAACCGATTGGGAAGTTTTTATTTGTGTCATTTTGTAAAACACCCGATAGTGATTTTTTGGTTTGTGTCGGTTTGAAAAAAAACGATACAAATGTTATTGTTTTGTTTGTGTCGGTTTTGTGCGGAACCGACAGAGATATGCAACCCTTCACATACATTTCGGCAAACCCTAATTAATTAAGCCTCCAACTCCACCCCGCCGCCCAACTCCACTTCCGCCCGGACGCCCCCAACTCCACCCCGCCGCCCCTCCGGCCTCCGCCCCCGCCGCCCCCGACGCCACCCCGCCGCCCCTCCGCCTACTCCACCCCGCCGCCCCGACTTCACCAGCCGCCCCTCATGCCACCGATTCCACCCGCCACCCCGTCGCCGACCCGCCACCCCGCCGCCCCTACTCCACCCCGCCGCCCCTCCGCCCGACTCCACCCGCCGCCTCTGCCCCTACTCCACCCGCCGCCCCTCCCCCCTACTCCACCCGTCGCCCACCCCGACTCCACCTGCCCCACGCCACCCGCCGCCTCTCCCCCCGCCACCCGTCGCCCCTCCGCGCCGCGCCCACCCAGCCGCCCCTCCGCCGCCTCCGCCCCACTTCGCGGCCGCCCTCCACCCCCTGCGCCCCCGCCGCCCCCCCCGGCTCCGCCAGTGTCTTTGCCACCGACGAGGCGCTCTGCACCGCCTGCGGCGAGGAGGTGCACGCCGCGAACAAGCTCATTGGGAAGCACCCAGTAGCGTGCCGCTCCTCTCCGACGACGCCTCCCAGTGCCGCGCCGCTGCTCGCCCGTGCCCAAGCGCGACATCTTCTGGTGAGGCCGCCCGCCACACCGCCCCTCCCTTTGTCTCTCGGTTGGGGTGGTGTGCAGGAGAAAGAAATTTTAGCTCTGAGGCATTTGTTTGATTGGCTCAGTCCACTGTTTGTGAATTCAAGAGCTTTGGATCTTTATTCAGGGAGAGTTTAGTTAGTGAAACAAAACACTATACACTTTGTCGGCAATTGAGACTCGTGGCCCTTGGTATGACAATCATGCAAGCTTCTTTCACCAAGCTCTACATAATTGATATGTGAATGGTTCTGACATCATGAAAGAACAACGTACTTAGTTCCCAGTCTGCATATAACTTTGCTTATTCGTACATGCTTTCTATATTCAATTTTTCATGATATGCATGTTGCATCCCGTGCTTGCTTTTGATGGGTTGCCCTCATATCTAAACCCAAATAACAAGAATTATAGATTGATCTATTTATCACATAGAAATCTCATCATCTTGTTTCCATTATATATTCAATTGATGGGTTGCCCTCTACATTCAATTATTCATGATATACATGTTCCCTTATCCTGTTTCCATGAATGTTACGATGCTTTTTTCATTACTTTCTCATATGTGCTTCTGTACTCAGCATATGTTAAGAGTTTAGGTTGCGTAACCTACGTCTTCCGTTCGAGAGTGCTTATTTATAAATATGCCATAATGACATATTTATAAGCAAGCAGTCTCGAATTGTCCACGTTTTTTGGACAGTTCGATGATATGTGGTTCTTGCAAGTTCCTTAGGCGTTGTACAACTCACAGAGTAGATTTCGGTAGCGTCTCCTGGTGTTCTCGGATGCACACCTCTTGACCGGTTGTCCGAGGCGTGTATGCGGAGAACGTGAGAAGATCTTCTTGAAATTTTCTCTGAGTTGTACAACGCCTCAGAACTGCCCAACCACATATCCTCGAATGGGATTAGGACCAAACCTATGTAGAGATTAGGAGTTATCGTTCGTACGTATTTAGAACAATGATTTATTATCAAGTTCACATAATAGCTACGAAATTTTCTCTGCAGAACTTTTCTTGAAGATCATTCTTTCCTCTGTTAATGTACTGCAATATACTAGAACGGTGATTTATTATCAAGTTCACATAATAGCTACGAATTGCTTTCTCTCATGTCAAATATTTCTCCATGGTAGATAGGAAAACTCAAAATGTCGCAATTAGAGAGCATCGGCTCATCGCGAGAAAGAGAAGAAGGTGCTCTGAGGCGACCAACTTCAAGTGTCGAGCCGACCAGGTTGAAATGTCGAGGGGCCGTAAGGTGAGAAGGCAGAGGACCGAGCAAAGGGCCCACGGGAGAACGCCGCAAATTCTCCACTTCAATGCGACGGCGTTTGCAGGTCCTCTCAAGTGTAGAGCGATACCGCTCATTCCTCGGGCAGCTGGTGAGGAGAGAGTTCCCATAGCGGTTAAGGATTGGAGAAAGGAGGTCGTCAGCGAGAAGAACGGTTGTGGGGCGAGGTTAAGGAAAATGGATTATAGAAGAGGAGGATGAAAACAATGCGGTGATGCGCCTTGAAGAGATGGGTGTGGCTCGAGGCGCCGGGTCTACATGCACAGTGAATACGTCTTTGAAAGGCCGTACACCATTCGAGAGGTATCCGTTCGTGACTCCGATGTTTGGGAGGAGTTCACGAGGATCAAGAAATGCGCCCGGCGAGAGGAGCTGAGGAAGAACGTTGCTACCAGGTGAACACGCATGCGCACCACCTCGGTTCAGCGGCTACGAAGGAAAGCGAGAATGGGCACGACTAGTAGGAGTGCGCCAACTCGGGACAGCGATGCCTTACTCGCACATATGTGAGGCGGGCACGTGGTCGGTATTAGCGAGGACAAAGAAAACCGCGGACGGGCGTTGGTAGTACAAACCCCACTACCGCAAGTCGTCTCCACCATCGTAAGATATCAAACTTACTACATTGCGATGAGCCATTCCTCTGTATTTGGATCTAATTCGTACTCGCTTCTTGCGGGAGGAGGTAAGCCGGAGGAAAGAGCGGGGATCTTTCTTAGCCAAGGGTCAAATGACATCCTATCCACTGCGATCGGAAGCTCGACCATAAGGGTTGGGTGCTTGCCGCGGTCGGGCATCTGAAGAAGTCATACTTCAAGATCTTGCCAGTACGGATCAAGAACATGGGAGGCACGTCTGGGCGCTGAAGGACACGCAGGGAAGCGGTGAGGAGGAGATCTCGGAGGAGATGAGGGAGGAGATGAGGGTGCGGATGATGGCACGTGAGGAGGAGATGAGGTGGAGATGATGGCACGTGAGGCGCCTAAGGGCCGAGATGATGGCGATGATCTCCCAGTCGAGCGGATGCCCCGCCTCTTGAGAAACTTGTGCCCCACCAAGTAGCTGCGGTTCCAAAATGATAAGTCCGGTCCCAGTGAAGGTAATAATTAATTTTGCCTTACTTAATGGTGCGAGGTAACTCTTCATATGTTTTCTCTCAAGTTGCGCACTTTTTGCAGGCGCCTACCAAGTGCCAGCTCACCCTGACGGAAGACGGACTTCCTGTTGAGGCTGCACGCGGGGTTGCATTTCCATGCAAGGAGACCGACACGGTGCATGGTCAGCCTTTGGGGAAGGGCTACATGAGGGTCCAGGTTGACTACGTCCACGAAGCCTTCTTATCACATGTGCTCGAGTTCCCCCTAACGAAGACATCACCACTCTCGGGCTAAGCGCGGATGTCGTTCATCAAGTGGCCCACGACAAGCGTCGTACTGGTCAAGGTAAACATCCCTCACGTCTTATGTACCATTCGAGTAGTATTGCAACAAGTTACTTAATTATGCGCGTGCTTTGTAGGTTCCTACCGTACTGCGCTGCTCCCACGGCCGTGACGAGCCACGCACAAAATCTGAGTGGTGCATAAAAGGACTAACACGACAACCACGTAACCACTAGAGGCCTCTGCTAAAAAGGCTAGGCTCACAAAGGCCACAGCGCCCCTCGGTACATGAAAAACCAGCGCCCGGCCTCGGAGACTCCTTCGGCCCGAGAAAGGAGAGCCGACCACGGACCACGTGAAGCCTTATGAATTTAAGGCCTACGTGCATGGAAAGCCCCTTACGCCTCCCGGCAAATTGAGCGCTCTAGGCATATGGACTCGACACTCCATGGATGGTACATTGACAAAGCGAAAGAGAGCGGCGTGTCGACTTCAATGTTAGATACGAGAAAGGGACATTTCCACGCGAGGAGGATGGGACATTCTAGTTAGTTTTGAGGATCTGTTCGTTTGTACCAAGCGATAGCCATCGATATTTCTACTATCACGATCACGGGCCGCTGTGAGTATCGCACCACGTTGCCGACCTTATGACTTCCATAGGATTTTGCATTACGCTTTTAACATTCAATGCGAGTTGCGGGCGATGAAGGCGTGGTCGTGACGAATCGACAACTAGTTGGGTTCGTCGACCACGAGCTTGTGTCATGACGATGGCTAGGCTTCAGCGGAATGGGTTGCGGCTACATCAAGAGGGCATTGCAAGTGAGTCGAAGAAGGGCTTCATTCTATTCCGTACCACGAGGTAAGTACTACTTCACTGTTCAATTACTTCTACACACTTAAACCGTATGTGAACTTATTTTCTTCGCTGCATACCATTTAATAAGCAACCATTGGGTTCTACTCGTGCTCATTCGGCGACAACAAAGTGTACACTTTTAATTAAGCGATAAGAGACCGATGGCCTCGCGATCAAGCCTCCTTTGGGCGATAAGTGCACAACTCTTATCTAACATTTTACGTATTTAACTACATTCATTATTTTTTTACTCAATAACATCTTTCCAATGTATATAGGGGTTTCAAGGAATACGTCGAAGCAGGAGGGACACACGACGACAAAAAGGGCTCCAAGTGGAGTATATCGACTTCAAGGTACAAGTGGCTATCATATATAAGATTTAGATTTTGAGACATATTTTCTTTGTCTCTTAATTTATTTTTCTTTCTTCACAGTGTCATCAACAGGGCAGCGACGACCGCTGTGGTTTGTATGTCATGCAACACATGGTGATCTTGATTGTCGGCTCAGACCGTTTCCCTAAGGTAGTACATGCATATACAAATAGTTTTTCACTTGAAAATTTGAAAACTCAAATTAGAGCACTCGTTTCTATCTTGTAGCATAACGTTATCCCCCAGAAGAGTGTAGACAGCACTGCACTCAACAAGATACGAGACCACTTATGCCAGTGGTACTGGATAGAATGCTTATCGGAGGACGGACGGTTTAGAGATCCCAAAAGCTCCTACTAGACCAGATGTGAACAAATATTACATATCTGAATGCGATTGCATGTGTACTTATGGTTAAGCATGTTTACGTTCTATTTTGTTAACGAATGTGATATGTGTTTGTTGTAACAAAGTGTTCATGTTTTTTGAATGTGATATGTTATGCTGTAATTTACGTGTGAATGTGATATGTGCATATTGTGTGGAATATGTGCTGATTAGAATGTGATAGCACACCACACCCCTTCATCTCTGTCGGTTCTCACAAGAAAATGATAGAGATGTGACGGTCATCTCTATCGGTTCTTTGAAAGAAGCGATAGGGATGATGAACTCATCTCTATCGGTTCTTTATAAGAAGTAATAGAGATGAGTATATTCATCTCTATCGGTTCTTTCAAAGAAGTGATAGAGATGATTAGATTATCTCTATCGGTTCTTTTTAAGAAGCGATAGAGATGATACAGTCATCTCTATCGGTTCTTTATAAGAAGCGATAGAGATGATGATATTATCTCTATCGGTTCTTTTAAAAAAGCGATAGAGATGATATGGTCATCTCTATCGGTTCTTTATAAGAAGCGATAGAGATGATGGTCTTATCTCTATCGGTTCTTACAAAGAACCGATAGAGATGACTGTATCATCTCTATCGCTTCTTACAAAGAACCGATAGAGATGACCATACACTACTACACAAATATACATCACAATCGGTTCTTTTTCGTCATCACAGTCGGTTCTAGTGGTGACACAAAGTCATGAGACAGAGATGAGGCGGGCATTATTACGATCGGTTCTTGCCCGATAGAGATGATATGGTCATCTCTATCGGTTCTTTATAAGCGATAGAGATAGTATGGTCATCTCTATCGGTTCTTTATAAGAAGCGATAGAGATGATATCTTATCTCTATCGGTTCTTTTTAAGAACCGATAGAGATAAGATATCATCTCTATCGCTTCTTATAAAGAACCGATAGAGATGACTGTATCATCTCTATCGCTTCTTAAAAAGAACCGATAGAGATAATATAATCATCTCTATCACTTCTTTGAAAGAACCGATACAGATGAATATACTCATCTCTATCACTTCTTATAAAGAACCGATAGAGATGAGTTCATCATCCCTATCGCTTCTTTCAAAGAACCGATAGAGATGACCGTCACATCTCTATCATTTTCTTGTGAGAACCGACAGAGATGAAGGGGTGTGGTGTGCTATCACATTCTAATCAGCACATATTCCACACAATATGCACATATCACATTCACACGAAATTACAGGACAACATATCACATTCAAAGAACATGAACACTTTGTTACAACAAACACATATCACATTCGTTAACAAAATAGAACGTAAACATGCTTAACCATAAGTACACATGCAATCGCATTCGGATATGTAATATTTGTTCACATCTAGTCTAGTAGGAGCTTTTGGGATCTCTAAACCGTCCATCCTCAGACAAGCATTCTATCCAGTTACCAGCGGCATAAGTGGTCTCGTATCTTGTTGAGTGTAGTCTTTGTCTACACTCTTACGGGGATAACGGTATCTTGCAAGATAGAAACGAGTGCTCTAATTTGAGTTTTCAAATTTCTATGTGAAAGACTAATTGTATATGCATGTACTACCTTAGGGAAACGGTGCGAGCCGACAATCAAGATCACCATGTGTTGCATGACATACAAACCACAGCGGTCGTCATTGCCTATTGATGACATTTGTGAAGAAAGAAAAATAAATTAAGAGACAAAAAAATATGTCGAAAATCTAAATCTTATATATGATAGCCACTTGTACCTTGAAGTTTACATACTCGACTTGGAGCCCTTTTTGTCGTCGTGTCCCTCCCGCTCGACGTATTCCTTGAAACCCCTATATACATTGGAAAGATGTCGTTGAGTAAAAAATAATGAATGTAGTTAAATAAAGAAAATGTTAGATAAGAGTGGTGCACTTATCGCTCCAAAGGAGGCTTGATCGCGTAGGCCATCGGTCTCTTATCAAGCGAATTAAAGTGTACACTTTGTTGTCGCTCGGAAGAGCACGAGTAGAACCAATGGTTGCTTATTAGATGGTATGCGTGAAGAAAATAAGTTCACATACGGTTTCAAAGTGTAGAAGTAATTGAGCAGTGAAGTAGTACATACTCCTGCGTGGTGCGGGAATAGAATGAAGCCCTTCTTCGACTCGACTTGCAATGCCCTCTTGATGTAGCGACAACCCATTCCGGTTGAAGCCTAGCCATCGTCGCGGACACAAGCTCGAATCGATTTAACCCAACTAGTTGTCGATTAAATCACGACCCGCAACCTCATCGCCTACCAACTCGCATTGAATGTTAAAAACGTAATGCAAAATCCTATGGAAGTCATAAGGTCGCACAGCGTGGTGCGATACTCACGGCGTCGTGATCGTCTGATAGAAATATCGATGGCTATCGATTGGTATAGACGCAGACAGATCCTCAAAACTAATCGAAATGTCCCATCCTCCTCGCGTGGAAATGTCCTTTCGTATCTAACATTGAAGTCGACACGCCGCTCTCTTCGCTTTGTCATTGTACCATCCATGGAGCCGCCGAGTCCATATGCCTAGAGCGTTCAATTTCTTGTGGCGAAGGGGCTTTCCATGTACGTAGGCCTTAAATTCATAAGGCTTCAGCGTGGTCCGTGCGGCTCCTTTCTCGGGCGAAGGAGTCTCCGAGGCCGGGCCGTGGGCTTTTCATGTACAGGGGCGCTGTGGCCTTGTGAGCCTAGCCTTTTAGCAGAGGCCTCCATGGTTACGTGGTTGTCGTGCTAGTCCTTTATACACCACTCGTACTTTGTGCGGGGCTCGTCCACGATCGTGGAGCGGCGCGAGTGCGGTAGGAACCTACAATGCACGCGTATAATTAAGGAACTTGTTGCAATACTACTGGAATGGTACGGAAGGCGTGAGGATGTTTACCTTGACCATCGGCGCTGTCGTGGGCCACTTGATGAGCGACATCGCGCTTAGCCCGAGAGTCGTGATGTCTTCGTTGAGGGGAACTCGAGCACATGTGATAAGAAGGCCGTGGGCGTAGTCCACCTGACCCTCATGTAGCCCTTCCCAAAGGTCGACCATGCACCGTGTCGGTCTCCTTGCATGGAAATGCAACACGCGTCGCGACCTCAACAGAAATCCGTCTTCCGTCGAGGTGGTGGCACTTGGTAGGCGCCGCAAAAAGTGCGCAACTTGAGAGAAAACATATGAAAAGTTACCTCGCACCATTAAGTAAGGCAAAATTAATTATTACCTTCACTGGGACCGGACTTATCATTTTGGAACCGCGGCTACTTGGTGGGAACACGGTGTTTCTCAAGATGGCGGGGCATCGGCTCGACTGGGAGATCATCGCCATCATCTCGGCCCTTAGGCGCTTCTCACGTGCCATCATCTCCATCCTCATCTCCTACTCACGTGCCATCATCTGCACCCTCATCTCCTCCTCATCTCCTCCGAGATCTCCTCCTCACCGCTCCTAAGCGTGTCCTTCAGCGCTCGCACGTGCCTCCCATGTTCTTGATCGGTACTCAAGCGACATCTTGGAAGTAGGACTTCTTCAGTATGCCCGACCTGCGGCAAGCACCGGCCCTTATGGTCGAGCTTCCCGATCGCGATGGATAGGATGTCATTTGACCCTTGGCTAAGAAAGGTCCCTGCTCTTTCCTCCGCTTACCTCCTCCGCAATATGCGAGTACGAATTAGATCTCAAATACGGTAGGAATGGTCTACAACAATGTAGTAAGTTTGATATCTTACGATGGCGGAGACGACTTGCGCGATAGTGGGGTTTGGTACTACTAGCTGCCGTCCGCGGTTTTCTTTGTCCTCGCTAATACCCGATCACGTGCCGCTCCTCACATATGTGCGAGTAAGGCATCGCTGTCCCGAGTTAGCGCACTCCTCGGCTAGTCGTGCCCATTCTCGCTTTCTTCCTTCGTAGCCACCGAACCGAGGTGGTGCGCGTGCGTGTTCGACCTTTGGGTAGCAACGTTCCTCTGCTCTCGGCTCCTCGCCTCGGCGTACTCTTGATCCTCGTGAACTCCTCCCAAACATCGGTAGTCACGAACGGATACCTCTCGAATGGTGCACGGCCTTTCAAAGACGCGTACTCCTTGTGCATGTAGACCGTGAAGTGCCTCGAGCCACACCCATCCTCTTCAAGGCGTGCTGTCGGCATTGTTTTCATCCTCCTCTTCTATAATCCATTTTCCCTTAACCTCGTCCCACACCGGTTCTTACGCTCGACGACCTCCTTTCTCCAATCCTTAACCGTTATGGGAACTCTCTCCTCACCGTTGCAGAGGAATGAGCGGTATCGCCCCTTACACTTGGGAGGACCGTGCAAACGCCGTCGCATTGAAGTGGAGAATTTGCGGCGTTCTCCCCGTGGCCCCTTTGCTTGGTCCTCGGGCCTTCCTCACCTTACTCGGCCCCTCGACATTTCGAACCTGGGTCGGCTCGACACTAGGAAGTTGGCTGCGCCCCTCAGGAGCACCTTCTACTCTTTCTGGCGATGAGCCGATGCTCTCTAATTGCGACATTTTGAGTTTTCCTATCTACCATGGACAAATATTTGACATGAGAGAAAGCAATTCGTAGCTATTATGTGAACTTGATAATAAATCATTGTTCTAGTATATTGCAGTACATTAACAGAGGAAAGAATGATCTTCAAGAAAAGTTCGGCAGAGAAAATTCGTAGCTATTATGTGAACTTGATAATAAATCATTGTTCTAAATACGTTTAACGATAACTCCTAATCTCTACATAGGTTTGGTCCTAATCCCATTCGAGGATATGTGGTTCGGGCAAGTTCCTGAGGCGTTGTACAACTCCAGAGAAAATTTCGGCAGCATCTCCCCGCTGTTCTCCAGATACACGTCTCGACAACTGGTCAAGAGGGGTGTGCATCCGGAGAACACCAGGGAGACGCTACCGAAATCTACTCTGTGAGTTGTACAACGCCTCAGGAACTTGCCCGAACCACATATCTCTCGAACTCCCAAAACGTGGACAATTAAGAGATCGCTTGCTTATAAATATGTCATTACGGCATATTTATAAATAAGCACTCTCGAGCGGGAGACGAGGTTACGCAACCTAAACTCTTAACATATGCTTTGATCTGAACACATATGAGAAAGTAATGAAAAAGCATCGTAACATTCATGGAAACAGGATGAGGAACATGTATATCATGAATAATTGAATGTAGAGGGCAACCCATCAATTGAATATATAATGGAAACAGGATGATGAGATTTCTATGTGATAAATAGATCAATCTATAATTCTTGTTATTTGGGTTTAGATATGAGGGCAACCCATCAAAAGCAAGCACTGGATGCAACATGCATATCATGAAAAATTGAATACAGAAAGCATGTACGAATAGGCAAAGTTATATGCATATCATGAAAAATTATGTACTGCTGGTTTTTTTTGTACTCTATGTAAATTATTACATGTGTAACTATTATTAAGAATATCTCAAGAGTACAATAACAGCTTTAGTGTCATGAAGAAAAGTTCATGACAGAGAGCGGTCATTCGAGAGTCATGCAACTACATACATCTTTACTTTGAAAATGTAGAGCTTGGTGAAAGAAGCTTGCATGATTGTCATACCAAGGGCCATGAGTCTCAATTGCCGACAAAGTGTATAGTGTTTCGTTTCACTAACCAAAGCTACTGAATTCACAAACAGGTGGACTTAGCCAATCAAACAGTTCACATCGAAATATTAGCATCATGTTGTCAATATTTCACTATAATGTGCACACAACTGACAATCTAGTCCACTTCAATTCCAATACACTATTGCAGTTTGCACCATTTGCATTGCAGCGATGTCCCATTGCACACACCCATACCAAATTTGCATTTGGCAGTTCACAGTTCACAGTTCAATATAAATGCAACTAATAAACCACCCGATCAAACCAAGCGGCGCCTTTTCATCACCGCAATAACAAGCTCAAGCGGCAATCATTGTAGCATGGGCGAAACACTCACAGGCGGGAGCAGGGGCGTGGGGCGGAGCCGGGCGTGGGGCGGGCCGGGCGTGGGGCGGGGGCGCCGGCGAAGTAAGCGGGCGTCAGCGAGTGGAGAGGCGGCGCGAAGTGGGGGCGGGGCGGCGAGTGGAGTCGGGGCGGAGGCGGAGGCGCGTAGGGGCGGCGGGTGGAGTAGAGGGCGGCGGGGTGGAGTAGGGAGGCGGCGGGTGGGCGGGTGGAGTCGGGTCAGCCGAGGGGCGCGGTAGGGGGCGGGAGGTGGAGTAGAGGCGGGTGGAGTAGGGGAGGCGTGGGGTGGGCGGAGTGGTCGAAGCCTTGCGAGTAGGGCGCGCGGGTAGGGGGGGGTGGAGTAGGAGGAGGCGAGGGGCGGGGGGCGGGTGGAGTCGGGGCGCAGCGGAGGCGCGCAGTAGGGGCGCGGGGTGGAGTAGGGGCGGAGGCGGCGGGTGGCATCGCGCGGAGGGTTGGGCACCGGGTCGCGTCGGGCGGAGGCCAGAGGGGCGGCGGGGTTGGGGGCGAAACCGTCGGGAGTGGGGAGTTAGGGGCGTGGAGTTGGAGGCTTAGTGAGAGCCGGCCAAATACACTGACCTATAATATTTCTATCGGTTTTCTTGGAAAATCGGCACAAAAACTTTATTCTTCCTATCGGTTTTCTAAAAACCGACACAAAAAAACATCTTACTATCGTTTTTTTGAAAAAAACCGACACAATAACTTTCGTTTACTATCGGTTTTTTAAAAAACCGACACAAAAAAGATCATAATACTATCGGTTTTTTGAAAAACCGACACGAAAAAATAAATATCACTACAGATTTGGATCAACCTCACAAAAAAAATATATATTACTATCGGTTTTTTGAAAAAACCGACACAAATAAATTCATATTACTATCGGTTTTTTAAAAAACCGACACAAATTGAGAACATTACTATCGGTTTTTTTAAAAACCCGACACAAAAAAATTTAATTGACTATCGGTTTTTTAAAAAACGACACAAAAATTCAATTATACTATCGGTGTTTTGAAAAACCGACACAAAAAATTAAAAATCACTACAGTTTTTGGATCAAAACTGACAAAAAAAATATATTTATTACTATCGGTTTTCTAAAAAACCGACACAAATTGAATATATTACTATCGGTTTTTTTAAAAAACCGACAGAAAAAAGATAATTATACTATCGGTTCTTTGAAAAACCGACACAAAAAAATAACCATCACTACAGTTTTTGGATCAAAACGGACAAAAAAAGTATATATATTACTATCGGTTTTTTAAAAAACCGACACAAACCGAGTACATTACTATCGGTTCTTTTAAAAACCCGACACAAAAAAACTTTCTTTACTATCGGTTTTTTTAAAAAACCGACACAACAAAGATAATTATACTATCGGTTTTTTGAAAAACCGACACAAAAAAATAAACATCACTACAGTTTTTGGATCAAAACGGACAAAAAAAGTATATATATTACTATCGGTTTTTTAAAAAACCGACACAAACCGAGTACATTACTATCGGTTCTTTTAAAAACCTGACACAAAAAAACTTTCTTTACTATCGGTTTTTTTAAAAAACCGACACAACAAAGATAATTATACTATCGGTTTTTTGAAAAACCGACACAAAAAAATAAACATCACTACAGTTTTTGGATCAAAACGGACAAAAAGGTATATATATTACTATCGGTTTTTTATAAAACCGATACAAATTTCGAATATTACTATCGGTTTTTTTGAAAAAACCGACACAAATAACTTACATTACTATCGGTTTTTTTTAAAAAACCGACACAAAAAAGCTAATTATACTATCGGTTTTTTTAAAAAACCGACACAAAAAAGTAATATTACTATCGGTTTTGGAAAAAACGATACAAAAAAACATCACTATTTGCTTTCCTGACAAACCATGAATTCTGAACTTGAAAAAAAATCTGATCAAAGAGTGAAAAGGCCATAACTTTTGCAAACATAGTTGGAATTTTTTGAAATTTTGCAGGAACGTACTTTGTGATACTACAAAACTATTCCAAAAGGATTCGGAAAAAGAGTTAGCATTGAAAAAAAGAAGCCCAAAGTCACTTTGTAGGCTAGATTTTTTGTTCAAACAGTCTCAAAGTCAAATCTTTCTCAAATGAAGTCCGAGTATTTTGAAAATTGCGAGAAATGATTTGGTGTGGAGTGCCTTCTTTTTCTTGCTTCAAGTAGATGATACATACCACAATCCATTGAAATTTTTTTGCAAAAGTTTCATACGTACACGTAACCTTTGCAAACACGAAACTACAGTTATGTACAATACAAACATTTCAAACACATAGCAACTGATACAATGATGTACTCTGTTATTTGCAATACAACCCTTCACGATGATCTACACGCATGTAATTTCTTCCATGTGTGTCATCGTCGCCACTAAAACAGCCCCATCCGCAAGCGGAGGTATTTCATCAAATTGGTCGTATTCTTCTTCATCTATGACATTTTCGACTCAACGATCCGCCGCTTGCCATGAAGGACGACGTGCAACCTCGGATTGGCGGATCACGTACACGAAGACTGATTTGCTTGCTTCGCAAATGCGAATGGGTCATCTTTATAGGCGAGTCTGCTTAGATCCACAAGAGTAAAACCTCTCTTGTCGACCTTCACTCCATGTAGAGTCCCACCCACTTACATCGAACAATGGGATTTGGTATATTCGTAATCGAGCTCCCAAATTTCTTGATCACCCAAGTAAGAGTTCATTGCCATTGAGGATCCTCCTTTGAGTGATGTTCATCGGAAAAAGCATCTATGCTTACACCACTATTACGAGCAGTACTCTTCGCATCGACTTTCGGTGTAAAAGGTGTACCCATTAATATCGTACCCACGCCATATGCGTACATTAAATCTAGGTCCGTCGACCAACCATTTGATAGTCTCACTAACAGAGACCTCCGCCCTTTGTTTGAACCATGTGAGAAATCTATCGTTGTGTTCTCGCATGATGGAAAGCTCATCCATTTGTGGATTCTCTTCCGTAATATCGACTTGTCTTTGCTCGATGTACCACTGCAACTTCTGCGCTCTCTTTGCAAGGCTGCCGGATGCGCTTTGCAATACATATCAAACCGTGGCCTCGTTAGTTTCGATCCAACGGTTCCTTTGCGACAAGTCCCCTCATGGCGAGATAGAGGAACACCGATTGCTTGTCTTTTCGAGATAGTCCACGCGAACTCAATAACCTCTTGATACCATAACCTTCCACAATACTACCCTCGGGCTTGACCGATTCCTCACGTAGGATTTTAATATACCCATGTACCTCTCGAGCGGGTACATATAACGTAGGAATGCTGTCCACATATCTTAATCTCTCTAACGAGGTGAACAACAAGGTGGACCATGACATCGAAGAACGGTGGGAAATGCATCTCAAGTCGACATAGAGTCGCACCACCTCACTCTGCAAGTTGTCTAGCATGTCGGGTCAATAACTGCGAGAGATCGCATTGAAGAAGTAACACACCGTGATTGCAAACTGACATCCTCTGGCGAATATTTCTTATTGCAACCCAGGAGCATTTGGGTCATCAAGACATGGCAATCGTGGGACTTCATGCCCAACAACTTCAAATCATCCAAGGAAACAAGCTTCTTAATGTTCGCGGAGTAGCGGATGGAACTTTAATACCATAGAGACATTTGCAAAGGTCCTCTTTCTCCTTCTTGGACAGGTGTAGCATGCGGCGGGGATATACGGACCTTTTCCATCCTCCTCTATCACTTTGCAAGCTGGGCCCGATTCCCATGTAGGCCATGTCGCGACGAGCATTCACACCATCCTTTGTCTTTCGGTATGTTCAGCAGGATACCAGCAAATTATCGCAGACATTCTTCTCAACGTGCATGACATCAATACAATGCCGAACATCTAACTCCTTCGATGCGGTAAGTCCCAAAATATTGACCTCTTCTTCCAAATGGTCCTAGAACGAGCAGTTTATGGCTCTTTCCGTACTAAACATCGATATCCTCTACGTGAATATACTTGCCTTCCACTCATAGGTTTGCCGTCTTTGAACGGACTTCCTCTTCCCATCAAATTTGTCATCTATCTTACGGTATCGATGACTTGAGGTAGAAACCTACGGTGACCCATATACGATTTTCTTGGAATTGGCGACCATAGGCTCTCGGTCTCCTCTTCACAAATAGGACACGCTTTTGCTCATTTACGTCAGAGTAGCCAAAATTACCAAGAGCCGGAAATCATTTATGGTGCAAAATATCTGGCCCGTAGGGTGAAATGCTCTCTTCATGACGCATCCCACACAATGACCCGTCATTCCACAATTTTACCAAATCCTCGATCAATGGAGCGAGGTACACATCAATATCATTTCCGGTGTTTGGGTCCCGAGATTAGCAGCGACATCATGATATACTTCCGCTTCATGCACAACCAAGGAGGAGGTTGTAGATACACAATGAACGGCCACGTCTTTGTGTGATCGCTCATGTTACCAAGCGGATTCATTCCATCGGTACTCAATCCAAATCTTATGTTCCTCATTTCGCACCAAACTCCTCATGTTTCCAATCGATGTTTCTCCATTGAGCGAATCGGCAGGTGTCTCGACTTGCCATCTTCCTTTCGAGACTCATAATGCCAACGCAACAATTTTGCTTCTCTAGGATTTGCAAACAACCTTTCCAGACGCGGAATGATGGGCAAGTACCACAATACCTTGGCCGGTGCACCTTTAGTGACCTCTTCACCCTCGTTGCCCCGGCTCTTACGCATCTTGTCGTTACGCTTCTCCTTTTGTTTGTACCGAGGCACACTGCAAACTGGACAAATGTGCAGCTCCTGATGTGCGTTACGGTACAAGATGCAACAATTTGGACATGCATATATCCTTTCTATTTCCATTCCCATGGGACATAGTAGCTTCTTCGCTTCATAAATGCTTGTTGGCAACTCGTTTCCTACGGAAACAGGTCCGATAGAAGAACTAGAAGTGTATTAAAACTTGTATCTGTCCAACGGTGTTTTGCCTTCAGTTCGAACAATGCAAGGACCGAACCTAACTTAGTGTATTCTGCTTTGCAACCTGTGAACAGTGGTTTCGCATCGTCTTCCATCAGGCTTTTAAACTTTCCAAACTCTCTTTCTGTGTAATTACCCTCCACATCCCGCAACATTTGCTCCAAATTCTCCTCCTCAAACATATCAAATTGCAACTCATCATCCGGTTCCACCGTGTCTTCATTGCATACTGGCGAGTACTACTGTCTCCGTGATGGATCCAACACGTGTAATTCCTCACGAAGCCACGTCGAATCGGTGGTCCTCAATTTGGTGAGTTGTTGAATCTTCTCAGTTGGTGCAATCAATGCAAGGACAATATATGAAGTTTACACCTCCTCACCATGTCCTCTTGGCAATTTTTTGACTCCTTAACACCCCTCGAAATTCGGCACTCACACGACTTTTTGCATACATCCATTCCTTACGGTTCATCGCAATTAAACTTCACCCAATAAATTATGCACAAAGCTGGAGCGACAAGAAGCTAGTTATTTGAAATATTGAGACATCATTTGATTAATATTACCTTTGCAAAATAGATGACAATTTCTGCAACATATATGAAATATGTACTCCGATCGATACCTAGATTCTTCCCTGGTTTAGAGCTTCCAATTTCCTAGATAAGAGACATACATTTTTAACATGAACAATGATATCAAACAATCTAATTATATAGTGCAGTAGCCTACAGATCTTTTGACTACAACGAAACAATACAAGGGTACCAACGATGACTCCTAATCTCTAAATAGGTTTGGTCCTAATCCCATTCGAGAATATGTGGTTCCGACAAGTTCCTAAGCCGTTGTACAACTCCAGAGAAAATTTCGGCAGCATCTCCCCGCTATTCTCCATATACCGTCTCGACAACAGGTCAAGAGGGGTGTGTATCTGGAGAATACCAGGGAGACGCTACGAAATCTCTACTCTGCAGTTGTACAACACAGCTCAGGAACTTGCCCGCACATATCCTCAGCTTCTCAAGAACGTGGACAATTCGAGATCTGCCGCTTATAAATATACCATTTCGTTCGGTATATTTATAAACAAGCATCCTCGAGCAGGAGGCGTAGGTTCCGCACCTAAACTCTAGCATTCATCGGTGTGACAATAATAATTCCATATTAAAATCAAAGCACTACAAATTAAGATAATTAAATACATGTGTACATGCTTGTGAAATAAAGGGTGTGAAATCTGATAGGATATACACAATACCAGTGCAATCTAAACTTTCTTCGCGACATATCAAAATTACATAGTACAAAATTTAAGGGGTTTGAAGGAATGCTCACATTTTGAAGAAAACCACAAATTATGCAAAATGAGGGGAAATCTCCTCAAGTTAGGGCTTCAAATTTATCCTCTTAACACCCACCCTTGAGGATTTCAAATTTTCTCACCCAAGTATTGCTTCCAACCACAGAATATGAGCTATTTTTTTTTGTGGCGGCGGAGAAACCTCCTCTGGAACAATAACAGAGAAGAGTTCAGCTCGAGTGGTATAAATAACCTAACGAGGTACATCACTATCGGTTCTCATATAAAAGCGATAGTGATGTGATCATAATTTATCACGATCGGTTCTTACAAGACAAGCGATAGTGATTATAATAGTCATCACTATCGGTTTTCATATAAGATGCGATAGTGATGAGCATCGTCTGTCACTATCGGTTCTTATTTAAGAAGCGATAGTGATGATAATGAACATCACTATCGCTTCTCACAAAAGAACCGATAGTGATGAGACCTTCTCATCACTATCGGTTCTTTTGTGAAGCGATAGTGATGTCGATATCATCACTATCGCTTCTTAAATAAGAACCGATAGTGATGTGTGCGTCTCATCACTATCGCTTTATATGAAAACCGATAGTGATGATAATGCATATCACTATCACTTCTCGCGTAAGAACCGATTGTAATGTTCCCAGTGCTACATCACTATCACTTCTAACCTGAGAACCGATAGTGATTATGATTAATGCCTCTCCTAAGTCATCTATCACAATCGTTTCTTCCTAAAAACTTAAGAACCGACACAGATGAAGCGATAGTGATGTACCATTCTGTAGTAGTGATATCATCTCTATCGGGCAAGAACCGACTGTAATAATGCCCGCCTCATCTCTGTCTCATGACTTTGTGTCACCACTAGAACCGACTGTGATGACGAAAAAGAACCGATTGTGATGTATATTTGTGTAGTAGTGAGTGTGGCTTGTTCATGGTAAGAACAACAAAGCTCTACTTGATTGAGTACACACAACGACCTACTTTAGATAACGTGTTCCCATTTTTTTTCTTCCCGTGAAAAACTATCAAGAACTGGCACTCAAATTGGTTTGCATCAGTTGCGTTTCTTTATGCAGTAGGATAACACATGCTGTATTCGTGTACCATATGTGGTAGCTTTTGCCTTCTGTACAGCTGTGTATGAAGCAAACTGAAATGTTCAACTAAAATGCTATTTGTTGTTGTGGTGCGTACTAGTCTCATTTAAAGAAGTTCTGCTGGTGGTTGTGAAGTGACAAAATTAATTATCTGAAATAAAATGTACATGTTCCTGGCATTCTCCATTTCAAAGATATTGGAAGACAGATTTTTTTGGGGGAATAAAATATTGTGAAGTGTTATAATCATCTGAAATGAAATCTACGTGTTCCTGCATATCAAGGATATTAGAAGACATTTCTTTGTGAGAAGAAAATCAGCTAACATTGGAAGAGGCAGTAAACACATTTCTTGGAGCTTAGAAACCTCAGTTCGTTCCTAAGGCAACTGAATCATAAACATTTGCAATAAATTATGCAAGAAGAATTGCACCGTATCCACCACCTGTACTTCCCCGCCATCTGAAAACTCAAGCCTCGAATCTAATCTCTAGCTCATGCTTGTCAACAATGAGGAAATGAGACCCTCTGTCTATCACCTTCTTGCCATCCTCCCTCACCCTGCTGAAATGTTCACATGGGCTGATGTCAAACTTGAGGTTCGCTTTCTCCCCTGCCTTGAGATGCTGGCTGCTGAACCCGATCAGCTGGCTCACCGGGCGGCCACCCTTCGTGTTAGGCCACCGGAGATACATGAGTACCGAGTGCTTTCCGTCCATGGGGCCGTGGTTCTGCACCTCGACGACAGCCGGGAACTTGATCTGCTCGCACACCTCGTCGCCGATCTCCTCGACGTGGTAGCTCGCGCTGCCGTCAGCAGTTGGCGTTGCGGTCAGGCTGGCGAGTTGGTTCGTGTTTGGTGCCGGCTTCCCGGTGCCAGATGAGACTAGCCGGCGACTGTAGTTGGAGTAGCTGAGACCGTAGCCAAACTTGTACACGGTCTTGCCCTGGTAGAAGCGGTAGCTCCGGCCGGGGTAACCGGTGGCCGGGTCGGCGCGCATCCGCATGTCCGTCATGGGCACCTTGGTGAACTCCTCCGGGTACCACGTTACTGGCAGCCTCCCGCCGGGGTTGTGGTCGCCGAAGATGACCCTAGCGATGGCTAGCCCGCCGGCCTGGCCAGGGTATCCTGCCCACAGGATGGCGCCGATCTTTGGGTTCGTCTGCGCGAACGTCACGTCCACCGGGCCGCCGCTGAGGAGCACCAGGATCACCGGCCGCTTCGCCGCATCGGCGACGGCGGTGATGAGGCTCTGCTGCTTCCCGGGGAGCAGCAGGCTCGTCCTGTCGCGTCCTTCGCTCTCCTGCTGCTGGTTCAGCCCCATGAAGAGGAACACGTAGTCCGACGATCCCGCCAGCGCGGCCGCCTGGTCCGTCGAGGCCACGTCGCAGGCTGCCGAGTTGCACCCGGACAGGAACCTCACGTCCTTGACGTAACCCTGGATGCCCCTGAGCGGCGTCGTGGACTCGCAAGGCGGGCCAAAGTAGTTGCCGATGAGGGAGAGGCCGTCGTTGGCGTTGGGGCCGATCACGGCAGCAGACCCGACCGCCGACTGGTCGAGCGGGAGGATGCCAGCGTCGTTCTTGAGTAGGACGATGCCGTCCTGCGCGGCCTCGAGGGCGAGGTTCCTGTGCTCTGGCGCGCAAATGTCGGCGGCGCCGAGGCCGCCGTACATTTTGCTCCTGGGGTCGCCGTTGAAGTGGCCAAGACGGATCCGGATGGCGAGGAGGTTCTTGAGGGCCTTGTCGACGTCGTCCTCCGTGAGCTTCCCCAGTTGGATGGCCGCCGTGGCGTGCTGCTGCACATACGTGCCGCAGTTCATGTCCAGTCCTGACCAACACAAATAAAATTATGGCTGAATCCAATAAACTACCTGCGAGATTACTAAATTAGCCAAGCATAATTAATGGTTTATGCTAATTATACGTGCTTATACCGAGTCATTATGTCCTGTTCATGTAAATTACTAAGCGCTAAGCACTGTGATTTTGTCTTCTGTTTTTTTTGTTCTTTTCTTTGTTGTTGTATATATGCTTACCAGCCTTGAGGGCAAGTGCAACTGCGTCCTCTGGTGTCTGCCCATAACGCTGTGCATCATGCATCACGGCCACTGCGTCACAGTCTGAAGCGACGTACCTGTGTGCAGTACACAACACACGTAGGCCAACAACCAAAAGGAAACATGGACGCGTCAGTGCTCACCGTAAAGTACAGCATGTGAGTTGAAACATACCTGTAAAATTCTAGTCAATTAAACGATGTCAGACGTACCCGTCTAGACCCCAGTCTCCCTTGACGGTTTTGGTGAGGAGGTCGGAGTTGGCGCAGGCGGGGACACCGTTGATGCCGGTGTAGGCGCACATGATGCAGCTCGCCTTCCCCTCCACCACGCAGCTCTTGAAAGGCGGGTTGTACGTGTCCTCCAAGTCCTGTGCCGTCACCTGAAAAATAAAGTACATCCTATTGAGGTCACTACGTCATTGGCACACCACACGGTTTCTTCTCCTGGCAATCAACCTTATCAGGCATAGTTTGTCTTGAATTTTGCACTGCTAGTATGTTGCAAACAGCTGTATATATATATATATATATACACACACAGTCGATTATAAGTTTAATCATAATTTTGTTTTAGAACCATCATTTTGACAAATTTGACACTCATACAAATTAACTGAGCTAAGACGTCTTTTAAATATTGAACTTTGTGAATTGCTTCAGTACTCTTCCTGTCATGAACCAGACAAGTCCCACAATTACACTCACCTTTGCGTTGAAGTTGTACCGTGTGACCCCGTTCCAGTCCTCGAGGTCGTACGCCGTGACGTGCTTGCAGCAGGCCGAGGCCTGGAGGAGTGCCGTCGAGTTCCCCTGCATGCCCTTGACGAAGGCGACGGCGTACTTGCTCGCCGTGGTGGGGTCCTCGCCGGGGGTCTCCTGGCCGCGGCCCCACCGCGGGTCCCTGAAGATGTTCACGTTGGGGGACCAGATGGTGAGCCCCTCTGCCTGCCCGAGGTTGTACAGCGCCCTAGCTTCCGTGCCAACCACCTATGTATATCAGTATATGTATGTATATGCATCATGTCAATCACAGGTCGACGAATTTCACATGGCAGGCAACATAAGAGTGAGCAAACAATGTAAGGAGATGTAAGTAACAAGACATGCATGCTTGCAACACACGCCTGGGTGACCACATGTTCGAGATCTTTTGCAAAGTAAAGCACCCACGCATTAGAGTCATAGCTATTGTGGACTGAAGATATGTCCTGTTTCTTACTGCCTCCGTCTGATCAACGAAGTTAATAGAGTAAGGGACTGCTGCCTGTTTACTGAGCCGTAGCTTTTTTGAAAAGCTGATTTTGTTTGTTTCATGAGTTAAAAAATAGCTGTAATTTTTTTATAAGAGATTGTTTGATAAACCGCTAATTTCTCACTATAATAAGCTATAAAAGCACATCTCACCCTACTTTTGGCTTTTAACTTTTGCTAATTATATGTGGCCTCTCGCTTATGCTAAAAGCCGCTTAAAAGTTGACACATTTGGGGGGTTTACTGGCTTTTCGGAAGCTGAAGCTGACGTTAAACCCCCAAACAGGGCATAAATTTCACAAAGATACAAGTTTTTTTTTATAAACTATTAGAAAACCAAATGTTTTAGGTTATATTTCATAAAGCTAAAGATTTTAGGGAGAACTTGTATAAAAAAATTATAGATTTTATAATTGATCATTCCTTATAACAAATTTGATAGTGTCAGCCCAGATGTAGCTGAGGCGTGAGTGAAACGGGAAATGAGGGTGTATGAGGCTACTATGTGGGTCCACACTATGAGACTTATTACAAGAAACGATCAATTATAAAACCTATCATTTTCTATCACAAGTTCTCCTAAATTCTATAGTTTTATAAAATAAGAGTTAAACTGTAGTTTTCTGATGGTTTGTAAAAAAACTAGTAATTCTGAGAAATTTACTCAAGTTAATATGAATTAAAAAGAAACTTTGTGAGATACAAAAGATGTCAATACAGGCACGTGCAACGACTTAGGTTATTGCTTATGTAGCCGCGGAGATCACTTAAATACAAACGGAAAATACCAGCATGTCACAACCAGGATCCCCTTTTCCCCTGATGGTCGGTTCCCATCAAGGATAAGACTTCCTATCCAATGATTTTATTCCTTTTGGAACTTAAACTTCTAAATTTGTTATTTTTATTGAATTTTTATGCTTCGACTCGTCAGTTGTATAAATTTTTAATGTTTCCGTAATTCCCCACATTAGTTTTTTGGCGTACTAAATTTTCTAAAATTTAGATATTTCAAATATTTAATTTTTCACCTAATTTTTGATCCAGGCGTCAAACATAGGTAAATATATCACGGGGTATGCTTTGGTACATGCACCTCTTCTAAATTTGTTATTTTTAATAGATTAGGCGCAACCTAAATCAAGTCTATATCTATATATAATATTCATTTTTTATAATTTGGTACATATTTTCATTACCTAATATTAACTACTTAACTTTTAGATTTGTAAACTTTTCTAGGTGTACTGAACGAAACCAATATTACTTTCTTCGAGAACGTGGTGGCCTTGTCGCTTTAACAGAGCATCATAAATATCCACGATATAGGTTAAATTTTTTGATAATAGGGAATTGAACCATGACGTCTAGCAAGTTAATGGTGCCATAAACAAGCCACTTGGATATAGCTAGATCCTAACATCATGGCTGTACAAAGAGAAGATATGGCCTGTGGCCTGTGGGCATTCCATACCCACGGAGAACAATCAACAAGAGGTTAGGTACAATTAAAAAGCCCGATATACTCGATCATATCGATCTATCCATCGGTCACATGTGACGTGCCAAAACGAAAAGGCGCCTCTTTTCCCACCCAAACATTCTGCTGCTTGTCTTTGGCAGTAATCACACATATTCACGTGCTGGCTGACCCTTTTCTAGACTTTTTATAGGCACCCCAAGTGCTACTGTACACAGGAACTTGTTCTATGGTTGTACATGGTTTTGGAGAGGAAACAAAAATGATTTGGACACTTCCAATTTGAGACTGGAAAAACTTCCATGGAAAAAGAGACAGGTATAACTAAAAGCATAGAAACAATTACTGTGGCGTAACTACTCACGGAGCAAGCCATATATAGGCCACGTAGGCTCCAATTGTTTTATTTACTTTTTCAAAAGAAAAAATACCCAGTGCATCTAAGATTTATGAGAAGTCCATTCTAGCACTAAAGTTTTATAAATAGCAAGGTATAATGTTTTTCTTTGAATAATTAATCTAGGTATAATGTTCTGTCTCCACCACTGACTGTAAAAAATCGTCGATTTTTATGTGTTGTGAAGTGCAACCATAAAGATTCTTTTTCACACGTAATGACACTTTCAATCATGAAAATATCAGAAAATTGCGCCTAGATTTAATCGTACATTAAAATCACAAACACCATATGAACAGTAATATTTCACAAACGTAACCATAGCATCTAAGCACGGATTCTTTATTTATTCCCGTCTCAAGCCATCACTGCCTGCCAATGTACCAATTAAACACAATGCAACACCCGAAACATCCAGAACTAACATACCTTTCCGCACATCTAATTTTCGAAATATGTACCATACTCCATAGTCAACTAGTTTAAAAGCATTAGCACAATTTATCGCTCATAGACTTGAAATTATGCACTTCCCTTTTTTATTTAAAAATGAAAATATGCAGTATGCACTTCATTACCCCCTGCCAAAAAAAAAGGAAAATGCACCATGTTGGATGAAGCTATATATATATATATATATATATATATAAAAGGCACATTTTACCAAAGGGAGCTTGGCAAATCCTCACCCACCAGCATAGTTTTTGTACGCACAAAGCCACACCCTTAATCGCTGTCTTGTCTATTCCCAAATCACCGATCGAAAATCGACCCAGTGAAGGGGGAAGAAGACCAACAGGCTCACACATGGATCATGAATGGCAAAGATGCACGCGCGCGCACATGCATGCGTGCATCACGCATGGGTGTCGGATCCAACCAGTAACCGCCGGGCCGAGAAACTAGTGATCCAACGCAGCATTCCATAATGAAACGGCCGCACGCCATTAGTGTCACGGTGTCCAAACTCTACCTCCTACGCTGAAAAGCGAAACTGTTTGCCTCACAGGCCATTGTACGTATTACGTACCTGCCCGATGCGGAACCAGAGGTCGTCGTCAAAGGCGGCAGCAGTGAGGAGGACCTGCGGGAAGCTGGTGGCTCCGCGGACGGCGCCGTCGAAGTGGAGGCCCCGCCCGGAGGTGGCCAACCCGTGCAGCGCCTCCGACCACCACTTGTACGCGGGCACGCCCAACCGGGGCACACCGGCCGCCTGGTCGCCCAGCTGTGCCACCTTCTCCGCCGGCGTCAGCCGCGCCACTAGGTCCGCCGCCCTCTGCGCCACCGGCAGGGACGCATCGCAGAACGCGAGCCCCTGCGTCGGGGACGACGGCCCACACGAGAACGGTGGGTCACTGGCCACCACAGCCACCGGCAGAAGAAGCATCAGTACTACTACCGTGCCGGCGCTGTGGTAGCAGAACGTGACCATGGCGAGAGAAAGTTAGGAGAAGATCTAGGACGTGAGGGATCGACGAATTAAGGGGTTAAGGGAGTGTGTGCCTAAGTAGGCCCTTACAGCCAATGGGAGCGAGCCATGTGTTTCTGATACGTTTTGCGTGTGGTATACTACTGTACTACCAGTGCTGCACATTAAGATCAGAATCTCATGCGTGAGTGCATGCAATGGAGATGCCGCACGGGCTGTTCACTTGTGCTTTCCCTTTCGGCGTGGATTTTAACTTGGTGTAGATAACTTGCGTGCTGATGGATGTTTCCATTTCCATTCCACGGGGGTATCCGTTCCGTGGCTTGGGTTAATTGGGAGTTAGGAGGCTAGCTGTTAAGTCTACATGCATGAATGCGTTGCTTTGCATTGATATCAACTGCTAACGGGGGTATTGAATCAATATTGAGATATAGCAAAGATTCCTTAGGTTGTCAAACAACTGGTGGATGATATGATCGAGCCACTACTACACAAAGGCCTATATTAGACGTCTCACCACAGACGGTTCTTCAAAACCTTTTCTGATGATGACTATTACTAACGATTATACATTAAAACCGTCAGTGATATCAGCACAGACGATTCCATCCATAAACCGTCATTGATATACAAAGATATCACAGACGGTTTCAATATAAAATCGTCAGTGATGACACCTGTTAGTATCACAGACGGTTCTAATAATAGAACCGTCTATGTTATTATCATAGACACGTCCGAGATAACATCCATCCCTATAAATATACCGATCAGTTCCTCACGCAGGATACCCAGCGCGTTTCGCCACTCCCAAACCCTTGCGCCTCCTCCCCGCACCGGTCTCCTTCCCTGCGCTGCCGGCCTCCACCCCCACGCTGGTCTCCTTCCCCGCGCTGCCAGCCTCCTCCCCCACACTGGTTTCCTCCCCCGTGCCAGTCTCCTCTCCCACACCGTTAACGGTCTCCTCCCCCATGCCGATCTACTCCCCCACACTGGTATACTCCTCTGCGCCGCTGGCCTCCCCCCCATATTAGTATCCTCCTCTATGCCGCCGGTATTTCTTTTAGTAAATGCGAATACATGAATGGTTAGTTTGCTATGATTATAATTGCTAGATACATGAATGGTTAGTTTGCTATGAATACTTGAATGGTTAGTTTGCTATGATTATGATTGCTGGATACAAGAATAGTTAGTTTGCTATAATTATGAATGCTGGATACATGAATAGTTAGTTTGCTATGAATGGTTAATTTGCTATGAATACAAAAATGGTTAGTTTGCTATGAATATGAGTGCTGGATATGAGTGGTTAGTTTGTTATGAATGGTTAGTAAATGTGAATACATGAATGCACTACTACAGAATGGTACTGTTAGTGTTATGCCCTTGGGGCAATCATTTAGATGATTGTAATATGACTATGTTTATGAATAATATTACGATTATTGGTCCAATGAATGTATATCATTGTATTGATCAACAAGTATGTGACTTGCTTATGAAGCTCTTTACTTAATGATGTAATTCGATAAATATCTCTGATCGGATTTCATCGTATAGGACAACGATGTAAAGATCAGCACATGTAGTGATCGTTGATCATGCTTCATAGATCATGGGATATGGAGATATCATCTATACATTGTGGACGCATGTTGAAGAACATGGGTTAAATAGACCCGCAATGGGACACTGCGAGAATGTTTCATTCTTATGTGTCATCAGTGTATCTCATACCTACTAGATGTATGATCCTTAGACTTGAGATTGTCATATTCCCTACATGTGTAATAGTTTTCCTTGGGGCTATCAAACACTACTTCCTAACCGGATAGTTATAAAGGTAGCTTTCATGTTTACTATGAAGCGTGCGAGAGGAAGTGAGCGATAAAGTTGGAATTTGCCACTCCAATGAAACGGAGATATATGACAAGGCCACTCGTGTGATATGATTAAGGAAGTGCATGGCCATGCCGTGATTGAGAGTCAATCACAACTTATTAATATATCACGGATCGAGAGATGGATTGAATCATCAAAGGATGACATGCTTCTGCCTTGAGATCAATCTTCATATACTTGGCAAAGGGATTATTGCATGAGTACTTTTGATAGGTTCTGTCGATTTGATCATAGTATGTTTGGGAGTTGGCATACTTTGCAAGAAGCCGCTACCAACTATTGGATTGAAAAGGAGTTTTCCAAATCCATGTCCAAGCGTCACGTGAACTGCGCAGGTCACACACTTAATGGGTGGGACGCATTAATTTGGATTGGATCCGTAATTAATGAACCTCGTGGGTTTAGCACGATGGGACCTAGTTTAGGTTTCATCTTGTGGCTATATAAGGAGGGAGGAGGGAGGCGCGGTGTGCTTTCCCACGGTTTAGGAGTGATTCACTCGAAACCCTAGCCTACTCCTCTCGCTGCCCCTGCCGAGCGACCAGGTGCTTGCACATCGACGCACGGCGTTCCATCTCTAGACGTGTGGACTACTGCGGTGACGCTGCTGCGACTGCGGCGTGGGAGGATGATCCACGGTGAGGTGAGGACGATCCACTACATCGACGTAACGACTGCGGCGAGGACGATCCACTACATCGACGCGCGAAGGATTCCGCAACTGCGCGTCTAGTGGTAATCTTATCTATGATCCCCTTCTTGCGAGTAGCTTTCTGGTTACGCGGTAGATTTTTTTTTTGTGCTAGCGTAGCATACCACGTTCCTCTTTAGTGGTATCAGAGCCATCTCGTATAGTTTTGTGATCTGGATGTTGCACATATGATGTGTAAGGTTAGTAGATTGGATCTATTATATGTTCAGCCAGTTCATGTGATGAATTGGTGACGGTAGCCAACGATGAGATCGATCGGTTTAGGGTTTGAGGAAAGTGCAAACCGACTCAATCTTGATTTGGGTGAGTCCGTTCATGGTACGACGTTACCCTTACCGGTCGGGTTACCGCCATCGGGGTTTTGAAGCGTATCCATATGGGACCAAGCCAATCGATTGAGTTGGATTGGGTCAATCTGGTTGATCCATGGTAAGCGCAAACAGATTCAATATTGATTTGGGTGAGTCCGTTCATGGTACGACGTTACCCTTACCGGTCGGGTTACCGCCATCAGGGTTTCTGAAACGTATCCATATGGGACCAAGCAAATCATGTTAGATCGGATTAGGTCAATCTGGTTGATCCGTGGAAATTTTGAGGTGTTTTCCTTGTCGGAAGACATGCCTCTAAAAAAATTTCAAGGGCTCTGCCTTTGGACCCCTTCTAGGCGCTGCCCTCGGACCCGCCACGACCGGCCGGGACCGCCGCGCGGGCGCCGCCTCGGACCCAGTCGTAGGGTTGCTTTTGTTTAACTCATTTTTGCAGGGAATTATGTGAAATAGTATGGCCTATATGTATGTGATGCATGTAATTTCCACATGGCCTGCGTGCCGTGTCATGCCATAAGGCTATTTAAATTGTATAACGATGTGCGTGTCGACTTGTGATGCTTCAAACCCTCATGTAAAATTCATTATCAAAAGTTGTAAGGAGTTGCATCCATAATGATGAAGACGATGGTATCAAGCAAGATGGCTAGGTGAACAAATCAAGCAAGGTGGCTAGGTGAACAAACAAGCATGATGATGGAGATCTTAATGCTAAGGGCCATGCTATTTCACACTTATTTTGATTTTACGTGGATGTGTGTTTAATCCTTGCTATTTTCTTTATGCTCATTGCATGTGATGCCATGTTCTTAGTAATCTTTGTTCTTCCCTATAGTTAAAAATTTTAAATCAAATTGTCCATCCAATTGTTGCACCTATCAAGAATTTAGATCGTTATTGATATGACTACCAAAGTAGTATATCAATGGCTATCTCAATAGATGATAGGGATGTGTTGGACACATCACGCATAACAATGGTAGATTTAATCAAGCTATCAAAATGGTTTTGGGCTTGAGGACATTAGTGGTTGGGATTTGATTTCAGTAATGAAGGAACCTATACAAGACAAGTGGTGTCTAGGAAAACACACATGAGGCAAGTTTCTTAATTGGCACCCGAATACGGGAAGTGCTCCCTTCCTCATGTGAGCCCTTGGGGCAGGTTGATCTGGCCATGAGTCAAGTTGATGGAGGCATTCATTACTTGTTTTCATACTCAACAAACAAGAGTTACATATGATGTAATTAGCAAAGGTGTTGCTTACCTATGTCATTAAATTTCTAGCAGTGATGCCAAAGCTCACTAGTGTTTGATGAATATGGATCTTGAATACTCACTATGTGTCTATAAAAGGGACATAAAATAGGAGTGTCTTTAATTAAAAGGTTTAATAAAAGTTTTACATAAACATAGTGCTTAGAATCTTTGCATGTCTTTGTTGTAGTTCAATGGCACCTTCTCCTACTCTGCTACACTGGTTTTGCTTTGAGATCGGTTTTGGAAAGGAAAAACTGAATGGAACTAATTTTGTTGATTGGTATCGCAACTTTGAGAATTGTTCTCAAGCATGAAATGAAGGACTATGTTCTAGAGAATCCAATTCTGATGAACCACCGAAAATCTTTGCTCGAATTTGAAGGTTGAATATAAAAACATGTTAATGCTTCTGTAGAGGTCAGCTGTCTCATGCTAGAAACCATAGACTCTGAGCTCCAAAAGCAATATGAGGACCAGGATGCTTACAATATGATTGTGGGCTTGAAGGGCATGTTTGGGAATCAAGCAAGAGCTGAGAGGTATGGTATCTCAAAGCTTTTATTTGCTTGTAAGTGGTGAAGGCGATCCGGTCGATCCTCATGTGATCAAGATGATTGGTTACATTGGGAGATTGGAAAAACTTGAGTTTCCCCTTAGCCTCGGTTTGGCCACAGATGTTATTCTCCAGTCTCTGCCTCAAAGCTTTGAGCCATTCATTATGAATTTTCATATGAATAGCATAGAAAAAAGCCTAACCGAGCTACATGGGATGCTCAAGGCTGAGGAAAGCATTAAGAAAAACCCAATCATGTGATGATGGTTGAAAACAAGCGCTTTCAAAAAGAGGAAGGCTAAGGTGGGGGCAGGAGACGAGCAAGGGCAAGGGCAAGGCTCAAGATGAGATCGCAAGCCTCAAAACTAAGCTCGAAGCTTAAAGTTGGCCCTCAACACGATACCCAATGCTTCTATTGCAAGAAATCGGGGCATTGGAAGCGGGCTGCAAAAGTACAGCGGATAAGAAGAATGGAAATGTGGTTTCCACTTGGTATTAATGTTATAGAAATTAATCTTGCTACTTCTTCACTCAGCTCATGGGTATATGATACCGGTTCGGTTGCTCACATTTGCAATTCGTTGCGGGGTGATAAAGAGTAGAGACTTGGCAAAAGGAGAAGTGGATCTTGGCGTGGGGAATAAAGCAAGAGTTCTTTGGTCTTGCCGTTGGCACATACCCATTGCATTTGCCTTGAGGATTAGTTTTAGAACTCAATAATTGTTATTTTGTTCTATCTTTGAGTAGAAACATTATTTCATCTTCTTGTTTGGAACATGAAGGTTATGATTTCAGAATAAAGAACTTTGTTTGTTCGATATTTTTGAATGATATGTATTATGGTCGTTGCCCCATGGTGGATGGGTTGTATATCCTTGAACTCGAAGAAAAACCTGTCTATAATATTAATGTAAAAAGGCATCGGCCTAATGATTTGAACCCTACCTTTCTGTGGCATTGTCGCTTAGGTCATATAAATGAGAAGCGCATGAAGAAGCTCCATGGTGATGGACTTCTAACCTCATTTGATTTTCAATCATTTGAAACATGTGAATCTTGTTTACTTGGTAAGATGACAAAAGCCCCTTTCACAGGTTTTAGTAAGAGAGCAAGTGAATTATTGACCCTAGTACATACAGATGTATGTGGACCAATGAGCTCAACTGCTAGGGGTGGGTTTCAGTACTTTGTAACTTTTACCGATGACTTCAGTAGATATGGATATATCTATTTAATGAGGCATAAATCTGAAACTTTTGAAAGGTTCAAAGAGTTTCAGAACGAAGTACAAAATCAACTTGGCAAAACAATAAAACACTTACGATCCGATCGTGGTGGCGAATACTTGAGCCAAGAGTTTGGTGATCATCTAAAGCAATGTGGAATCGTTCCGCAACTTACTCCGCTAGGAACGCCTCAATGGAATGCTGTGTCCGAACGACGTAACCGAACTTTATAAGATATGGTTCGGTCAATGATTAGCCAAACAGATCTGCCATTATCCTTCTGGGGTTTCGCTCTAGAGACAGCTGCGTTCACTTTGAATAGGGTCCCATCAAAATCCGTTGAGAAGACGCTATATGAGATATGGACTGGGAGAAGACCCATGTTGTTATTTCTCAAGATATGGGGATGTGAGGCTTATGTAAAACGTTTACAATCGGATAAACTACACCTAAATCGGAAAAATGCTTTTTGTGGGGTATCCTAAAGAAACAAAAGGATATTACTTTTACAAAAGAAACGAGAACAAAGTTTTTGTTGCTCGAAATGGTGTCTTTTTGGGGAAAGAGTTTCTTTCAAAAGAAATCAGTAGGAGTGATGTGTATCTTGATGAAGTTCGAGAATCACATGAATATGTTCAAGCTACCACTGAACCTTCACAAGATGTACAAAGTGTTGTACAACCTGTGGAAGAGACTCCAGCCCCACGTAGGTCAGAGAGGCCATGTCATGTACCTATAAGATATGGGAATGACATATTATTGTTGGACAATGATGAGCCCACGATTTATGAAGAAGCAATGATGGACCCAAACTCCGAAAAATGGCTTGAAGCCATGAGATCCGAAATTCAATCCATGCATGACAATCAAGTTTGGAACTTGATCGACTCTCCTGATGGTGTAAAAACCATTGAGTGCAAATGGATTTTCAAGAAAAAGATAGACGTAGATGGAAATGTTCAAATCTATAAGGCACGGTTGGTGGCAAAGGGTTTCAAACAAGTTCAAGGAGTTGACTATGATGAAACTTTCTCACCGGTAGCCATGCTCAAGTCTGTCCGGATCATTTTAGCTATTCTTTGCATATTTTGATTATGAAATATGGCGGATGGATGTCAAAACAGCCTTCCTTAATGGGAATCTTTACGAGGATGTATACATGATACAACTGAAGGTTTTGTTGATCCTAAATATGCTAAAAGGGTATGCAAGCTTCAAAGATCCATTTATGGGTTAAAGCAAGCATCTCGGAGTTGGAACATCCGTTTTGATGAAGTAGTCAAAGGTTTTGACTTTATCAAAAATGAAGAAGAGCCTTGTGTTTACAAGAAGGCTAGTGGGAGCGCACTTGTATTTCTGATTTTGTATATGGATGACATATTATTGATCGGGAATGACATTCCTATGCTTGAAGATGTTAAGACTTCATTGAAAAGGAGTTTCTCAATGAAGGACTTGGGAGAAGCATGCTATATCTTGGGCATAAAAATCTATAGAGATAGATCAAAAAGGTTAATTGGATTAAGTCAGAAGCGTACATTGACAAGATATTGAAAAGGTTCAATATGCATGAATCCAAGAGAGGTTTCATGCCAATGTCACATGGCATCAGTCTCTGCAAGAATCAGTGTCCTTCGACATCTGATGAGCGAGATAGGATGAGCAAGATTCCATATGCTCCAGCTATTGGGTCTATTATGTATGCCATGATCTGTACACGCCCAGATGTCTCATATGCTCTAAGTGTCACGGCGGATACCAAGCGGATCTGGTGATGGTCATTGGATAGCCGTAAAAATATCCTAAAGTACTTGAGAAGAACTAAGGGTATGTTCCTTGTTTTTGGAGGTGAGGAAGATCTGGTTGCAAAGGTTACACCGATGCAAGCTTCCAAACCGACAAAGATGATTTTCGATCGCAATCCGGGTTTGTGTTTACACTTAATGGAGGAGCGATGGTGGAAGAGTTCTAAGCAAAACACGGTGGCGACTCTCTGACGAAGCGGAGTACATTGCGGCCGGAAGCCGCAAAGGAAGCTGTGTGGATTAAGAAGTTTATCACAGAGCTTGGTGTGGTCGCTAGTGCCTCTAGTCCAATGGACATCTATTTGTGATAATAGTGGTGCCATTGCACAAGCAAAAGAGCCTAGATCACATCAGAAGTCTAAACACATACTCCGTCATTTTCACCTTATTCGCGAGATTGTGGATAGAGGTGACGTGAGAATCATAAAAAGTACATACGAAGCCAATGTGGCGATCCGTTGACAAAGCCACTGCCACGACCTAAGCATGAGGCGCATACAAGGTCTATTGGTATTAGATACTTAATTGATTGACTCAAGTGCAAGTGGGAGATTGTTAGTGTTATGCCCTTGAGGCAATCATTTAGATGATTGTAACATGACTATGTTTATGAATAATATTATGATTATTGGTCCAATGAATGTATATCATTGTATTGATCAACAAGTATGTGACTTGCTTACGAAGCTCTTTACTTAATGATGTAATTCGATAAATATCTCGATCGGATTTCATCGTATAGGACAACGATGAATAGATCAGCACATGTAGTGATCGATGATCATGCTTCATAGATCATGGGATATGGAGATATCATCTATACATTGTGGACGCATGTTGAAGAACATGGGTTAGATAGACCCGCAATGGGACACTGCGAGAATGTTTCATTCTTATGTGTCATCTGTGTATCCCATACCTAGTAGATGTATGATCCTTAGACTTGATATTGTCATATTCCCTACATGTGTAATAGTTTTCCTTGGGGCTATCAAACACTACTTCCTAACCGGATAGTTATAAAGGTAGCTTTCATGTTTACTATGAAGCGTGCGAGAGGAAGTGAGCAATCAAGATGGAATTTGCCACTCCAATGAAACGGAGATATATGACAAGGCCACTCGTGTGATATGATTAAGGAAGTGCGTGGCCATGCCGTGATTGAGGAGTCAATCATAACTTATTAATATATCACGGATACGAGAGATGGATTGAATCATCAAAGGATGACATGCTTCTCGCCTTGAATCAATCTTCATATACTTGGCAAAGGGATTATTGCATGAGTACTTTTGATAGGTTCTGTCCGATTTGATCATAGTATGTTTGGGAGTTGGCATACTTTGCAAGAAGCCGCTACCAACTATTGGATTGAAAAGGAGTTTTCGAATCCATGTCCAAGCGTCACGTGAACTGCGAGGTCACACACTTAATGGGCTGGGACGCATTAATTTTTGATTGGATCCGTAATTAATGAACCTCGTGGGTTTAGCACGCTGATGGGCCCTAGTTTAGGGTTTCATCTTGTGGCTATATAAGGAGGGGAGGAGGGAGGGTGCAGGGTGTGCTTTCCCACGGTTTAGGAGTGATTCACTCGAAACCCTAGCCTACTCCTCTCGCTGCCCCTGCCGAGCGACCAGGTGCTTGCACACCGACGCACGATCCACTACATCGACGTAACGACTGTGGCGAGGACGATCCACTACATCGACGCGCGAAGGAGGTTACGCGGTAAATTTTTTTTGTGCTAGAGTAGCATACCGCGTTCCTCTTCAGGTACAACACTATCGGTTCATCCGGGTCGATTTCTAAGTTTTTAGGAAAAACCGATTGTGATAGATTATTTCGAAGAGGGTGTTAATAATAATCACAATCAGTTCTCAGGTTGGAACCGATTGTGATGTAGCATTGGGCATATCACAATCGGTTCTAACATAATAACCCATTGTGATGTGCATGGTCTATCACAGTCGGTTCCAATATCAGAACTGATTGTGATATGCACAAGCACATCACAATCAGTTCCCACAAAAGAACCGATTGTGATGTGCAAAACCACAAAACCAATTGTGATGTGCCCATGCACATCACAATTGGTTCTTATCTCATAACCGATTGTAATGTGCCTTACTAGGTAATTTATACCGTCGGGCTGAACTCTCCTTTGTTGTTGTTTTTGAGGCAAAAAAAACCACCGTCGCCCCAAAAAACACCACATACTCTAGTTAGAAGCAATACTTGGGTGAGGAATTATGAAATCCTCGAGGTTGGGTGTTAAGAGGTTAAAGTTGAAGCCCTAGCTTGAGAAGATTTCCCCTCAATTTCCCTCATTTATAGTTTTCTTCAAAAGGTGTGTATTCCTTCAAACCCTTCAATTTTGCACTAGGTAATTCATATGTGACAAAGAGAGTTTAGGTTGCACTAAAATTGTGTGTATCCTTTGAGATTTCACACTCTTTATTTGACCGAATAAAGAAAAAGAAATTGATAATTGGAATGATAAACAAAGAGGGATAGGAATCTATGAATATTTGATAATTTCCTATAAACATAGGTTTTCATTGAAATTCAATCAATCCTCTTAAGTCTATAATTTGAGAAAGTCTAGTTTTCGTAATCGCTTGTATGTTCCAGTATGAGTACTGCGCCTAACATAAAGAAACACACATCCATTTATCTTTGTAGGACTCTCGTGTTAATATAGAATTATTGTTACTATAATGTGATGAATTTTAGAGTTTAGGTTGTGTAATCTACGTCTCCTGTTCGAGGGTGCTTGTTTATAAATACGCTGAAATGGCATATTTATAAGCAAGCACTCTCGAATTGTCCATATTTTGTTGGATAGTTCAAGCATATGTGGTTCCGACAAGTTCCTAATTAAGCTGTTGTACAACTCCAGAGAAAGTTTTGACAGCATCTCCCAGGTGTTCTCCAGACACACACCCCTCTTGACTTGTTATCGAGACGTGTATTTGGAGAACAGCAGGGAGATGCTGTCGAAATTTTCTCTGGAGTTGTACAACAGGTTAGGAACTTGCCCGAACCACATATCCTCTAATGGCATTAGGACCTAACCTAATTATAGATTAGGAGTCATCGTTGGTACATACTTAGTTGGTCAACAGATAGATATTTCTTGAAAATCATTCAATTCCTTAACTTTGTGAATGCTTCCACCCTTATTTTCTTTCATTGAAGTCGAAAGGATTGCAAGCTTACTGTATTAGCTAATTCGATATCATTGTTGATGTTTTGAATGTATATCTCCTAAGTTGGGAATTGAAAGCTCTTAACTAGAGAAGAAGGTATCAAGAGTAAAATTATATATATTGGAACTCGTTCACTATTTTGCAAAGGTAACTAAAAAATGTTTCAATATATGAAATATTTAGATGTTACTTCAGTTTCTTCTTAATTTATTGTGCGTAGTTTAATTGCAGATGAACTGTGAAGAATGAATATATCAGAAAAGCCATATGAGTGCTGAATTTTAAATGGGTCTTAAGGAGTTCAAAAAAATTGCAGAAGAAGACATGGTGAAGAGGGATGTAAACTTCATATATACCTTACTTTAATTGCACCAATCTCAGAAGATTTAACAGCTCAACTCAAATTGAAGATCATTTGATTCGACGTGGCTTTGTGATTAATTACACATGTTGGATCCATCATCGCGAGACAAGTAGTACCCATCGACATGCAACAAAGACATGCTGGAACCCGATCACGAGTTGCTGCGTGATATATATGTTTGAGGAGAACAATTTGGAGCAAATGTTGCGGGATGTGGAGGGAAATACACAGAAAGAGAGATTGAAAAATTTAAAAGCTTGGTGAAAGACGATGCCAAATCATTGTTCTCAGGTTGCAAAGCGTAATACACCAAGTTGAGTTCAGTCCTTGCATTGTTCGAACTGAAGGCAAAAAACACCATTGGATAGATACAAGTTTCAATGCACTTTTAGTTCTTCTATCGAATGTACTTCCGAAGGGAAACGAGTTACCAACAAGCATTTGAAGCGAAGAAGCTACTATGTCCCATGGGAATGGAAATAGAAAGGATACATGCATGTCGGAATGATTGCATCTTGTACCGTAACAAGCATAAGGAATTGCACGTTTGTCCAGTTTGTGGTGTACCCTGGTACAAACAAAAGGAAAAGAGTAATGAAAAGAAGCGTAAGAGCTAGGGCAACAACGGTGAAGAGGTCAACAAAGGGGCACCGGCTAAGGTATTGTGGTACTTGCCCATCATTCCCTATTTGGAGCAATTGTTTGCAAATCCCAAAGAGGCAAAATTGTTGCGTTGGTATTATGAATCACGAAAGGAAGATGGCAAGCAGACACCCCGCTGATTCGGTTGAATGGAGAAACATTGATTGAAAATATGATGAGTTTGGTGCTGAGATGAGGAACATAAGATTTGGATTAAGTACTGATGGAATGAATCCATTTGGTAATATGAGCAGTTATCATAGTACTTGACCAGTTCTGTTGTGTATCTATAATCTCCCTCCTTGTTTGTGTATAAAGCGAAAGTATATCATGATGTCGTTACTAATCTCAGGACCCAAACAGCCAAGAAATGTTATTGATGTGTACCTAGCACCACTGATTAAGGATTTGGTAAAATTGTGGAATGAGGGGGTTGCGGTGTAGAATACATACAAAAGAGAGAACTTTACCCTGCAGGATATGATATTTTGCACCATAAATGATTTCACAGCCCTTAGTAATTTGGCAGGTTACAGTACGAAGGGAGCCAAAAGTGTGTACTATTTGTGAAGAGGAGACTAAAAGCTTGTAGTTGCTGAATTGCAAGAAAACTATGTACATGGGTCACCGTAGGTTTCTACCTCGAAGTCATCGATACCGTAAGATGGATGACAAATTTAATGGGAAGAGGGAAGTTCGATCGGCCTCGCAGTCTATGAGTGGAAGGCAAGTATAGTCACGCGTGGAGGATATCGATGTTCATTATAGAAAGAGCCGTAAATCTATTCGTCCCAAGACCATTTTGAAGAAGAGGTCGATATTTTGGGCTTACCATACTGGAAGGAGTTAGATGTCCGGCATTGCATTGATGTCATGCACGTTGAGAAGAATGTTTGTGACAATTTGGTTGGCATCCTGCTGAACATACTTGGGAAGACCAAGGATGGTGTGAATGCTCACTGCGACATGGCCTACATGGGAATCAGGCCCAAGCTTGTAGTGATAGAAGAGGATATAAAAGATCTATACATCCCCACTGCATGCTGCATCTTGTCCAAGAAGGTGAAAGAAGACCTCTGAAGTGTCTCCAATGTATTAAAGTTCTATCGGGCTACTCCGCAAATATCAAGAAGCTTGTGTCTCATCGAATAAATTACATGCGTGTAGATCATCAAGAAGGAGCTAAGGGAGGAGCTGAAGGAGGAGATGCGGGAGGAGATGATGGCACGTGAGGAGCACCTGAGAGCCAAGATGATGGCGATGGTCTCGTAGAGTTAGAATCAGATGGCCTCTCATCTTGTAGATAGGCCTGTGCCCGCTCTAGTAGTTGTGCTTCCAAAAATGATTATGCCAGTCCCTAGATGAAGAAAATAATTGTTTCTGACTTAAAGGTACGAGAGTAAGCTAAACAGTGTTTCCAATCAAGTTGTGCACTTCTTGCAAGCGCATGTCAAGTGCCAGCTCGTCGTGATGGAAGAAAGATTTCCCATTGAGGCTAGAAGCGGGGTTGCTTTTTCATGCAAGGAGACTAACACGGTGCATAGTAACCATTTGGAGAAGGGCTACATGAGGGTGCAACTGGACTATGTCCACGAAGGCTTCCTATCTCATGTGCTGGAGTTCCCCCGGACAAAGATATCACTACTCTCGGACAAGCATGGATGTCATTCATCAAGTGGCTACGACGGGTGTCATACTACTCAAGGTAAAAATCCCCTACGTCTTCTCGATCATTCCAGTACTGCAACATGTTACATATGCATATGCTTTGTAAGTTCCTATCGTACCTGCCCCTGCCCCTGCTTCTGCTTCTACTCTCACCATCATGATGACTCTTCCTTCCAAGTCGACACCTACGTAGAGTGCAAAGCTTGTGTATAAAAGGACTAGCACGATAGCCAAAGAACCACATGAGACCTCGAAGTCTCCTTCTATCAATAAGACAAAGTTGGTAGAGGCCACAACTCCCCCTCAAATACATGGAAAGCCCTTTGTCCCGATCTCAGAGGCTCCTTCTGTCGAGAAAGCAAAGTTGACAGAGGCCACAGAGCCCCCTTGAGATTATAAGGGGTACGTACATTGAAAGCCTCTTGTCCCTTGCAACGAATTGAACGCTCTAGATAAGTGAACTTGCTTGCTCCATAGATGGTACATTGACAAGGCGAATGAGGCCGAGTGTCAAGTTGATTTCAATGTGAGGTATCGAGGGGTACATTTCCACCACGACGAGCATGGGACATTCCTAGTGAGTTTTGAGAATCTATTCTAATTGTACAGCCTAAAAGCCATTGATATTTCTACTGTATGATCTTGGATGTTGTGAGTATCGCACCATACAACATGTGCGTATGGCTGTTATAAGATTTTGTATTATGTTTTTAACATTTGACACGAGTTGCAAGATAATGAGGCAGCGAGATGTGACGGGTAAACACCCAGTTGGATTCGTCGACCCTGAGATGATTTCTGCGACCATGGCTGGGCTTCATTCAGAGTTTCTTATCAACTACATTAAGAAGGCATTCCAGGCTGAGGTGAAAGAGGACTTCGTTCTATTCCCGTACTATGAGGAGTATGTTCTACTCTAACAACTTTTCCCTTCAATTACTTTTACACACTTAACCGTATATAAACTTTTTTCTTGCACTGAATACCATTTAATAAGCAACTGTTGGGTTCTACTCTTGGTCGCTCCGAGTGAAAATAAAGCCTACACTTTTAACTCTCTTGAGAAAACACCGATGGCCTAGGCGATCAAGGCTGTTTTGCATAAGTAAGTACATTCTTCTAACATAATACTTTCTATATTTAGCTATATTCATATTTTTTTTGCCTCAATGACGTCTTTTCAATATATGTAGAACTTTCTTATCTTATGAAAGAGCAAAACCAGCTTTGTTACCAATTAAAGGACCAAGATGGCAATCAGAGGGGGGGTGAATGATCCCAAAAAAAATTTCTCCCACACAAAATACTCCAAACAAGCTTTTAAAGAGAAACACTCAGAGGAAGCAAATAAAAAAAGCTAGCTATTCTGTTTGGGCGGTGCTACCGCTGGGAGGCTGATAGCACCGGAGGTTGGTAGCGTCGCACCAGGGACGGTAGCACCGGGCTCAAGAACAGCTGAAGAACCAGCACGACCTTCAAAAGAAAATCTTGATGAATCTTTTGATCGGCTAGACAAAAACTGTAACATCCTACCAATCCAGTTCCAATAAGAAATCAAGTAAATATTTAAAATAAATTTATTTTTGCCTTTTTATGAATTTTTCCTGAATTTTCTCTGAGTTTTCTTGATTTCCTTTGATTATTGCTTAAAGGGAAAATTCCTTTTTCCAATCATCCAAACATTACATAAGTAATAAGAAAATATTTGTAAAATAAAAAATTATGGAAAACCCCTGAAAAATTTGTGGAGCCATCCAGAATACTAAAATATAATTTTTAAAGTCATGTCAAAGTATTAAAAGATGAAAAGAAAGGTAATTTAATGAATCAAGACTAGCAATAGTAAAAATGTCAGAAATTAAATTTTCATAATTTCAATGTGAAAATTTTTATATTATCTTCTCCCTGGACAGAGTCATCTGCAGCAAAAAATATCAGGAGATAATCATTAGGTTTGTTATTTATAAAAATTCAAAAACTGAATAGCTAAAAATCTGGAAACTTCAATCTCAGAATTTTATTAAATAAAATGTCAAGAATCTGAAGATGAAAATTTTACAGACGGTTGACGTACCCATAATAAATCTGTACAAAAAGTTTCCAAATTTTAGAATAATATATATGTACCTAAGTAAATATAAAACCGAATGCATAAATTTGTGCACAGTGCACTAACAGAATTGTTGTAAATTCCTCAAGCATCCAATAGGTCTGAAATTTTTATGGTAGATCCTAAACTAGCTCTGGTATACTCAGTAAATTCTTCATTAATTCACCAATGAGATAGGCATTGGATTCAGTGAACCCAATTCAGCCTTCTTACAGTTCAAGCCGGAATTCTCCTCCTCTCTCTGTCGCGTGGGCCCTTTTTCCTGTGCGGTCCCACCTGTCAGCCACAGGCACCATCTTCTTCTTCCCCTCTCGCAGACAAGCTTGCACGTGACCGGAGCCGCTTCGCCAGCTGTAGCATCGCCACTACGGCAACTGCGCTTCGTCAGAGGAAACCACCTCATTACTAGTTTGCCACGCCTTGTCCTCGCCCTAAAAATCCACAATTTGGCCCATGTCTTCTCCTGTTTTCGCACCGCAAAACTCAGCCGAGTTCACACCCGGTGTAAGCTTCTCTACAGCGATGCCCCTGGCCTATAAATACCGAATTGAGATCGCCAAAGACCGTGCTTCAAAACCCCTCTAGTCTCGTCCATCCTACTCCACTGATCACTGCCAATTTCGCGTTTTCCTAAATTAGCCGAAGAACCCTAGCTTTCGATTCATGATTGATTGAAGGTGGTACAAGAAACCATTCTTCAATTGCTTTCTGTTATAGCATTGCTAGCTCACAAGCATAAAAAACCCTCTATCATTTTCAGGAAATTCCGACCAAGCTCCGCTGCCACTACGCCCCCTTCTACTTCGAAACCGGCGATCGGTGGTGAGCTAATCCGACCCTTCTCTGAGCTTGGCAAAAATGGAACCACTAGAACCCATAGGTGCTAGAATCGGAACCCATTCCATCGGGGACGCCCTCTGTCGCCAGCACAGCTTGCCGCCTGCTCCGCGCCGCATGTCCACGGTGGCGAGATGGTTCGGCTAGTCGCCGGTAGGAATGGGTACCACCATTAGATGCGCAATAGTGTACCGATACTAGCCATGCCCTCGGCCGGACCGGAGCATCACCGGATCCTCGCTGGCGGTGAGCCCTAGCTTGTGCCCTGTTCGGTCTCACTAACAGGCAGGCTCGAGATGTCAGCGGCTCGGTCAGATTTGAACAACACTGTGGCGCGAAGCAAAAGGCGCCTTCGGTAAAGCGAAAGCGTATTTTGCTATTTTCATTAGATTTTTGAATCGGTTAAAAATTCAAACTTGAATATCTTTCGCATTTGAAATCCAAATGAGATGAAACCAATTTCTAAATTCATCTAAAATCAAAAGTTTCTAGAATATGAAAAAATATTTTGAAAATATACTCCGGAAAAATATTTTAATACAAAGGTGAATAGTAGATATGAAAGTAGACTAAATTTAGAAACTTTGCAAATAAAGTTAAATTTATATGGAACCAATTTTATCACGATCCTCATTCTGCTATGAACCCATTCATATAACAAATATTTGGGTAACTAGTTGTTTTATGTCTTTTCTATTGAAGTCTAATATTATTATTTTGATAATGCAATAATAACTAAATTAATAAGAAAAGAATTTCAAGAGGTTTGCTAAACATATTTTTTTCAGCATGATGGCAGTATGATGTTAGGCTAGGTAAAAATATTGAATAAACAATGATTTATGCAAATAGGATGTGTTCTAGTATAAAGAGAATAATAAGCATATGCATATGTATATATATATATATGTATGTGTTCATACAAGACCATACTTGCTTCTAAAAATTAGTTCATGAAGGTGTAGTAAATAACTTAATGTGTCATGCCTACATAATAAAATGGCAGCAAGAAGTTTGGTGATAAATGTTTAATTCCTAAGTCTTTAAATACATTGCTTTGCATCTGAATCCTATTAACAACATACTATTTTATGTTATCACCATAAGACAAATCTTTTTACTTCAAATAATTTTAACATCTAGAATTCATTAAAAATAAAATGATTAATTCACATGAAGCAAGAAATACTTGATATCTTTTAGTCCAAAAGCAGTAAAGGTAACCACAAATGAAAAGACAGTATAACCACATAAACATGAATCAAAATCTTACCAATAGACACTCATGGTTCTCCGAATAAGCTTTTATTTGGATTTTCTATCTGTCTTCTTTTTGCCCTTATATTGGTTCACTATTTATTGTATGTTATTCTTGATGATCGATGAGTAGATTCCGATGAGCCTGAATTAGTAGACGACAACCTCTCCGACGATCCGGACTTTATACCCGACTGCGATCAGCAAGGCAATCACCCCCTTGACCATTTTGATCCTATTACTTCAAATATTTACTTTCAATGTTTGCAAAGCTATTATACATGCGCATACTTGTCATAAAAATGCTATGTTGGAATATTGGTAGATATACCTAATATCTCATGGAACTTCCTTGATAAGTATGGATATGTGAACGTTGATAACCATAGAAAAAGGGTAGACATTACATAATGTCAAATTGGGTATACATGATTAATAATCATGCTTAGCCATGCTCATTTAGCAACGGAGTAGATGATCAAATCAAACTGCTTCTTAGGAATTTGAAAATGTTGGAATGGCTAAGTGTCAATTGTGGATATTGTGACTAAAAACTCAAAATAAAACTATGGTTTAGATGCGGGCAATTATTGGCAATAGCCGGTTGTGCAAGGGCTATAGACTTGTACGTAGTGTAGGGGGAGATTATTGCCCGTGTCAGATTAAGGACTGAGCTATTGGTTGTTTTCAAGCCAAGACTTCCGTGCAACCACAAGTGCTGGGATGGGGCAGCCTTAACCTATTAAGTTGCTTAGGTCTGGCTTTACACATTGGTAGGCGGGAGATAGTATGAGCACTCCTTTGTAGATTTGCTTGTGAGGGGCTTCCACATCGCGGTATGGGTAAATGCATATCGGTACAACGGTGTACGCCTTGTTATGGGAAGAAACCCTTGTTGTAGGGATGGACTGCCTATGTTCTTGATCTTATTACAGGGATGGACTGCCATGTTGTACTTATTTATGTTTCTTCTTCCATAACAAGGGTTTCACATCACTAGGCTGGTGCAAAGCTAGGTCTAGGTAATGCAACGGTTATGTTATGATCTCTCTGCGGCAAACCAAAGGAAGTGTGTCAATTGCGCTGCATAAAGAGATGATCATTTCTTGTGGGGTAAAGCTGTACACCTTTGCAGAGTGTAAATCTAATTAATTAGCCGGGCCTACGGTTAAAGGCACTTGGTAATGTCATCACATGGTTAGAGTTTTAACATTTCCAAAATGATTTGATGGGAAAATGGTGTTTTGGAATATACTTCATGTCAGGGGATGACATGGGAATGGATTGAATCAGTCGGGTAGACTGTGTTATGATGATTGATTTATGCTGAATTAATATTTGGTTATTACAACAAGATGCTCTTTTACAAACTTCGATTGCAATCTAGTATATGCTTATGCTTTAATTCGCCAATGCAGAATAACTATAGAAACCTTACCATTGCCATAACCTGCATTTACTTATAATTGCATCTGTGATACTCTATAAGACTTGCTGAGTACACAATGTACTCAATCTTGCTATCAATGTTGTTTTAGGTGATGATATCAAATACCCCAACGATCATTACGACAATACAGGATTCGGGGGTTATGATGACGATCTTTTCTAGGGTTTTACCTTGTCTGTTGCTTGAGGGTGAATGGGCATACTACAACAGAAATAAAGTTTCCATTGCTGCTTTCAAGTTTTTGGCTTATAATATTATTATGTAATCTTAGACGCTTAACGTATGTAATATTATTATGTATGGATGTGATCTCAATTTGTAATCTGTGCGTACTAGCCACTGATCATGGGACTAGTACAGTATACACAGGGAACCCATTGTTGGTATTAAATATCAAAAATGGGGGCCTTACAAAAACTCACAAAACTTGGTAGATGTGATCCTAAAGATGTCGGGAACTTATTATTCCAACCTTCAATCGCAAGGATTGACGTCAAAGTTCTAACCTTTTTCACTTAAAGGAAGAACACACCAAGTTTGAGCAAAAACTCGAGAACTTGATATTGGACTTGCTCATGGGGTTTTGATGATCAAGATGATCTTGTATAACCTCCCAACGTTACAATAAGCAAGAACACAAGTTCAACACCCCACAAATGCGATCTAGAAGAATGATTCAACTAATAACACAAGACCGGTTTCTTACAAGAAAGATGCATGGATTGCCTAAATGATTGGGATATGATCTAAATAAGATTTATCCATCAATCAACATCCTCGGCAAAAGAAGCAAAAGCATTTAGAAGGAGAGGAGGCAAATCCAAAAGCATGTAGAAGGAGGGGAGACAAATCCAAATTACATGAATGTAAGTTGCAAGAATTTAAGTGCGGAATTTAAATGCTGAATTTAAATGCGTAAAGTAAATTCAAGCATAAGAGAAAATGATTTGTATTTCTGGAAGGGAGGTTTACAAAGCCTCACAATAAAGTAGGCAAAGCTCAAAGGAGTACAAAACCTCTAAAACTTTTAAGAGAAGGAAGGCCACCCCCCACTCTATTTATACTACACATGGGCCACCTACCACCCTTGGATGAGTCCCTCAAACCTAGGGCGCTCCATCAAGGGCTAGGATTGACCCACTCACATAGCCATGCAAGGGCTAACCCAAAACCCACCAAACAAACTGGGTTTTCTTGCACGGTTTTCAAAGCACACCAGTAGACCCGCTATCCTATCAACTAGATTGCGATCTGACGGCCCTCCTTAATCCATGAGCATCTAGCTAGCATCTTTTTCTTTCCATGTCTTCTGAGAAAAACCACTCTCTAGAATTTACACACCTGGCATTTGGGCTAGTGCTACCGCTTGACCGGTAGCACCGGGCTGCCATGGCCGGTAGCACCGCCCTACACCCAAACCAGAAAAGATGCTCTCTAGAATTTTCACACCGGCCAATCGTTCCGGTGCTACCGCTTGACCGGTAGCACCGAGCAAACATGGTCGGTAGCACCGGCTTTCATGATCCCCTAAAAACACCCTCTCCTATTTTTTCACACCGCTCTGGGATCCGGTGCTACTGCTCGGCCGGTAGCACAACGCTACCATGACTGGTGGCACCGAAAAAAACAGACAGAGCTCAAATTGCTTCGAATTGAAAATCCAATTCAAATCAAACTCAAACCAGAGCATACAAAGCTCAAATTTAGTTAAATACTCATCACAAACATGGGTAGAACTCCACATGGTCTTTCAGTATTGTGAATGTTATATGATATTGTGGTAGATATTGTGAATGTGATATGTGTAATGTAATCTGAGGCTATTTTTGGATTATGTACGTTGAACATCAAGTGGCAAATCACAATCGGTTCTGAGCTAGAACTGATTGTGATGACGGGGCTCATCACAATCGGTTCTAATATAGAACCGATTGTCCTATCATCACAATTGGTTCTAGATCAGAACTGATTGTAGAACCGATTGTGATGTGCCCCCATCACAATTGGTTCTGAGCTCATAATTGATTGTGATGACCATTTATTACTATCTAGCGAAAACCGATTATGATAGTGCCTGCTCATTATTATCTAACGACTTTGTATTGCCACCAAGACCGAATGTGATGACGAAACAGAACCGATTGGGATGTACATTCCTGTAGTAGTGAAAAAGGCCAGTCAGGTTACAACTATGTTGTCCTAAACCGATCTGATCGAAATTAGAGGACAACTCTATTCCTTCTTGCTAAGTCATATCATAAATCCAAAAGGCGAGCTTCACTCTGCCTAACTTGAGGGCTTGTGTTATTTCTGAATTGCCACTTGGGTTAATTTGTGAAATTAGCATTCGAATTTGTGAATTGTAGTTGTGCATTCAATTGGCGAATATATTTGAGTTCAATTAGTTAACATAACTAAGTTGATTTCTGAAATGGATACGCTATGGTGTAGTGATTGTGTAGTGATGTAATCTGAGTTGATTTCTGAAATGCATGTAATCTGTAATCTGCTTGTTTCAGAGTGCATAGCTAGCATTTCCTGAGGCTAGCCAGTAAACAGAAGAAGTGTATCGACTACAAAACAACATCACAGACGGTTCTTTAGGAAAAACCGTCTATGATACATCTTATATCACAGACGATTCCTACTAATAATCGTCTGTGTTGTTCAATTATCACAGACGGTTCCTAGTAGGAACTGTTTGTGATAAGTGAATGTCACAGACGGTTTATAATCAGAACTGTCTGTGATATCTACTCATCACAGACGATTTACACTCAGAACCGTCTGCGATATGTTTTTCACAGACAGTTCATAAACCGTCTGTGATGACTAGACATTATCACTGACACATGATTATAAACGGTTCACAAAACTGTTTGTGATGAGATTTTGGAACCGTCTGTGATAAGATTTTCTGTAGTAGTGATTTGCTTTAAGTTTAGATGGCTAGGCTAGGTTTGAAAATAAGTTGTAGTATGGTACTTTAAAATAAAACTAGCTTCGTACTAAAATAACCCTAAATCCTTTCCTTGATAAGGCTAGCATCTATATACATGCATTCGGTGTAAGGACTTTGAGGACATTTTGTGCTCATTGTTGCTCGTATATGTGATTCAGACTATGATAGTGAAGACTCGGTGTATGTATATTTCTATGCATCCGGATTTTATGGGGAAGACAACGGTGGGACCTAGGTCATAGCCCTAGACATTGTTTGTGACAAATCATAAAGGTCCTTTTTTGGTTTATTTATCTTCCACTGTTATTACCGTTTGGACTCATTTGACTTGTAGGCCTATTACGTAAAACTTGGTTGTAAGGCCTATTTACTACTGTTTATGTACGTATGAATGGATGTGATATTCATCAATACTATACTATGTGAGTTGGTCACTACTCATATAAATAATTAAGAATACAAAGAAATTCCCGATGTAAATACTACTACATAATGGTATATCACTATCGCTTCATCTGGATCGGTTCTTAAGTTTTTAGGAAAAACGGTTGTGATAAATGACTTAGAAGGGGTGTTAATAATAATCACTATCGGTTCTCAGGTTAGAAGTGATTGTGATGTAGCACTGGAAACATTACAATCGGTTCTTATGTGAGAAGCGATAGTGATGTACATGTACATCACTATCGCTTCTCACAAAAGAAACGATAGTGGTGATGAGAATGAACATCACTATCGCTTCTTAAGTGAGAACCGATTGTGATGTGTCTCGCTAGCTTATTTATATCCTTCGGACTAAACTATCCTCTGTTATTGTTCCAGAGGATATTTCTTCGCCGTCACCTGAAAAAACATCTCATATTCTGTGGTTGGAAGCAATACTTGGGTGAGAAAAATTGAAATCCTTAAGGATGGGTGTTAAGAGGGTAAATTTGAAGCCCTAACATACGTATAATCAATTTATGGTAGTTGTTTGGAATTGTTACTGAAATGGCACCATGATGACTACATTGCAGGCTTGGGATGACTGAGAAGGCAAGGAAGCACTTCACGCTGGCTGACCCTACTGGGTTGCAGAAGCTGCACGAGGTGGAGAGCCATCTGAGGTGATGCATGGATGCAAGGAAAATCGGAAATTGGAACAGTGCTCTAAGGGAAGCAGATGCAACAATAGAAGGTTCTAATTCACGTTAGTAGTAATACTACACTTAATTAATTAATTGTGTCTAATAGCTATGCCAATATGGATATAGAAATTAATTGTGTCAGTTCTAATGTAAAAACCGACACAGATAAGTCATATAGTGCTATCGGTTCAAAGCACATTGCAACCAAGCACAAAATTTTGTACATCTGTGTCAGTTTTTAAAATAAACCGATAGTGATATTACCATCTGTGTTGGTTTTTAATATAAACCGATAGTGCTGCTATATTCATCTGTGTCGGTTTTTAATATAAACCGATAGTGCTATATTCCCCGCTCGCTAGTGCTGCTATATTCATCTGTGTCAGTTTTTAATATAAACCGATAGTGCTATATTCCTCGCGCGCCACTTCACTAATTCCCCGCCCGCCCTCAAACCCTAGCTCTTCCCGTCATCCTCGGTGCCTGCTCCCCCCACCAACGTCGTCGCCTCCTGCCCACGCCGACTCCTCCCGTCGCCGAGACCTCCCGACGCCATCCACCATGACGTCCTTGGCGCCTGCTCCCCCCACCGACGCCGTCGCCTCCTCCCCACGCCTCCTCCTCCCCATGCCGAGCCCTCCCGTCACCGAGCCCTCCCGGTGCCTCCTCCACCTTGGCGTCCTCGGTGCCTGCTCCCACCACCGATGCCGCCTCCTCCTTCCCACGCCGCCTCCTCCCATTACCGAGCACTCCCGTCGTCGAGCCCTCCCCGCGCCTCCTCCACCCTGGCGTCCTTGGCGCCGGCTCCCCCCACTGACGCCGCCGCCTCCTCCCCACGCCGCCTCCTCCTCCCATCACCGAGTACTCCCGTCGTCGAGCCCTCCCGACACCTCCTCCACCATGGCGTCCTCGGCGCTTGCTCCCCCCACCGACGCCGCCTCCTCCTCCCCACGCTGATTCCTCCCATCGCCGAGCCCTCCCGTCGTCGAGCCCTCCCGTCGCCGACTCCTCCCGACGCCGATCCCACGCTGCCGACTCATCCCGTCGCACCCCACACGCTTGCGTGCCGCGTCATGCCGGTGCCACTTCTTTGACGGGTGTGGGGACCTTCCGCCGCCGCCAGGCGTTGATGGTGGAGAGCACTGGGTCGTCGAGGTGCTGCGGAGAAGGTTCCTCAGATTGGGTACAAGATACAACAGTTTAACTTGTGGTTCTAACGTTGGATTCGCTTGTGCAGAGATAAGCCGGATCCTCATTTGCAATGTTTCTTCTCCAATAGACTTAATTTTGGGTAAGTTAGACTTGTGCTGTTATGCCATTAATGAATCTGATCAGTAATCTAAGTTACACATACTGTTTTGTGTGATACACTGAGCTCGAAAGATCGTACATCTACTAACTTGTTTAGATTTGCACATCCTGATCATATGAAGTTACTCCCTAGTAGTTACCAATTCAAGTATGATAGAATAGACATCCCGACGCATCATACATGTGCAGAAATAATCATGGTGCTGATAGCTAGCAATGTTTTGACATGGCAAAACAAAGATATGAAGTTAAATGCAGGCCAGGCAAGTCAATGGTTTGATTTTCTGCAGTTATTTATACGGTAGGTTGGTGGAACCTCAATTGATCCTGTGCAATGTCTTGTAGTTGGAATATGACTTAATGAAGTTACTTACAGTCTTACGTTTCTGGTTTCTTATGTTCGGTGCTACTATACAGATGAACATATAACACTAAAACATGAATATCCAAACTCAAAACTGCACTGCCATACTTTTTTTTGTTCGAGAATTTGCCATACAAATTACCAATATATAAACACGATTTTCAATTCATGTTATCTATTCAATTTATATTTGATTGAGACAACTGTAGGTAATCAATTGGTTTATGCCTTTTCTTTCAGCTTCATTAAAAAACATTATGTCATCGGAAAGGGAAAAGGAGCTAGTTGAGGAGATAATCAATAGTTTAGTGGCGCGTTTGATAAAAAGGATGTGCACCGTTCCTTAAAATGCTGGTACTTCAGATTCAGGTAGTACTTATTTAGTTATTTGATATATTCCTAAAGTACTTTGGTTATTTTGTCTATATTCTACCAGAAAAGTACATGCAAAGTGATGGAAATATGCAAATTTGAATGTAATTTTGGATCACATTCAGTCATAAGAATATATAGCCTGCGATCATATATTTTTGAAATATACCTCTCTTCTTAGCCTGTGATCTGTGTGTACATTTTAGATTAGGCAATGATGCATACATTTATATAAGTGCTTTAGTGACTCTAGAACCAATTTGATGCCTTGTGCTATTTTGTTTGGCTAGAAAAGAATGAACAACACCCTATTGAATTACCTATCATTGAATCATTTTCTTTTGTAATAGAAAAGGATAATTTATGCTATGTGAATGTGTATATGCATACTGTGTGAAACATATGCTGATTAGAGGGTGAATTGGAAAACAGCACACCCCCTCATCTCTACCGGTTCTCAGAAGAAAACGATAGAGATGATAGGATCATCTCTATCAGTTCTTACAAAGAACCGATAGAGATGAGGGGTCATCTCTATCGGTTCTTTCTGAGAACCGACAGAGATGAGGGGTTCATCTCTATCGCTTCTTCTAAAGAACTGATAGAGATGATCCCCTAATCACCATCGGGCAAGAACCGACTACGATAGCACTGTTTCATCTTTCTCTAATGACTTTGTGTCGCTATCAGAACCGACTGTGATGACAAAAAAAACCGATTGTGATGTATATTCGTGTAGTAATGAAATCCCAATCCCGACACCAAAATACATTGGCTTCTTAGGAAGTCTGGTGTGCAACTACTTGAGGAGGCTCTTTCGGATGAAATCGTCACTTTTCTAGTTTTGTGTAGATTTTTTTGCAAAATTGACCCTCTTCTGACACTACTACAGAATAGCACATCCTTGCTGGCACATCACTGCCGGTTAGGATAGAGCCGGCAGTGAGAACATATCACTGCCGGTTCGAAAGTTAAGCTGGGGGGAGGGAGAATTTATCACTGCCGGTTCTTGGAACCAACCGGCAGTGATAACCTCATATCACTGCCAGTTTATATATAAAACTGGTAGTGATATATCACTGCCAGATCTTGTGTTAACCGGTAGTGATATTGGAATTTTCACTACCGGTTTTAAACCAGAACCGGCAGTGATATTTATTTTCCCGCCTAATTTTATTTTCCCACAGAATCCGGCCCTATCACTGCCGATTCTGCGTAGAACCGGTTGTGATAAGTCCTTTATATATCTGGCGTCCCTTCCCCCCGACCAATCGAGCATAACAGAGAGGAGTCTCTGCTCCATTGTTGTGTCCAATTGCTGCCGAAAATTGTACTAAAATTCATATCTATTTGTCTTCAAGGTTAGTAATTTGAATAACATTATATTTGTAGTTGGATTTTACTTTATAGTTTGCTTTAGATTTAGATAATTACAATTCTTATTCATTTCAGTGATTTAGTGGATTTTTAAATGGTGAAAATGGCTAGGTGAATTTTGCAAAATGGTGAAAATGGTTAGGTGAATTTTGCAATAATGAAAATTGCAAGATACATTTGTCAATCGTTATGTTTACAAATATATCATGTATTTTTATTTATATGCTTATTTTCAATAATTAAAGAAATTAAAAAATTGCAACATTGATATTATCAACTATGAAAGTAATTTAAAAATTGCTACCTGGATATTTTTAATATAATAAAAATATGTCCTAATTATTCACAATTATTTTCTATTTTGAAAATAAATAAAAATTGCCAAATGGATATTTACATAATGAAAAAAGGTTGATGTATGCTCAAATTTTGAAATAATAAAAAAATTCTACATGGATATTTATATAATGGAAAAAGGTTGATGTATGTTAATATAGTCAAAATGTATCCTAACTATTTACAATTATGTATTATTTTGTAAATAATTAAAAATTGGAAGATGGATATTTACATAATGAAAAATGATTTATGTATTTTGATATAGCAAAAATATATCCTAAGTATTTACAATTATTTTCATTTTATAAAATAATAAATAAATGCTACATGGATATTTACATAATGAAAAAAGGTTGATGTATTTTAACATAGTCAAAATATATCATAACTATTTACAATTATTTATTATTTTGTAAATATTTAAAAATTTCAAGATGGATATTTACATAATGAAAAAAGATTGATGTATTCTAATATAGTAAAAATATATGCTAAGTATTTACAATTATTTTCATTTTATAAAATAATAAAAAATTGCTAGATGGATATTTACATAATGAAAAAAGGTTGATGTATTTTAACATATTCAAAATTGCTACATGGATTTTTAAATCTTATCATTTACAATTATATTGTTATTTGCAATTATATGCTTATGTGATGTTTGATTTAATTAATTGTAGATGGACCGAAGGTGGATGTATGACACGGACTGTTGCGATGCAGAGTTCTTTAATTGTGTGACATATTTTATAAACGCGGCTACGGCGCACAAGTCGAAGAATCTGTCGAACTATATGTGTTGTCCATGCGTTGATTACAAAAATGAGAAGTTGTTTTCTACCATAGAGTCGATACATGCACACTTACATCGAAGGGGTTTCAAGGCTGGCTATACCTATTGGACCGAGCACGGTGAAGATGAAATTGTGCATGAAGGGCAACATATTGGTGAAGATGATGGAGACAACGATATGACGGCGGTAGAAGATACGTTTGTCGATAGCCACGACGACGACCTGGATCAAATGTTGTGTGATGGGGAAGGGGACTTCACGAGTGAAAGAGAGTTTCAAAAGTTCCAGCGTATGGTAGAGGACTCCACAACACCATTGTACCCTGGCTGCAAAGAGGAGCAAAAAAAACTGCATACCATGCTTACACTACTGCAGTTGAAGGCAAGCAATGGTTGGTCCGATAAGAGCTTCACTGAGCTCTTATGTCTCTTGGGGGACTTGCTTCCAGAGGGTAACGTGTTGCCTACAACTACGTATCAGGTCAAGCAGGTTGTCTGCCCGTTGGGAGTGGAAGTACAAAAAATACACTCATGTCCAAACGATTGCATGTTGTATCGCAATGAGTTTGCAGACTTGGATGCCTGTGCTGTTTGTAAAGCAATGCGGTATAAGGGCAACGATGATATCCATAACAACAATGTCGAGGTAGAGCATAAGAAGAAGAGATCCCCCCGTAAGGTGGTATGGTATTTCCCTATAATCCCCCGTCTGAAGCGATTGTTTGCAAACAAAAGGCATGCCCAATTGCTACGATGGCACGCCGAAGATCGTAAGAAGGATGGAATGCTTAGGCACCCTGCTGATTCTGTGCAATAGAGGAACATCGACAGAGAATATAAGAAGCACTTTACATATGATGTGAGGAATATAAGGTTCGGGTTGAGTACGGATGGGATGAATCCTTTCGGCAACATGAGTAGTCGCCACAGTACTTAGCCGGTGACTCTATGTATCTACAACATTCCTCCTTGGCTTTGTATGAAGCGGAAGTACATTATGATGCCACTACTGATCCAAGGGCCCAGGCAACCTGGCAACGATATCGATGTGTACCTCAAACCATTGGTTGAAGGTCTTCTAATACTGTGGAACAATGGAGTACAGGTATGGGATGAGTACAAAAGAGATAACTTTATCCTACGCGCATTGTTGTTCGTAACCATTAATGATTACCCTGCCCTTGGTAACCTGTCGGGACAGACGACAAAAGGGTTCAACGGATGCGTCCAGTGCTTGGATGATACAGCTAGCCAGTGGATGAAGAACTGTCGAAAAATGGCCTACATGCGACATCGTAGGTTCCTTCGCAAGGATCACCCATACCGCAATAATAAGAGAGCCTTTGACGGGACAAAGGAGACTGCCTTAGCTCCGAAAAATCGCACTGGGAAACAAATATTTGCGGCCGTAAAGGATCTTCATATTATTCACGGAAAGGGAGCCAGCAGTACATCTATCCCGAGTTCCCGTGACAAGGCTCCTTTGTGGAAAAAGAGATCAGTATTTTGGTTCCTACCGTACTGGCAACACTTGGAAGTTCGACATGCAATCAACGTCATGCACATAGAGAAGAACGTGTGCAACAGCTTGCTTGGTATCTTACTGGATATACCTGGCAAAACAAAAGATACCCTCCACGCACGGATGGACCTTGAAGATATGAAACTCAGGAAGGAGCTACATCACGAAGACATGGATACAGGCAAAAAGTACTTTCCCGCAGCCTGCTACACTCTGAGCAAGAAAGAAAAAATTAGCGTGTGCGAATGCTTGCACGGAGTGAAAGTTCTGTCTGGTTACTCTGCCAACATAAAGAAACTAGTCTCAATGAAAGACTTAAAATTAATTGGCATGAAGTCTCACGATTGCCACGTGATGATGACGCAGATGCTTCCAATTGCAATTAGGGGTGTTCTACCAGAGAAAGTCCGAGACCCAATTATAAAGTTGTGTTCATTCTTCAACGCAATTTCACAGAAGACCATCGATCCATTGAAACTGGATAAGCTGCAGGAAGACGTGGTCCACACTCTGTGCAGGCTCGAGATGTGTTTCCCTCCAACTTTTTTTGATATTATGATCCATCTCATTGTTCACATTGTGAAAGAGATACAGATTCTTGGTCTCGTGTTTCTACATCAGATGTACCCTTTTGAGAGGTTCATGGGGGTTATAAAGAAATATGTTCGTAACCGACATCGATCGGAAGGCTGCATTGCAGATGGTTGGGGAACCGAGGAGGTCATTGAGTTCTGCGTCGATTATATGGATCTTAAACCGATTGGTGTGCCTATATCTCGGCATGAGGGGAGGCTACAGGGAAAAGGGACACTGGGCGAGAAATCACTCCATACAAACAATGTAGCTTCATTCACACAAGCACATTTCGCAGTTTTGGGACAATTAGTTGTGGTGGCCCCGTATGTCAACATGCACAAGAGCATGCTATCCAGAACAAACCCAGCGAAGTCAGAGGGTTGGATCACGAGAGAGCATAGAGATAACATCGGCGATTGGTTGCGTAGGCACATGATGCATACGGAGACAGAGTGCGCTCAGTTGAAAGTGTTGGCTCAGGGACCGTCATGTACAATTCGGACATTCCAAGGGTACGACATAAATGGTTTTACGTTTTATACAAGAGCACAAGATAAGAAGAGCACGAACCAAAACAACGGTATCCGTACAGACGCCTATGGCAGCAATGAAAATAGGCAAAGCTACTACGGATTCATAGAAGAGATTTGGGAGCTTGACTATGGACCTTTGAAGGTCCGTCTCTTTCGGTGCCAATGGGTCAAACTTCCAGGGGGTGTTAACATCAACAAGTACAGTATCACTACCGTGGACCTCAAACTCGTCGGATACAGGGAAGAACCATTCGTACTTGCTAATTCCGTTACACAAATCTTCTTTGTAATTGACCCGGCTAACAAGGAACGCCACATGGTTATTCAAGGAAAAAGAAGGATTGTCGAAGTTCAGAATGTTGTCAACGAGGAAGAATACAACCGTTCGATGAGCTTCCTCCTTTCGGAGAGGACGTTGAACTAAGTCTCATGGAAGAGAGTGAGGAAGCTACGTATGTACACCACGATCATAACGAAGGTCGAATCGTAGCTTAGTTGTTCAAATTAAAGATATGCTTTCTTTTGTGCGAAAAACATGGTTTTGCTCTCTTGTGTAACAATTAATGTATTATATGAGGTAATGGATTTGACTGCATTTGTGTGAATTGTTAAAAGTAATTAAATCAAACATGATATAAGCACAGAATTGCAAATAACAATTTAATTGTAAGTAATTAGGATATATTTTGACTATATCCATCTAATTTTTTTTCATAATTTCAAAATTATGAAGTATTAAAACAATGAGCAATTTGGTTTTTCTGAAATTTAGAACTTAGTCAAAATTAGGGGAAAATATTTATATAACATATTATATGTCCTGTAGTATGCCTCCAAAAATTTTCAGATTATTTGGATCAAATTTGTGATATTTCACAAGATTTGAAATGAAATAAACTGAAATTCCACTGTATTTATCACTGTTGGCTCTCTTTAACCCCGGCAGTGATACTTCGTACTACTACCGGGTCACAAAGAGAACCAGCAGTGATAGTGGATTATCAGTGCTGGTTCTACTAAAACCCGGCAGTAATAAGAAGTATCACTGCCGGGTTTAAAGAGAGCCGGCAGTGATAGTGGCTTATTACTTCCGGTTCTAATAACACCCGCAGTAATACTAAGTATCACTGCCGGAGTTAAAGAGAGCCGGCAGTGATAGTGTCCTTATCACTGCCGGTTCGACTAAAACCCAGCAGTGATACTTAGTATTACTGTCGGTTGTTAGTAGACCCGGCAGTGATATGCAACTATCACTGTCGGCTCTATTTGTGACCCGGCAGTGATATTATGTCACTGTCGGTTCGTTTGGGACCCAGCAGTGATAGTCCACCCGTATAAATATCACTGCCTCGGCCAACCCAATCCCTCTCCTATCACTTGCATCTCAGCCACCTTTCACCTCCCGAGTCCTGACCTCCACGCCTTCGGCCACCTCGGGCCTCCCCGTCGCCGCCTCAAGCCTCCCTGTCGCCGCCTGGAGCCTACCCACCGCCACCTTCACCGTCGCCGCCTGCACTGAGGTGAGGAAGTTCTCAACCCGGCTTTAACTTCGTTGATTGTGTGTAACCGGCTTGAGTAGATTCTTGTTCATTTAGATCCAACAAAATTGATCAATCTTAGATCCAACAAGTCTGTGTTTATGTATGAGTAACACAACAAAATTGATCAATCTTAGAAAGATAAATGATGATGTGGTTATGTATGAGTAACACAAGTCTATGTTCAAGGCAAAACTCAAAAGGCACTCATATTTACCAAAGAGCTAAATCATGCTTCCTACTAAGGAAAACGCCCAATTTCCAAATACCACCTCTAGGACTTGTACACAACCTCCTCAACAGAATGCATCCAGTGAGAATAGCACCAGTGGGGATATTGGTCAGAGAGATGAAACAGTTGCTGCCAATGTCGACGAACAGCATGAGGTATTGAAGTCTTTTGGTATCTCATGCACTTCAATACCCACTTTTATATGCAGGGTAACGCTTCATATGTTTTAATTAGTCTAAGTTGCTATGCAGGACTACTTTTTGAGAAGAAATATGTTTTTAAAATTCAGATGATAAAGATAATCTGATGAGGTATAAGCTGGGCGATGAAAAGAGATACGCTTTTACATTCATAACTCAAAGACAACGAACTTTTGTTTATGTCACTCATTTATTGCTACTTGAAAACCAATCTGCTGCTGTCTTTCTAAGTGAAGCATTTTCAGTCCATGTGTTAAGAGACTCACAATCCTTCAGTTGTATTCGGAGTTCAAACTGCTGTTAAATATATTATAACGTCTTGTTTGTTGCAAGCTTCCTGGGAGGGCAACATCATTATAGAGTGACTTAGGATGAATATTAATCAAACTTCCTTATTCTCAACAATTAGATGCATTTCCCTCTCTTTAGCTTTGTAATTGGCATTTTAATTTTTTTATTAGAATTGGCATTTTATATTGATGGCATTGGAAATAGAATTCATCCTTATTTAGGAGTGTTATTGAAATTTGTATGTTAAAGGTCTTGCATGCTGCAACCAGTGCACTGCTCAGGCAGATCCTGCTCAACGAGAAGCTCAGCAGCAAGGTCTCAGATGGAAGTTCTTTATGGGGAAACCGCTAGTTGAACCAGCTCATTTCGACCACCTGACAACACAACTGCGGCGCGTCCATCAGTGGTACATGCAGCAGTCCAACGAAGGTATGGAGTTGTTGCAGTCCGATACACGGAGCAAGATTTACACAATGGGGATAAAATCTTCTCGGTGAATTTCGAGGAGGTGTACTTGTTGTACCAGCAAGATGCCCTGGATGTGAATATACTTCGAATGTGGACTTTGTAAGTCTCTACGTATATTATTTTGCATTCTTGTACTGTTTAATTGCATGTCTGACTTCTTTCGTATGTAGAATGGAGCTACAGATTTGTAGAAGAAATGGCAATGACAATCTAGGATTCCTAGATCCGGGGATTCTCAACGAGAAGCTTGTGAGGGACAATCCACAGTTCAATGAAGACTATATATTTAATACTTTTTTGAAGCTGCAATACAAAACCTCCATACTTTTACCCTATAACTTTAAGTATGAATTTCCCTAATTCTAATATCGTTTTAATGTTTTTGCGTAACACGTACGATGTAGGAGTAATTAACTACGGTGACATATATGTGCAGGTTTCACTGGGTCCTCCTCGTCATCCAGTTAGATGCTAGTAGGATTTTTGTCTTGGACTCTAGGAGAAAACCAACTAAGCCGTATCAAGACTTTTGGGACATGCTGAACAGGTAAACTCGATTGTTGTGTTATTGCTCTAGCAATATTCCATTTTACTTCATTTAAGTTTACTTAATATTCAAAATTATTCACAGGGCATTCGCACGATACTGCAAGAAAAGTGTTCGCCATCATCCCTACAGGAAACATTTCGAAATAGTAACCGACTTTCCATGTATGAGGCAAGACACGGGAAACAATTTATGTGCATACTATGTATGTACAAATTTACATTTGATTGTCACGGAGACTGTGGGCTATAACGAAACCATGGTACATAATTACACATTGATGCCTATTTTTTATCATTTAACATATATCTTCATTAATTAACTTTCTCTTTTCTTCAATAACAACGCTCCAAACTGAGAACCAATAAGTTATCACTGACAGAAATTATAGCAATTCAAGAACAGCTCGCCGGATTCATTCATGACGATGTCATCAATCCAAACGGTGAGTTCCACGCGTAGCCTCATCGCCCTCATTCCTTCCATCTACACCCGTGATATGCCTACTTCGACTCCTTCTACTGTGGCTGGTGCAAAATCAAAATGAATGAGATGAGATAAGATGTAGTCGAACTACATTTGTAAATAAATCATTGTAAAAACAAAGTATTGTGATGCTTAATTTAATATATTTGAATTATGATTTTAACGATGCTTTGTATATACATGGATATATTTGAATTATGATTTGAACTATGCTTTATATACTATATGTGGACACTGTATAAACAATTGTATAAATATATATATATTAAACAAAAAATATGCAATAAAAATATTTGGTTCACGGCTTGTCACTGCCGGTTCTCGGACAAAACCGGCAGTGATATATCACTGTCGGATTGAGGTATAACCCGGCAGTGATAGTCCTATATCACTGCCGGTTTTGTGTATAACCGGCAGTGATAATTATTATAACTGCCAGATTTTGGTTTAACCCGGCAGTGATAGTACAATATCACTGCCGGTTCTACAGAGAACCGGCAGTGATAATCCTTATCACTGCCGGTTCCTGAGCCGGCAGTGATAATCCCCGAGTATCACTGCCGACCAATCACAGCCGGCACCAATGACTGGCAGTGATGTCGTTTTGGAACCGGCAGTGATGTGCTGTTCTGTAGTAGCGTCAATACAATTGCAAAAATAGCCCCACCCCCTCCATGCTACCCAGTCGTCGTAGCGCATAATCCTGCACTCTACCCGTGATCCCCGGGCATGGCGATGCTTGCTCCTATGATCGGCTGCTCTAGCGCCAGCTTCCACGTTCCCTAGGTGCGAAAGGGGATAGGTGTTGCTTGTTGTGCCTTTCGCGGTGGGGAGGTGACCAAATGTGCAAATGCGTTGGGGGTTGGGGGCTAGATTTGTAAAATAAAAATGAGGTACATAAGGCTTGAAAAGTGACGATTATGTTTCGAATGGCATGGACATCTGGAGGATGCTAGCAATCGCGTTCTAACCTTTGCTACTTTTTTATTTCTATAATATTAGCTATTATTACTACAAAATTTCGGAAATATCTCAGTATACTGTCCATCGGGTAGAGTTCTTTATTACACATAATCAGTATATTAACTAGTTTTTGATCAGCGAGAAGAAAAAACAGAAAATTTGTTAGTATTACGTGCTAAAGATGCAATTAAAAATTATGCCATCATGAAAGTGAGATTCAAGAAAGTGGCACATAAATATTGATATAGACATGATGTCATGATAAACTAAAGAATGCCGGAAGGTGAGAAACGTTGCATGGTTGAGCTCGCTCTAGCTTTCCCATCGCTACTTTTATCAGAATTAAAGAATATCACACATTACATGAATGCATGTATGCCAAAACCATACATATATACCAACATACATTTTCCTCACGACAAAGTGGGCATGAGTCCACGTGTATGCACACAAGTGGGGAGAGAGAGAGTGATCGAGAGAGATTCCTCTCTGACTTGGGAAAGACAACAGGTAGACGACCTGTCAATACGTGTGAGATTAATTTATGTCTTTGCATCAAGCAAAATACAAATGGTGAGCAGCTAAAGAACAAGAGACTGGACAGATCGACGATGCACGCCAGATGTAGCCTAGCTAGGCTCCATGCCTTCTGCGATGGCGCCGTCTTTTCTCCGTTTTCCTTCAGCTGCATGTCCATTGTACGTACGTAGCATGTGAAGGGAGTTTGTAATTTTGTATATATGCCACTCTTCAATGCTTTATGTTGAGTTCAGCTTCCTGAAAGACACTGCTTCTAGTTTTCATGCCATGGTGCTGTCACAAGCCACCTTTCATGCAAAACGATAGCAGCATGTGAAGAAAGTTGGTACGCGCCTCGTATGCCACTCTTCAATGCTTTATGTTGAGTTCAGCTTCCTGAAAGGCACTGCTTCTAGTTTTCATGCCATGGTGCTGTCACAAGCCTCCTTTCATGCAAAACGATAGCAGCATGTGAAGAAAGTTGGTACGCACCTCTGTAGATACTACTATAAAAGGACTTATATTAGATCCCTCATCAGGTGAAATGTAGTTTAAACATGTGGATTTTCATGAAAATTATGTAATCATTTGATTAGTTATTTTTTATTGATTCACAAACTGAGCACTGCCAGGTTGGCGGAGAGTGTCATTGAATGCCCCACCAACCGAGCTCGAACCTAAGCACCTTCTTTTGCATATCAATATACTAGAGCTCGTGGCCAAACACTACTACACGAATATACATCACAATCGGTTCTTTTTTATTATCATAGTCGGTTCTGGTGACAACACAAAGTCGTTAGACAGAGATGAGGCGGCGCTATCACAGTCGGTTCTTGCACGATTGTGTGAGGGGATCATCTCTATCGGTTCTTTAAAAAAAGCGATAGAGATGAACCCTCGTCTCTATCGGTTCTCATAATAAAGCGATAGAGATGAGGGGTTCATCTCTATCGGTTCTTACAAAGAACCGATAGAGATGACCCCTTCATCTCTATCGGTTATTCGCTTCTTCCAAAGAACCGATAGTGATAACTGTTAGTGTTATGCCCTTGAGGCAATCATTTAGATGATTGTAACATGACTATGTTTATGAATAATAATATGATTATTGGTCCAATGAATGTATATCATTGTATTGATCAACAAGTATGTGACTTGATTATGAAGCTCTTTACTTAATGATGTAATTCGATAAATATCTCTGATCGGATATCATCGTATAGGACTACGATGAATAGATCAGCACATGTAGTGATCGATGATCATGCTTCATAGATCATGGGATATGGAGATATCATCTCTACATTGTGGACCATGTTGAAGAACATGGGTTAGATAGACCGCTATGGGACACTTTGCAAGAATGTTTCATTCTTATGTGTCATCGTGTATCTCATACCTAGAAGATGTATGATCCTTAGACCTGAGATTGTCATATTCCCTACATGTGTAATAGTTTTCCTTGGGGCTATCAAACACTACTTCCTAACCGGATAGTTATAAAGGTAGCTTTCATGTTTACTATGAAACGTGCAGAGGGAAGTGAGCAGTCAAGATGGAATTTGCCACTCCAATGAAACGGAGATATATGACAAGGCCACTCGTGTGATATGATTAAGAAAGTGCATGGCCATGCCGTGATTGAGGAGTCAATCACAACTTATTAATATATCACGGATACGAGAGATGGATTGAATCATCAAAGGATGACATGCTTCTCGCCTTGAGATCAATCTTCATATACTTGGCAAAGGGATTATTACATGAGTTCTTTTGATAGGTTCTGTTCGATTTGATCACAGTATGTTTGGGAGTTGGCATACTTTGCAAGAAGCGGTACCAACTATTGGATTGAAAAGGAGTTTTTCAATCCATGTCCAAACGTATGTGAACCTGTAGGGTCACACACTTAATGGGTGGGGCGCATTAATTTGGATTGGATCCGTAATTAATGAACCTCGTGGGCTTAGCATGTTTGGTGGGCCCCGGTTTAGGGTTTCATCTCGTGGCTATATAAGGAGGGGAGGAGGAGGCGCAGAGTGTGCTTTCCACGGTTTAGGTTTGATTCACTTGAAACCCTAGCCTCCTCCTCTCGCTGCCCCTCGCCGAGCGACTAGGTGCTTGCACACGACGCACGCAGCGCTCCATCTCTGGACGTGTGGACTCTGCGGTGACGCTGCTGCGATCGCGGCGTGGGAGGACGATCCACGGCGAGGCGAGGACGATCCACTACATCGACGCAACGATCGCGGCGAGGACGAACCACTACATCGACGTGCGAAGGATTCCGCAACTGCGCGTCTAGTGGTAATCTTATCTATGATCCCCTTCTTGCGAGTAGCTTTCTGGTTGCGCGGTAGTTTTTTTTTGTGCTAGTGTAGCATACCGCGTTTCCCTTCAATAACCTCCTCATCTCTATCGTTTTCTTCGATCTGAGAACCGATAGAGATGAGGGGGCGTGCTGTTTTCTAATTCACCCTCCAATCAGCACATATTTCACACAGTATGCACATATCACATTCACACAGCATAAATCATTGCACACATTATATACATATCATATTCACAGAACACGAGCACTTTATTACAACACATACCACATTCGTACACAAAACAGAATTCAAACATGCTTCAAAGTCTGTACACATGCAATCGCATTCACATATGTAATATTGTTCACATATGGACTAGTAGGAGCTTTCAGGATCTCTAAACCTACCCTCCTCTGAGATACTTCCATCTAGTACCACCGGCATAAGTGGTCTCGTAACTTGTTGAGTGTAGAGCTATCTAAGCTCTTCTGGGGGATATTGATACGATGCAAAATAGAAAAAAGTGCTCTAATTTAAGTTTTGAAATTTCTATATGAAATGCTATGTGTATTATTATGCATGTACATGTACCTTATGGAAAAAGTCTGAGCCACCGACCACGATTAGCATGTGCTACATGACGTAAAAGCCACACAGGTCATCGCTGCCCTGTTGATAACATTGTGAAGAAAGAAAAATAAATTGCGAGACGAAGAATAGATGTCAAAAAATATTAATTATATTTATGGTAAGCACTTGTACCTTGAAACGCACATACACCAGCTTGGAGCACATTTTGTCATCGTGTGTCCTTCCTTCAGCGACGTAGTCCGAGAAACCCCTGTATACATTGGAGAGATGCCGTTGATTATAAAAAATTGATGAGTACATCACTACTATGGATACGTCCGCACCTAGTTGGACTAACTCCAAAACATCATCTATGGGCCAAGAAGATAGAGCTATCGAATCCATCACGTTCTGGAATCCAATTCGGCCTCCAGATACCAGTCTGAAGTAAAAGGAGCATAACTTTGGCATAAGGAGTCCAATTGGAGAGTTCTTGTACTTGATTGAAAGCTTACAACAAGACCTTTTAAATGGGTCTGGTCCCAGCCCTTGATTCATCATGGATCAGCCGAAATCAATAAAACAATAAGCTACATCACTGTTTTGGGCTGTTTTGGGCCTTGTAAGCGTGAGGAGGCCCAAGCCCAAGTTGTGTGCGCCCCCCGGCTGCACACAACCCTAGGACAACCCTCTCACATCCCTCCCTCACATAGATTAGTAGCCGCCACGTTAGAAACTTGGGTTTTGTTTAGTTGTAGTTTTCCTTAGTGAAACTATTTGGTATTCTCTTGTTTGGCGAGATCAACAGGAATACCATACTTCGGAACCCCACATCAATACTTCAATTATATTTTCAATTTTAGATTGCTTTTTATTTGTTCTTGCTTGTTCTTTGATTGCTTGCAGGAATTGATCTTCGTGATCAGGTCAACCGGGTTTTGACACGGGTTGATAACAACTCGGAGTTTGGTTCAGCGATTGCTTGGCGTCGGTCGTGTTTTGGTCATAACCTGGATTGTGAGGGTCATCTCCACTATTCGATAGCTATCCATCTCACCGAAAGATCGGGCCTCCGTTAAGCCTCATCAGATGGTATCAGAGCTTTCGTTGATCGGTGAGAAATTTCAGTACCTTAGATTAGTTTTTGTTCTTTATCCCAAATTGAAAATTACTCCACAAAAATTCAACCTTTAGATTCAATCTAGTATTTTAGTGAGTTTTGTTAGGTTTTGATCCTTTAGAGTCCTTGTTTTTAGTTGCTGATCGTTTTTCCTTCACGTAGCTTTTATTTCAATCTGTCCAGTACATTGTTTTGTTCATAACTTTCTCATACAATCTTGGATTCTTGTGTTCTTTCACTTTCCTGAAACCTGGGGATGAGCTCTCCAAAAACATAGTTGGGCACGGATTCTAATTCCATAACTAAGTTAGATTAATCTGGACATCAAATTGGTGAAGCAAGTTATACTTCCAATCCACATCGGTTCGGTATTTTGATCGTAATTCTCACGTACTAACTCCGATTGAGATGTATTTGTATTTTCTTGAATCCTTGAAGAGTCCTCTACAAAAACGTTTTTGGGTATCCTTTGTGATTCGGACTTTTTCAAACCGAATTTAAGTCGGATTCGGAATCGGTCTCGCAGACTGAAATTTGGGCTATTCTGTGGTGTTCGGTTTTTCAGCTATAACTTTTACACCCGAGCTCCAAATTGCATGTTCTTGTACTCTTTTGAAAGCTGAGGACATAAGCTTCAATTCCTTCCATAGTGAACCATCCAAATTCGGTTGTTTTCAAGCTTTAATCTAGGCGACAATTCTGCTACCCTAGAAACATTGAATTTGGGTATCTTGCTTAATTCATGTTCTATCTTTGTTCCTTTGAGTTGGTTGAATCCAGTAGCATCCACAATAAATAAAACCCCAAAAATATCTGTACACATACCTTTGGGAACCAATTCATCCTTTGTGAATACTTTGATCCCAGTTGAGACTAGCTATTTGATATTGTTTAGGGCTGCTCTACTTGATACATTGCAAAATCTTGCGACATCAAGTTAGGGATTCAGAAACTTTGTTCATACTAGTGTTGGCCGAAATTCACTCCAAGAAAGAAAAAAGAAAGAAAGAGCTAAAAAAAAAGAGCAACAAAAAGAAGATGAAAAGAAAACAGAATAGTGGCCGGCAGCACTACATTGAGCAAAACCCTAATTTGTGTTCATTATTTTCAGATTGTGCAATTGTATTAATTAGTGAGCAATCTTGTGCTCTTTTACCTTTTCTGAAACAATTAGCTAGCGTCTCTCCATAACTTATGCAACACGAGCTTTGGTGCTGAAATTATTCTTATTTAGCTCATTCCATTGGTTGCATTAAGTTCCATCATCTTTGCGTGTGTGTTATCTTGAAATTCGCTTATATCTTTGAGATCCGCAACTAGGGCATGTAAATTCTAGTTTGGATCATTACATATCATTACAATAACTAGAATTATCAAATTGCATAGGAAATATATATTGCATGTCCAAGCTCTGCTTTTTACAAGCCAAATAGGTACTGTTCTCCTTGTAATCGCTTTGCCAAGCTTGAGTGTGTTTATCACGAACCAGTCGCCGGTTACCACCTGTTTGCTTGGTAAGAATTGGTAAGAACTTGGTAAAAACTTGAGTGTGAGACACTTTGAATCACTAGGTCCTAGTACTTGATAGGAACATATATTTGTGATTTGTTTCTTGTCTTCAGTAACAATGGCAGGTTCTCAACATCGTAGTGCTTGGGCCAACAACATCCTAGGAGAAAAGGTAGTTCACACTCCGAGATACAAAGAACGTACAAGCATAGCTTCACCACCACAGGAGATATGACGACATAGCACACGTAACAAAAGTAAGTTGACCGTACCCATTTTTAGTGGTAATATGATCATGAAGGTTATCTTACTTGGGAATTAGCTGTAGTACAATTATTTGATAAATATGGAATTCTTGAGCACGATAAGGTTAGGGTTGTTACTATTGGATTTACTGATCATGCTACTCTTTGGTGCAATGATTATATGCGTAAAAATCAGGACATCCCTAGCACATGGATTAAATTGAAGAAAATTATGAGAGCTAGATTTGTTCCTCCATATGTTGCTCACCAATTACGGAATGAATTGCAACATTTAAACAAGGTAGTAAAACATTGGATGAGTACTACCAAGAATTTCAACGTAGATATTTGCGTTGTGTGTTAGAAGAGATCGAAAAGACTTAGATGAATAGCTTTTATTGTGGGCTAGATTTTGATATTCAGATCATGATATCTTGTAAAGAATTCAATTCTATGTCATGCTTGCTTAATCTTTCACGTAAAGCTGAAAGAAAAATAAAGAGAAGACAATCAACCACAGTTCAGGTTCCTAGGGAGTTAAATGCTACTCCTGTTGCATGTACTACACCAAACCCTAATGAGAGCATACATCCTGAGCATGCGAAAGAAATACCAGAAAATTCGAGTGAAGTAGAGGATAGTACATGTGAGGATGATTCTACTAACGCAATCCAATCTACTTCTCTTGCTTCTGTTGTTGCTATTCCATTTGATATGCATGTTACTTCTGAAGATGGGGAGCTAAAAGTTGAAATACCTGCGTTGTCAAGTGAAATTTTTGAGGTACCTACTACTTCTGAGGAGGATGCTAATGACCATAGTACAGATTTGATTTTACAGCAAGAAAGGGAGCAAATTTGTGAGTATGTTCCTACTGTACTTAATTCTAGTGAGTTACCATCTTGTGCCACTATTGTAGAACCATGTGATGAATTTCATGCTTATAATTTTAATCATGTGGTGCTGATTACACATAAGGAAGTGATAGCTAGAATATCCCCTGCCACTATTTTGTGCTCTATCATGTTGCATAAGCATGTTAGCTTCAATTGTGCTATGGATAAGATTTCTGAAATTTCATCACTTAAACCTTTATCTAGCACATATGCCTACCCTTTTAAGTTCAATTTATTTTGAGTATGGCATAGATGGCAAGTTTCTTGTTTACAGAATATGCATAAATTGTAATAAACTTACTGAATTGAAGCTTGCTGTTTTGGACAATCCTAGTTGCATGCTACAGCTTGTTTCATGTAAGGCACCCTCAAATTGTCATGATATGTCTTATACCCATAGCTTGCTACCTCATTATTCGAATTTTAGTACATTGACATGTATTATAAATCAGCATGTCATAGCTGATGAGCGGAAGCCCAGTAAAATTATGTCACTGTTGTTGGAATTATTTAATATTGCTTGTTTTCAATCTGATCATATGAATGAGATATGCTTGTTACCAAAACATGTAGTTTTGACCATCTATGTTATTGAACGAGGCTTACATAACATGAGTATTCTTTATCCATGGACAGGGATAGATATGCGCTTTACTTATATTTGCAAATTAAGTTGCAAACTAAACTTCTTAATATTTATGTTATATGTTTCACTTATAACCACAAATTGAGTTGTAAAATTGTGAGGAAAGATGCTTCACTTAAATCTGATTTCCTCATTTGCTGTTATGCAAAAAGTATTACACGAATCCAAAAGAACAATAAAATATGGAATATATACATATATGTTGCATACACGTTGTTCTTTTTGTTGCTTGTTTCTTCTCCAGCTTGTCCAAAACCGAGGATGGCTTTCTTTCAAGGAGGGGAGTAAGCATCCAAGAGTGCTAGCTTTCACAATACCATTATATGCTGGAAAAAAGTGTTAGGCTATATGGATATGGATAATTATCAGGTGAGTCCTCTAAATTTCATTCTTGTCCTAAAAATATATAAAGAGGCGGAGCTACTATTTTCTTTAAATAAATGCAGGACATATATGATAACGTTTTGTGCTAAAGACGAGCTAAAAGGTGAGCTTGAGTCGACGACGACTCAATTTCAAGAAGGTGAGGATGATGAGGACATCACTACTATGGATACGTCCACATCTAGTTGGACCAACTCCAAAACATCAACCATGGGCCAAGAAGATAGAGTTATAGAATCCATCACGTTCTGGAATACAATTCGGCCTCCAGATACCAGTATGAAGTAAAAAGAGCATAACTTTGGCATACGGAGTCCAATTGGAGTGTTCTTATACTTGATTGAAAGCTTACAACAAGAACTTTCAAATGGATCTAGTCCCAGCCCTTGATTCATGATGCATCAGTCGGAATCAACAAAACAATAGCCTTCATCACCGTTTTGGGCTGTTTTGGGCCTTGTAAGCGTGAGGGGGCCCAAGCCCAAGTTGTGTGCGCCCCCTTGGCTGCACACAACTCTAGGACGACCCTCTCACATCCCTCCCTCACATAAAATCAGTAGCCACAGCATTAGAAACTTGGGTTTTGTTTAGTTGTAGTTTTCCTTGGTGAAACTATTTGGTATTCTCTTGTTCGGCGAGATCAATAGCAATACCGTGCTTGGAATCCCACATCAATACTTCAATTATATTTGCAATTTTAGATTGTTTTTGCTTTGTTCTTGCTTGTTCTTCGATTGCTTGCAGGAATTGATCTTCGTGATCAGGTCAACCGGGTTTTCGCACGGTTGATAACAACTCGGAGTTTGGTTCTGCGATTGCTTGGTGTCGGTCGTGTTTCGGTCATAACCTGGATCGTGAGGGTCATCTTCACTAATCGATAGCTATCCATCTCACCAAAAGATCGGGCCTTCGTTAAGTCTCATAAAAAATGAACGTAGTTAAATTCAGAAAGTGTTGGGTAAGAGTAGTGCACTTACTTTTCCAAAGTAGGCTTGATCGCGTAGGCCATCGGTCTCTTCTCGATTAAGTTAAAAGTGTAGATTTTGTTGTCACTCGGAACGAGCACGAGTAGAACCTAATGTTTGCTTATTAAATGGTATGGAATGAAGGAAATAAGTTCACATACAGTTTAAGTGCGTATAAGTAATTGAAGGATAAAGTAGTACTTACTCCTCGTGGTATGGGAATAGAATGAAGTCCTTCAACGCAGCTCTCAATGCCACCTTGATGTAGTGTGAGACCCCGTTCTGATGAACAGGAATCTCCATGTGATTACTATGCTATTCCCTGGATCAGTAGCTAGCACTCACGTGTTTACAACATTCATATCATAACCATACACGCAGACAAACCGAAAGACATACATAACAGTATTAATTATACAGAGTTCAATACAAATTTAAAACATTTAACAACGGAAACAAACATAAAGCTGAAAAACTCCAAACAGCCTTGCGGTTGCCCACTAAACCCTCAAGCAACTGACTAGGCACCCTAGAAGAGACTATCGTCGAAACCCCCGAGACGTGCCTGGAAAAGAACGTCGTCTGGCAGATCGCAGTCTTCTTCCTCTGAGACAGCAGATGCAAGATTGAGTACATTGGTACTCAGCAAGACTTATATTGGTTCACAGATGCAAATAAATAATTATGCAGGCTGAACAATAAACAGGCTATGGTTATTTTGCAGTTGCATAAAAGCATTGAAAGTGTATAAGCATATTAGATTGTAACATCGCATTTTATTAAAAGCAATTGAAATACAGCATATTAAGCAATTAATCCAGATTTTCAACCCAGTCTACCCGACTGCATAGATCCCCGGTGTCGATCCTTTGACACAAAAGCTGGTTACAAACCGGTTTCCAAAACCAAACCCATTTTTCCCAAAAAGACTCAAATGACTTTAGCATTGGGAGGATTTTCCCCAAGTGCCCATTACCGCAGGCGCGGCTAATTGATCAGATTTATCACTCTGCAGAGGTGTACACTTTACCCACAAGGAATGATCAACCTCTTTCGCCAGGCCAATTAACACACTTCCTTTGGTGTGTCGGCAAGGAGATCATACAAAGCTGTTACATTATCTAGACGTGGCTTTACACCAGCCCGGGACGTTAACCCTCGCCCTGAAGACAGAGATACTCACCCAAGTCGTGGATCCACATTTATCACACACACACCACGTCTCTGTCTAGGGCAAGGCATACACCGTTGCATTGGTATGTAGAAACCCCTACAGACAGACCTGACCGGACGTCTGTGCAATCTCCCACCTTCCATAGATGCAAAGCCACATCTAAACTACTTATTAAGCTAAGTCCCGCCCATACAAGCCCTTGTGGTTGCACGAAAATATGGATCTACAACATCCCAGTTGCTCGGTCCTTAATCTGACACGGGCGATACTCCACCCTAACTACGACATATCCTTTTGCACAACCGGCTAGTGCCAATAATCACCCGCGTCAAACCATAGTTTTTTTTAGGGTTTTTAGCAAATTATTACCAACCATTTCCCAAAAGGACGACATACTGGTTGAAAAGACTGAACAAAAGATACCAACGAGAAGCTTAAGCAGGAATATTATGCTAGCGATTATACCTAAATATGACATTAAGTATGTCTAGCTCAAACTAGGGTTTACAAGGTTCACATATCCATACAGATTGAGACAAACCATAATTTACAGGATTAACTACAGTTCTAACCCAAATTAGCACTTTTACGGAGAGTTATCCGGATGCACTGTACATAAGCAAAAGCAACATAAAGTAGGTGAATTATCGGGCTCAATATGTTCAAGGAGTTGCTTGCCTTGCAGCTTACTGTCAGGAATATAGTCTGGATCTGCGGAACCGTCGTCTTCTTCTTCGACGACGTTGGTGTCTACTCGTCGAGAAAACGAAGAACAAAAGAACATTAGCAAACTCCAAATGGCAAAAAGAAAACAGACAGACAACAAATAAACACAAGTTCGAACCAAACAGGAGGCTGCTTTATACGAATCATTTAAATTCATACATCGAATTATAGATGCTAAAATTATTTAGATTAAGAAGATTGTTCATTAGCTTCTTTGGAAGAAAACAAGAAGAGCAGCACTAGTAAAAACAGAGCTCTCTGCCTTCTCAAACTTCAAGAAATGAGCACTCAAAAACAATGGCATTTAGGGTTATACATCTATTAAGATTTAAGTGCAACATCTAATAAAATTAGAGTTTTAATCTTGAACTAGCTAAAGCACACTTTGGTTATCAATTCTAATGATTTCTCTTAATTTTTAGGGTTTAGACAAGGCTTGAAAACCATTGCTCAAAAGGGTTAGTTGAAATCTGGACTTAGGCTACAAAATTGGCTAAGGAAAACAGACTTAAGCAATATCACTTAAGGTTGTTACCCTTATGGAAACTAAGTAAAGAACATCTCTTAAATAAGATATTTTTCTGGAATCTAGTAGGAAAAACTTCAGTGATCATTTATACATTATTCTTTCTAAAAATATCGCTTGGATAAGCTACTTTACACATGGTTGAAAAGCCTAATTGTTTCAAACATTCAGCAAAACATAAAAAGTAGGCTCATTCTACTAACTTGTTTTGTATACAAACCTTAGCAAAATGTCATTATTTTTCTAGAACCTATTAGTATATACTATGTGGAGTGTTTCTATACTATTGTTACATTCTTTCTCATTTATATATTCTATTTTATCAAATGATGAAAAGGGCTATATGAACACAAAAACTGCCTTATAGCCAATTCCACTTGCACATTCATTTACTACTAGACTACTTATCAACTTTTATTCATTTTCTTCCTGACATTAGGGCATGATCTTAAAAACATTTCAAATCTGAATTTGAACTATTTTGAATTTGTTCATAGCAAGTTACATATATTTTTGCCATTACAAGTGTTGTTTTTCTTTATTGAACAACTATTACTTATACTTTTCCCTAAGTATTTCCACATGTGCTAGCTCCTATTGGTCTATGCCCCTCAAGGATGAACTTTTAAACACTTAAACTTTAACCCTTTCTTTTATTTACATAACTTCATCTTTATGCTTAGCATTCATTTTTGTGCAAACATGATATACAATAAGGTATCATGCAAACATTTTTGTTTATTTGGAATACTTATAATCCAGAGGCTCCATAAAAAGTTAACTTACATTAACTGGACCATCCAAAAAATATTTTATTCACATGGCCTTACTTACACCTAAGAATCTTTTTGATTTTCCTAAAATCACACATTACATATCTTCGACAAATTTTTGGATATTCTGAAACTATAGAATTTTACACAAATTTAGAAACTAGTTTCACTAAATTTGGCTAGACGATTCAAAAGTTATTGGCATTTGAATTTCAGCCGGTTTAGGAAATCCAACTAAAAATCGGAAATACGCTTTCGCTACCGGGAAAGTGCATTCCGCCGTGCGCGCAGAAATGTGTTCAAACGCGCTGTCCCTCTGACAACCGGGACCCACCGGTCAGTGACTCAAAACAGAGCACCACGGTTCCTTGCTTGCCGCCCGCGAAGCAGCTCCGCCTCGGCAGAATGGAAAGCACCATGGGCACCAGCACAGTCGTGCGCACCCAGGGGTGGTACCCATTCGCTGGGTCGTGGCCGGGAAGGTGGCCGTCACCGTGGGGGTGCGGCGGCGCCATGACCGATTCGGCGAAACCTTCACTAACGGCCATCTTTCTGGCGAACTAGGGTTTGTACAGCTACAGTGACACTAGGGGATTCAGACTCACCGGATGGTTGGGTCGGAGGAGGCCTGAGCTGAGCTGCCACCGTGCGCCGGCCGGAAAGAAGAAGGGCGGCGGCGGGACGGCGCTGCAGGTAAAATGAAGCCAAAATGGCGGTTGATCAGTTACCTGAGGGTGTTGAGGATGCCTCAGATGGAACCGATTCAAAGAATTGGGGACGAATTGACTTGAATTGATGGATTTTCCCCCTTTTGGGTTCTTGCGGCGAAACGGGGAAGACGACCCCGCGCGGGGCTCTTGGCTCAGTGAAATGGCAACAGCGAGGTGCAGAAGGGCACTGCGACGCGAGTGGAAGGATTAAAGCCTAAGGAGGAGCAACTGTGATCGGGTTTGAGTGCACGGCTACGGTCGTTGCTTCAGTGCCGAGCGCAACCAGCGACGCAGTCTCGCCTCCGAAGCGGCTCAACCAAGGGCGATCAAGCACAGGTGTGGAGGATGCGACGCGCTACGTGGACGGCGATGAGCAAGTCCGGACGGGAGTGGTTGAGGCCAGACGGCGAAGGACGAGCGGCGTCGACGCTGTCGGCGACTCGCCTCGCAACGGAAGAAGAAAGGGGGAAGAAACTCACCCGGTGAGGCTGACATGTGGGTCCAGGGCCCCACTGGCAGTGAGACGAGGCTTTGCCTCAGCCTTGCCAGCGCAACGAGTTCAGCAGTGGCTGGGCCCACCTGTCAGTGAAAGGGCACGTTTAATGAGACGAGACAGGGCTAGAATTCTCCAGATTTCACATTAGTTTAAGCTCTATCCTTAGTCAAACATTTGCCAAAATTTTTGACTGAAACTCACTAAGAGTCACACGTCTACTCTAAAAATTTGAGATAAAAACTCTTCGTAGATAATTTACTAACATTCTGACACTATACTGCGCCCTAAACCTTGATTTTGGTTTTTGATTTAATTAAAGGTTCATATTTCAATATTTATTTTTGAAACGTTTTGAAGAGGTTCAGATCCTTATAAAGAGATCACCATAAAATTTTCAAGTCAGAATAGTGAGTAATTATTTTATAAAAATTCTGACACTCATTTTCCATACTTTCTAGACTCTTTGTAATTGAATTTTTAAGAGGCTTAACCCAGCTTATTAAATTATATAAAATTTTTTTACCAGTGGTGTGTTATACAGTCAGGGCTTTATATAAATTTTCTTGGCTTTTCTTGACATTCGTTATTTTTTTTATTTTCCTTTTTGATTTACTATTTATAGTCAAAGTTGGTCATATTAGTTATTTATTCTAAATTTTTATGCATGAAAAATTTATTTGCTGGTCCCACTAAAATACCAATGCAGCTTAGGTTACTAGAAATTTTTATTACTTTAACCAACCCCCTTTTTAATTTTTTTTACCCAATTCCTTTTCTCATCCTTTGTTTTCCTTTTATTTACTATTTTCACATAACACAAAAATCTAAGGAAATTCCATTCGGAGCAAATAATACCAAGAAACTCCAGAAATACTTATTTTCAAATTTATACCGTACATGTTTTACTGTTCCAAATTTCCAGGACGTTACAGATCCAACCCCCTTACAGAAATCTCGCCCCTGAGATTTGCCAGGTTAAAAGTAAAGGGTTTAAAAGAAATCCGGGAATTCTTCCCTAAGTCTATCTTCTCGCTCCCATGTCGCTTCCTCTTCCATATGGTTACTCCATTGCACCTTCATCATCTTGTGGGCTTTGTTCCGAGTATGGTGTTCCGCTTCTTCAAGAATCTTCACGGGACGCTCTCAATAAGTCAAGTCAGGTTGAAGATCAAGATCTTCTAATTGGGTAAGCTCAGAAGGAACGCGAAGACATTTCTTGAGTTGCGACACACGAAAGACGTTATGCACACTGGACAACTGAGTAGGCAACTCCAATCTATATGCCTTCTCTCCCATTCTTTCCAGAATGCAATAGGGCCCAATATATCGAGGAGCTAGTTTGCCTCGAATCTGGAACCGACGAACTCCGCGAAGAGGTGAAACTTTAAGGTAAACATAATCACCAATCTCAAAACTTAAGTCACGTCGACGAGTGTCGGCATAACTCTTTTGGCGAGATTGCGCTTCCCTCAACCGGCTTCTGATTAAATCCACACTTCATTAATCAAATCGGGACCAAAGAACTGTCTTTCACCTACTTCAGACCAGAAAAGTGGCGTTCGACATTTCCTTCCATAAAGGGCCTCAAATGGCGACATCTGCAGACTAACTTGAAAGCCATTGTTATAAGAAAACTCTGCAAATGCGAGGCATTTTTCCCAATTGGTGCTATAAGACAGCACACAAGCCCGCAACATGTCTTCTAAAATCTGATTCGTTCTTTCAGTCTGCCCATCAGTCTGTGGATGGTAGGCAGTACTAAAATTCAACTTAGTTCCCAACAATTTGTGCAGCTGTTCCCAGAAATGGGATGTGAATTGCGATCCACGATCAGACACAATCGTCTTTGGGACACCATGCAAGCGCACAATATTGGTAACATAGAGCTCTGCCAGTTTAACTATAGAATCTCTGGTCTTGACAGGGATGAAATGAGCTACCTTTGTCAGTCGGTCGATAATAACCCAAATGGAATCACTCCCTTTTTGGGTTCGAGGAAGTCCAGTAATGAAGTCCATACTGATATCTTCCCACTTCCATTCTCGAATTTGTAATGGCTGAAGAAGTCCAGCTGGACGATGATGTTCGGCCTTGACTCGTTGACATACATTGCACTTTGCGACATATTCAGCGACATCCTTCTTCATACCGGGCCACCAATATTCCCTTTTAAGGTCTTGGTACATCTTGGTACTACCAAGATGAATAGATAATGGTGACTCATGAAGTTCTGTCAAAATCAACTTCTTGATCTCAGGATCATTCGGCACATATACACAAGTTCCTCTCATGATTATCCCATCAGGGTTTTCCAAGAACTCAGAATCTATGCCTTCTTTCAACTGATTCCGAATCTCAATAACGGCTTCATCTTTGAACTGTGCAGCTTTAATTTGACTTTTAAGAGTCGGCTGCAACTGCAAAGTGGCCACATACCCATTCTCAACTAAATTCAGATTGAGCTTCCAAAACTCATGAACTAACCCAGACTGACTTGAACCCAACATGCAGTAAATCTTGCGACTAAGAGCATCGGCTACGACATTGGCCTTACCAGGATGATAGTGAATGCCGAGATCATAGTCCTTAATCAGCTCTAGCCATCTTCTTTGTCTCAAGTTCAAGTCCGGCTGAGTAAAGAAATACTTGAGCCACTTGTGGTCAGTATAAATTTTCGTTCTATTTCCAATAAGATAGTGCCACCAGATTTTGAGGGCGTGCACAACATCGGCTAGCTCTAGGTCATGTGTAGGATAATTCTGCTCATGAGGACGGAGTTGTCGAGAAGCATAAGCGACAACCCTGCCCTCTTGCATCGACACACAACCCAAGCCGTGAAGTGATGCATCACAATACACCTCAAAACTCTTGTGAATATCTGGCAAAATAAGCACCGGAGCAGATGTTAATTTTTCCTTCAGTTTCTGAAAACTTTCTTCACAACCAGGAGTCCATTCGAACTTCCTTTCCTTTTTCAGAAGTTGAGTCAGCGGCTTAGCGATCTTAGAGAAGTTTTCAATAAACCTGCGAAGCCTAGAAAACTTCGAATCTTTGGGACTGATTGCGGCCTTTCCCAAGCCAATATTGCCTCTACCTTGCTTGGGTCAACAGCAACTCCACCTTGAGACAAAACATGCCCTAGAAAAGCGACTTCTTTTAACCAGAACTCACACTTCTCAAACTTGGCAAACAACTTGTTTTCCCGAAGTTTGCTAAGGACCAAGTGTAAATGCTGCCTATGTTCTTCCTCGCTTTTGGAATAAACGAGGATGTCATCAATAAAGACCACCACAAATTTATCTAAATACTCCATAAAGACTTTATTCATCAGGTTCATAAAGCTTGCTGGAGCATTTGTCAGTCCAAACGACATCACGGTATACTCATATAAACCTTAACGTGTAGTGAGGGCGGTCTTTGGAATATCTGAGGGTCTGATTTTCAATTGAAAATATCCCAATTTCAAATCTATCTTGGAGAAGACTTGCGCCCCATTCAACTGATCAAATAGATCATCTATCCGGGGAAGCGGATATTTATTCTTGATGGTCACTTCATTTAAAGCATGGTAGTCTACGCACATGCGCAGGCTATCGTCCTTCTTCTTCACAAAAAGAATCGGACTCCCCCAGGGCGAAGAACTGGGACGAATGAACCCCTTATCTAGCTGTTCTTTGAGTTGCTTTTTCAATTCTACTAACTCGTTTGGAGGCATCCGATATGGTCGTTTTGATATCGGTGCAGTTCCCGGCACCAAATCAATAACGAATTCCACATCGCGATCGGGAGGCACTCCCAGAAATTCAGCAGGAAAACATCAAGAAATTCACTAACGACTGCCACTTTATTTAAACTAGAAGCAGATGCAGAATACCAAACTGTCTGAGGTGCTAAAATTTCAGTACTTGAGGTGAATTCTACATGTACTCCCTCTTGGTTTTCAAGGGCTATGGATCGATTAGCACAATCTATGCAACCTTTACTTTTATCTAACCAGTCCATTCCTAAAATCACATTCAGACCAGATGTCTCTATCACAATGAGATCAGCATAAAACATAACTCCATTGATTTCTATGCTATCCCAAAAACAGAAACTAGCAGTTCTAATAGTGGCTGCAGGTGATTGCACAATCATGTGGACAGGCAAAAGAGAAACCTCCAATTTGTGTTGCTCAGAAAACCTCTTAGATATGAAAGAATGAGAAGCTCCTGAATCAAACAGAACTAAGGTAGGAACAGATTGCACAAGAAACATACCAAGCACGACATCCGGTGCTTCTTGCGCTTCCTCGATCGTCACGTGATGGAGACGCCCAATATTGCCACCTTGTGCAGGTGGTGGAGCTGATCCCTGAGACTGCCGCTTTGCCACATCTTGTGATCGGCCTTGAGCTTGAGGTCGCTGTCCAACCTTCTTCTTAGGACAAGCGTTGGCATAGTGCCCACGCTCGTTGCAATGAAAGCAAGTGACGTTAGCGGCCTGCTTCTGAACAACAGCAGCCGATCTAGGTTGCTGCACCTGACGGATTGGCTGTGATGATTGCCGTTGAACAATGCGGGGAGCTTGACTCTGAACCCGCTGAGCCTGGCGCTGGACCCTTTGGGCTTTAATCGGTGGTGGTCGACGGAAATTGGTCGACTGCCACCGTGGTGATCGAGATGATCCAGCTCCAGTAGAACTACGCGCAAGCCACTTGCTCTTCCGGCTTTCCAGCACACTGCGGCTGCCATGCTCCACTCTCACCGCCTTATCGACGAGAGTCTGGAAGTCATCAATGTCTTGGGCAATCAAAGCCCATTTGATCTCTTCATTCAGATTTTGCCGAAACCTCTCAATCCTTCTTGCCTCATCAGCTACCTCGTAAGTAGCATATCTCGACAGCTGGTTGAAGCGGTGTAGGTACTCCATCACTGTCATTGACCCTTGCTTCAAGTCCAAAAATTCCCGCTTTTTCACCTCAATCACACTGGCTGGAATGTGAGTGCGGCGAAAAGCAGCCCTAAACTCAAGCCATAGGACCACTCGACCTTCCGGCAGCACCGCTTGGTAGTTCTCCCACCAAACCGCTGCGGTCCCCTGAAGCTGATAAGAGGCATACAAGACCTTCTCCCGGTCATCACACTGAGCAATATCCAGCTTGCTCTCCACAACCCACAACCATTCATCAGCATCAAGAGGCTCGGCAGAAGGGGAGAAAACCGGTGGCTGGGTCCTTAGAAACTCACTCAGCTTGGACACTTGAGGTGGTCCACCATTTCCTCCGCGAGCCATATTCTGCGGCGCTGTGTTCTGAGCTATCTGCTGCAGCAACAGAGCATTCGCTTGTCTTCCCTGCTCAATCATACCCAACACTTGCGCCATTGTGGGCGGCTAAGGTAACTGTCCCTCCGGAACATCATCCTGAACAGGCGGCGGGTCAGGGGCATCATGACGAGAGGCTTGTGAAGAAGAAGCCCACGTCATGGGATGTTGAGGATTTGCTGGGCCGGCGTAAAAATACTCGCTCGAGGATCGCGAGCATCCTGAGCCGCACCAGAATCCAAAATCTGGCTAAGGGATCTTGTCGACCTCATCCTGCAATCACAGCCCTTTTAGCACGCTACAGAAAAGAACGCTGTTTAGAAATTTATGGCCGGCACAATACTTCATACAGCTAACTCATACTACTCTTATTTGTCGTGAATGATTATCTCATCGAAAATTTCTACTTCAAAGCTAAAATTTGCGGGAGAAAATCTTAACTATTAATTCACACAGAAAAGAAGCAGCTCAAAATTTTACACTACAAAACATGCCATATATAGAATTTTTTTTAAATAATATATTTTATAATTCAAATTGCAGAAATATACAACGAAAAAAAAGAATTGCAAAAATGTACACTTGTCGCCCTATGGTAGGGCGACATGGTGTCTCACAAAATAGGTCGCCCAATGGTAGGGCGACACCTGACTAGTCGCCCAATGGAACGACGACACGTCACATCTCGCCCACTGGTAGGGTGACATGAAAAAATCGCCCAATGGTAGGACGATTTGGCCAGAAAAATTAAAAATTTTAGGAAAAAAATCTGAGAGATTTAAAGAATAAATGTTTTGGATAAACAGATTTAGGATTGAAATAATTTTCAAAATTCACTTGAACAAGTAGAGTGCATGTTTTTTAGCCTTTTCGACGCCCCATAAAATGTCATGTCTAAACTTGATTTTTACGAACAGTGGACCACATTTGATCTTTGATACATGCGCGCACTTCCATATTATGGAGAAATATGTAATTTACAGCTTGCTTTGCATCTAATTTCCACTAGTGCAACAACCCTAAGTAATATAGTCGGCAATGTTTTTTAGCCTTTTCGGCGCCCCGTAAAATGTCATGTCTAAACTTGATTTTTACGAACAGTGGACCACATTTGATCTTTGATACATGCACTTCCATATTATGGAGAAATATGTAACTTACAGCTTGCTTTGCATCTAATTTCCACTAGTGCAACAATCCTAAGTAATATAGTCGGCAATGTTTTTTAGCCTTTTCGGCGCCCCGTAAAATGTCATGTGTAAACTTGATTTTTACGAACAGTGGACCACATTTGATCTTTGATACATGCACTTCCATATTATGGAGAAATATGTAATTTACAGCTTGCTTTGCATCTAATTTCCACTAGTGCAACAACCCTAAGTAATATAGTCGGCAATGTTTTTTTGCCTTTTCGGCCCCCGTAAAATGTCATGTCTAAACTTGATTTTTACAAACAGTGGACTACATTTGATCTTTGATACCGACACCATCCACGTTGCTCCGCCCCCCTCACATATGACCTCCAAGCTGCAGTTCCCTTCAGCTCAACTAACTCCCAATAAACAGGATCATCTCGCATGGTGCAAAGGCAAGATAACTTCAGCTGGCACTTCTCTTGTTCCATCCGAAACATGTAATACAACCAATTCAACACAGCAGCAAATGTACGCTCTTCGACCCTACTTAAACTTCTATCCACATACTGAAAGTTACTCAGATCCGCACCCTACCAACCATACATGACAACCCCTTCTCCATAAATGATTCTAAAAGGAACTCATTCTGACATATCTACGAACCTATTCATTAACACACAAATTAATTACTCTTCGTAAAAAGTACTGTAAACTATAAGTATGTATATCTGCACTCGCGAAAAATATCTACATTACTACAAATAGTCATCACTGCACTTGTATTTCTAAAAAACATCTACAGCCCTAACAATGTAAAAAAACATATCTACCGACATATATCTCTAAAAAGCCGTAACAACATATTATTATTCGTAGAAACAACTATGTACAAGCGTTTCCACAAACCGACTAAATTACTAAAAATATAACTAAATTCTACTACATTTTGTTGCTAAACACTACCATGATTTCTTGCTACACACTAAACAAATCGGATGTTGCTACAGCCGCTACAGGAATACAACCCTATACACTAAACAAAATAAACACTACATTTAACTAGATCTAACCCTAAACACTAAACAAAATAAATACTACATTTCACTAGATCTAACCCTAAACACTACACAAAATAAATCGCAAAAATAACTAGATCAACTGAGTGTATGTACAACGCAGATAATCGTATGTTTTACGTACATAATTACTTCAGTTTTAGACCGGGGTTTATTCGTCGGCCATCCTAACCCTAAACACTAAATTACTAAAAATATGAACACTATATTTATCTACATCTAACCCTAAACACTAAACAAAAAAATCGCGAAACTAAATAGTTCTAACCCTAACACTAACCTTAACCCTAACCCTAACCCTAAACTACATAAAATAAAGCGTAAAAAATTTACCTGCGAAGCCGTCGCTCTTCTTCCTCTTCTTTTCTTCTCTTTTCTCTCCTCACCCTTTTCTTTTTTCTCTGCGTTCTGCCTCTTCTCGACCGATCGGCTGCTTTTATGCTGGCTCATGTCGCCATTTGGTAGGGCGACAAGGGGGCCGCCGCGCGCATGTCGCACAACGGGAGTTAGATTTTGTTCATGTCGCCCTGCCAAATGGCGACATGGGCTGACCGGTGGCAAACTCGCATTGGCGCAGGGCGACTAGCCCCTGTCGCCCAACCAAAGGGCGACAGGGGTACATTTTTGCAATTTTTTTTTGCGTTGTATATTTATGCAATTATAAATAAAAAATGTATTATTTAAAAAAAAAATCGCCATATATATATTATTCACATACATACACATGGATTAGTTCATACATTGGCTACCACTAAAACATATGTTTATAATTTACTTCCACACAACAGCCACTAGCACATCTTCCCTGGGACTATGGTTCTTACATTCTGAACACATTAGTCATTAAATTCTTTCCTGTCAAACGGGCTCATATCCTGAACATACGCATATACACAATTTAGCAAATTAACACTACCACTCTTTTCTGTAATTTAGGTTCCCACCATCTGAATATTAACCAACACAACACTCCAACATTTCAGGGAGAGAAATCATAACACAATCTTTCCCAGACATACTCAAAGCACTAAGCAAGTACAGGAAATTTCAATTTCCATCTAGCTCTTACTACTACCAGCACAAGTGAAACCATTTTCTTTAGCATTTCGGCAGCAACTTCCAACACAACAACAACTTCATCACAAGCATCAACACGACAAGATTATAAAGCATTCTTCCACAAGCACACATACAAAATAATAATCCAACAGAGAAGGTCCCAAGCATTTTCTAGTTTCTATACTCAACAGCAAACTTAACACTACCATAATCAGCAATTTAGCTCTTGTTTAGAGGCATACACACTAGTTTGAGCACACCAAACTTCAACCCACACTTATATTTTTTCAACTACTACTCCCTATTACAAATTGAAACTACTTCAACTAGTAAATTCAGCACATCCCTCCAATTTTTACAATGTTCTTGCAACATTTATATTACAACAAAAGCCACATTTTAGCAACTACATTACTAATACACAACCAAAATACTTCTTCCATACAATACCACACACAACTAGTTTCCATTACATCCTTCTCAATTACCTCACATCCCCACATTTCTAAACACACACCTCCTTCGGCGATACACCCGCGGAGTGCTAGGGCGGTAGGTGCAAGTACTATACGGATTGATGCCCTTATCATTTATGAGCCTAGGGCAACTTCCAATACATGATATCATAGCATTTGCACCCACTCCTGGCGTAGGCACATAAGTCAAAGGTGGAGGGCGTTGCGCCGCCGGAATTCCTGGAGCCTCACTAGTTAGCACAGTGCGTGGTAAGGCACGCCTCGCCACACACAACGCTACTCGGGACTCCAAGAATGCCACACGTCGCCGAGTCTCAAGCAACTCTTGTGCCAACCTCACATAATGGCTATCCAACTTGTTAGCAAACTCCACCATGACTTTCAAGTTGCCATTACCCACTCCAACATGGTCTCTATACACATTACTCCCTACCAGCGGTCTCCCAGGTAGGTAGTAATGGTGAGGGCTCAAGTCGGGTAGCATATGCCGAAGTCGCACTATGGCTAGGTATGCCGCTTCATTCATAGAAGCGTCTATGGATGACCCACTACCAACATAACTCCTCTCTCCCTCGCTGCAGACTGGCCTAGGAGGGATGAACACTCGAGTGGCATACTCCTTAGTCACCGGACTCAAGTACGCCTGAAAGACCACGTATCTTGGGCACCCTTCAAACTGACAGCTCTCTAGCAAAGACTGCAGCACTCCCATCATACCCGAGTGCTCAGGAACCCTCGACTCGTGGCAAGGAACAAACCGGGCCATCTACAAAAATACAAAGCAAGATAAGCTTATAACATAGTTAGGAGGGGTTAAGGAACTACAAAAAAGAAAATTAGCATTAGGCTAAATTCCATTATTAGTAGTGGACAGATTTTTGTTTACTTCCAAATTAATTTTTTACACTTCTAACTAACGACCATTTCTCCCCAAGGTTCCTACAGTCAGTATGGCTCTGATACCACTGCTGTGAGACCCCGTACTGATGAACAGGAACCTCCATGTGATTACTGTGCTATTCCCTGGATCAGTAGCTAGTACTCACATGTTTACAACATTCATATCATAACTATACACGCAGACAAACCGAAAGACATACATAACAGTATTAATTATAAAGAGTTCAATACAAATTTAAAACATTTAACAGCGGAAACCAAAATAAAGCTGAACGACTCCAAACAGCCTTGCGGTTGCCCACTAAACCCTCAGGCAACTGATTAGGCACCCAAGAAGAGATTATCGTCGAAACCCCGAGACCTGCCTGGAAAAGAACGTCGTCTGGCAGATCGCAGTCTTCTTCCTTTGAGACAGCAGATGCAAGATTGAGTACATTGGTACTCAACAAGACTTATATTGGTTCACAGATGCAAATAAATAATTATGCAGGCTGAACAATAAACAAGCTATGGTTATTTTGCAGTTGCATAAAAGCACTGAAAGTGTATAAGCATATTAGATTGTAACATCGCATTTTATTAAAAGCAATTGAAATACAGCATATTAAGCAATTAATCCAGATTTTCAACCCAGTCTACCCGATTGCATAGATCCCCGGTGTCGATCCTTGCCACGACCCGACTGCAAACCCTATTCACATGCTCTAGGATCGAAACCCATAATCTCAAGTTCATTTGCAAAACACATTTGCAAATAACAACTCCAACTTATTTGCAAAACACATTCGCAAATAAACCACGAACTTATAAGATCAATCCTCTTAGCCATGTAAGGATCAACACATGATCGCGACACTTTGCAAAATACATTTGCAAATGCCAACACATGCTCTAGGATCGAACCTCATAACTTCGAGCTTATTTTGCAAATAACAAATCAATACTTTGCAAAAACACATTTTGCAAACACAAAGCATAAACAAAGCTTATCCTTGTAATGATCAACACATGATCCAATCACAAGCTAAAACACCAAAGCATGAGCTCTCTATTTGCAACACTTGCAAATCTATAGCACCATGCAAACAACCACAACAAATCAAGTTGCTTGAGCTCTATCCTTTTGCAACACATGCAAAACTTAGCTCCAAGCAAAAACCAAATCAAATAAAATTCAATTAAGATGCAAGCATGAGCACCCTTATTTGCAACACATGCAAATACTTCGCTCATGCAAAACCCAATGCACGAGCTTCACCCATTTGCAACACATGCCAAATGGTTAGCTCCATGCAAACACCAAACAAGAGAGTGAGCTAGAGTGAACCGGATTGAGTTCATCAACACATGATGAAGCTCAATCTAAAAGACTCAACCCCTCTTAATTGTATGGCACCTAACTAGCAACCCTGTCTCACATCCAAACACCGAGACCGGTAAAAGACTAGGAACACATCCTTAGCCCTAGCTAGTTATACCTTTGCCTCTAGCAATCCACTTGGAGCTTTTTATGATTTCCACTCATCTTCTCTCCAGGATCACATCTTCTTCTTCTTGTTCATCAACACATGATGAACCTTCTCTAGCCCTTCTCTTTACCATCTTGGACTTAACCTACCTCACAACTCATGGAAGATGTTAGTCCAACAAACACAGTTGTCTCAATCATCACCGCACTCCATTAACACATAATGGATGCCTCCAAGATCGATTGAGCACAACCCTAATCAATTTGAATGATTAATTGGTTTCTTGAGTACTTTGATGCAACTAATGCTTCATTATACTCAAGAACTTTTCGCTTGTCTTTAATCAACAAAGAGACACCATCAACGTATGATGAAATGTTCTTTGATTGATTGAAAGACAATCGAACTCAATTTAAATTACATTTAAATTGATATGAGTATATATAACTACACAAGTTTCATATAATCAATGTGATGGTTAGTAATGATCCATATATGTTTGAGTGATGGAAAGGGATCAATATATTTAGAGACCATCAACTATAGAATAAACTCCATTTGATATGTGCATATAGATAATTGAACTTTGGAACCAATATGCACATAATCAATCTTAGATTGCATATGAGTTTATCCTATGTTAGCATGAGTATACTTCAACTATACAAGTTATATATATACTCAAAAGATTGTTTCAAAGTCTTGATCATTTATATTATATAGCCAGAGGACATGGATCAATACAATTGAAACATCAAGTTAAATTATAAACTCCCCCTAGATGTGTGCATTCATGTGTATATGGATTAGGAACATAATGCACATATTTGGACTAAAGCAATGGAAGAGTTCATACTTTAACTTGAATTCTATGTATGCATTTAGATAAAAGAATGAATATGAGTTCTTACCTTAGGTTTTCCATTTTCCATCCAAATATGAGACTAATAAGAATAAGAATTAATAGAACATGTTAGTCTCATAATGATTAGATTTGTCATTAAACAATGATTAAACATTAATATTAAACCAATCATTAAAACCAATGGAGCTTGAACTTACAATATCCCCCTTTTTGGTGATTGATGAAAAATCCTACATTAATTGCTCATTTGGATAAAAAATAATTTATGAAGGGGTTTTGAAACTTAAAGATCGAATATCACAATAAAATTTTCAAAAATGCATATCCCCTTATGGTATAAGACTAAAACTCATTAAGCTCTTATACCACTTAACTTATATTACTTAACCAAACCAAAGAGCTCTCATATCACTTATAAAGTTAACCAATAAGCTCTTATACCATTTGTAACTAATTTTCAATTTAAACAACAAATCCAAGCTCTCATGCTATTTGATGCAAAAACATTTCTCCCCCTTTTTGGCATTTCTCTCAAAGATCCAAATGAAGGAATTAAGCTCATAATACTTCTCCCCCTTTTGGCATTAAACACCAAAAATGGAAAACCAATCCAAAAGAAGGTTATACCACATGAAAACATCGAGAGCTAAGCATCACTTGGAAGATCACGTGCCAAATGAAAGAGTATAGAGCTTGGCAAGAGAAGCAATCGAATATAGGTCATAAAAAGATTTGAAATAAAATCATATGACCATTGCAAGGAATTTTGGTTTTAAAGAATGAAAACCAAAGTTTTTGTAAATCTTTTGAAATATGACCCAAAAGAGTAAACCATTTTTTTTTAAAAAAGGTCATGTTTAGAGTTACATCCCAAAAGGATTATTTGAAACACATTCAAATAAAACTCCTCATTTTATTAGGCTATACAATGAATCCATCATGACTCACTTGAAGTGTCCATAATTTGCCTAATAGGACTTAAACGAGGAATTTATTCAAAAGAAAGCATGATACCAATTTTCTAATAAAAGTTTTCAATGAAACCACTTTAAATAAGGCTTTTTGAAGAAGCATCACTTGTAGTACCACCTTTTAAAGAAGGCAAGAAACTTGTAACACTTGTGATACTTATTTTTCAATTTTACCACATGTAAATATTTCTTCAAGTGATACTACTTTTAAAGATCATTTATCATGAGGTACTACTTGGAAAAGAAAGATATCAATGAGGAGAACCTCAAGAGGCATTGCTTCAAGAACCACTTGTGAGATAAGCAATGTCAAATAAAACATTTTGAAAAATGCTTTTTCATTTAATATAGACTCAATATGAGTTTAGCCCCTTAAGATACTTCAATCATACAAAGGATCTCACACAGAGAGTCCTTGAGAGATTGAACTTACAATCAAATGGGGAACAGACCCATATGAGTTTGAAATACCATCAAAGCTCATAAAAATGCATAAGGGGTAGATGTGGATACCATTTATAAAAATCCATAAAACAAGGGAATAGATGATACCACTTGATAGAAATCAATACCCCTTAATTAGATTTTATTTTTAAAAAAATTCTTAAAGATTTAGAAAATTTTGAATGTATTAGAGAAATATCATTAGAGATACCATTTGGAGATAAATGCACAAAACTTGACTAAAATAAGCTCCCATAAGGTTCAAGAGTTGAAGCATGGAGCTATTTGCATTTAGACATACACAAGTTTTGATTTGACATGAATTTTCAATTTGAGATCAAATAGATACCACTTAAAATGGTTCAAAGGGAACTAAAAGGATATCTCTTGAAATTAAGCCAAATAATTTTCAAAAGATTTGAAATTTTGCAAAAAGATACTTTGGGATTATAAGAAGCTTTTCCAAAAAGAAATTTTGCAAAAGGAAGTTTCAATCAAAATATATCCCAAAATGAATTTTGAAAATCTGAATTTTTAGAACTGATCTACCCAGGCCGGTGCTACCGCCATACAGGTGCGGTACTACCGGTAGCCGGTGCTACCGCCTTTCAGATGCGGTACTACCGGTTCTAACAGGCTGAAAATGCAATTTTTTGCAAAATCAATTCAAATGAAGTCAAAATGATTTGAAACTTTTCAGAAATGAACTTTCAACTATTTAGAAAATTTCTCAAAAATAATTTCCTCAAAAGGAATTTTCTTTCAAAAGATATGGCGAAATGCGCATTTAGGCATGAAAATGAAATTAAAAGCATAAAGGGCCTCAAGGTGCAACTTCAATTTTGGATTTCATAGAAATTAAATCCTGATGGCTTGTAGGATTTGAAATACTTTTAGAGCCCATGATACTTATTGAAAAGATAATGAAATCCAATTTGAAAGCCAAGATTGAGCAATATGCTTAAATAGGCTATTTTGGGTCAAAACAAGAATTTTGGCCAAATTTGATTTTAACAAAGAATTTTAATTTTGAAAGCTTATAAAAAATTTTAAATACATAATAGAATACTTTTAAAAGGCTTTTTGCAAATTTGGGTCTTTTAAACACAAGATTTGACTTTTGACCAAAATGGTCCTTTCGAAATAACTATTTGTAAAACAAAACCAAATATTTCAACACAAGATTCAAATGAAGAATAAGATGAGATATAGAGATTTGAATTTGTGTATGAGTCTTAAATATTATTTTGAACTAAGATACTACACAAGAGCTAGTCCAAATGAAGAAACTCACAAAGTGCAATAATATGACCATTATGGGTCAAGTATAGTTTTTCGGCGAGTTTCAAAATAAAATAACTTTTGATTGGTTGGTCTTTTGAAAATCTTTTAAACATGAAGGTTGTTAAGAATGACCAACTCTAGGTTTTTCGTTTTAGAATTTCTTTCAAATTTATTTCACAATTAATTCTATGAAAATTATAAGTTTAAATCCAAAACAAGATACTAGTAACTTGATTTTGGGCATGAAACTCATTTTCTTTGTAAAATAATTTTTTGTGAAGCGAAAACTATTGTAAAACCTTTTGAAAGCATTTGTATACATTTTTAAATTAGTTTTTCAAAACATTACTAATAGTATACAATTTTCTGTCATTTGGCTAAATGTTGCACTTATATAAATATGGGCGCATATAGGGATGTAATATACATGGCTATGATTTAGCACTCCTCCTTAATGTGCTACAACCCAAACTTGCTCAAGATTACAATCAATACAACTAATAAGCATGAGCAAGCATATGAACAAGCAATTCAAATTGATTTTCATGAATAATGTAGCTTAACCTACACAAGGCTAGAAGCTATAAGAATCAATTTAAATACTTGTTACCCGAGAAGGCATTGGTTCATGATTTGAGAGATAGTCTTCATGCTTGGCTCCATTTTGCAAATGATGAAGTCTTCATTCTTTTGAAGAAGCTTAGCGTCCAATGCATCTCCAAGTACCTAATGTTCTTTTAGGCACTTGTTGGTACCCAATTTTGGTTGGGTCCAAGAATGTTAGTCACAATAGATTTAGGAACCTAAATGGCCCTAGCATTTATAGTATTGAGTGAACTAACACAATTAGCAATGGGTTGAGATTATTATTTCTCCTAAGCGAGTTATTTGCATTGTAATGAGAAGGCTTAGGAGGCTAGTAAAATTCACGAACCCATTTCTAGTTTGATCCTTTCTTAGCACATGATGATCATTATAATGAATGAGCTTAGAGGATCTAGCAAATCTAGCAAATGGTTTGCTATTGTTATTTTTCCTAAGCACATGATCAACATGATTGTTTTTGTCTTAGGAAATCTAGCATTTTGAGCAAACATATTTCTAGATTTATTTCTCCTAAGCAATTGAATATCATAATTTTGCAAGTACTTTGGAGAATCGACAAACTTGGCAAACAGATTGCCATTTTTGTCCTTCCTAAACAAATAATGGTCATTAACAATAATAGGCTTAGGAGTGTTACCTAAGGGACAATCCTTACCGAAATGTCCCCTTTCCCGGCAATTGAAGCACGTCACGCTATTTGGTCCTCTCTTGACCATCTTGACTTGCTCCTTGCCGGTTTGCCTCATAGTTGATGCTTGTGGCTTGAATTCCACTTTGTCAGGGCACACGGAGGCGAGATGTCCCTTCTTGTTGCAAGTAAAGCACTTGATGGTCTTCGAGTGTCTTGCATTGTGCCTTGTCTTGCTAGTCTCTGTAACACCCTAAAATTTGCTCTAATTTAAATTTTGGAGTATTTTTTATTTTTGAGAATTTCTGAGAATTTATTAGAATTTAAATTGGATTTGTTCATTTCTGACCTTTCTTGAACTCAATTAAGTTCATGCAAAATTTGATGCAAGGTTTTATTGAAAATATTTTATTTGAGTTCCAAATATCTCAAAGTATTTTCCAGAATTTTTCTGATATTTTTACTATTTTCTTTGGCCAAAACTATTTTCTCGAATTATTTTTATTCGAAAAGGAATTAAAATCCGCGAAAAAGTGTTTGGGCCGAAACCTTCGGTCCGGCCCAGGCTGTCGCCAGCGCGCGCAGCCCACCCCGCTAAAACCCTAGCCGGCGCTGTTTTTCGCCGTTGGATCAGCATCGTGCGGTCGAGAAATCACCACGTCGCTTCGCCGCCTCGCCCGTTGGATCGCTGCGCGCGGACGCTCGAGATTTCGCCACATCGCTTCGTCTCCACGAGATCGCCGGAGGGACGTGGGCTTTGATGGCCGTGATTACCGCCGGCAGTTTCGCGCACGTCGAGACCCTTTAAGCCGCGTTGGTGAGCGCGTTCTACAGAGGACTCAACGCCGCGTCTTTTGCCCCCTCGCACGCACGCCGAGACTCTCCCTAGCGCACGCTTTTGCTCGCCATAGTAGCCGCTTTGTCCCGCCGCCATTTTTGCTTAGTTTCGCCGTCACCGGTCCATCTTCGCTGTCGCCGAAGTCATCGGAGTACTCACCGAGTCGAACCACATTGAGTGAACCACTTCTTCACGTCAGAAAACCACCAGAGCGCCGTCGACCGTGTCGTCTTCCTCAGCTCCAGCCACTTCTATCCGCTACACTGTCGCCGACCTTCGCAAGCTTCATCAGCTGTCTGATCTTCATCCAACCACTTTGGTGAGTCCACGTCGCCTCCACCACTGTTTATGTCTAGATTGATTCTTGAACGTGCGGCTGAGATTGCGCCGAGCCCTCACCGAATCGCGTGCGGACGCGTGCGCACATTGACTGGGGCAATGACCAGATCTTAGCCGTTGATTCCAAACGGACCGTTGCGATCCCACCGCGTGTCTGCGCGGAGATCGAAGCGTCGCCAATGCGCGTGCATGTGACCGTTGGATCTGTGAGAACCGATGGATGGCTGACGCGTGGCGCGTGATCTCTGAGGCATCGCCGAGTCGTGCGGGAGTGAGACCTAACCGTTGGTTGAGCGAACGGTCTGGATGTTGCCGCGTGTCGCGTCGGGATTGGTTGTGCACCGTCGTTGACGCCACGGCTTGCGTCAGCTGGTGCACGGGCACAGTGCCACCAGTCCACGGTGAACCAAAGCCCGGTCGTGGATCCAGTCCATGAACCGAGGCGACGTGGCAGCCCCAGAGCATGCCACGTGTCAGATGATGTCATGCTGACGTCATTTCTCCAGAAAAATATTTCGATCGAAACCTTTTTCTGTGCTGACATCATCATGATGCGATGCTGATGTCATAAATGCGATTTTTCAGTATAAAAATAATTCGGAAAAATCGGATTTTCTAATTTATGTATTTTCAGATTTTATTCAAACTTCAAACGGCTATAACTTTTGCATTTTAACTCGGATTTGCGTGATTCAAATTTCTAAAAATGCATAAAATTGTGATCTCTTTAATGGTGAATTTGATTTGAATTTTTGAGGTCATTTAGTCTACTGTATTAGTTATTTATTGTATATATTGTTTGTACGCGTAGACGCAAATTTTACGTAAGGATTCGAGGAAGAGTTCGTCGCTCAAGACCAAGCTTCGGAACACGACCAGCAACTCTTTGAAGGCAAGTGATGCTTTGACCATTTTGATCCCAGTTTCTAAATGTACTTTGCTTTGAAATTATGCATGCTAAATTAAGTAAAAATGGATTTAAACTCTTTTGGGATAATGTAGGTAACCAACCCATTCTGTTACGCCACCTTGAAATTATTGATTGAATACCCTAAATCATTGTCCCACTAAGTTTGATTGTATTAGTTGGATGTTAATATTGTGCCAACACGGGAGGCTAGACCGTGACTAGATGCTTAGCCTTGCAACGAATCATGAATGATCTTTCGGGAAAATATTACAATATTGATTAAAGAAATATTGAATGTATTTTGAAAGTGGTGTGATGATGCCACATGTTGAGATTGAGGTACAGAGACCTGTGTGGTTCTGTACCGATGTTGAGTTATTGCTGGCATGTGTTGCACAATAATCAACGGGGTGGGAAATGTTTTAGACTGGGGCAAGTGGCAAGAGGCTATGTGCCAGGTGGGCCTGTGTGGCAATGGGTCGAAGAGTGATGTGAGTCTGTGTGCTACATTGGGGTCATGTGCCATCATTGAGTGATGGAAGTCTTGCCTTGGTCAGTTAAGGACTTCATCTTGCAAGCCTTTGATCTGAGTCACCCGTACAACCACATGTCTGGTATAGGACGAACCTAGTTGATTAGGGTTCTTATATCTTTCCTCTGATACCTCAGGGTGACAGTACACAGGGGTGTATCTGTACGGGGAGCGTACCTGTGCTACGGCTTGGTGCCCATCCAACGGTGATTGACCTGTCCTATACCTCGGCTCGTGTGAGGGAAGTGATAGTGAAGGCAATACACGAGAGGTTCTTTGGTTAAGGTAGAGGTTCTGAAAGGCTTTGTTACTGACGATCACTGTGTGGTGAATGGCTGTATCTTGTGGGTAAAGTGTACAACCTCTGCAGAATGTCAAATCTATTCGAATAGCCGTGTCCGCAGTATTGGACATTGCTCGGGGATTACAGTCAAGGGTTAGATCTTAAAAAATAAAAATGTGGAATGGGTGGCTATGTGCCAGTGTTAAAAATGAACTGTTAAGGCTATGTGCAGGGAATCTTCGATGAAAAACCATTTGAAGAAATTAGTATTATTTATAACTGTTTCACTGCTTTAATCTAAATAAGATACTGGTTTAAAAATGTTGTTTGATGCAAAAGAACCAATTAAGCCAATCCTTTGGAATAAGCTTTGCATATAGTAATAGCGTTGCATTCTGTGCATTACTTGTTGAGTGCCTTGTGTACTCACCCCTCCTTGCATATCAACCCCAACATCAGTGGAGGAGTTGACACCAGCGTGGGAAGAGGAGTACATTGAGGATCCGGGCAATTAGGGGGAAAGCCCAGTCGGTTGCCTATGGCAAGATGAAGGCTTCCACGACATTTATTTGTTTTCCGCTATTATTTCTATTTACTCTGATGATGTAGGCCCTGCGTGGCTAATCTATGTAAGGAGACCATATGGTTGCATAACTAGTTTAAATACATGTTTGAAGTACTTTATTATTTTTCCGCTGTGTATGATTGTGATACTTTAACCCTGTTTAGCCTGTGTGCACTAGCGCGATCCTGGACTATTACAGAATACACAGAGGGTCCGGATTGGCAGATTCGGGTCCCGACAGAGGTGGTATCAGAGCCATACTGACTGTAGGTCTTGACCCTAAACTAGATTAGCTGTGTTTGGCAGATAAATCTACTTTCTAAAATTTAATCAACTTGAGGAAGAATATCAATGAAATCTCGACTTATCTTTTCTCTCTTGCTTCATATCTATGCTGAAATCTTATTATTATTATCTGTTTAATTTAAACGAGGTCTGTTTTGGCAGATGAGGGTGATCCACACCTATGGAGAGCACACTGGAGGATTCGCTGCTGAGTTATAGCGTATGTTGCAGCTGCTCGGAGGTTTCGACAGGCCGCTTTATCAGGGGACCACTGTGGTGCGGGCAGGACTTGATATCGCCTGGGATGTCAAGATCACTGTCTACACCCGGGAGAGGACAAGGGCGAGCCGTCCTATCTACATCACCACCAGGAGGACTTCTTTTGAGGCCGGGATCCAGGAGACGCCGCGTCTTGTGATGCGGCAGATTGCCCGCACTTACTCCGCCGAGTTGGAGGGCACTCTTTTTCGTCAACACCCGCGCCGAGATAATCGCTATGATAGGGTGGAGCTCATGGAGGAGGACACCACGATCACTCATCTGGCGAGGTATGTCATCGCCCAGGAGGACGCAACGGATGAGACAGTTCGGGAGCTGCAGAGGACCCATGACGAGGTCACGGAGGCGAGGACTCAACTGCGGGAGGGCTTAGCTCACTCCATGCAGAGGGTCCAGAGCCGAGATGGACTGTATGGACTGAGCTCGAACGATCCTGAGCCGCACGATCCAGATCCAGAGGAGCCAGAGCAGGAGGCACCAGTGCAGGAGCCGTTGGCATTGGAGCAGGCAGCCCTGGGACCAGCAGAGTCGGTGGGGTCGATCGTACCGACCGCTGTAGGGCATCAGGACCAGTTTGCCCCTATGCCGCCGCACCCACCGCAGTACCCTTCGGGAGGACCGCACCCCGGATGGTTTAGTGTCTGAGAGTTTATTTTCTTTTAGAGTTGACTCAAATGTTGAGTCAATCCTTTGAGTCTAATTAGTAAGGTGTCGGGACTCGAGTGTTGAGTCGTGTCTTTTTCAGAGTCACCAGTAGGTGTGAGTGGTTGCTGCTTTTAAATGTTTGTTTACTTGTTTTTGGTTGTGAGTGTCTTGTATGTGTTGTATTGCCCTTAGGCACTTGTGAGCAACCATACTACCTTATATTATATCAATAAAGTTACTAAATAATTTAAGTTACACCTGTCCCCCCCACATAAGTTCTTTTACATGTTTAAGCTTTCTTCTTTTCTTAACCTTGGAAGTTTGCAACAGATGGTGAGGACTCGCGGAAACACCGGAGCCAGCGGATGTGGAGCTAATCAGTCTGACAACAAGAATGAGGAGCCAATTCCTCAACCACCTCAGGTTGATCTGCAGTGAAGAGGAACGTGGTATGCCACACTAGCACAAAAAAGAACTACCGCAAAACCAGAAAGCTACTCGCAAGAAGGGGATCACATATTAGATTACCACTAGACGCGCAGTTGCGGAATCCTTCGCGCGTCGATGTAGTGGATAGTCCTCGCCGCAGTCGTTGCGTCGATGGAGTGGATCGTCCTCCCACGCCGTAGTCGCAGCAGCGTCACCACAGCAGTCCACACGTCCAGGGATGGAACGTCGTGCGTCGGTGTGCAAGCACCTGGTCGCTCGGCAGGGGCAGCGAGAGGAGGAGGCTAGGATTTCGGGTGAATCACTTCTAAACCATGGAAAAGCACACCCTGCGTCCACCCTCCTCCCATCCTTATATAGCCACGAGATGAAACCCTAAACCAGGGCCTATCAGCGTGCTAAGCCCATGAGGTCCATTAATTACGGATCCAATCCAAATTAATGTGTTCCAGCCCATTAAGTGTGTGACCCTGCAGGTTCACGTACGTTTCGACATGGATTCGGAAATCTCCTTTTCAATCCAATAGTTGGTAGCGGCTCGTTGAAAAGTATGCCAACTCCCAAACATAGTATGATCAAATCGGACAGAACCTATCAAATGTACTCATGTAATAATCCCTTTGCCAAGCATATGAAGATTAAACTCAAGGCGAGAAGCATGTCATCCTTTGATGATTCAATCCATCTCTCGTATCCGTGATATATTAATAAGTTGTGATTGACTCCTCAGTCACGGCATGGCCATGCACTTCCTTAATCATATCACACGAGTGGCCTTATCATATATCTCCGTTTCATTGGAGTGGCAAATTCCATCTTGACTGCTCACTTCCCTCTGCATGTTTTATAGTAAACATGAAAGCTACCTTTATAACTATCCGGTTAGGAAGTAGTGTTTGATAGCCCCAAGGAAAACTATTACACATGTAGGGAATATGACAATCTCAGGTCTAAGGATCATACATCTACTATGTATGAGATGCACTGATGACACATAAGAATGAAACATTCTTGGTATCCCATTGCGGGTCTATCTAACTCATGTTCTTCAACATGCGTCCACAATGTATAGATGATATCTCTATATCCCATTATCTATGAAGCATGATCATCGATCACTACATGTGCTGATCTATTCATCGTTGTCCTATACGATGATATCCGATCAGAGATATTTATCGAATTACATCAATAAGTAAAGAGCTTCATAAGCAAGTCACATACTTGTTAATCAATACAATGATATACATTCATTGGACCAATAATCATATTATTATTCATAAACATAGTCATGTTACAATCATCTAAATGATTACCTCAAGGGCATAACGCTAACAATCTCCCACTTGCACTTGAGTCAATCAATTAAGTATCTAATACCAATAGACCTCGTAGCGCCTCATGCTTAGGGTCGTGGCGATGGCTTTGTCAACGGATCGCCACATTGTCTTCCGTATGTACTTTGCATATTCTCACGTCACCTCTATCCACAATCCGCGAATAAGGTGAAAGCGCCGAGTATGTGTTTAGATTTCGATGTGATCTAGGCTCTTTGCTTGTGCAATGGCACCACTATTATCACAATAGATGTCCATTGGACTAGAGGCACTAGCGACCACACCAAGCTCGTGATAAACTTCTTAATCCACACAGCTTCTTTTGCACCTCCGGCCGCAATGTACTCCACTCGTCGAGAGTCGCCACCGTGTTTTGCTTGGAACTCTTCCAGCTTTCTGCTCCTCCATTTAGTGTAAACACAAACCCGGATTGCGATCGAAAATCATCTTTGTCAGTTTGGAAGCTTGCATCGGTGTTACCCTTTCCTACCAGATCTTCCTCACCTCCAAAAACAAGGAACATACCCTTAGTTCTTCTCAAGTACTTCAGGATATTTTTTACAGCTATCCAATGACTATCAACAGGATCCGCTTGGTATCTGCTCGTCACACTTAGAGCATATGAGACATCTGGGCGTGTACATATCATGGCATACATAATAGACCCAATAGCTGAAGCATATGGAATCTTGCTCATACTGTCTCGCTCATCAGATGTCGAAGGACACTGATTCTTGCAGAGACTGATGCCATGTGACATTGGCATGAAACCTATCTTGGATTCATGCATATTGAACCTTTTCAATATCTTGTCAATGTATGTTTCCTAACTTAATCCAATTAACCTTTTTGATCTATCTCTATAGATTTTTATGCCCAAGATATAGCATGCTTCTCCCAAGTCCTTCATTGAGAAACTCCTTTTCAATGAAGTCTTAACATCTTCAAGCATAGGAACTTAATTCCCGATCAATAATATGTCATCCACATACAAAATCAGAAACACAAGTGCGCTCCCACTAGCCTTCTTGTAAACACAAGGCTCTTCTTTTGTTTTGATAAAGTCAAAACCTTTGACCACTTCATCAAAACGAATGTTCCAACTCCGAGATGCTTGCTTTAACGCATAAATGGATCTTTGAAGCTTGTATATCCTTTTAGCATATTAAGGATCAACAAAACCTCCAGGTTGTATCATGTATACATCCTCAGATAGATTCCCATTAAGGAAGGCTGTTTTGACATCCATCTGCCATATTTCATAATCAAAATATGCGGCAATAGCTAAAATGATCCGGACAGACTTGAGCATGGCTACCGGTGAGAAGGTTTCATCATAGTCAACTCCTTGAACTTGTTTGAAACCCTTTGCCACCAACCGTGCCTTATAGATCTGAATATTTCCATCTACGTCTATCTTCTTCTTGAAAATCCATTTGCATTCAATGGTTTTTACACCATCAGGAGAATCGACCAAGCTCCAAACTTGATTGTCATGCATGGATTGAATTTTGGATCTCATGGCTTCAAGCCATTTTTCGGAGTTTGGGTCCATCATTGCTTCTTCATAAGTCGTGGGCTCATCATTGTCCAACAATAATATGTCATTCCCATATCTTATAGGTACATGATGTGGCCTCCCCGACCTACGTGGGGCTGGAGTCTCTTCCACAGGTTGTACAACACTTTGTACACCTTGTGAAGGTTTAGTGGTAGCTTGAACATACATGTGATTCTCGAACTTCATCAAGATACACATCACTACTACTGAATTCTTTTGAAATAAACTCTTTCTCCTAAAAGACACCATTTCGAGCAACAAAAACTTTGTTCTCGTTTCTTTTGTAAAAGTAATATCCTTTTGTTTCTTTAGGATACCCCACAAAAAAGTATTTTTCTGATTTAGGTGCGAGTTTATCTGATTGTAAACGTTTTACATAAGACTCACATCCCCATATCTTCAGAAATGACAACATGGGTCTTCTCTCAGTCCATATCTCATATGGCGTCTTCTCAACGGATTTTGATGGGACCCTATTCAAAGTGAACGCAGCTGTCTCTAGAGCGAAACCCTAGAAGGATAATGGCAGATCTGTTTGGCTCATCATTGACCGAACCATATCTAATAAAGTTTGGTTTCGTCGTTTAGACACGCCATTCCATTGAGGCGTTCCTGGCGGAGTAAGTTGCGGAATGATTCCACATTGCTTTAGATGATCACCAAACTCTTGGCTCAAGTATTCACCACCACGATCTGATCGTAAGTGTTTTATTGATTTGCCAATTCTTCTGTCATGGGAAAACACCCTCAAAATTTCCACGGATCAACCAAATTGACCCAATCCGATCTAATATGATTGGCTTCGTCCCATATGGTTACATTTCAGAAACCCTGATGGCGGTAACCCGACCGGTAAGGGTAACATCGTACCATGAACGGACTCACCCAAATCAATATTGAATCGGTTTGCGCTTTTCATGGATCAACTAGATTGACCCAATCCAACTCAATCCGATTGGCTTGGTCCCATATGGATACGTTTCAAAAACCCTGATGGCGGTAACTCGACCGGTAAGGGTAACGTCGTACCATGAACGGACTCACCCAAATCAAGATTGAGTCGGTTTGCACTTTCCTCAAACCCTAAACCGATCGATCTCATCGATGGCTGCCGTCACCAATTCATCACATGAACCGGCTGAACATATAATAGATCCAATCTACTAACCTCACACATCATATATGCAACATCCAGATCACAAAACTATACGAGATGGCTCTGATACCACTGAAGAGGAACGTGGTATGCTACACTAGCACAAAAAAAACTACCGTATAACCAGAAGGCTACTCACAAGAAGGGGATCACAAATTAGATTACCACTAGACGCGCAGTTGCGGAATTCATCGCGCGTCGATGTAGTGGATCGTCCTCGCCTCCCCGTGGATTGTCCTCCCACGCCGCAGTCGCAGCAGCTTCACCGCAGCAGTCCACACGTCCAGGGATGAAACGACGTGCGTCGGTGTGCAAGCACCTGGTCGCTCGGCAGGGGCAGCGAGAGGAGGAGGCTAGGGTTTCGGGTGAATCACTTCTAAACCGTGGAAAAGCACACCCTGCGTCCACCCTCCTCCCCTCCTTATATAGCCACGAGATTAAACCCTAAACCAGGGCCCATCAGCGTGCTAAGCCCACGAGGTCCATTAATTACGGATCCAATCCAAATTAATGCATCCCAGCCCATTAAGTGTGTGACCCTGCAGGTTCACGTACATTTGGACATGGATTCGAAAAAATCCTTTTCAATCCAATAGTTGGTAGCGGCTCCTTGCAAAGTATGCCAACTCCCAAACATACTATGATCAAATCGGACATAACCTATCAAAAGTACTGATGTAATAATCCCTTTGCCAAGCATATGAAGATTGAACTCAAGGCGAGAAGCATGTCACCCTTTGATGATTCAATCCATCTCTCGTATCCGTGATATATTAATAAGTTGTGATTGACTCCTCAATCACGGCATGGCCATGCATTTCCTTAATCATATCACATGAGTGGCCTTAGCATATATCTCCGTTTCATTGGAGTGGCAAATTTCATCTTGACTGCTCACTTCCCTCTGCACGTTTTACAGTAAAATGAAAGCTACCTTTATAACTATCCGGTTAGGAAGTAGTGTTTGATAGCCACAAGGAAAACTATTACACATGTATGGAATATGAAAATCTCAGGTCTAAGGATCATACATCTACTATGTATGAGATACACTGATGACACATAAGAATGAAACATTCTCGTATTGTCGCATTGCGGGTCTATCTAACTCATGTTCTTCAACATGCGTCCACAATGTATAGATGATATCTCTATATCTATGATCTATGAAGCATGATCTTCGATCACTACTTGTGCTAATCTATTCATCGTTGTCCTATACGATGATATCCGATCAGAGATATTTATCGAATTACATCAATAAGTAAAGAGCTTCATAAGCAAGTCAAATACTTGTTAATCAATACAATGATATACATTCATTGGACCAATAATCATATTATTATTCATAAACATAGTCATGTTACAATCATCTAAATGGTTGCCTCAAGGGCATAACACTAACAGAATTTGGGAGCTTTTTTGGCTGCCCAAACTCAACTCATGAACACAATGGTGCAGACCATGCAGCAGATCTCCAATCAAGCTGCTACGAATGTTCAACCTGGGGGTAACCATGGACCACACCCCTATTCAAGGTTGTCGGAGTTTATGCGAACTCGTCCACCCACCTTCTCAAGCAACGCCAATTCATTGGAGGCGGACAATTGGCTGAGGACAATCGAGAGGAAGCTACATATAACCCAGTGTATGGGACATGAGAGGGTACTCTATGCCTCTCACCAGCTAGATGGAACCGCCGCAGAATGGTGGGAAGATTTCTGTGCTGCACATGAGAATCCCCAAGAAATCACTTGGGAGGAATTCGCTGGTGCTTTTCGTCAATACCATGTGCCAGAAGGTATCATGGATCTGAAGAAGGAAGAATTTCGGAATCTCAAGCAGGGTGGCCAAACAGTAGCCGACTACCTGAATAAGTTTACTCAGCTGGCACGCTACGCACCAGAAGATGTAGCTACGGACAAGGCCAGACAATCTCACTTCATGAAGGGATTGAAGGCAGGGCTACAAGTGGGACTGATCACCCACACATTTCCCAATTTCCAAGAGCTGGGTAACAAGGCTCTGATTCTGGAGGACAAGCGTCGAGAATTGGATGAGAATCGGAAGCGTAGAATGGCGCAACAAGGAGGACGTCCAGGCCAGCAGAGGCAGAGGACGGCACCCCAACAGTTCATCCGGTTCCAACCCAGAGGCAGTAACAGGGCACCACTGCCGGCAAATTGTCTAGTGGGCCAGAATGCCTAAACTCCAGCCAGAACTGTGGTACAGACTGGAGGAACCTCACAGGCAGCGGGTAGATGTTGTTATCACTACAACGAATTGGGGCACTTCGCCAACAATTGCCCAAAGAAGGGAGGTGTCACCTCGGTCCGATTTAACCTGGGGAATACGCCTACAAGGACTCTGGCACCAACTGTGAACCACGGAGCATCGACATCAGCAACTCCATCTCAAGGAACTGCACGAGGCCGAGTCAACCACATTACAGCAGATGAAGTCCAGAACGCCGGAAACGTTGTACTGGGTAAGTTCCTAGTAAACTCAGTACCAGCTACTGTTTTATTTGACTCCGGAGCATCACATTCATTTGTATATCAAGATTTTGCTGTTCGCAACAATTTGGATATTGTGGAACTTAAGTGTGTACTTGTAGTCCAATCCCCTGGATCAAAACTCCGATCCAATGTAGGATGTTCTAGGGTGGGACTAATAATTAATGGAATAGAGTTCCTAGTGAACTTAATTATATTGAATACCCAAACCCTGGATGTTATTCTGGGAATGGATTGGTTAACCAAACACAAGGCAGTGTTGGACTGCGGAGAAAGAGTTATATCAATCGAGATCCTAGAAGCGAGAAGGGTTGAGTTTGAAGCAAAAGTAGTACGAGATGGACAATTAATGGTCAGCAGCATGAAGACTGTCAGCTTGGAGGAAGTTTCCATAGTCAATGAATATCCCGATGTTTTCCCGGAGGATCTACCTGGAATGCCGCCAGAAAGAGATATCGAGTACGTGATAGAGCTTGTTCCAGGGACAGCTCTAATAGCTAAGAGACCTTACAGGATGTCCACGGAGGAATTAGTGGACATGAAGAAGCAAATTGAAGAGCTGCTGGAAAAAGGATTTATAAAACCTAGTTCATCACCATGGGGAGCGCCTGTCTTGTTCGTCAAGAAGGACGGGAGTTTTAGGATGTGTATAGACTATCGTGCACTCAATGATGTGACGATAAAGAATAAGTATCCGCTACCCAGGATCGATGATCTATTCGATCAGTTGAGAGGAGCAGGAGTCTTCTCCAAGATTGATCTCCGATCGGGATACCATCAACTGAAGATCCGATCAGAGGATATTCCAAAAACTGCATTTTTGTCAAGATATGGACATTACGAGTTTACAGTGATGTCTTTTGGTTTGACAAATGCACCACCATATTTCATGAACTTAATGAATAAGGTTTTCATGGAATACTTGGATAAGTTTGTTGTTGTGTTTATAGATGACATCCTTGTCTACTCCAAGACAACAGAAGAGCACGCCGAACATTTACAGTTAGTCCTTGAGAAGTTGAGGGAACAACAGTTGTATGCTAAATTTAGCAAGTGTAATTTCTGGAAGAATAACGTGGAATTTCTTGGACATATAATGACTGCGGAAGGAATTGCGGTAGATCCAAAGAAAGTGGAGGCAGTATTACGTTGGGAACCACCGAAGACGGTAACCCAAATCCGTAGTTTCCTTGGAATGGCGGGATATTACCGTCGTTTCATCGAAGGATTCTCCACGATTGCGAGACCCCTTACACAATTGTTGAAAAAGGAAAAGAAATTCTTTTGGACACCTGAGTGTGAGAAGAGTTTTCAGGAGTTGAAGAAACGATTAACATCAGCACCTGTATTAGTTTTACTTGACGTTCATCAAAGCTTTGACATCTATTGTGATGCATCGCATTAGGGATTGGGATGCGTGTTAATGCAAAACAGAAAGGTAATTTCCTATGCATCAAGGCAATTGAGGCCACATGAGGAGAACTATCCAACTCATGATTTAGAATTAGCTGCTGTAGTGCATGTACTAAAAATATGGTGTCACTATCTCATTGGAAACGATGTGAAGTGTATACCGATCATAAAAGTCTTAAGTATATCTTCACGCAAGCTAACCTGAATATGAGGCAAAGAAGATGGCTTGAGTTAATCAAAGATTATAATGTTGGAATTCATCACCACCCGGGTAAAGCCAATGTTGTGGCCGATGCCTTGAGCCAGAAGAGCCACAACGTAAATATGCTGTTAGAACCAAGTCAGACCGAGTTGTGTAAGGATTTCCAGAAATTGAAATTGGAAATGGTACCAGAAGGATTCTTAGCAACCTTGGAAGTAAAACCTACCCTCAAAGATCAGATCAAGGAAGGGCAGAAAGACGACAACAAAATCAAGAGAATTAAGGGCAAGATGGATGCAGGCAAGGCAAAGGATTTCAAACTGAATGAGCAAAGTACTATGTGGTTTAAACGGCGCATTTGTGTGCCAAATAAAGAGGATCTGAAGCAGTTAATTTTGGAGGAAGCCCATGACTCCAAGTATTCAATCCATCCAGGAAGTGCAAAAATGTATCAGGATTTAAAAGAAAGATTTTTGTGGCCAAGCATGAAGCGGGAAGTTGCCGAATATGTTGCATTATGTGACATATGCCAAAGAGTCAAAGCTATGCATCAAAGGCCAGCGGGATTATTACAACCCCTAAAGATACCTGAATGGAAATGAGAAGAGATCAGTATGGATTTCATAACCGGTTTACCCAGGACTCGGAATGGATATGACTCTATATGGGTTATAGTGGATCGTTTGACTAAGGTTGCACATTTTGTACCTGTGAAGACCACTTACTCGGGCAATAAGTTAGGAGAACTCTACATGTTAAGAATTGTTTGCTTGCATGGAGTGCCAAAGAAGATAGTATCGGACAGAGGTACCCAATTTATCTCAAGGTTTTGGGGAAAGCTGCATGAAGCCATGGGAACTCGTCTGAACTTCAGTACAGCATACCATCCGCAGACAGATGGACAAACCGAGAGAGTTAACCGAATATTGGAAGATATGCTAAGAGCTTGCGCGCTAGCATATTCTGCTTCGTGGGACAAATGTTTACATATGCCGAATTCAGTTACAATAACAGTTATCAAGCGAGTTTACAGATGTCTCCATTTGAAGTTCTGTATGGTCGATCATGTCGAACCCCGTTAAATTGGAATGAGACAGGTGAACGACATGTTTTTGGATCAGATATTCTTCAGAAAGCAGAGGAACAGATCGCCCTAATCAAGGAAAGACTGAAGATTGCACAATCAAGGCAGAAGAGTTATGCCGACAATCGTCGCAGGGAATTGAGCTTTGAACCTGAAGATTTTGTGTACCTTAGAGTCACACCACTCAAAGGAGTCAGAAGATTCCATGCAAAAGGGAAGCTCGCACCCAGATATGTTGGACCGTTCAAGATCTTGAGCCGCAGAGGTGAAGTTGCGTACCAGTTGGAGTTGCCACAGTCCTTTGCAGGAGTTCATGATGTATTCCATGTGTCTCAATTGAAGAAGTGTCTCCGAGTACCGGAGGAGCAAACACCTTTGGAGGCAATCAAGCTGCAAGAAGATCTGACTTATAAAGAGCAGTCGGTAAAGATTCTGGACATAACGGACAGAGAGACAAGGAACAAGTCAACGCGTTTTTTCAGAGTTCAGTGGAGCAACCACTCGGAAAGTGAAGCAACGTGGGAACGCGAAGAAGATCTAAAGGAGTTTCCTGACCTATTTCTATAGTCAGTCCTGAATTTCGGGGACGAGATTCTGTTAAGCGGGGAGGTTTGTAACACCCTAAAATTTGCTCTAATTTAAATTTTGGAGTATTTTTGTTTTTTGAGAATTTCTGAGAATTTATTAGAATTTAAATTGGATTTGTTCATTTCTGACCTTTCTTGAACTCAATTAAGTTCATGCAAAATTTGATGTAAAGTTTTATTGAAAATATTTTATTTGAGTTCCAAATGTCTCAAAGTATTTTCCAGAATTTTCTGGAATTTTTCTGAAATTTTTACTATTTTCTTTGGCCAAAACTATTTTCTTTGGACAAAACCTTCCTTTCCGAGTGGTTGCTCCACTAAACTTTATTCGCTACACCGTCGCCGACCTTCGCAAGCTTCATCAGCGTTCCCACGTTTGCTTTTTACAAAGAACCGATAGAGATGACTGTCTCATCTCTATCGCTTTTTACAAAGAACCGATAGAGATAATATCATCATCTCTGTCGCTTCTTATAAAGAACCGATAGAGACGACCGTCTCATCTCTATCGCTTCTTAAAAAGAACCGATGGAGATAATATACTCATCTCTATCACTATTTGAAAGAACCGATAGAGATAAATACTCTCATCTCTATCACTTCTTATAAAGAACTGATAGAGATGAGTTCATCATCCCTATCGCTTCTTTCAAAGAACCGATAGAGATGACCGTCACATCTCTATCATTTTCTTGTGAGAACCGACAGAGATGAAGGGGTGTGGTGTGCTATCACATTCCAATCAGCACATATTCCACACAATATGCACATATCACATTCACACAGAAATTACAGACAACATATCACATTCAAAGAACATGAACACTTTGTTACAACAAACACATATCACATTCGTTAACAAAATAGAACGTAAACATGCTTAACCATAAGTACACATGCAATCGCATTCAGATATGTAATATTGTTCACATCTGGTCTAGTAGGAGCTTTCGGGATCTCTAAACCGTCCGTCCTCCGACAAGCATTCTATCTAATACCACTGGCATAAGTGGTCTCGTATCTTGTTGAGTGCAGTGCTGTCTACACTCTTCTGGGGATAATGGTATGCTGCAAGATAGAAACGAGTGCTCTAATTTAAGTTTTCAAATTTCTATGTGAAAGACTAATTGTATATGCATGTACTACCTCAGGGAAACGGTCTGAGCCGACAATCAAGATCATGTGTTGCATGACATACAAACCACAGCGGTCATCGCTGCCCTGTTGATGACACTGTGAAGAAAGAAAAATAAATTAAGAGACAAAGAAAATATGTCAGAAAATATAAATCTTATATATGATAGCCACTTGTACCTTGAAGCGGACATACTCCAGCTTGGAGCCATTTTTGTCGTCGTGTGTCCCTCCTGCTTCGACGTATTCCTTGAAACCCCTATATACATTGGAGAGATGCCGTTGAGTAAAAAAATAATTAATGTAGTTAAATGCACAAAATGTTAGATAAGAGTGGTGCACTTACTGCTCCAAAGGAGGCTTGATCACGTAGGCCATCGGTCTCTTATCAACCGAATTAAAAGTGTACACTTTGTTGTCTCTCGGAAGGAGCACGAGTAGAACCCAATGGTTGCTTATTAAATAGTATGCAGCGAAGAAAATAAGTTCACATACGGTTTCAGTGCGTAGAAGTAATTGAACGGTGAAGTAGTACTTACTCCTCGTGGTACGGGAATAGAATGAAGTTCTTCTTCGACTCAGCTTGTAATGCCCTCTTGATGTAGCCGGCAACCCATTCCGGTTGAAGCCTAGCCATCGTCGCGGACACAAGCTCAGGGTCGATGAACCCAACTAGTTGTCGATTCGTCACGACCCACTGCCTCATCGCCCTGCAACTCGCATTGAATGTTAAAAAGCGTAATGCAAAATCCTATGGAAGTCATAAGGTCGTGCAACGTGGTGCGATACTCACAGCGTCCAGGATCGTATAGTAGAAATATCGATGGCTATCAGTTGGTACAGACAGAACAGATCCTCACAACTAACTGGGAATGTCCCATCCTCCTCGCGGTGGAAATGTCCTTTTCTGTATGTAACATTGAAGTCGACACGCTCGCTCTCTTTCGCTTTGTCAATGTACCATCCATGGAGCTGTCGAGTCCATATGCCTAGAGCGTTCAATTTGCTGGGAGGCAGAAGGGGCTTTCCATGTACGTAGGCCTTAAATTCATAAGGTTTCACTGTGGTCTGTGCCGGCTCTCCTTTCTTGGCCGAAGGAGTCTCCGAGGCCGGGGCAGTGGGCTTTTCATGTACCTGAGGGGGCGCTGCGGCCTTTGCGAGCCTATCCATTTTAGCAGAGGCCTCCAGTGGTTCTGTGGTTGTCGTGCTAGTCCTTTTATGCACCAGCTCTGTACTTTGTGCAGGGCTCGTCACAGTCGTGGGAGCAGGCGCAGGTACGGTAGGAACCTACAAAGCACGCGCATAATTAAGTAACTTGTTGCAATACTACTGAAATGGTACAGAAGACGTGAGGGATGTTTACCTTGACCAGTACGATGCCTGTCGTGGGCACTTGATGAACGACATCCGCGCTAGCCCGAGAGTGGTGATGTCTTCGTTGGGGGGAACTCGAGCACATGTGATAAGAAGGCTTCGTGGACGTAGTCCACCTGGACCCTCATGTAGCCCTTCCCCAAAGGCTGACCATGCACCGTGTCGGTCTCTTTGCATGGAAATGCAACCCCGCGTGCAGCCTCAATAGGAAATCCATCTTCCGTCAGGGTGAGCTGGCACTTGGTAGGCTCCTGCAAAAAGTGCGCAACTTGAGAGAAAACATATGAAGAGTTACCCTCGCACCATTAAGTTAGGCAAAATTAATTATTACCTTAAGCTGGAGACCGGACTTATCATTTTTGGAACCGCAGCTACTTGGTGGGGGCACAGGTTTCTCTACAGTAGGTGGGGGCATCTGGCTCTGACTCTGGGAGATCATCGCCATCATCTCGGCCCTTAGGCGCTCCTCACGTGCCATCATCTCGGCCCTTAGATCATCGCCATCATCTCGGCAACCTAAACTCTCACATATGCTGAGATAAAAAACAAAAGTAATATGCAATTATAGTTGAAATAACTATCTCAATTAACAGACTCAAAAGTTGCATAATAATATGATGAGTAAAGAATCACACATGACAAAATAATGAAAAAGGCATCGCAACATACATTTGTTGAATGAATCTAGTAAAACTCTTATGTTGGTTCAATGTTGGGACCTACTAAGATATTTTACTCTGTTAGGTGCTCCATTTGATTGGATAGCAAACTTTGTCTATCATTGAGTATTTCTTATGGAGAAAAAAAAATCAGAATATGCCATTTCAATGCACTATGATCACACCTGTGTGTGTGATGTGCTTCAAAAAGACCACTTGAACAAGTACAATCACAGTGCTATCAAAAAGAGCACTTGAACAAGTACAATCACAGTGCTATCAATGTTTGATAAATACCCCATTGAGTTATATTATTTTGCGATTGATCAATGAATTCATGTTGTGTTTCATCCTTGTGCAGATGTGCCTGAATGGTATTTCATTATGCGTGCCCATACACCAATGTCTAACTTGTTTTCATGCCTTTGGCTCAATGAGGTAAACCATTTCACCTCACCACTGCTACTAGTAGTAGTATGCATACATCTATATATATGCATATAGGTCAGAATAAACCATAAAACTGATTTGTTACTACTGATTGCAAGTCTCCTTGTTCCTTCAAAGGTTACACAGAAAAGGGAGCTCTACTTACTGAACCATAAATCTGTGGAACCGATCAAGTTGGTGCTATCTAAGACAACTTTTCAGTCAGTCTATGGCTAACTAAACATTCTTGCATTCCATCTTAGCAATCCATTTTCCATTTCCACGAGCTAAATCATACCATACAACAGATACAATCTTGACAAGCACTATGGGGTGCTATACTATATGGATAAACCAGGCGTACTGTTTCTGCAGAAAGCAAAAGTTTTGAAACAAAATGGCCGCAAATACAATCTGTCAAACCAAAGGTTAAGGAGATGTTTATTGTCTATTGCAAGTGTTGTGTGCCATGTGTGCTTCTTATCAACAACAGAACAATTAGGGAAATGATTCATTTTGTTAGTCACGTTTTAGATGTACACATATAGGGTTAGCACATAAAGCAGAATGACTCCAGTGACATTAGCCTTGGACAAAAAATTAAACACCCAAGCTCAAATCCGCATTGCATCATTCGTATTCTCTTATTTTTCCTTCGATACCAACACTACAATGCTGTAAGACCATGCAGGTTTGAATGGGACCAAAGTATGGAATCAAAATAACAAACTGAACTAAGCTATCCAAAGAAACAATCATGTGAATTCAGTGTGTACTCAATCAGATAAAACATTTTGAAAAGAAATTTTGGCAAGGAATGAGAGTCACCAAACCTGTAGCGGCGGCCGGGAGGAGGCGAGGGCTGGATGAGGCGAGGACGGGCGGACGGCGCAAGAGGAGGGTGAGGGCGGCGATGGAGCGGGAGGCAACCGGCGGCGGGGGAGGCGACCGACCGGAGGGGCGTCGGTGGAGGGCGCCGGTGGGGAACTCGAGGAGGACCCACCGATCGGGGGAGGCGCCCACGGGGAGGTCGGGGGCGCTCCGGTGGGGGAGGGCGTCGAGGGGGAGGTCAAGGGGAGGCGCGGTGGGGAGCTCGAGGGGACGCTTGGCCGTGGGAGCTCGTGGGCGACTGGTGGGTGAAGCCGTTGGTGAGGACATGCGCGCGCACGGTGGTGGCGGCGGGAGCTAGGGTTAGGAGTAATTAAGTAGCGTCTTGGTAGCTATCGGATTAGGCGATGAACATTAGTATCGGCTCAAATATGAAACCGATACAAATTAATCAGTACCACTATCGGATTTTAGTAAAAACCGACACAAATAAGATGTTAAAATTACTATCGGTTCTACTATAAAACCGATACTTAAAAAAACAACAGTATAATTAGCTATTGCACAAACAGAAGCAGATAACATTACTATCGGTTTTTAAAAGAAAACCGACACAAATATTATCCATTATGACAATCGGTTTTTAAGAGTGAACCGACACAACTAAGTCATTCCTATCGGTTTTCTAGAAAAACCCGACACAAATAAAAAGTTATCATTACTATCGGTTCCACTATAAAACCGACACAAATATAAAAACAACAGTATCGGTTTTAAGGTAAAATCGACACAAATATAAGCTATTGCACAAATAGAAGCAGATAACATTACTATTGGTTTTTAAAAGAAAACCGACACAAATATTATCAATTATGACAATCGGTTTTTAAGAGTGAACCGACACAATTAACTTATTACTATCGGTTTTCTACAAAAAACCGACACAAGTAATAGAACTATACTATCGGTTATTAAGGAAAAACCGACACAAATCTGAGTCATTACTATCGGTTCTTAAACAAAAACCGACAAAAATATTTAGTAATTACTATCGGTTCTTAAACAAAAACTGACACAAAAAGAAATAAAATACTATCGGTTTTCAACCGACACAAACGTGACATTATTACTATCGGTTTGTAAAGAAAAACCGACACAAATATTTTAGAAATACTGTGTTAAGTCAACTGTCGCTACGACGACTATTACTATCGGTTCTCAAGGAAAACCGATACAAATGTATGGCAATATCACTATCGATTTTTTGAATAAACCGATACAAATATGACTATCTGTCGGCGTTTTCGAGCGCCGGCAAGTAAATTTGTAAGTCTAGGGGGTCGCGCGTTCCACTCACTGAATGGTTAGACTCGTGAGTCCAAGATGTATCTTGGTTGGTGAAAGTCCCTACTCCGATTCGGATGGCGTATTGTATTGCTTTTGCACTATGTTTTTCTGAGGCGAGGCCCCTAAATGACTTAGTCTCCTCGTGTTCTTATGTCTCCCTCTCCTCTCGCTCTCCTTGAATCGTTTAGCCTGCCTCCTTTTATCTGAAGGAAGGCGGGTTACATCGAGTTGGGAGGAAGAGCGAGGTGACCTCGCTAGGAGCTCCGGTCCTTAAATCACGTGGGTGAGTCGCCACCCGTCTTGCCCATCTTTGGGTTGGTAGCCTTGGTGGTCGGGAGGTTAGGTATTCCCCGGGAAATAGCGTACTTGCCCTCTGTGACCCTTGCGAATGCTGACGTCGAGGTGCGTGACGTTGGTGCTGCCTCGGGAGGGAGCGTGCGCTCGTGCTGTACGTGACTGGTTGATGGGGCTGAAAGCTTTGTCTTCTGCAGTCACCAGATCTTCTTGGGAAGGAGCCACCTGCCCTTGTATAGTCGCTCTGATTGACCTCATTCGGGGGGTACGTGGCGGTAGGCCGATGAGGACCTGACACGCGGCACTCGGCGTCCGTCGCCTTGGTTCGGTTGGAGTCGGAGATCCCGCCCGCCAAGAGGGGTCGGGGCCGTCTGGTCGGATCGCTTCCCTCGCCGGTCGGGAGCGGATGTCTTGCGCGGTCTCGCAGCGATCCGGTCGTGGCGGGCGCGCGCGCTGTTGGGTGGAGATATGCTTGAGGCGGCTCGTCGCCGGGCTGTTGGGGTATCCTTTTTATTAGTATTCGTCGGTAGCCCCGAACTCCCGGCGATTTGGCAGGTCGGTTGGGGTTGAACTTGGGCGAAAGTGGTGGCGGGCACAGTCGGTCGGTCCGGCCCGATCCGGTTAGCGATTTCCGTCGGTGTGCCGTTGGATCCGGCGGCTGTCACCGAGTTTGGCGGGGCATTTGAACCGCCGGGGCTTTACTCGCCTCGTTGCGCATGCCGAGTATAGTTTGGCGCGCACGCGCCGCTCGTCTTCTTGATCGCCGGGTTACGTGAAGGATGCTTCGTTTCCGGCACCCGCATTTACTCTGGAGACGCTTAGCCTCCCTTCGTCCGGATATATATATATGTGCGCTGTAGCTTGCTTGAAGGGGATGAGACCTCTTTCTTTTGTTCTTTCAAATGGCTTCGAGGCACCCTCTAGTCTTTAGCTTCGGCGATGGCGTCGCGGTGGAAAAAGAAGATCCTCTGGCCGAGCATTGGGCTGAGTTCGACCAGGCGATGGCCGAGCTTAGGGAGGAAGAAGCTGCAGCCCGTGGCCGTACGTTGTGCCATTGCTCGAGGCCGTTCGAGGCTCGAGGTGGTAAGGGGGCCCTTCGGAGGCGATGGCGCAAGGCGCCGACCGTGAGTTAGTGCGGCTGCGTCGATGTCGCTGAACGGCAGCGAGGCATCGGCGTGTTACCAGCGGCGCGGCGGCCGTCCGTCGACCGAGCAAGGGCCTACCGAAGATGCCGTCGGTGCCACCGATGCCGCCGCGGATGTTTGATAGGTTCTAGGCGTGGGTAGAGTCTGCCGTGGTGCGGCGTGGCCACTCTTGTATCATCGAGTGCATGTGTAAAGTCGTGTAAAGTTTGAGCACATTGGCCTATAATGAAATTTTCTTTTCTTTATGAAAATGTCTTGCGATGAGTTTGCTTTAATTTTAATCGTTGTGGGCGGCGCCTTGGTCGGCGGGGCGACCGGATGCCTCTGTGAGGTTCGGTGTCCGAGTGCTCGTTCTTAACGTCGTAGCTAGACGGTGCCTTGGCCTGGCGGGACGACCGGATGCCTCTGTGAGGTTCGGGTGTCCGAGTGCCTTAGTCGGCGGGGACGGCCGGATTCCTCTGTGAGGTTACGGTGTCCGAGTGCCTTGGTCGGCGGGACGGCCGGATGCCTCTGAGAGGTTCGGGTGTCCGAGTGCTCGTTTAACGTCGTAGCTAGACAAAGCCTTGGTCGGCAGGATGACCGGATGCCTCTGAGAGGTTCGTGTCCGAGTGCTCGTTAACGTCGTAGCTAGACAGTGCCTTGGTCGGCCAGGACGGCCAGATGCCTTTCGAGAGGTTCTGGTGTCCGAGTGCTCGTTTAACGTCATAGCTAGACGGTGCCTTGGTGGCGGGGACGGCCGGATGCCTCTGTGAGGTTCGGTGTCCGAGTGCCTTGGTGGCGGGGCGACCGGATGCCTCTGAGAGGTTGGTGTCAGTGCCTTGGTCGCGAGGACGGCCGGATGCCTCTGTGAGGTTACGGTGTCCGAAAGTGCCTTGGTCGGCGGGACGACCGGATGCCTCTGTGAGGTTCGGTGTCCGAGTGCCTTGGTCGGCGGGGCGGCCGGATGCCTCTGTGAGGTTACGGCGTCCGAGTGCCTTGGTCGGCAGGATGACCGGATGCCTCTGTGAGGTTACGGTGTCCGAGTGCCTTGGTCGGCGGGGCGGCCGGATGCCTCTGTGAGGTTCGGTGTCCGAGTGCCTTGGTCGGCGGGACGACCGGATGCCTCTGTGAGGTTACGGTGTCCGAGTGCCTTGGTCGGCGGGACGGCCGGATGCCTCTGTGGTCGGGTGTCCGCGCCTTGGTCGGCAGGACGGCCGGATGCCTCTGTGAGGTTCGGTGTCCGAGTGCTCGTTTAACGTCGTGCACGGGCGTGAGTGCTCGTTCCGTCGTAGCTGGGCGTGAGTGCTCGTTTACCGTCGTGGCCGGGCGTGGGGCATCCTTCTCGAGTCCTCGTCGGGTGTGGGTAGGCTGCGAGAGGAATGGCGCCGTCTATCCCACATGTATACCCCATCCGCGGTGTGGGACTGGAGGGATGAGCGGCGCCGCGTTACTGCGTTGGTTGAGCGCCGTGCTCGTGGAGCTAATAGCGGGTAGTCAAGTGGGTCTGGGAGGTCCCGCCAAGGGGACCCTTCCGAGCGGACGGTCCCGAGTAGGGTGTCCTGGCCTGCTTGTGGGCGACCCATAAAAACCTTTCTACTCAATCCGTGTGGACTCTAGGTCGTCCCACGACCCGAGCCACCGTGCCGTCGCTCATTGAAGAGCTCCTGGAGAGTGTGAAGTATGGTCTCGGGCGTGAGTAGAGGTGATTAGGCCGTCGGCCGACCTAACCGAGGGCCCACCGTGGGGCTCACCTCATACACGCCCCATGCTCAAGTTTTGTTTGGCGGCCTTATACCCATCTGGTGGGGTAGGCCTTTTGAACCTGACTCCTCGGCTGGGCCCGGCGCAAGCCACAAAGCTTTTGCCGTCTTGGGGCGCAGCTGCCCGATGGGCTTCTCGCGCCCGAGCAACCGTTCGGCCTAAAGGCGAGACCGACGAGTTACGGACACGCGTTGTTGGGGCGGCGTCTTTATGGCCCTTGTCGCCTGACAAGACAGGGATTAAAAGCGGAGTGGTATTGGAAACTGGGAGTTACCAGGCTAGCGCGACAGGCGAGGGTGGTCGCGACGCTTCGCTTGACGGGGCGCCTGCTTGGCCGGCGTTCGCTCGTCCTCTATAAATACGCCCGTTGGGTGGTTTCGAGTGGTCACGCTTTCTTGCCTTCTCTGTCTCTGCCTCTGAAACAAGAAAAGCACCAGAGAGCTAAGGAAAGAAAACCCCAGCCTTTCTTTCTCACCTTCCAGTTGTCTCCCCTGTGAAGATGTCGTGGCGGAGTGCTCGCGCGCCAAGACAACCGTCTTCGGCTTGGTGAAGAAGGGCTTCCTCATGCCGCAGGACCTTTCCGGCTGGAGGGTGCCGACCGGGGCTGCCACCCCCGCGCCGCGGGGCGACGAGATCGTGGTGCCCGCCTCGTTCTTCGAGCACGACTTTGGCTGCCGCACACCGCTCGTCCGGGGCTCTGTCCCATTACAAGGTGGAGGTGCACCATCTCAACCCCAATGGGGTCCTCCACATCACCATCTTCATCCTGCCAGGTCGAAGCCTTCTTGGGGATCGAGCCGCCTGGCGTTGTGGAGGCACTTCTTCGAGCAAGGCTCGGAAGGGCGAAGCCGTCGGACGCCAGGCGCCACAGGTGGCTGGCCCTCGGCCGCCCGGTCGAACACGGAGTACTGGAGGTAAAGCGCCCTCGTCCAACAAGGGTGGCGTTCGAATGGCTCTACGTTGAAGCGTCGGCGACAGCGCCCCTCGTTTCAGGGCGAGCTTCCCATGGTGGAGGAGCGGTGGGCTGGGCGCCGAGAAGAGGGAGAAGAACAGCCGGCCCTGATCGTGGAGCAGATCAGGGCTCAAAGGAGGCGGGGGCTCACCGGGGACGTGGTTGTGCGCGCCTTTATGGGGATGCGCGTGCAACCACTTGTGCACAGGCCGCACCCCTGTTCGGTATCTTGGGGCCATCCGACCGGGCGAGGATGGCAGAACCCGAGCTGGCCGCGTCTGAGGTGGAGGCCCGGGTGGCGGCCGTTACGGGCGGAAGCGCCACGGTGGCCGCGGATGGCCACCCGGAGCCATTCTCGGCGGCTTTTCCGCCAAATCTGGTAAGCCGGTGAAATTCCTTTCTGCTTCTCTTTTCTTTGTCCTTAGCACTTGACCGACATTCCTGCATCCTCTTAGGGGCTCATGGGGATGTCTTCCCGGGCGCCGCTCCCGGGGGATAAGGAAGCGCGGGCGGCCGCCCGGGCGAGGATGGCAGAGGCTGACTCCTCCCGCAAGAAGCGGAAGGAGGAAAGGAGGAGGAAGAAAAGTAAGGAACGCGCGGCGAAGCGCGCGCGCGGCGAGGATGTGTCGGAGACCACCGCCGTGGGGACAACCTCCACTGATAGCGGCGGGAGTGCCTCCGGCCACCCCTATGGTGGGTTTTTCCCTGACCTGCCGACTGGCGGCGGCCCGAGCGTGGACTCGGCCGAGGGCGGCATCACGGGCCCCGTGGCCACGGATCCCCAGGCGGGGGGTGATCTTGCGCTTGCGGTCGTCGCAGCGTCTCGGCTGGAGGTGGCTTCGGAAGCGACCGGCCGACTTGCCCCTTGGCGGGGGGCCGGCAAAGAGGGCGCGCGTGCCACGCACCCGCTCGGCCTTGTAAGTGTATTCTTTTTATTGGAGTATTTTTCTTTTGGCAAAGCCGCCCGGCGACTCTTGAATCTTTGCAGCGTCAGCGCCTATCTTTGGGTGACCGTGGGGCGTGCCACATCGGCTCCGCAAGTAACGGCGCCGGTGATTTCGGTGACCCCGGTTGGGTCGGTGAAGGTCGCGGCGTCGGCGTCCGAGGGCGCGGTCGCCTTCGAGGGGACGGGGCCCCACCCGGAGGTCGTGCCCGAAGAAGAACTTCCGTCGCCTCCGGCGGGGACCCCACCGGACGACGTGATCGTCGTTTCGGAGGATGAGACAATGGCGCCGCCGGTGATCGCGCCAGTCGTGGCGGAGCCGGCGACGGAGGTGCCCGACCCCTCGTCCCAGGGGGAGGTGCCGACCGATGCTCCTCAGGCGCAGGTCGCCGAGGGGGTTTCTGAAGGGTTGACCTCGTCACCCTTGCCCATGGTGCTTTGGACGGGCGACGTCCCGCCCGAACAGACGAGCGGCCGCGCGCCGGGTGTAATTCGGGTCGGGCATCATGGGTCGGCGGAGGAGAGCGAGTGGGCGCCCTTCTAAAGCGCGCAGACGGACGCGGCCGAGATAGGCGAATCCGTGAAGGTCGGCTCTTGCTCAAGTCTTCCACCGGTATTTGGATATGATGGTCGGGAGTCGGCCCGATCGCCCGGTAGGTCGGCCGAAAAGTTACGATTCGTTGCACATTTTTATAGTTCTTCCGTGCGACTAACGGAGTGTCCACATTTTGCAAAGACTTGCGGCTCGCCGTGCGTCGAGTTGAGCTCTGCGGCGCTCCGGCGGTCGTGGCGGCTGCGGTGGAGGAGTCTGATCGGTGCGCCTTGAGTCGCGCCTAGCCCAGAGGCCACAGGGCATTAGGCGTCGGAGGCGGTGGTGATCCGCCAAGGATTTGAAGAGGCCACAAAGGCCCTTCATGAAGAGCGCCTAGGGCCGAGGCCTTGAGGGCGAAAGTGGCGAGCGAGTCCTCTCGACGGAGGTCACCGAGGCCAAGGATCTTTGCCGTTGCCCGCGGAGGGACCGCGCAGACGCAGTAACACGTCTGCGGACCGAGCGAAACAAGGCTCGGGGGCGCTGCCGAGTTCGCTCCGGCGGCGCGCTTTCGCCGTATGAGCCGGCCGAGCCAAGACTTCATCTGGTGGCGCCAAGTCGGAGCCGCAATCGACCAACTCTGCGGCGGTAAGTGTCTCAATTCTTTAATTAAGTTTGGGGTGCGACCCACAGGCGAATTTATCAAAATCTCCATAATCTGCAGAGGCGCAGAAGAATCTGGCGTCGCCGTGGAGGCGCAGAGAACGGCCGGATGCCCGCGACGTGGCGATCGTGGCGGGGCGAGGCCCGGCGGCGTTGAAGGTTGCGGAGGGCGGTCGGGCGAGATGGCGCCGAACGGAGGCCCTCCGCAAGGCCGGTCGGGAGGTGCGCGATCGCATCCTTGAGCCGGGCAGGCCCCGGTGCCCTTGCCCCCGGCCGCCCGGAGTGCGGACCGTAGAAGAGGCGGTGGTCACCGCGCCGCGCTTGAGCTTCATCGGCGCTGGTCAACACCATCTCGTACTACGACGGCATCGACCTCGCGGTGGTGGGGCGGCGTGGCGGGAACCGGATCGGCGAGGAGATCGACCGGTTCGAGCTCTTGGTCGAGCCGCGACGCCCGGAGATCGCCGGCCGCATCCGCCGCGAGCCGCCCTCGAGAAGCGAGGCAGCCAACTCTCGTCTCGCCACGGTCGCCCGCCAAGAAGAATAAAAAAGTTAGCTTTATCCTTCTTAGATTGTAAAGACCGCTATTTAAACAATCTTGAATTTATCAAGTCCCGAATCGTCCCTCGTCCTTTTTCGTATTTAGGATGAGCGTTTGGCGACCATAGCCTTAAGGACCGCAGGGTCACTTATGCGTAGGTCGGGTCGTTTGGGAGGCGAGGTGGATTGGAGACTTGGCTATGCAGCGGTTAGGCGCACTTGTGAGGGATAGAGTGTTCTAGACCGGCCAGGATCTTTCCACTCGGGCACTTCCTTCTTCCGCGAAGTGCTACTTAGCAACCATAGCCGGGCGGTGGACGTAACACTTGGGTTGAGAGGGTTACCGCTCGGGATGGACCTCATGACGGTCGGGTCCGTGCCCTCATAAGCGCGTGAGATAGCCGAGTTCGTGCGGGGAGGAGTGTTCCTGCCGACCCAAGGTCACTCCACTCGGTACTTCCTTCTTCCGCGAAGTGTTAGCAACCATAGCCGCTGGGCGAGGGCATAGCACTTGGGTCAAAGGGTTACCGCTCGGGAAGGACCTTGTGGTCGGTTGGGTCATCAACCAGCATAGCGCCCGGCCGGGAGCGACTGAGCGGGTGCCGAAGGGCAGCCCAGTCGTCGCATGGCGACCAGTGCTCGGAAGGAAGAAAGTAAAGAGCATGCTAGGAAGAGGAAAAGAGTTTAGGGATAGAATCGCCTTAACTTTTCTATATTCCATGCATTTGGAAGGATGCGCCGTCGGTGTCCTTGGCCGAAGGTGCGGTAGGAGGATCGCACGACGGTGAAGGGGCCTTCGAGGGGCGATACTTGTGCTTATCCTTGCTGATGCGGACCCGACGCAGACCGGTCGCCAAGATCGAAAGACCGCCCTCGAACTGGCGGCCGTGGTAGCGTCGCGAGCTTGTTGATATCGGCGATCGCGGGGCGTCCACGTCATGCGCCTTGTCGATCGGTCGACGAGTCTTGTTGTGCGGCGAGCCCCGAGCCTCCTCGAAACTTGCGGTCTTGGGGCGCCATACTCGTGTGCAGTCGGCAAGGCGGCCCGGCACCGTATACCATAAAGAACGGTGTGAACCGGTCGCCGGTCGGCGTGGTCCGTAGACTCCGGAGGACGGAGGGTAGCTCGGTCGCCAGGCGCCCGCCGTGCTTGAGTCGATCAAGATCCGCGGCTTGAGCCCTTGAAGGATCATGCCGTTCTGCGCGCGACTGGCCGTTGGTCCGCGGATGGGCCACGGCTGCCCAATCGACGCGGATGTTGAAGTCATCGCAGAACTCGAAATTCCTTCCCGTGAACTGCGTTCGTTGTCGGTGATGATGGAGTTTGGGACTCGAATCGAAAGACTATGTCGCGGAAAAAGATGGCCGCTTGTGCCGGCGTGGCGCTTCGACCGCTTGGCCTCTATCCACTTGGTGAACTTGTCCACCGCAGCGAGCAAATGGGTAAAGCCCGGGCGCTTTCTTGAAAGGCCCGACGGATCGAGCCCCAAAGCGCAAAAGGCCACGTGATGGGGATTATGCGCAAGGCTGGAGGCGGCATGTGTCACTGGCAAAGAATTGGCATCCTTCGCAGGTGCGTGCGATGTGCTCTGCGTTGGACACGGCGGTCGGCCAATAGAAACCTTGCCGAAAGGCCTTTCCCACCAGAGATCGGGGCGCAGCGTGGTGACCGCAAATTCCGCTGTGTATGTTGTCCAGCAGTTGTTTTCCTTGGTCGGCCAGAATGCACTTTTGGAGGACCCCGGAGGGGCTCCTTTTTTAAAGGTCTGGACCGACCAGGACGAAAGACTTTGCTTGCCGGGCAAGGCGCCGGGCCTCGGTCGGGTCGGGAGGAAGCAACCCGTCCATCAAACGATCTATGAATGGCTTTCTCCAGTCGGACTCGGTTGCTAGTACGCCGTGGCTCGACCCGGCCAAGTCTACGCCCGACCGCGCGGCGGTCGGGGCGACCGTGCTAGGTAGGTCGGGGGACCGTTCTGCGTTTTCGAGCGCCAGCAAGTACTCGAGCCAGGCTCGGGCCGAGTCTGCGAGGTAGATGGGAAGGTATTGGATGATGAAGAGGTCATCCGTTGCTCCTCCCGCCCGGCATGCGAGCCGGTAATCTTGAGCCGGACACACAGGTTTGTGGCCCGATGTATTTGGCAATGTTGGTAGGCGCCGGAATCGGCGGGAAGTCCGCTGGCGATCCCCGGCGAGAACACTCGCGGTCCAGACCGTCGGGGCTCGGGCTGCGGTGGTGGTGCCGCCGCCCGCAACCCGTGAGTGGGCGGCCTCCTCGCCATCTTTCTCCGCGCCTCAAGGGTAGCGCGAATGTCGTAGGCATTACCGGCGTTAGCGCACCGGGCGCGCGAGGCTGGTGTGGCTCGCGGTGCGGCGGCGCTGTCTTGGACCCATCCGGCCGCCGCGGTGACGGGCCTGGTGGCGGGTGGCTCTGGAGCGATAGGGCCGGGCGTGCATGTCTTTGCGACGCGTGCTCTACCACCCCGGAGGTTTGGTAGGTGGCCTTGGCCTCCGGGTCGGTCGGCTCGGGAGGCCTCGAGCGGCATTGCGGCGCGCCACGCTTTGGTGGCGTGGGGAAGAAGTGAGGACCGTCGGACCCTTCCGCCCGCTGGGGGTGTGCCTGACGCCCGCGTGCGCGCGCGTCGCCAGGCACATGCGGGGCCTCGAGCCCCTCCTGCTCCAGGTTGACCTGGAGCCGGTCGAGCTCAGTTCTTCGTTCCTCCAACTCTTTGCGCTGTTGTTGGAGCTCGGTGTGGCGGTCCGAGGCGCGTTCAATGCGCTTCGGCGGCACTCCTCCCCTGCGCTGAGTGCGCCGGACGGAGGCCCAGCGGCGCGAGGGCCACGGCAATCGGCGGTGCCCGCCATGTTGCACTCGCGAGTGCCTGCTGGCGGGGTACTCCGTGTCGGGCTGAGTCACGTCCGGAAGAGTCTTCGGCCAGAGCTCGTGGATGGAGGCGGTAGGTAGCCGACCATCGCCACGATCCGCGAGCCTACGAGGCGACATGGTCACTGCCGGGCCTACGGGAGTTTCGCCGACCGTGGCGGAGCACTCCTCGGGTTCCGGCCGGGGCTGCGGGCGCCCAAGTCGGAGCTTAGCGGTCGCCGGAGAGGGCGCCCAAGCTCTCGTGGCGCTGTCCTCCGAGGCGGCGGGACGAGCGTGAGCCCTCCCGTCGTGGTGACGGCGCGGTCGAGGGAGCCGGCGGATCCGGTTCCCGGTGCGATCATGCCGTCGCGGTGGGTGGATGCCATCGGGAGATAAGCGGAATCCGGAGATGGTGATGAAGGCGCGAAGCCCCTACAGCGCGCCAACCGCCGGCGCTTTTGGCGCGGCAAGTAAATTTGTAAGTCTAGGGGTCGCGTTCCACTCCTGAATGGTTAGACTCGTGAGTCCAAGATGTATCTTGGTTCGGGCTGAAAGTCCCTACTCCAGTTCAGATGGCCATATTGTATTGCTTTTTGCACTATGTTTCTACAGACGAGGCCCCTAAATGACTTAGTCTCCTCGTGTTCTTATGTCTCCCTCTCCCTCTCGCTCTCCTTGAATCGTTTAGCCCTGCCTCCTTTTATCTGAAAGGAAGGGCGGGTTACATCGAGTTGGGAGGAAGAGCGAGTGACCTCGCTAGGAGCTCCGGTCCTTCGTCCTGTGGACTGGTCGCCACCCGTCTTGCCCATGCTGGGTTGGTAGCCTTGGTGGTCAGGGAGGTTAGGTATTCCCCGGGAAATAGCGTACTTGCCCTCTGTGACCCTTGCGAATCTTGGCGTCGAGTGCGTGGCGTTGGTGCCGCCTCGGGAGGCGTGCGCTCGTCTTGTCGTGGTGGTTGATGGGGCGGAAGCTTTGTCTTCTGCAGTCACGGATCTTCTTGGGAAGGAGCCACCGCCCTTGTATAGTCGCTCGATTGACCTCATTCGGAAGTGCGTGGCGGTAGGCGATGAGGACGACACGCGGCACTCGGCGTCCGTCACCTTGGTTCGGTTGGAGTCGGAGATCCCGCCCGCCAAGAGGGGTCGGGGCGCTGTCTGTCGGATTCGCTTCCCTGGCGGTCGGGAGCGGATGTCTTGCGCGATCTCGCAGCGATTCGTCGGCGGCGGGCGGGCGCGCTGTTAAGTGGAGATATGCTTGAGGCCGCTGGCTCGTCGCTTCGGGCTGTTGGGGTATCCTTTTTATTAGTATTCGTCACTATCACTATTAGTTTTCCAAACAAAGCATGATGAAGTCTGAATTTTCAAAATTCATTGATTAAGGAGTAAAAAGGCCACAGCTTTTACAGATATAGTTGGAATTATTTCAAATTTCGCAGAAACATACTTTGGGATATTACAGGTCTTTTGAAAAAAGAATTTTCGAGAAAACAGTTATCACTACAAACATATGCAAGAATTCACTTTGTAAGCATGATTTTTGCTTAAAAACTGCAAAAGTCAAAACTTATGCAAATAAAGTCCAGGTTTTTCCAAAACTTCTGTAAATAAACTTTGGACTAGTTAGAAGCTTTCCTAAAAAGAAAAATATATAAACAAATTTTCTGATGCAGGAGGTGAACTCACATAATGCTAGAATATTACTTACGTAGGTCAAGATTAGTTTTTTGGCTACTATCAAAATGAAATAACTTATGATCAGTTGGTCTTTCTAAAATCTTTTGAATAAGAGAATTGTTGCGAATGACCAACTAGTAATTAAGTACATTTCAAATATGTCACAATTTTCCATGAGAGATTATAACCATACAACTATACCCAAATAAAAGGCACGATAAAACATATGTCTTAAACACGAATGGCTTAAACCAAATAAACGACATGGTAAAATGAACAAACAATAAATAGTTCCTTTAATTATAGTATAACCCCTCTTGACGATCTACGCACATGTAATTTCTTCCATGTGTGTCATCGTCCCCGCTAAGACAGGCCACATCTGCAAATGGAGGTATTTCATCGAATTGATTGTATTCTTCTTCATCTACGACATTTTCGACACCAACGATCCTCGCTTCTTTGTAAGGACGACGTGCAACCTCGGATTGGCCAGATCACGCACATAGAAGACTTGATTTGCTTGCTTCGCAAGTACGAACGGGTCATCTTTATAGGCGAGTCTGTTTAGATCCACAAGAGTAAAACCTCTCTTGTCGACCTTCACTCCATGTGATAGTCACACCCACTTACATCGGAATAATGAAATTTGGTATATTCCGTAATCGAGCTCCCAAATTTCTTCGATCATCCCATAATACGAGTTCATTGTCGTCGAGGATCCTCCTTTCGAGTGATGTTCATCGGACAGAGCATCTATACTTACACCACTATTTTGAACAGTACTCTTCGCATCCTGACTTTCAGTGTAAAAGTTGTACCCATTAATATCGTACCTCTACCATGTTTGTACATTAAATCTAGGTCCGTCAGCGAAGCATTTGACATTCTCACTAACAGAGAACTCTGCTTTTTGTTTGAACCATGTAATAAATCTATCATTGTGTTCTCACATGACGCAAAGCTCATCCATATGTGGATTCTCTTCCCGTAATATCAACTTGTGCTGCTCGATGTACCTTGCAACTTCTGTGTTGTGCTGCAAGACTGTCAGATACGCTTTGCAATACATATCAAACTGTGGCCTCGTTAGTTTCGACCCCACGGTTCCTTTGCCAGCAAGTCTGCCCTCGTGGCGAGAGACAGGAACACCGATTGCTTGTCTTTTCGAGATAGTCCACACAAAACTCAATAACCTCTTCAGTCCCATAACCTTCCACAATACTACCCTCAGGCTTCGACCGATTCCTCACGTAGGACTTTAAAATACCCATGTACCTCTCAAACGGATACATGTAACGTAAGAAAGCAGGTCCACATATCTATAATTCCATATTAACATCAAAGCACTACAAATTAAGATAATTCCATATTAACATCAAAGCACTACAAATTAAGATAATTAAATACATGTGTGCTTGTCAAATAAAGGGTGTGAAATCTGATAGGACATAGACAATACCAGTGCAATCTAAACTTTCTTCACGACATATCAAAATTACACAGTGCAAAATTAAAGGGGTTTAAAGGAATGCTCACATTTTGAAGAAAACCACAAATTATGCAAAATGAGGGGAAATCCCCTCAAGTTAGGGCTTCAAATTTACCCTCTTAACACCCACCCTTGAGGATTTCAAATTTTCTCACCCAAGTATTGCTTCCAACCACAGAATATGAGCTATTTTTTCTGGTGGCGGCGGAGAAACCTCCTCTGGAACAATAACAGAGAAGAGTTCAGCTCGAGTGGTATAAATAACCTAATGAGGCACATCACTATCGGTTTTCATATAAAATGCGATAGTGATGTGATCATGCACATCACAGTTGGTTCTTATAAGAGAAGTGATAGTGATGATCATAGTCATCACAATCGGTTCCCACATAAGAAGCGATAGTGATGAGCACGTACACATCACTATCGGTTCTTATGTGAGAAGCGATAGTGATGATCATAGTCATCACAATCGGTTCCCACATAAGAACCGATAGTGATGAGCACGTACACATCACTATCGGTTCTTTTGTGAGAAGCGATAGTGATGAGCATCGGTTCTTTTGTGAGAAGCGATAATGATGTGCATTCTCATCACTATCGCTTCTTAAATAAGAACCGATAGTGATGTGTACGTGCTCATCACTACCGCTTTTTATGTGAAAACCGATAGTGATGACAGTGCACATCACTATCACTTCTCGCATAAGAACTGATTGTGATGTTCCCAGTGCTACATCACAATCACTTCTGACCTGGGAACCGATAGTGATTATTATTAATGCCTCTCCTAAGTCATCTATCACAATCGTTTTTTCCTAAAAACTTAAGAACCGACACAGATGAAGCGATAGTGATGTACCATTCTGTAGTAGTGTCCTTTGATGATTCAATCTATCTCTCGTATCCGTGATACATTAATAAGTTGTGATTGACTCCTCAATCACGGCATGGCCATGCACTTCCTTAATCATATCACACGAGTGGCCTTATCATATATTTCCGTTTCATTGGAGTGGCAAATTCCATCTTGACTGCTCACTTCCCTCTGCACGTTTTGTAGTAAACATGAAAGCTACCTTTATAACTATCCGGTTAGGAAGTAGTATTTGATAGGCCCACGGAAAACTATTACACATGTAGGGAATATGACAATCTCAGGTCTAAGGATCATACATCTACTATGTATCAGATACACTGATGACACATAAAAATGAAACATTCTCGCAGTGTCCCATTGCGGGTCTATCTAACTCATGTTCTTCAACATGCGTCCACAATGTATAGATGATATCTCCATATCCCATGATCTATGAAGCATGATCATCGATCACTACATGTGCTGATCTATTCATCATTGTCCTATACGATGATATCCAATCAGAGATATTTATCGAATTACATCAATAAGTAAAGAGCTTCATAAGCAAGTCACATACTTGTAAATCAATACAATGATATACATTCATTGGACCAATAAGTATATTATTATTCATAAACATAGTCATGTTACAATCATCTAAATGATTTCCTCAAGGGAATAACACTAACAATGCCTTTACGTGGGATCGTGCATACTAGTCTCTCATGAAGACTCCCTATAGTAGAAATCAAGAGAAGGGCAAGTCGATGTAGATCACAAAGGCCCTCGACTATCCAGTTGCCCCATTGGTCCGGACATACAAGCTAGGAGAGCCTTTAGTATTGGGAGAGCACCTAAAAAACCTTACATTGGTTGCATTAGATTGCATGGTTGGAACATGGAACAAGCCAACAAACCAGTGTCAGAATATATAATGAGTATCATGGTCAGCCTCAAGCATGAGCATCTATTCAATCAGTCATCGGGGGGCTTCTTCAGGGTTGACTTTGTAAGTGTGTGCAATCACCGTCTACAGTCGTGTAATATAGATAAATGTCATGTGACACCTTGCTTTTGCATATATAGATACATGATCCATGATGCAAAAAAGAAGAAACAACCGGTGGGTTTCCTTGACCCACACATAGTCTCAAATCAAACAATGGACAAAAATTTAAAAGTCGTCCAGGAATACATGAAACAGGCATTTATGTCTTAAAAAGATAGAGAGTACTTACCTTTTCCACACAACCCGGGGTAAGTGCTGCACTACTTGCTATACTTTGATTTGTACTATACACGGAACTCAAAGTTAGGTTGAATGACCATGGCGGCATACCTTTGTAGGTTTCACTGGGTTCTAATTGTAATTCAACCAAGAAAGAACCGGGTTATGTACCTTGATTCCTTACAGAGCGGCAGCCACGACTCGAATCCTATCAAGAAGTTACTCAACAGGTAATCACGTTTCCTCCGTAGATAACTTTCCTGTAGGTTGTTTAAAGATTACGTTGCTCCTGGAATGACTGAGGCTAACTTTTTGGAATCACATAGCTCGTTCAAAGTGTACAAAGCTCGTGGAGGCCCTTTTGGCACGGACGGGGCCAAGCTGAATCATGATTTTAAGTTTCTGGTACCCGCTAGTACATAAAACTCCTAGATCACACTCCATAATAAATGCCTCTAGAACTAACAAATTCTTTTTTTGCGGTGTATTTGGCAGGGAAAGGGAAATAACCTATATGGATTTTACATTTGCCACAACATGAAACTCCTCCTCGGTACAAACAAGACCGATCAAGTTACAACTGTGTTGCAAAAGACAAATCTGATCGGAATTCGAGGACAACTTTGTTCCTTCTTGCTGAGTCACATTATGTGTGATGACCATCCTTTTTACAAAAGAAGGTGTTATGTGCATACAGTACTAGTGATCAGCGGCTAGTACGCATATTTTCAAAATTGGTAAAACATCCATACACAATATTATACATGTAATAGCGAAAGCTTATACAATAAAGTCTTAAAAGACTGAATATATTGCAGCGGAAATTCAAATGCCTTGCGGTATGCCCATACAAACCCTTAGGCAACTGACATGGTATAAATTGTAGAAAAACTCAACATAATCCACGTAACCTACATCATAATATGTGTCGTCTGGTATCTAATTCTTTTCACCTACAAAACCAACAAATAAAGCCAGGTTGAGTACTTGTGTAGTCAGCAAAACTTGTAGTGTATCGCAAAGATATAATATAATGCAAGCTATGTCGAAGGGGAGGCTATGCTATAACATCCCAGAGAAATACAAAAATAAATAAAATGTAAAATTAAATTGAAATTATGATTTTATTATGAATTTCCATCTTTTTCTATGTTTTTTCGGATTTTCGGTCTTTTGAAAAATTATTTTCAGCATTTGATTCTTTAGTTATAAACTTTGAAAAAAGAAATTATATAAAAACAAAATCTATAAAATTATATTTAAATTTAAGGTCATCATTAGAAACCCTGTGCGAAACTCCAAGAATGTGTGAACATATTTAGTATAGACTAGTCATGTGCCCTTACATTGCAACGGAAACTCAATTTGCGACAAACAATTTATTTGCAAAAAAGTTCTAATTTTAGTTATGTTTCAATAGTAGGAAAGGCTTGTTCCTTCGAAGAGATTTGAGAGGAAGAGCTAATAGATTTAAGAGGGAGAGCTGAGCGCGCCGGATCGAGGGAGGGGGAGGTGGTGCGGGGTCAAAGTGGTTTGAGATGAAAGATATCGTGGCTGGAGCGGTTTGGGCTGCGTGAGTGCATTAGAAGACGAGAGGAAGGGGCGGGGCAATCGGGTTAAATCCCCTTCCATCTCAACCGTTCATGTCAGATCCAATGGATCAGGTACTCTGGAGGAAAACGGACGACTGCCACCAACTCCTAACTAGAAGCAGTAGAAATATCACAAATTAACATTGATTAAACGTGGGCTGAGTGGTGGAAGAGCCTAATAAACATATAAATTTAAAAAATGGTGTTCAAATTTCATGGAAAACATGGGTATGAAAGCCCTGTATTTCCCTTTTTTTCTATACCTAACTCATTTAACATAAATCTGAAATATCTGCTATACCGGAACGCATTATCTACAGAAATAAAGAAAGAAACAAGTAATGACACATAGGATTTGCTCAGAATATTCTAGTTTTAACATTTGAGAACCTATAAATTTTAATATTATATTAGAAGCAACTATTAATGTGCTGAAATTATGTACTAGTATGAAATATGAACCACCATAAGGAGAATGGGCAAACTATAGATAAGGCAATTATATCATGGAAAATTTAATCTGAGAAGCACAAGTTGATCTTACGCGATGGTAGATGTAGCGAAGACACATTTTTGCAAAACAATCTGACGTGGCACGTGTAATGGTGTGCGTGTTATGAAGCAGCAGCAATAGTTCAGTTCCGTAACTCTTGTTGAGTGCCACACAATGAGCATATAACCTGATTACATATCAACAACCAACTCAGTAAAACTATAAAAGTTTCTCACATTGCAAATTATTAGCAGGCCTATGGTGACAAAATTGACCTGATGCACTTCATGCTGTGGAACTTCATGCCACTTCATAATATCAACTTTAACTGAATTTTGTGAATAGAGAATATATTAGTTGTGTGTTTTATAAACCAGTTCCAAAATAAAAATGGGCGTGTGTAAAATAGAACATGAAAATCGTCCCCTTTATGTAATATAAACAAAAATAGAAAAGGTACATAGTTGGATCCGAAAAGCACTACGAAATACGCAAGAGTTAACTATACGAACAATCCAGCTTATACGTGATTGATGTGGCATATGACAAGATATTAGAGCTACGAACAAATGTTCTTGTATCAGCACATATGGCATAACAGGTAGTAAATGAATTTATTGTTTCAAAATGAACATAATAAATAGCCCATTACAGATTTTAGTCAGAATTATAGGTGTGCAATAGTTGTGTAGAAAACCATAATGGATAGCAGGCTGCAAGCCAGTGATCCAGAGCAGATAAACAGCACAGTATCTTCTTCGACAACCAACTAACTATTAGTTTTTTAAATCGTATCAAACTACCAAATAATTTGCTACAATTTCCCAAAGCAAAACTGTCAGGCATTGTAACTTTTTTCTAGGCTTTGAGAAATACGATTCGATTTACCATGGTGGTAAAGCACTTAGCTGTAGTAACTCAGGTTATCGGTAAATGCCTATTAAAATGGTTTTGGTTAAAGCCTGGAGTCAGTAGTAACCTCATGGTTTTTTGACAGTCACAAAAAGCACAATCCTAATAGTCTGATACTGACAAGTAATAACTCCACTACTCTCTAAGGCAAAATAAAAAAGGTTATAGCACATCAACACCTTGACCTCTATATGCACAATTCATTTCGAGATAACAAGCAGCCTCATCCAAAAAACATGTCTATCTTAAAAAAAGAATTGCAGACCTTCACAACCACCCTCTTGCATAGGAAACTATTCCCCTATTTTGTATAGACAATTCAATAACACACTTCATTCCATAGTCATTCATTGCTTCTAGATTGTAGTATAATTAGTAGCACCACCATGTGTCCCAAACTCCCAGTTGTCACAAAGATATGGCAAACAAATAGCCAATATTATTTTTTTATAGCTCCTACATCGACTAGAAGTTGTTGTACAGGACGACGCAAGGGCAAACCAGCTAATGAAAGCCACTACAGTGAGTCTCGAAATGTGCACAATGATTGCCTACAGACATGTTCAGATCATTTCCAATTAGAACAGTGATGCGTGCCGAAACACAGGTTGCACCCAAGGTTAGTGTTGCTATGATCTATGAAAAAAAGAAACATCAAGGTCGTTAGCTAGGTATTTCATGTATGGAAAAAACACTTAGAAAAGGTGGCTCCTTTTTAGCAGAAAGAAACAAATACGCATGATCATGTAAATATACTGCCTTAATCTACAACAAATAACAGATGATTTTCTTATTGAGTAGCCTGAAAAGACATGACTCAACCCATCTCCGTTGGTAAATATACATACAGCTTTAGGGTTCCGCGAAGAACGTCTGACAAGATGTGCGTAAATATCCATAATGGTCAGCGAAAGTCTCCACAAGCATTGCAAAATAGCTGCTACAACAAGTTAGCTAATCAAAGGAATCATGTGAGGACCCCATTTTTGATAATAAATACCAATAATGGGTTCCCTATGCATACAGTACTAGTCTCATGATCAGTGGCTAGCACGCACAATTTACAAAATGAAATCACATCTCTACACAATGATATTACATACACGTGAGCATCTTAAGAATACATAATATTATTACAAGCCAAAAACTTCAAACTTGCAGCAGAAATATAGCTATCTTGTAGTATGCCCAAAAACCCTTAGGCAACACAAAAGGTAAAATCACTAGAAAAGATTGTCGTCATAATCCCCGCATCCTGCATGATCGTAAATATCATCGGGGTACTCGGTATTGTCACCTGAAAACAACAATGATAGCAAGATTGAGTACATTGTGTACTCAGCAAGACTTGTAGTGTATCACAAATGCAAGTATAATTAGAATGCAGGTTATAACAATGGAGAGGTTTCTACAGTTATTTTGCAATGGCAAATTAAAGCATATTCATATGATAGATTGCAAGCGAAATTTATTAAAGAGCAACCATTGTAATAATAAAGTATTGACAGAATATTAAATATAACGCAGTCTACCCGACAGGTTCAATACATTTTCATGTCATCCCCTAACATGAAGTACATTTCAAAACACAATTTTTCCACCAGGTCATTTTGAAAGTATTAAAACTCTAACCATGTGATGACGTTACCAAGTGCCTTTGACCGTAGATGCGGCTAATTAATTAGATTTATACTCTGCAGAGATGTACAGCTTTACCCACAAGAAATGATCTACCATTTTTGCCAGGCCAGTTGACACACTTCCTTTGGAATGTCGGTATGGAGATCATAGCATAACTGTAACATCCCAAATTTGGCCTATAGGATCACTTATGTGCATTTTGGTGATTTTCTGAACTTATTAGATTTTCTGGAATTTAATTGAATTTATTTTAATTAATTATATTGAACCTTTGGTGAAAACTAATTATATATAGAAAAAACTAATATGAATTTTTGCCAAAAATATTTTATTTGAACTCAAAATGTCTCAAAGTATTTATGAGAATTTTCTTGGATTTTCCTGATATTTTAATTACCTTAAATGAATTAATCTAATTTCGGGAATTATTTTAAATCAAAAAGCTTTTGAAAAATCGATGAACGATGTTGGGCGAAGCCCGACCTCGCATGCACGCCAGCAGCCTGTCGGCGGCCGACCAGCTTCACCGCCGCCGTGCGTGCGGACCGTTGGATCGGATCGTGCGGTCCTCTTTCCTCGGCGAAACCCTAGCGCGTGGGCCGTTGGATCGAGATCAAGCGGTCGGGATTGCTTCGCGTTGTTTTGGAAAGATTTGATCGCATCCGTTGATTTTGGAAAGGGCGGATCGGATCGTATCTCCCGGGAATCAATCGTGGCCGTTCATCTTGGATCTGACGGTCGTCGGTTGTCGTCTCCGATTCGGTTTCCGAGTTCGCCGCCGCGCGCCGTCTCCGCCGCGGATTGCTTAGAGTTTCCTTCCCTGCGCGCATGCCGAGGCTATAAAAGCCGCAGCCCGCACTCCGATGTTCCTCGTCCCCTTGCGCAGCCAGCAGCACTAGCCTCTTCGCTTGTTTCGCAGCTGTCGTCGCTCGGGAGCTCGCCGTAGTTGCGCAAGCACCGCCCTAGCTTTCTCGCCTTTTCCGCCGCCGTCAAGTCGCTGTTTGCAGCACCGGTTCCATATTCAGACTCATCGCGTCGAGCCGCACCGAAGCTGCTACTTCTTCTCGCCGGAGTCGCGCCGAAACGTCGTTCGGGTGGTCTTCTTCCTCCACTCCGGTGCCAGTCCGCCGTCGTGCTGCCATCTTTGTCTCGGAGCTCGGAGAGCCATTGGATCTTCCGTGGACGTCTCAGATCGTGCCGCATCGCATCGTCTATAGTGAACAGCTCGGGTAAGCGTGGAACGTTGGATCTGGTTTGTTCGGTTGACATCGTGCCGCGTGTGCGTTAGAGCAGTAGCCGTCGGATCGTCGCCCAGATGCACGCCGCGTGTCGAGCATCGGCACGGGCGGCGTCGCGACCCGATCCGGCGTCGCCGCGTGGCGGGGGCGGGGCGCAAGGCGCCGTGAGCTGCGTCCACGGTGGACCAGAGGCGGTTCCGTGGATCGGGTCTGTGCGCCAGGTGAAGTGTCAGCGCCTGATTGGGTCGGGCCAAGGCTGACGTCAACGTTGCGCAATAAAAATCTTTTTCAATAGAAAAATATTGCGGGAAAATCGAAAATTCTATTTTCTGTATTTCAGTATTTATTCAAACTTCAAAAGGATATATCTTTTGCATTTTAACTCAGATTTGAGTGATTCTAATTTCTAAAAAATTGTAAAATCAAGATCTATTTATTGCTGAATTTTATTTTATTTTTAGAGTTTGGTTGCTCTCTGTTTTGGTGTTTATTTGCTATTTTGGCATCGTTTCGCGTAGACGTTGAACTGCTTGGTGATCCGGAGGAAGATTCATCGCTTCAAGACCCAAGCTCAGAGCAAGACCAGCACCTACTCCAAGGCAAGTTGTGCTTTGATCATGTTGCACCCAATTTCACCAAATTGCTATTTTGTCTTTTAAATTATGCATGATATTTTATGTGTATAAATGATTTCAATTAATTTGGGAACTAGATGATATGCCTAATTGAATTAAATCACACCTTGTCAAATTTATGCTATGATCTAATTGTCACCGTAGGATGTGGAATTATAGTTGGTTAATATTAATAATCAACATGGGACTAGTTAGACCGTCATAGATAGCCATGACACGTCATCAGATGTGTCCGAATGTTGTTACTTAATCTTGAATAATGGAATATGGAACAATGTTTAAGAATTTTTGTGTCATGTGTTGTGACACAGTGCTATCAAGTTGTCGTGGCGAGGAGGTCACACAACTAGATTAAAATGTTGGTGGCACGTGGTGCTTGGTAATCAACTGGGGTGGTAATGTTTTAGATTGGGGCAAGTGGCAAGGGGCATGTGCCAAGGTGGGCCAGGATTGGCAGGGGTATGTGGAAGTCTTGCCTTAATCACTTTAAGGACTTAACCTTGCAAGCCTTTGACCTCAGTCTTTCTAGCAACCACATGTCTAGAATGGGACAGCCTAGGTGAATAATTTGTGAAGCCTAGATTTCGTGCTGTCATGGTGAATAGTGAGTCCCGAGTTTACAGTTTAACTCACATGGCGCAAGAGGGGGGCCCTGTTGTGGTGGCTTCACCCTTCAGTGTTGAAACCTTAGCGAATAGTACTGGGTCTAGGTGTAGCATTGTAAAGGCTTTATTATGATCACTCGCCTTGGTGGTGTTTGGTTGTATCGTGTGGGTAAAGTGCATAACCTCTGCAGAGTGTACAATCTATTCGAATAGCCGTGCTCACGGTATTGGCAATGCTCGGGAATTACAGTTAAGGGTTAGACTTTTGTTAAACAAAAACTTGTTGGGATGGCAGGGTGCCATGGGAGGTGGCAATTGATTTAGGATTGGAAACTTGGTTTACTTGAAATCTTTGTATCTATTAAATCATCATTATTTGTTTCTTGCTTTTCAATCTATTTACTGTATTCTTGTTAAATACAGCTTTATTGCAAAATATCCTTATTAGCCATTCCCTTGGATTAAGCCAAGCATATATAATATTAGACTTGCATTGTTGTGCACAACTTGTTGAGTGCTTTATGTACTCACCCCAACAACAACAACTTCAGAAGAGGAAGAATCTACGCCTTTCGTGGAGGAGGATTATATGGATGCGAATGCTTAGGGTCCGAGCCTCGTCAGTTGCCTGCGGTGAACTGGGGAGCTGCTACACTTATTTATTTTTCCACTTCTGCTTATTTGCTATTTCTTTTATAAGCCCTGTTTGGCAATAATCATGTAAGACAACAGTTATTATTAATTATTAAAGTTATGCTATATTCCGCTGTGTATGACTATGATAGCATCTATGTTGAGCCTGTGTGCACTAGCGTGATCCTGGACTAGTGCGGTATACACAGAGGGTCCAAATTTGCAAATTCGGGTCCCGACAGAGGTGGTATCAGAGGCATACTAACTGTATGTCTTGGCCCTAGGTAGTTGGTATCTCTTAGGAGTGTTCAAAATTATTTTCTAAAGAAAAAGAAAATCGACTAATAAGATACTCTTGTCTTATCTCATTCTTCTACTCTCATCCTTGCTAAATTACCTTCTTGTCGTTGCCGTTTCGAGTTGAAATCTTATTCAAAATTTTGTTTTGAATAGATGCCGATCTTCCATTCCTTCGAGTCGAGGCAGGATGGCTATGCCATGGAGCTGTGGAGAGTTCTTCAAGTAATTGGAGGCTTCGATCGTCCGCTCTACTAAGGAAGCAACTGGAACGTCAACGGTTTGCATCGGGGGTTCTTCTGCAAACTGACCATCTTCGCTTGAGAGTGCGACGAGACCACCAGACTGATCCACATCACCAACCTGAGGTTCACGTACGAGGCAGGAATTCAGGAGGCTGCCAGACTTGCTCTACGACGGATTTGCCATGACTACGCCTACGAGCTTCGTGACACCGTATTTCGGCTTCACCCGACAGTGCGAGCGTGCCAGCGTCGACGGATCGTGGAGGGGGAGTGTGCTACTGCGATACACCTTGCTGAGTTCAACACTGCCTAGGAGGAGCACTCGAGGACACCGCTCGAGGCGGAGGCGGTGTCACGAGGCACCGAGGGTGTCCGGCGAGTTTCGAAGACCCGTGACGCAGCAGCCAGGGTCATCAGCGAGCTGGAGGAGGCCTTGCAGGTAGCCGAGGAGTTGGCGAACCAGGTCGTCTAGGAGCCAGATGGAGTCGCCGAAGAAGAAGAAGAAGAGGAAGGCCCAGAGGAGCGTGAGTGGGAGCCTGAGGAGCCAGTAGAGGGTCACCAGGATGGGTTCGCACCCATGCCAGCCCACCCTCCGGTGTATGCGTCGGATCAGTCTCAGCCAGGGTGGCTGGATGAGTGAGAGTTGGTCTTAGAGTTGTGTTGAGACTCGAGTGTTGAGTCGCGTCTTTAAGTTAGTTTCTTCCCTTTATTAGACGTTAAGGTTGCATGTTTAGTTTGGTTCTTAATTGTCTACTGAGTGTGCAGTATGAGTTGCAAAGCCCTTAGGAATTGTAAGCAACCATACCAAGTATTAATAAAGATTATTTAAGTTGGGTTTAACCTGTTTCCCCCGCCTTAAAAATTCTTGCATCTTATCTATGCTACATCTATCTTTCCTAACCCAAGAAGCAATCAACCAGATGGTGAACACTCGCGGTAACAATGGAGCTTCAGGAAGTGGTCTGCGCTCAGGCAACAATCTCAATGAAGGAGCACCACCGCAGCAAGCACCGCTAGTGGATATGTAGAACATGGGAGCTTTTCTCGCTGCGCAAACTCAGTTGATGCAGACTATGATGAAACAGATGACCAACATGGCTGCAGTCAACAACCCTGCTGCTCAGAACAACAATGGCGGGCCTCGTCCTTACTCCAAGTTGTCGGACTTCTTGAGGACCCGACCACCAACATTCTCAGGCAATATCAACCCCCTGGAAGCAGATGATTGGCTGAGAACCATTGAGAGGAAGCTGTACATCACTCAATGTGAAGGCCATGAGAAGGTTCTTTATGCATCCCATCAGCTAGAGGGAACAGCTACAGAATGGTGGGAGAACTACTGTGCTGCTCATGAGGCACCCATGGAAATCACATGGGAAGAGTTTGCAATGGCCTTCCGCCAGTGCCATGTACCGGAAGGGATAATGGACCTGAAAAAGGAAGAGTTCAGGGCGCTTAAGCAAGAAGACCAACCGGTGGCCGATTACTTGAACAAATTCACGCAGTTAGCTCGCTATGCTCCTGAAGACGTAGCGACGGACAAGGCCAGGCAGTCCCACTTCATGAAGGGACTAAACTCAGGGCTGCAGGTGGGGCTAATTACCCACACTTTTTCGGATTTTCAAGAATTGGTAAACAAGGCTTTGATCCTAGAGGATAAGCGCAAAGAACTGGGGGAAAATGATAGAACTAGGCGTCCCGATCTTTCGATGAGAGGAGGTAGCGTCGATCTGGTGGAGGGCGAAGTTGGCGGCCCGACTACAACGAACCCGACGTTGCGCCTTAGCGACCGGTACACCACCCTCCTGAAGGTTATTGATCCCGCGGGAAGCGCGACCAACCTGACCACGAAGGTCTTTGTTCCTGCGAGCAATCGAAGAACTAGCAAGAACAAGGGATCACAAGCAACTCAATTGCGAATATGAATTCAGATGGTTCTGAAACAAAAACACTCGAAGTTGGGGTACCGATGAACAAGTAGACGGGCGGACTAGTCGGCACGCGCGAGTACAAGCAGTAGCAATGGCTAACTGAATCAAACAAAACCCAAAACCCTAACTATGGTGGCGGCTAGCTAATTATAGACCAAGGGCGTGCAGCACTAGGCCTTAACATGGGCCTACTGATTACAACTCGAAATAAAGACTAGAGCCCAATTAGACTCGGACTGGAAAAGTGTTCTGGATTGTTTTGCGTATTCCCGTTGACTCGGAAGGAATTTGTAGGTGATCTCGGATCGGTTGGAAATAGGACAACCAGAGCTTTCGTTCTTGTACTCGTAGACCTCCAGAAGCCTTCTAGATCAAAAGTTATGGCCGTTTGAATCTGACCATCTCTGGAAGTCCGAATCTGATTTCAATGTGCTCTTCCCTCTGGACGCGAACTCCTTTGTGCGTTGTGGGTCTTCTCCATGGTTCCTAAGAATAATCACATCATCACAAAAATTAAATAGCATCCCATTCATTGTATCATTAATTGGAATCCTTAGGAATGCCTTCACCTGATAATTTAGTTGACGTGCACGGGCTCGAGTGAGTAGTCCTTGAAGTGGTAGTTCATCCTGGTGAGTGGAGTTAGAGCTGGTTGTATCCATTGTGGAGATGTCCTCATCATCCTCCCTCTCTTGAAATGGAGTTGTCCTCGACTCAAGCTCATCTTCATCACCCATGTACGGCTTCAAATCAGCAACATTGAAAGAATTGCTTACATTGTAGTCTGCAGGCAAATCAAGCTTGTATGCATTATCATTTATCTTAGCAATCACTTTAAAGGACCATCACTCTAGGCATCAATTTAGACTTTCGCAAATCAGAAACCTATCATTTCTCAAGTGCAACCAAACAAGATCTCCGAGTTCAAAAGTTAATTCCTTCCTACCCGACTACCGGCAACTCTATATCTAGCATTCATGCGCTCAATGTTATCTTTAGTAGTCTCATGTAATTTCAGCACAAAATCGTACGTTTAGCAAGACATCTAAGTTTACTTTTTCAGAACATGGTAATGGCAAAATATCAATGGGTGCACGAGGATTGAAACCATATACCACCTAAAAAGGAGTCATCTTGGTAGTAGAATGCAATGAGCGGTTGTAGGGAAACTCCACATGAGCTAGGCACTGTTCCCACATCTTCAAATTGTTCTTCAAAATGGCTCTCAACATTGTAGACAATGTTCTATTGATGACTTGAGTCTGGCCATCAGTTTGAGGGTGACATGTAGTAGAAAACAAAAGCTTGGTACCCAGTTTCTTCCAAAGCGTCCGCCAAAAATGACTCAAAAATTTTGCATCCCGATCTGACACAATTGTGGAAGGCACTCCATGTAGGCGAACTATCTCCCTGAAAAACAGTCAGCAATGTTTGTAGCGTCATCGCTCTTATGACAAGGTATAAAATGTGCCATCTTAGAAAATCGATCCACGACAACAAATTTGCTATCCCTTCCCCTCTTTGTCCTAGGTAGGCCTAAAACAATGTCCATTGAAATATCCTCCCATGGAACACTAGGAACAGGAAGAGGCATATATAAACCATGTGGGTTCAGTCGTGACTTAGCTTTATTGCAAGTAGAACAGCGAGAGACATAGCGCTCCACATCGAGCCTCATCTTTGGCCAATAAAAATGGTTGGCCAACACATCCCCTGTCTTCTTCACACCAAAGTGACCCATCAGTCCTCCTCCATGTGCTTCCTGAAGCAACAACAAATGAACAGATCCAGCTAGAATGCATAGCTTGTTAGAACGAAACACAAAACCATCATTAACAATGAACTTATTCCAAACTCTTCCTTCCTTACAATTTAGCAAAACATCTTTAAAATCAGCATCAAGCGCATATTGCTCTTTAATCGTTTCCAAGCCAAAGATTTTAGAGTCTAGTTGTGAAAGCATGGTATATCGTCGTGATAAAGCATCAGCAATAACATTATCCTTCCCCTTCTTGTGTTTGATAACATAAGGGAAAGTCTCAATGAATTCTACCCATGTTGCATGCCTATGGTTCAACTTATTTTGGCTACGAATGTGCTTCAAGGATTCATGATCAGAGTGTATAACAAACTCTTTGGGCCACAAATAATGTTGCCAAGTCTCTATTGTTCGAACCAGTGCATACAATTCCTTATCATAAGTTGAGTAGTTCAAGCGAGGCCCGGATAATTTCTCACCAAATAAGCAAGCGGCTTACCTTCTTGGATCAAGACGCCTCAATCCCAATGCCACTAGCATCACACTCAAGTTCAAAAGTCTTACCAAAGTCCGGGAGTTGGAGCGGTGGTGCATGGGTCGACTTCTCTTTCAACAAGTCAAAGGCATCTTCATGTGACTTGCCCCATTAGAAAGCCACGCCTTTCTTGGACAACTCATTCAGGTGCGACAATCGTCTTGAAATCTTTCACGAGCGGCGATAGAATCCTGCAAATCCAAGGAAACTCCGCACCTGTGTGACCGTTTTAGGAGTCGGCCAACTCTGAATTGCCTCAACCTTGGCTTGATCAACTTCAATTCCCTGTGGAGTAACAACATAGCCAAGAAAAGCAACTCGATCGGTGAAAAATGTGCACTTCTCAAGGTTACCAAATAAACGTGCATCTCGTAAGGCATCAAAAACAGCACGCAAATGAGCAAGATGTTCATCTAATGATTTGCTATAGATCAAGATATCATCAAAATATACCACCACAAATCTACCAATGAAAGCATGCAAAACTTCATTCATTAGTCTCATGAAAGTGCTAGGTGCGTTAGTCAAACCAAAAGGCATCACTAGCCACTCATATAGATCGAACATAGTTTTGAAAGCTGTTTTCCATTCATCACCTAATTTCATGCGGATTTGGTGGTAACCACTACGCAAATCAACCTTAGAGAACACTGTAGAGCCACTTAATTCATCAAGCATATCATCTAACCTAGGAATAGGATGACGATATCTAATGGTAATGTTATTGATTGCTCTACAATCCACACACATGCGCCATGATCCATCCTTCATAGGAACTAAAATGACCGGAACAACACAAGGACTAAGAGATTCACGCACGTACCCTTTGTCAAGCAGTTCTTGCACTTGGCGTTGTATCTCCTTAGTTTCTTCCGGATTAGTCCTATATGGCGCTCGATTGGGCAAAGATGCTCCAGGAATGAGGTCAATCTGATGTTCAATCCCTCGAATTGGTGGCAAGCACGGAGGAGCGTCCTTGGGAAAAACATCAACATATTCCTGCAAAAGGTTAGTCACAGCTGGAGGCAAAGCAGCAGGTATCTCCTCAAATGAGAACAAAGCATCCTTGCAAACTAAGGCGTAGCAAATAGATTCATCAACAACCAGTTCCTTCACATCAGATTTGGTAGCGAGAAAACATGCACCTTTCAACTTAATCTCATTTTTATTATCACAAACAGAACTAGAATTTCTCTTTTTTGCACTTTCAGCAATCTTTTGCTTACTAGCTCTAGCAATGTCCTCCTTAAGAATGGAATCAGGAGTCATAGGATGCAATACGATCTTCTTTCCCTTATGCACAAAGGAATACTGGTTGGTTCTACCATCATGCACAGAACTATTATCATATTGACAAGGTCTACCTAACAATATAGAACATGCTTGCATGGGTACGACATCACATTCAGCAAAATCATGATAGGAACCAATAGCAAATTGTACTCTCACCAAGCGTGTAACCTTAACCTTACCAATCTTGTTGAACCATTGAACATAGTAAAGTCAAGTGCGGTCTTGTCTCCAACGAAAGCTTCTCCATCATGTCCAAGCTTGCAAGGTTGTTGCAACTTCCTCTATCAATGATCACACGACATGATCGCTACTTGACGACACATTTGGTTTGGAACAGGTTGTGCCGCTGATTTTGGTCGGACTTTCCAATCTGGACACTCAACGCACGCTGTACAATGAGGCTCTCATAATGGTCAGCATGGTTGGCATCAATGTGCTCTTCCTGGTCATGACCATCTTCGCTCCCTGCATTGTCAACTGCAAGCATAGTATATGTTTCTTCATCCAAATCACTAGCAGAAGAAAACTCACCATTGTCTCGCACAATCAGCACACGCTTGCTCGGATATTGACTCCTCATGTGACCATACCCCTTGCATTGATGGCATTGCACATCCTCGTCCTCCCGTTGAAGCAGCGGGCGAGCTCTTGGCGGGCTCGGTGTAGAAGTTTTAGTTACCTCCGAAGGCTTGGAAATCGGCGCGGAAGAGGAAGGTCGATTCTTGTTGTTGTTGAAGGACGGTGCAGTCGGTTGCCTTGTAGCTGTAGGTGGGGCTCGTGTTGACCAAGTGTTAGCACGACCTGCAGAAATATTAGTTCTCGTGCTAAACCATTTGCGTCGTCCCTGCACTTCTCTTTCAGCATGGCAAGCGAGTGATCGAATCATATTCCTTGTAATTAAGAATGTCATAAATCTCATGGTTCAGCCCACCCATAAATCTAGCCATAGCAGCCTCCTCAGACTCCTCTATACCCAGCGCAACATACCCATTTGTAATTCCTGATAGTATTCCTCTACACTCTTACTATCTTGCCTAAGCAGCTGCAGCTTATTTATCAAATCACGTTGGTAATAAGAGGGAACAAATCTAGCTCGCATGATTCTTTTCAAATCAGCCCAGTTTTGCGTAGCATTGGGATTCTTACGTCGAAACTCACTCCACCAAACTGAGGCAAAATCAGTGAACTCACTAGTGGCAGCCCTAACTCTTTTGTTTTCAGGATACTCATGACATGCAAACTTTTGTTCTACAGCTAATTCCCACGTGAGGTATGCATCAGGATCATATTTTCCATCAAAAGGTGGAATAGAGAATTTAATTCTGCCAAGTGTGTCATCATCAGCGCGTACCTCACGTGGCATGCGCAAGGGAGGCATGCCGAAGCGATTGCGGCGCCACTGCCGTCGCCGATGGCCTCCCTCGCCCTCCACCTCCGTGTCAGCAGAGTATTCATCAACATTTTCCTCCACCTCGCTGCCCAAAGCACCATTGTTGTTGTGATGCCGACGAGTAGCAGCGCCGTCTCCTGTAGGAGCTCGCCCGAACTCATCAAGCCGCTTTATCACATCAGCAAGTGAAGTGTTGATAGCAGCAAGTGAGGTGTTGGTGTCAATCTGAGCCTTCTCCACCTGTCCCAGCCGCTCATTTACCACCTGAACATCACCATCAAGGCCCTCTGTATGCAGCTTGACTTGGCGCTCGAAATGTTGAATGATTCCCCTAGTGCGAGGGGAATGCTGGCCATCATTGCTCACTGTTCCTGACATGGTTAGAAAGCAAAAGAACAAACAATTCACAGGAAAGGGCACTGTCTCTCAACTTGTATCACCAAGCTCTTACCAGTTCTTACCAAGCCTTAGCAGGAGGTGTCGACGACCGCGAGTCAAAATCTCCTGGAGAGGTAGTGTACCGATGCCAAACGCTAAAGCCTGGTAAGTTGTAGTTTTTCTATGGAGCTATAGGTGGCCGAGACACAACTCAAGGAAATGCTAGAGCCACGTTAGTCAAAATAAGCTAAATAAACATTCGACGACGGTATGTGCTGGTCCTATGCAAGGCCGTATTAGAGACGCAAGCCTATTCACAGATGTCGTCACGGGACAGCAAGTAAAACGAAGAGAAACAACCTGAGATATCTCCCTTTCTTTTTCTTTTTTTTCTTTTTTTTCCTCTTTTTTTCCTTTTTTTTCCTTTTTTTTTGCTAGAGTCCCAAACTTGGAAATATGAACTTCTAGGACCCCAGAACACCAATTCTCTCTCTCTCTCTCTAAACTTTGACTTCTGATTTTTTTTAACGTCCCTCTTGCAAGGAGGGGATCACAGAGAGAGCAGAGAGGTATGCCGTGGATATAGATATTTTTTTTATTGATTTTCGAACAGGGGAAAACAAAATTTGGAAAGGCTATTTGATTGGATGATGAATGGAAAAGGTGGGAAATCTGGCGATGATTCTGATCTGCTATTATGGTAGGGATGATGGTGGAAAGTAGGGGATGTGGCAGGTGATGGATTCTGATATGCTGTTATGGTAGGGATGATGGTGGAAAGGTAGGGGATGCGGCAGGTGATGGATTCTGATCTGCTGTTACGGTAGGGATGATGGTGGAAAGGTAGGGGATGTGGCAGGTGATGGATTCTGATCTGCTATTATGGTAGGGATGATGGTAAGGCACAACGAAAATAGGATTGAACAAAACACGTGACACTAAGGTGATAAGAACTTGAAACTCTAAACGACACAAACACTAAGACCAGCAACGACTCGACGACGTAATGCAAATTCAACAAGAATGGCTAAAACAGCAAAAGCAAAAGGCCAAAATTGGCTAGGACCGAAAGGATTTTATTTTCGTTGGGCTATTTTATTTTTTGGACTGTAGGGAAAACAAATCTAAGAACAAGAAGTCTCTCACCAAGCAACCGAAAGCTCTGATACCACTTGATAGAACTAGGCGTCCCGATCTTTCGATGAGAGGAGATAGCGTCGATCTGGTAGAGGGCGAAGTTGGCGGCCCGACTACAACGAACCCAACGTTGCACCTTAGCGACCGGTACACCACCCTCCTGAAGGTTATTGATCCTGCGGGAAGCGCGACCAACCTGACCACGAAGGTCTTTGTTCCTGCGAGCAATCGAAGAACTAGCAAGAACAAGGGATTACAAGCAACTCAATTGCGAATATGAATTCAGATGGTTCTGAAACAAAAAACACTCGAAGTTGGGGTTTCGATGAACAAGTAGACGGGCGGCCTAGTCGGCATGCGCGAGTACAAGCAGTAGCAATGGTGAAAGACCGATATGGCGACCAGAGGGGGGTGAATGGTCCCAAAATAAATTTTCCCACCTCTTGGACAAATGCTAGTCAAAAGACTCAATACTGCTTGTAAAGAACAGAGACTAGAAAAACACAAGCGGTGTTCAAAACAAAGACGACTCAAAAGCCAATCTGTGATCTTGGCTTGCTTGTGAGATTCTAATGATCAAGATAGACTTGAATGCCTTCTCACACGTCACAGCAAGCAAGATAGCACAAGAGTAAACACCAAAACTCGATCAATTAAGAATTCATCATGAAGGAACAAAAGATCAGTTTCTTTGCAGAACTTGAACCAGGGTTGCTTAGAGAATTTGGATATGCTCTGAGTGAAAATTCATCCAATCAATCCCTCATTCTTTGCAACAAGAGCCCAAAGCAAATCAAAACTAAAGAACTGCAAGTCACACGTTTTACACACTTTAAGAACACAAAGATTTACAACTTGCAACAAGAACAGAATGATTGCCTAAATGATTGAAAGCATCAAATTAAGAGAAGAGTTCATCAACCATGAATTTCAACAAAGATTCAATAGCATGTAGAAGGAGATGAGGCAAATCCAAATTACGTAAAGTAAATAGCAAGTAAGTAAATGCGGAATTTAGATAGCAGAATTTAAGAGCGTAATGTAATGCGTAAAGGAAATGAAACTCGAACATAAATGAAGAACATTTCATTTCTGGAAGGGAGGTTTACAAAGCCTCACAACAAAGTGGGCAAAACTCAAATGAGCAGCAAAAACCTCAGAACCTTCAAAGAGGGGAGGCTACCCCTACCCCTCTATTTATAATGACCTTGGATCAATTCCCACCCTTGGATGTCTTGCTTCAATCCTAAGCCAACTTCCAAGAGCCAGGATTTGATCCTTACACTGCCACTCTCAACAACTCTCAACTACACTCAGGTACTTTCTTAGTACACCTGACAGCAAGCTACACTTTATCCACTACTTTATCTTCCAGAACTGCAACCCTACAGCTCTCCTTGATCCAAGTAGTGATAAGCTAGCTTCTCCACTAATCTCTTGTCTCTTGGAACTGCACCGACTTCATCTCCGGTCATCTTCCGGCGAACTTCCGGCCAACTTGAACCTCCGGCCATCCCATGCCTAGTTCCAGCCTCCCTTCGCCTCACCATGACCACCAAATGAAGTCCTACATTCACAAAGACATGAAATCCCCTCTTGGTTCCACCATGAACCCATCACAACAATTCGATCACGAGTTAGGGTTCGAAAAGACCAAAAACGGACCAAAGCATTTCAACCAAATGCAGACAAGCTGTTTTCAATACAGCTGGATCTTCTCAATTTGTTATGATTTTATATGTTGTTCTACTGAAAATCTTGTCAACATGAAAAAGTTGTGTTTCGAAATTATCTACAACTTTCATGTAGAACATATAATTTTTCGAGCAAGGGAAGACCCTCAAAAATGCATATTACTGCACGCTGGAAAATTGGTCCGTAGTACACATGAGAACCATCGCGATTTGGTCCGTAGTACACATGAGAACCATCACGATTTGGTCCGTAGTACACATGAGAACCATCGCAATTTGGTCCGTAGCACACATGAGAACCATCGCGATTTGGTCCGTCATACACATGAAGATCACAAAAATTTGGTCCAGCCTACACATGAAGATCACAAAAATTTGGTCCGGCCTACACATGAAGATCACAAAGATTTGGTTCGGCCAACACATGAAGATCACATTTAAATACAAACTCAAATCTAAGCTATCCTAGATCATATAAAGTCAAATACTCATCACAAGCAAGGATGGACCTCCACATGGTCCTTCAATCTCCCCCTTGATGAGTATATTGACAAACCTTATAAAAGGCATAAATTTGAGTTTGAGTAAGATAAGAAGAAAGCAATTTGATTGCAAAAACACACATGGTCCAGAGAGAATAGACTGAGAACATGACCAAGTTGGTAAGACATATTTTAGAGCTAAATCAAGTAAGGAACAAGTTTTCCACAAAAAGCTCTAAAATCCAATCATAAGCGCTAAATGTGATTATGTAATTATGATCCATAAGAATTAGCAAAATTTTACAAAGATCATAAGAACCAAATAAGCTTTCACATTTTTAATGATGCCTTTTCTACGATTTCTCCCCCTTTTGGCAATATAGGCATCAAAATGAAAATTTCTCCCCCTTTTTATGTATGCATGAAATGCAACCTAAGGGAGCTTTGAAGATTATCCAAATGATCATAATGACAAGATATGACACCAAGCTTATCAATCTCAGATTATGACCAAACTAAGACATGTCCAAGTGCAAATAACAAATTTTGCTCATAAGCTAGGTTTTGAAAATGTATCTTTTTAGCAAGATTTGACAAGTGCAAAACTTAGCAAAGTTTCAAAACTAGAAGCAAAACCACTCAAGGATCAAATGGAAAACCTAGAGTTCAACCTACTCAACACTTTGGAGAATTTTGAAGTGCATATAAGGTCCTTGAGCCCATTTTTCAATTTATGCAAATTTTCTTTAAGGCTTGAAAAACATAGCGGGTGCAAATGTTTGACATTATTTGCATTCTTTACCCACTTATGTGTTTGATATTTGCATTTTTTTTTTGTTGATTGACTCAAGCCATTTTCGATCATCTCAAGAGTAACTCTTAAGAGAATGATCTTGGTCATACACAATATATTCCAAGTTCATCCCAAATGCAATGGGAGGCAGTCTCGAGAATATAAAGTCTTGAGATCAATTTTGCACAAAAGAGTCAATTTTTTTTTAATTTTCAATTTAGCACATATGAGCAATTCTGAAGGACTCAAATATGGATCAAGCAAATTTCACCCAAGTTGCTATAGGGACTCTAGAGAAATCCAAAATTTCACAATTCATGGTAAAAGCCCCTAAAGAAGAAACTTAGTAAGTAAAAGCAACATGTTTCATCAAGTTTTCATTTAAAGCTTTTAAGTTTTTCAGATTTTAATTAACCTTAGCTTGATAAATGAACTTGGACATATCTAAGATAGTGATTTTCTTCAAAAGATATAGCATGATGTATTTCACGTAGATTGAGTCAAATGCATAATAAACAAAGCTCATAAAACAGAAAATGCAGTCTAAATGCAATGCATGAACAGATTCTCAAAACTCCCCCTCAACATATGAATCAATTTTAAGCTCAAATCTGGTTAAAGTTGAGTTATTATCAAGATTAGGCATAAAGAAAACCCAATTGAACTCAATAACAACCGGAAAAATAGAATGAGGAGAAGAAGTCGAAAAGCGCAAACTGGGTGGCTATTGAGTGTAGAAAAGATAGAAGAGACTCACTACAGCTTAGACTTGCTCTTATCTTCCTCAGTGACTGACATAGGGAAGCTAACTCTAGATCCCAACTAAGGAGTGCACAGGCACTCTGTCTACCTGAGGCCCAACACCGCTAGACTTATAAGGCGTGAGGGAACTCAACCTAGAGAAAGAGAGAGAACACTAATCACGCATGATAGCAACCTAAAGCACAAGATAAGATGTCCATACAAGGCATGCGAGAAGACTAAGTGAGTGAACTCAACTTAAGAAAACAAGCCCAAAGTCACCCGAAGAAGAAAGGAAATCTTTGAAAGAGAATATATAGTACATAATATACAAACCGGCTCCCCTCAAGATAAGCCGTATGGGCTCACGACTCCAAGCTCACTCCTCAAGGCAACAAACACGGAGCTATCCAAAGGCTTGGTGAAGATATCGGCTAACTAGAGGTCACTCTCTACAAAGCCAAGCGCGATATCTCCCTTCTCCACATGGTCTCTAAGGAAGAGATATCTAATGTCAATGTGCTTGGTCCGAGAATGTTGCAATCGCTTTTTAGCAATGCAAATAGCGTAGTGTTGTCACGAGAAAAGTGGCACACTCTCTATCTCTAACCCATAGTCCCGCAAGGTCGATCTCATCGAGAGCACTGCTCAACAATCGGTCTGCAACAACATACTCGGCCTCGGTGGTGGTGCAACCCTGCATCGCTTCCTAGATGACTAAGAAACAAGAGAAGTGCCAATGAATTGGCAAGTGCTAGAAGTGCTCTTCCTATCTATCCTACAGCCAGCAAAGTCGGCATCGGAAAAGGCTCTAAGAGATAGACAAGAAGAAGAAGAGTACCAAATACCATAATCAGTGGTAGCACGAAGGTACCTGAAGATGCGCTTGACCGCCTAGCGGTGAGAGGCGCGAGGAGAAGCTTGAAATCGAGCGCACAGACACACAGCGAAATGTATGTCCGGCCTCGAAGCAGTGAGGTACAAGAGGGAGCCGATCATGCTCCGAAACTCCTTTTGATCAGCAGGCACACCATCCTCATCAGGCTCGAGGACAGCAGTGATGGCCATAGGAGTCATTACCGGCTTCCCATCAGACATATCGAAGCGCCTCAGGAGGTCACGGGTATATTTGCCTTGATGCAAGAAAGTACCCTCCCGAGTCTGCTTGATTTGGAAGCCAAGAAAGTAGCTCAACTCGCCCATCATACTCATCTCAAACTCTGTGCTCATCACCTCAGAAAACCGAGACACAAGCGAATGAGACGAGCCACCAAAAATGATATCGTCCACATAAATCTGGACAAGAAGAAAATGAGACTCATGGTGTATGATGAACAGGGTTTTGTCTACTATGCCCATTTTAAAGTCATGGCTGAGAAGATAAGACTTGAGCCTCTCATACCATGCTCTGGGGGCCTGCTTGAGTCCATACAGAGCTTTGGAAAGCTTGTATACATGACTCGGAAACTTGGGGTTCTCGAATCCTGGAGGTTGCTTGACATAAACCTCTTCCTCAATATAGCCATTGAGGAATGCACTCTTGACATCCATTTGATAGAGCTTGAAGCACCGGGATGCAGAAAATGCAAGCAGGATCCTAATAGCCTCTAGCCTAGCTACAGGGGCAAAGGTCTCCTCAAAGTCAAGACCCTCAACTTGAGAAAAGCCCTGTGCAACTAGCCTAGCCTTGTTGCGAATGACAACCCCATCCTCACTTTGCTTGTTTTTGAACACCCACTTGGTCCCAATGACATTATGACCAGATGGGGGCTCGACAAGCTGCCATACCTTGTTCCTCTCAAAGTTCTCAAGTTCCTCATGCATAGCATTAATCCACGACTCATCGGATAATGCATGAGAAACATCCTTCGGCTCAAAGGAGGCAACGAAGGCAGAGTGAAGACAGAAGGAGGACAAACCCGTTCTTGAGCGTGTGACACGCTCGAACAAATCGCCAATCATCGATCGGAGGATGGCGTCTCACGAATATGACGGGAGGTCCAGAATGAGTAGCATCTACCTCTTGAGCGTAAGAGGTAGGAACAGAGCCACTCACCAAGGAGAGTCGGAAGGCAGAGGTGGTCTCCACGAGGTGCGAAATGGAAACAGGAGGCACCTCGGTGGAGAGGGGACTGGATCCGGTGGAACACCATCATTTCCATCATTCTCATCTTCTTCAAAGATGGTCTCGGAGGAATAAGAAGAGCCTGAAACATCAGGTCTAACTCCTGGGCTAGCCTCATCAAAGGTCACATCACAGGTCTCTAAGATCCTATGCGCATCAACACTCTAGACCCTATAGCTACGAGAAGAAGACGAGTAACCTAGAAAGATACCATCAGAAGAGCGAGACTCAAACTTATCTAGGTTACCAGACTTCAAGATAAAACACTTGCAACCGAAAACGCGAAAATGAGACACACTTGGGCTTTCGCCCATACCTCAACTCATAAGAAGTGCGATGCAAATGTGCTCTCAAAAACACGCGATTAGAAACATGGCAAGCAGTAGCTATAGCCTCACCCAAAACTTCCTAGAGTCTTGTACTCATCTAGCATCGTCCCGCCATCTCAACGTGGTCCTGTTCTTTCTTTCCACTACACCATTCTGTTGAGGGGCGTAGGGAGAAGAGAACTGATGCTCTAAACCAGACTCTACACAAAAACTCTCAAAGTAGGAATTCTTGAACTCCGTGCTATTATCACTGCGTATAGCTCGTAATGCACCGAGAGCTCAATGGACAACCTCTTGACCAAACCCACTGAAGTGAGAAAAGTCTCATCCTTCGAGGCCATGAAGAATACCCAAGAGTATCTAGAAAAATCATCAACGATGACAAGAACATACCACTTCCCTCCTGCCGATCACTCTAGCCGACCAACAAAGTCCATATGTAAAAGCTGTCTGGTGCATCATCATCACTACGGTGACTAGAGGATGAGAAGCAATAACCATCTTGCCATGTCGGCAAGGAGAGCAAACTAAGTCTTTGACCATCTTGAGTTTGGGCAAACCCGAATGAGATCGTGGTGCTAACTCGGGTCAAATGATCAAAACTAATGTGACCAAGTCTCCTATGCGGAAGGAGAGATTACGGGACTCGAAGCAATCAAACATCGAAGAGAGTCTCGGAAGAAGCGAGAAAAATTAGCACGAAAGACTCTCCCAAATCTAGAAATCCATAAACTAACCCTCCCGATGAATCAAGGATTCTCAGCATTACTCTTGAAGCTTACCTCGAAAGAGTCATCGATAAGTGAGAAACAGAGAGCGATTGTATTGCGACACTTACTAAGGCAACATCTTTAAGAATGAAATTTTGGTTAATACAGATGGTACCTTTAGCAATGACTCTTCCTGAAGATGCATCACCAAAAGTGATTAACTCATCACCGGGAGCTCGGACTAGGGAAGAGAACCAACAAGAATCTCTGGTCATATGATGAGAACAACCAGAGTCAACAATCCAAACATCGCCCTTCCCCATCCGACGAACCTGATCCGTTTCGCTGTACAGCTCGGAGTCGCTCACTTCAATGGCGCCTGCCATGAAGCACATGCCGGAGAAGTCGTCGCCGCTCTTCACCTTCTCTTGTGGATCGTCCTCGCTTGCATCGCTCCAGTTCTCAGTGTCGGAGAGCTCGATGTCGTCCAGTGCGGCGAGGACCCGGTGAAAGAGCTTCTTGTTCTTGGCGAAGTTGTGGTACTTCTTCTTGCCGCTCACGAGCCGGGCCTTCTTGTTGCGGTTCTTGTCGGTTAATCGTTCTTGCCCGAACCGCCTTGTTCGCTCTTGCCCTTCTCCACTTGCGGCGGTTGCTCGAATGTGGTTGGGGCCACCACACTCGAAGCGGTGATCACGCCACCTCTTTTCTCTCTCTTACCCTCTTGTAGGCATGAGAAAACTTGCGAGCAAGAAGAGCAAGTTCATTTTCCGGAAATTTTTCCAGTTGGTCATTGCTTAGCTCGCAAAGGGTGGAGAGAGAAACCACAAGAAGAGTCGAAGAGGAAGATCCAATGGGATCGGTGACCAAGGCCATCGATGAGATTTCGTCTTCAGCGAGACGGCGTCGATCTCATGAGTCTTGAGGCGGGAATACACCCGTCAAGAGTCAAGGTCGATGTCGGTGGTGTCCTTGATGGTGGTCACTTTCATTTCCCAAACACGAAGATCGAGTGCGGTCAAAAAATGTCGAGCATTATACGAGTCAGGGTCTATGCAACCGACTGCTCGGAGGTCGCTCAAAATCTTCGTAAACCGACCAAAGCACTCATCAAGACTCTCACCAGCATGCTATTCAAACTTGTTGAACTCACGCTTGAATTGGTCCTGTCGAACCGTCTTGATTTGGGTAGTGCCCTCATGGTAAGCATCGAGGGTTACCCAAATCTCATGAGCGAACGAAGGTGAGAAATCTGTCATACTCACTTCGCTAAGACCGTATGAGGATGTTCCTTGCCTTAGCGTTAAGCCTTAACGTCGACCATATTGCCGTAGTGACGTTTTCATCGGCAGAACCTCATATGGGAGTTTCACCTTACGCCATATCGAAGCCACAGGCGTGATGTATGACTCCATGCGTGACTTCGGAATGGAAAATCGACTCGGAGAAAATGGGTGGCTTGGTGGAATACTTGTCCATCGCCATGGCTCTTGAGACCAGTCAAGATCTATGAAAGAGCAAAACCTGCTCTGATACCAATTGAAAGACCGATATGGCGACCAGAGGGGGGTGAATGGTCCCAAAATAAATTTTCCCACCTCTTGGACAAATGCTAGTCAAAAGACTCAATACTGCTTGTAAAGAACAGAGACTAGAAAAACACAAGCAGTGTTCTGAAAACAACACGACTCCAAAAGCCACTCTGTGATCTTGGCTTGCTTGTGAGATTCTAATGATCAAGATAGACTTGAATGCCTTCTCACACGTCACAGCAAGCAAGATAGCATAAGAGTAAACACCAAAACTCGATCAATTAAGAATTCATCATGAAGGAACAAAAGATCAGTTTCTTTGCAGAACTTGAACCAGGGTTGCTTAGAGAATTTGGATATGCTCTGAGTGAAAATTCATCCAATCAATCCCTCATTCTTTGCAACAAGAACCAGAAGCAAATCAAAACTAAAGAACTGCAAGTCACACGTTTTACACACTTTAAGAACACAAAGATTTACAACTTGCAACAAGAACAGAATGATTGCCTAAATGATTGAAAGCATCAAATTAAGAGAAGAGTTCATCAACCATGAATTTCAACAAAGATTCAATAGCATGTAGAAGGAGATGAGGCAAATCCAAATTACGTAAAGTAAATTGCAAGTAAGTAAATGCGGAATTTAGATAGCAGAATTTAAGAGCGTAATGTAAATGCGTAAAGGAAATGAAACTCGAACATAAATGAAGATCATTTCATTTCTGGAAGGGAGGTTTACAAAGCCTCACAACAAAGTGGGCAAAACTCAAATGAGCAACAAAAACCTCAGAACCTTCAAAGAGGGGAGGCTGCCCCTACCCCTCTATTTATAGTGACCTGGGATCAATTCCGACCCTTGGATGTCTTGCTTCAATCCTAAGCCAACTTCCAAGAGCCAGGATTTGATCCTTACACTGTCACTCTCAACAACTCTCAACTACACTCAGGTACTTTCTTAGTACACCTGACAGCAAGCTACACTTTATCCAATAATTTATCTTCCATAACTGCAACCCTACAGCTCTCCTTGATCCAAGTAGTGATAAGCTAGCTTCTCCACTAATCTCTTGTCTCTTGGAACTGCACCGACTTCATCTCCGGCCATCTTCAGGCGAACTTCCGACCAACTTGAATCTCCGGCCATCCCACGCCTAGTTCCAGCCTCCCTTCGCCTCACCATGACCACCAAATGAAGTCCTACATTCACAAAGACAAGAAATCCCCTCTTGGTTCCACCATGAACCCATCACAACAATTCGATCACGAGTTGGGGTTAGAAAAGACCAAAAACGGACCAAAGCATTTCAACCAAATGCAGACAAGCTGTTTTCAATACAGCTGGATGTTATCAATTTGTTATGATTTTATATGTTGTTCTACTGAAAATCTTGTCAACATGGAAAAGTTGTGTTTCAAAATTATCTACAATTTTCATGTAGAACACATAATTTTTCGAGAACGGGTAGACCCTCAAAAATGCATATTACTGCACGCTGGAAAATTGGTCCGTAGTACACATGAGAACCATCGCGATTTGGTCCGTTATACACATGAAGATCACAAAAATTTGGTCCGGCATACACATGAAGATCACAAAATTTTGGTCCGGCCTACACATGAAGATCACAAAAATTTGGTCCGGCCTACACATGAAGATCACAAAAATTTGGTCCGGCCTACACATGAAGATCACAAAAATTTGGTCCGGCCAACACATGAAGATCACAAAAATTTGGTCCGGCCTACACATGAAGATCTCAAAAATTTGGTCCGGCCTACACATGAAGATCACAAAGATTTGGTCCGGCCAACACATGAAGATCACATTTAAATACAAACTCAAATCTAAGCTATCCTAGATCATATAAAGTCAAATACTCATTACAAGCAAGGATGGACCTCCACATGGTCCTTCAAATGGCTAACTGAATCAAACAAAACCCAAAACCGTAACTATGGTGGCGGCTGGCTAATTATAGGCCAAGGGCGTGCAGCACTGGGCCTTAACATGGGCCTACTGATTACAACTCGAAATAAAGACTAGAGCCCAATTAGACTCGGACTGGAAGAGTGTTCTGGATTGTTTTGCATATTCCTGTTGATTCGGAAGGAATTTGGAGGTGATCTTAGATCGGATGGAAAGAGGACGACCAGAGCTTTCGTTCTTGTACTCGTAGACCTCCAGAAGCCTTCTGGATCAAAAGTTATGGCCGTTTGAATCTGACCAACTCTGGAAGTCCGAATCTGATTTCAATGTGCTCTTCCCTCTGGACGCGAACTCCTTTGTGCGTTGTGGGTCTTCTCCATGGTTCCTAAGAATAATCACATCATCACAAAAATTAAATAGCATCCCATTCATTGTATCATTAATTGGAATACTTAGGAACGCCTTCACCTGATAATTTAGTTGACGTGCACGGGCTCGAGTGAGTGGTCCTTGAAGTGGTGGTTCATCCTGGTGAGTGGAGTTAGAGCTGGTTGTATCCATTGTGGAGATGTCCTCATCAGAAAATCGCAAGCGCTTGATGACCAACCAAGGTGGACGCCCTAACCACCTGCGAATGAGGATGACCCCACAACAGTTTGCTAGGTTCCAATCGCAAGCTATTAGTAAACCAGCAACACCTGCGCCGCGACCACCAGGACAAAGTTATCAGACGCCGGTTCAGGGTAACAATGCTCAAGGAGGATTGTAGCAGTCAGCTGCCAGAAGGTGATACAGCTGCAATGAGCTGGTGCATTATGCTAATAGATGTCCCTAGAAAGGAGGTATCACGCCAGTATGTTTCAACCTTGGAACGACGCCTGCTAAGGCACCGATGACGGGAGCGAACCGAGGAACTGGACAGGCAGGAGCAACGCCTCAAGATACTATTCGGGGTAAAGTCAACCACATCTCTGCAGATGGAGCTCAGGAAGCGTCAGACGTTGTGCTGGGTAAGTTTTTGGTAAACTCAGAACCTGCAACAGTCTTATTTGATTCGGGAGCTTCACATTCGTTTGTCTCTCAGGCTTTTGCATCTGAAAATGGTTTGATTATGAAAAATCTTAAATGTATGATGTTAGTACAAGCCTCGGGATCTGAGTTAAGATCTAGCCTTGGGTGCTTGGGAGTTAAGCTGCTAATTAATGGGGTAGAGTTCTTAGCGAACTTGATCATGTTAGGTACCCAAGTTTTAGATGTTATCCTTGGTATGGACTGGTTGACCAAGCATAAGACAGTATTGGATTGCGGTCGAAGTGTGGTATCCATTGAGAGCCCTAGAGGGGAGAAAGTGGAATTCCAAGCGACAACAGTTCGTGATGGTCAACTAATGGTTAATAGCGTAAAAGCCGTTAGCATAGAAGAAGTGCTAGTGGTCAGGGAATACCCAGATGTATTTTCAGAGGATCTACCGGGAATGCCGCCAGACCGTGACAACGAGTTTGTCATTGAGTTAGCACCTGGAACAGCACCGATAGCAAAAAGACCCTATCGGATGCCTACAGATGAACTAGTAGAGATGAAGAAGCAGATTGAAGAGCTGTTGGAGAAAGGTTTCGTAAGACCAAGCTCATCGCCGTGGGGAGCACCAGTTTTATTTGTAAGGAAAAAGGATGGAAGTTTAAGGATGTGTATCGATTATCGAGCACTTAATGAAGTAACAATTAAGAACAAGTACCCACTGCCAAGAATCGATGACTTATTTGATCAGTCGAGGGGAGCAGGAGTCTTCTCCAAAATAGACCTTCGTTCAGGATATCATCAACTAAAGATTCGAGCAGAAGATATCCCGAAGACCGCACTCTCGACGAGATATGGACATTATGAGTTTACAGTGATGTCATTCGGATTGACCAATGCGCCGGCATATTTCATGAATATGATGAATAAGGTTTTCATGGAGTATCTGGATAAGTTTGTTGTTGTCTTTATAGATGATATCCTGGTTTATTCGAAGACAGAAGAAGAGCATGCTGAACATTTGAGGTTGGTTTTAGAAAGGTTGCGAGAATAACAATTGTACGCTAAGTTCAGCAAGTGTGATTTTTGGAAGGAGAGGGTTGAATTTCTTGGTCATGTGATGACTGCGAAAGGAGTGGCAGTAGACCCGAGCATGGTGGAGAGTCACCCGCACTGGGAGCACCAAGTCATTACTCGGTCGCGTAGTTTTAGGAATGGCAGGTTACTACCGACGGTTTATAGAAGGATTCTCAACAATTGCGAGACCTCTCACGCAATTGCTGAAAAAGGAAAAGAAGTTTGTATGGATGCCAGAGTGTGAGAAGAGCTTTGAGGAATTAAAGAAGCGTTTGACAACAGCCCCAGTGCTAGTATTGCCTGATGTCCAGAACAGTTTTGACATATACTGTGATGCATCAAGACAAGGGCTTGGATGCGTATTGATGCAAGATGGTAAAATGGTCGCATATGCGTCAAGGCAGTTACGACCGCATGAAGGAAATTATCATTCGCATGACTTGGAATTGGCTGTCGTGGTGCATGCCTTGAAATTGTGGCGTCATTATCTCATTGGAAATAGATGTGAAATTTATACGGACCACAAGAGTTTGAAATATATTTTCACTCAGTCAGATCTTAACATGAGGCAAAGAAGGTGGTTGGAACTGATAAAGGATTATAATATGGGAATCCACTACCATCCGGGAAAGGCTAATGTAGTGGCTAATGCTTTGAGTCGAAAAAGCCACATTGCAAATATGATGGTACAAGAAGATCAATCAGAGCTATGTAAGGAGTTTCAGAAGTTAAAATTGGAAATAATTCCAGAAGGATTCATAGCTGCATTGGAAGTAAAGCCGACGCTTGAGGATCAGATTCGGGAAGGGCAAAAGGATGATGAGAAAATCAACGAATCAATGCTAAAAAGGATGAAGGATTAGCGGTGGATTTTACTATGGATGACCAGGTACCATGTTGTTCAAGGGTCGAATCATGTGCCACATGCACGTAACTTAAGCAGATTGATTTTGGTAGAGGCTCACGATTCCAAGTATTCAATCCACCGAGAAGCGCCAAGATGTACCAGACTTAAAGGAGAGGTTTTGGTGGCGAATATGAGCGTGAAGTCATTGAGCATGTTGCGTTGTGTGATATATGCCGAGAGTTAAGGCAATACACCAGAGACCAGCAGGATTACTACAGCTGTTAAGGGTTCCAGAATGGAAATGGGAAGAAATCGGTATGGATTTCATCACTGGGTTGCCAAAAACTCAAAGTGGGTATGATTCTATATGGGTCATTGTGGATCGATTGACCAAAGTTGCTCACTTCATTCCTGTTAAGACAACTTACTCAGGAGACCGGTTAGCAGAATTATACATGGCCAGAATTGTGTGTTTGCATGGTGTGCCTAGGAAAATAGTGTCAGACAGAGGTACTAAGTTCACCTCGAGATTTTGGGATAAATTGCACGAAGCTATGGGAACGCGATTGAACTTCAGTACAACATATCACCCACAGACCGATGGTCAGACAGAAAGAGTAAATCAGATTTTGGAAGATATGTTGAGGGCTTGCGCTTTAGCCTACACTACTTCATGGGACAAATGTTTATCAGTATGCGAGTTCAAATATAACAACAGATTACTGTGCTAGCTTGCGGATGTCGCCATTTGAAGCTTTGTATGGCCGTGCCTGTCGTTCCCCGCTGAATTGGAATGAGACAGGAGAGCGTATGATATTTGGCCCTAATATTCTCAAGGAAGCTGAAGAGCAAGTTGCTATGATAAGAGAGAGGTTGAAAATCGCGCAGTCAAGACAAAAGAGTTACGCTGATAATCGACGCCGTGACTTGAGTTTTGAGCCAGACGATTTTGTGTATCTTAGAGTTACCCCTCTGAAAGGAGTTAAAAGGTTTCAAGCTAAAGGAAAGCTTGCCCCAAGATATATTGGACCGTTCAAAATTTTGAGCTGTCGAGGGGAGGTTGCTTATTAGTTGGAATTGCCGCAGTCACTAGCAGGCGTGCATGATGTGTTCCATGTGTCTCAACTCAAGAAGTGTCTTCGAGTGCCAGCGAGCAGACGCCTTTGGAAGAGATTGAGTTGCAGAAGGATTTGACCTACAAGGAGCAGCCGATGAAAATTTTGAATGTCATGGACCGCAGAACCAGGAACAAGTCAGTTCGTTTTTGCAGAGTTCAGTGGAGCAACCATTCTGAGAATGAGGCAACCTGGGAGCGTGAAGAGGACTCAAGTCGAATTTCCAAACCTATTCCTTAGTTAGCCCTGAATCTCGGGGTCGAGATTCTGTTAAGAGGATGTTTGTAACATCCCAAATTTGGCCTATAGGTTCACTTCTGTGCATTTTGGTGATTTTCTGAACTTATTGGATTTTCTGGAATTTAATTGAATTTATTTTAATTAAGTATATTCAACCTTCGGTGAAAACTAATTATATATAGATAAAACTAATATGAAGTTTTGCCAAAAATATTTTATTTGAACTCAAAATGTCTCAAAGTATTTATGAGAATTTTCTTGGATTTTTCCTGATATTTTAATTACCTTAAATTAATTAATCTAATTTCAGGAATTATTTTTAATCAAAAAGCTTTTGAAAAATCGGTGAACAGTACTGGACCGAAGCCCAGCACTGTTCGCGCGTGGCCCAGCGTAGTGCGGCTCGCCAGCCCGCTTCACCACCGCCGCGCGTGAGGACCGTTGGATCGGATCGTGCGGTCCTCTTCCCTCGGTGAAACCCTAGCGCATGAGCCGTTGGATCGAGATCAAGCGGTCGGGATCGTTTCCCGTTGTTTTGGTAAGATTTAATCGCATCCGTTGATTTTTGAAAGGGCAGATCTAATCGTATCGCCCGGGAATCAATCGTGGCCGTTCATCTTGGATCGGACGGTCGTCGGTCGTCGTCTCCGATTCGGTTTCCGAGTTCGCCGCCGTGCGCCGTCTCCACCGCGGATTGCTTAGGGTTTCCTTCCTTGCGCGCATGCCGAGGCTATAAAAGCCGCAGCCCGCACTCCGATGTTCTCGTCCCCTTGCGCAGCCAGTAGCACTAGCCTCTTCGCTTGTTTCGCAGCCGTCGTCGCTCGGGAGCTCGCCGTAGTTGCGCAAGCACTGCCGCTAGCTTTCTCGCCTTTTCCGCCGCCGTCAAGCCGTCGTGCGCAGCACCGGTTCCAGATTCAGACTCGTCACGTCGAACCGCACCGAAGCTTCTACTTCTTCTCGCCGGAGTCGCGCCGAAATGTCGTTCGGGTGGTCTTCTTCCTCCACTCCGGTGCCAGTCCTCCGCCATGCTGCCATCTTCGTCTCGGAGCTCGGAAAGCTGTTGGATCTTTCGTGGACGTCTCAGATCGTGCCGCGTTGCTTCGTCTACAGTGAACAGCTCGGGTAAGCGTGGACCGTTGGATCAGGTCTGTTTGGTTGAGATCGCGCCGCGTGTGCGTTAGAGCAGTAGCCGTCGGATCGTCGCCCGGATGCGCGCCGCGTGTCGAGCATTGACACGGGCGGCGTCGCAGCCAGTCCGGCGTCGTCGCGTGGCGGGCGTGTGGCGCGAGGCGCCGTGAGTCGCGTCCACGGTGGACCAGAGGCGGTTTCGTGGATCGGTGCATGCGCCGGTGGCGATGTCGGCGCTGATTAGCTCGAGCGGGCTGACGTCAGCGTTGCGCAATAAAAATCTTTTTCAATAGAAAAATATTTCGTGAAAATCGGAAATTATATTTTCTGTATTTCAGTATTTATTCAAACTTCAAAAGGCTATATCTTTTGCATTTTAACTCGGATTTGAGTGATTCAAATTTCTAAAGATTTGTAAAATCAATATCTATCTATTGGTGAATTTTATTTTATTTTTAGAGTTTGGTTGCTCTCTTTTTGGTGTTTATTTGCTATTTTGGCATCGTTTCGCGTAGACGTTGAACTGCTCGATGATCCGGAGGAAGATTCATCACTTCAAGACCCAAGCTCAGAGCAAGACCAGCACCTACTCCAAGGCAAGTTGTGCTTTGATCATGTTGCACCCAATTTCACCAAATTGCTATTTTGTCTTTTAAATTATGCATGATATTTTATGTGTATAAATGATTTCAATTAATCTGGGAATTAGATGAAATGCCTAATTGAATTAAATCACACCTTGTCAATTTTATGCTATGATCTAATTGTCACCCTAGGATGTGGAATTATAGTTGGTTAATATTAATAATCAACATGGGACTAGTTAGACCGTCGTAGATTGCTTAGCCGTGCCACGTCATCACTGTGTTCGAATGTTGTTACTTAATCTTGACTGATGGAATATGGAACAATGTTTAAGAATTTGTGTGTCATGTGTTGTCACACAGTGCTATCAAGTAGTCGTGGCGAGGAGGTCACACAACTAGATTGAAATGTTGGTGGCACGTGGTGCTTGGTAATCAACTGGGGTGGTAATGTTTTAGATTGGGGCAAGTGGCAAGGGGTATGTGCCAAGGTGGACCAGGATTGGCAGGGGTATGTGGAAGTCTTGCCTTAATCACTTTAAGGACTTAACCTTGCAAGCCTTTGACCGGAGTCTTTCTTGCAACCACATGTTTGGAATGGGACAGCCTAGCTGAATAATTTGTGAAGCCTAGATTTCGGTGCTATCGTAGTGAATAGTGAATCCCGGGTTTACAGCTTAACTCACATGGCGCAAGAGGGGGGCCCTGTTGTGGTGGTTTAACCCTTCAGTGTTGAAACCTTAGCGAACAGTACTGGGTCTAGGTGTAGCATTGTAAAGGCTTTGTTATGATCACTCGCCTTGGTGGTGTTTGGTTGTATTGTGTGGGTAAAGTGCATAACCTCTGCAGAGTGTACAATCTATTCGAATAGCCGTGCTCACGGTATTGGGCAATGCTCGGGAATTACAGTTAAGGGTTAGACTTTTGTTAAACAAAAACTTGTTGGGATGGCAGGGTGCCATGGGAGGTGGAAATTGATTTAGGATTGGAAACTTGGTTTACTTGAAATCTTGAATCTATTAATTCTTTGTTATTTGTTTTACTGCTTTTCAATCTATTTACTGTATTCTTGTTAAATGCCGCTTTATTGCAAAATATCCTTATTAGCCATTCCCTTGGATTAAGCCAAGCATATAGAATATTAGACTTGCATTGTTGTGCACAACTTGTTGAGTTCTTTATGTACTCACCCCAACAACAACAACTTCAGAAGAGGAAGAATCTACTCCTTTCGTGGAGGAGGATTATATGGATGCGAATGCTTAGGGTCCGAGCCTCGTCAGTTGCCTGCGGTGAACTGGGGAGCTGCTACGCTTATTTATTTTTCATTCTTTGCTTATTTGCTATTTCTTTTATAAGCCCTGTGTGGCAATAATCATGTAAGACAACAAATACTATTAATTATTAAAGTTATGCTATATTCCGCTGTGTATGACTATGATAGCATCTATGTTGAGCCTGTGTGCACTAGTGTGATCTTGGACTATTGCGGTATACACAGAGGGTTCGGATTTGCAAATTCGGGTCCCGACAATAACCGTTACATTACCTGGACCCAACTTTGCCCCAACCCGGTGACGATAACCCTTGCTATGGAGAAGAAACAAGAAATATGGCAATAATTCCCTATCATTGAAATAGTAACATGAGCAGTAAATCCCTACATTAAGGGTTTCTTCCCATAATAAGGCGTACACCGTTGTACCAACATGCATTTACTCACACCGTGGTGTGGAAGCCCCTCACAAGCAAACCTAACCAGAATGCTCCCACTATCTCCCGCCTTCCAATGTGCAAAGCCAGACCTAAGCAACTTAATGGATTAAGGTTGTCCCATACCAGCACTCGTGGATGTACGGATTTCTTGGCTTGTAAGCAACCCATAGCTCGATCTTTAATCCGACACGGGCAATACTTCTCCCTACACTACGTACAAGTCCAACCCTTGCACAACCGGCTATTGCCAATAATTGCTCGCATCTAAACCATAGTTTTATTTTAGGGTTTTTAGTCAAAATACCAACAACCGACATCATGTCATAACCAACATCTTCAAATTCCCAAGAAGCAGTTTTGATTTAATCATCTACTTCCCTGCTAAATAAGCATGGCTAAGCATGATTAATAATTGTATATAAACAAGTTGACAATATGTATTGACTACCCCTTTTCTATGGTTATCAAGGTTCACGTCTCCATACTTATCTAGGAAGTTCCATGAAATATTGGGTGCATGCATATTAGTTTTGCAAGCATTGAAAAGTAATTATTTAAAATAATAGGATCAAAATAATCAAGGGGGTGCTTGCCTTGCTGATCGTCTTCTGGTAAAAAGTCTAGATCGTCTGCTATGTCGTCGTCAACAAACTTAGGTTCGCTGGAGTCTACTCGTTGATCAACAAGAAAACATACAACAAATAGTAAACCAAAATAAGGGCAAAAAGAAAACACATAGAAAATCAAATAGAAATTTGCTCATAAAAATAGTGTGGTTATTGTTAAGATTATGGTTCATATTATATGTTATGTAGTCTCCTTATTTTTGTTAGTATTACTTTTTGGATCAAACTATATGAAGTGTTTCTTGCATCTTAAGAATCATTCGTTTTATTTTAATGAATTCAATAGGCTAAAATTATGTATTTTCTTATTTCTAATTTTGAATTCTAGATGCTAAAATTATTTAGAGAAGAAGGATTTGTTCATAGTGACAACACAAAACATTAGGTTGATAATAGGATTCAGGTGAAAAGAAATATATTTATAGATTTTTGAATCAAACATTTATCGTCATACTGCCGACTGCTATGCTATCATGAAAGCTTAACATATTAAGTTATTTACTAAATTTTCATGTACTGGTTATTAGGTGCATGTATGTTCTTCTATGAACACATACATGTATATGTATATGCTTATTATGTTCTTTACACTAGAACATAGCCTATATCCATAAAATAAATTCAAACCATTATTTACCCAATATTTTTACCTAGCCTAGCATCTTACTACCATCATGTCTTATAGAAAATTATTTAGTAACTTTCTAAAATTCTTTTCTACTAGTTATTCATTATTGAATATTTAATCTAATGATGTTAGAATTTAATAGAAAAGACCTAAAACAAATTAGATTCTCAAATATTTTTACATGTTTTTGTTGCTGACTGAACAAGGGTCATAACAAAATTTGTTCTATCAAAATCTAAGTTCAGTTGCACAATTTCTACAAAGAGCTTATTTTGATGCCTTTTCTACAAATTTGAATTTCAAATTTTTCCAGAGAATATTTTAAAAGTTTTTTTGAATATTCTCAGAGTACATGATTTTAGATGAATTTAGAAATTGGTTTCATCTTATTTGGATTTATACTTTAGAAGTTATAGCCATTTGAAATGATTCGGTTTTGGAAATTAAAAGAAACAGCAAAATATGTTTTTAGAGTACTAAAAGCGTCTTTCGCCGAGTGCGCGCCAGATATTTCCCGTTCAAACCTGACCCGGTCACTAACAGCTCGGGTCCACCCATCAGTGAGTCCGAACAGGGCGCGGCTAGGGCTCATCGTCGGTGAGGATCCGGTGGCTTTCCGGTCCGGCCGAAAGCACGGCTAGCACAAGGGCATCCTTGCGCACCTGATGGGGGTACCCATTCCTGTCGGTGACTAGCCGAACCACCTCACTACCATGACTATGCAGTGGCGGAAGAGGCGGCGAGCCGTGCTGGCGGCAGGAGGCATCTACGATGGAATCGTCTCACGGTTAGCATCTAGGGAACCTAAGCGACCCATTTTACTTGACGCTGGCTTCAAAAATGAGTTGTTTCATTCTACCACTGATCACCGAAGTCATAGAAGAAGGACAGTAGGTTTGACAGAACTCTAGGCAATGAACCTGCGAATACAAGAGGGCTTTTGATCCTTAGGAGACATAGATTCTAATGCGCAAAAGAATTGAAATGTGGTTTAGCGTACCAGATTTAATCGGGATAGATTCCATTTCTAGGGTTCTTTGGCTGGATTGGAAATGCGAGAAATTGACAGAGGTTCGGTGGATGAGAGTGAGTAAACGGAGAGAGGAAATGATGAGCATTCTTCAGCGATTGTAGAACGGCTTTTATAGCCAAGGAATTCGCTGTAGATCAAGGGCCACCTGGTGTGAACTCGTCGGTTAAATTGCAGTGGATCCACATGAGATGGTATGGGCGATTCGCGGGTTTTGTGAGTGAGGATGATGCGTGGCAGGCTAATGATGAGGCGGTTACCTCGGGCGATGCGCAGCTGCAGCGGAGGCGATGCTACAGTCGGCGATCTTTCGCTCGGTTGCTCTGGCCAGAGGAAGATGAAGGAGGCACTTGCTGCGGCTGACAGGTGGGGTCGCTGAAAGACCATGTGGAGGTCTACCCATGTTTTGTGATGAGTATTTGACTAAATTTGAGTTTGGTATGCTCTGGTTTGAGTTTGACTTGAATTGGATTTTCAAATTGAAGCAATTTGAATTGTGTCTGTCACAAGCGGCTCTACCAGTGTCAAGTATCGACCTGCAGACTTGTGGTCGAATGATTCGAGTAGATTGGTAGTAGCTACGTATCAAGTAGAAATGTTGCTAGGTCGAGCACTCTGTAGTCAGCTCAATTCGAGTCCTTAGTTTAACTAATTGTTACTCTATATCGTTTTATCGACTTGGTGCCGTGATCGATCGAGTTGGACATAAGGTCGATAGACTTAGTATCGAGTTGAGGTCGATGGACTTGGTATCAAGTTGAGGTCGATATACTACGTATCGAGTTGAGGTCGATGGACTTAGTATCGAGTTGAGGTCGATAGGCTAGTTAACGAGTTGAGGTCGGTAGACTAGGTATCGAGTTTGACATGTGGTCGATCACTCGATGTGGTCGAAACGGTGGTCGAGTTTCTAGTCAAGTGAGGACCCTACTCAATGGTGGCAACTCGATTAAGTCGATACAGTGGTCGGTAGTGCCGACTTGTTGAGCGATGCAATTGGGTGATGATTGCATATATTTGTTGGATATTGCTATGTGATGGGTTTTCCTTGTTTTTTATGATTCCAAGACGACGGTGCTTGATCGGTGAGGCGGAGGATGACCGGGATTAGGCGAGGTACGCCGGAGGTCCAGACGGTTGAGGATCGCCGAAAGATGATCGGAGACGGAGTCGCTGCGAACCTAGAAGAAAAAGAATGGTTGAGATACTAGCTAGGAGCTGTTTGTATCAAGGAGGGCCGTCAGATCGCAGTCTAGGTGATAGAGTAGCAGGTCTAGTTAGTATGGGTGTGTGTGGGAGTCATTCATATCCTTTGATGGTGATCCTTAGGGCAGAAGGAAATCATCCAAGGGTGAAGGGTGACTCAAGAGTAGTATAAATAGATGGGGAGGGGTAGCTTTCCTCCTCTTGAAGGTTTAGAGGTTTTGGCCCCTTTGAGCTTTTTGCTCACTTTGTTGTGAGGCTTTGTAAACCTCCCTTCCAAAAATGCAAATCATTTTCCCTTTTGCTTGAATTACTTTACGCATTTAAATTCAGTAATTAAATTTCACAATTTACATTCTTGCAAACTACTTCTTTCACATTTGGATTTGCCTCCCCTCCTTCTAAATGCTTGTGGATCTTGTGCTGAGGATGTATGATTGATGGATGAGTCTTCTGCATCCCATATCCCAATCATCTAGGCAAATCTTGTGTTCTTTCTTGCAAGAAACCGATCTTGTGTGTGAATCATCCTTCTAGATAGTGTTTGAGGGGTTTTTGGACTTGTGTTCTTGCTTGTTGTGTTGTGTGGGAGGTTATACAAGATCATCTTGACCATCAAAACCCTACGAGCAAGTCCAAAGATCAATCTCTCAAGTTTCGCTCAAACTTGGTGTGTTTTCCTTCAAAGTGAAAAAGGTCAGAACTTTGATGTCAATCCTTGCGATTGAAGGTTGGAATAAATTCCTGATATCCTTAGGATCACATCTACCATGTTTCGTGAGTTTTTGTCCAGTTGATCAAAAGATTCCTCAGATTAGCTTTTGAGTTCGTGCTGTTCTTGACTCTATTCTTTTGGTTCTTGAGCCTGGTCATACCGCCCTTTGTGCACTCATACCGGATTCCAGTGCTACCGGATTCAACCCGGTCATACCAGACTTGTAGGAAAACTTCCTCCATTTCATTTGCTCCTTTTGATTGAATTGTCTGTAGACTTGATTGGATCATTTTGAGTGGGAAAATTTTATTTGGGATCATTCACCCCCAACTCTAATAGTCATTTCGGTCTTCCAATTGATAATAAACCGATTTTGCTCTTCCTTAGATCTTGATCGGTTCCAAGAGCCATGGCGATGGACAAATATTCCACCAAGCCTCCTATCTTTTTCGGAGTTGATTTTCCTTTCTAAAAGACGAGAATGGAGTCGTACATCACTACCTAGGGCTTCTTGATATGACAGAAGGTGAAACTCCCATATGAGGTTCCTACCGATGAAAACGTCATAACCGGCAATATGGCCAACGTTGAGGCAAATACTAAGGCAAGGAACATCCTCATATATGGTCTTAACCACAGTGAGTACGATAGGATTTTTCACCTCGGTTCTGCTCATCAAATTTGGGTGACCCTCAATGCTTACCATGAGGGCACCCCACCTAAATCAAGACGGTGAGACAGGACCAATTCAAGCATGATTACAACAAGTTTGATCAACACGCTGGTGAGAGTCTTGACGAGTGCTTTGGTCGATTTACAAAGATTTTGAGCTGCCTCCGAGCAGTCGGTTGCATATACCCTGACTCGGATAATGCACAACATTTCTTGACCGCATTCGATCTTCGAGTTTGGGAGATGAAGGTGACCACCATCAAGGACACTACCGACTTAACGACTCTGACTCTTTACTGGCTTCATTCCCATCTCAAGACTCATGAAATTGATGTCGTCTATCGCAAGACGAAATCTCAGTCGATGGATTTGGTCACTGATCCCAATGGATCCACTTCGGAATCTTATGCTGGTTTTTCCCTCTCCACCCTTTACAAGCTAAGCGATGACCAACTGGATATATTTTCAGAAAGTGAGCTTGCTCTTTTGGCTCGCAAATTCTCATGGATATAAGAGGGTGAGGGAGAGGAAGAGAGGTGGCACGATCACCTGCTTTGAGTGTGGTGGTTCCAACCACATTCGAGCCAACTGTCCCAAGTTGGAGAAGGGCAAGATCGACTCTAGCAGTTGGGCAAAGAACGACTACATTGACAAGAACCACAACAAGAAGCCTCCAGCTCATGACCCGGCCTGTGAGATGAAGTATCGCAACTTCTCAAAGAACAAGAAGCTCTTCCATCGCATCCTCGCCGCACTCGATGACATCAACCTCTCTGACACAGAGACTTGGAGCGATGAGGGCGAGGATGATCCGCAAGAGAAGACCAAAGGCGGTGGCAACTTCACTGGGACGTGCTTCATGGTGGACGCCAACGGCATCAAGAACTCTGAGCTCTACATCGACTCGGACAAGGTACCCTCCTATGACCAGCTCAATGAAGCTTTCTGCAAGCTAGAAACATTTTATGCTAGAGCTAGAGCTAGGTGTATGGATCTAGAGAAGGAAGTAGGTAACTTGACTCGGGAGTTAGCTTCTCTTAGATCTTCTCTATCGGGACCCGAATATGCAAATCCGGACCCTCTGTGTATTCAGCACTAGTCCAGGATCACGCTAGTGCACACAGTCTCAACATTGATGAAATATCACAATCATACACAGCGGAATAATAAACAAAGACTTCATTTATTAATATAGAACTATTGAACGACCTTAAGGTCAAACTTACACTTGCGAGGCCTTGGTGGCTTCAACTCAAATTAAATAAATAGCAGTGGAATGAAGAACGTCGATTTAATCCCATCAATATGCCACAGGCAACCGACAAGGTTCAACTCCTAGATATTCGCCCCTCGTGGAACTTCTCCTCCTTTGAAGTTGTAGTCTTCTCCTCAACCGATGATTTTGTTGATGGCAAGGGTGAGTACATAAAGCACTCAACAAGTTGTGCATGAATGCAATTCTAATATAACTATATGCAAGGCTTATTCCAAGGAATGGCTTATCATGGTTATTTTGCGATGAAAGCGACATTTGAGAACAATTACAAGATAAATAGATTGTAAAGACAATAAAACAAATAAGCGTAATAAATAGATTCACATTTCTCAAGTAAACCAAGTTCCAATCCTTAATCAAGTTCCAACTTACCATGGCAACCGCCATCCATCCCAAGTTTTGTTTTGCAAAAGTCTAACCCTTAATCAGTAATTCCGAGCATTGCTCAATACATGAAACACGGCTATTCGAATAGTTTTACACTCTGCAGAGGTTATGCACTTTACCCACACGACATGATCGTCTCTTAGTGCCATGCAATTAACACACTTCCTTTGGTGTGTCGGCAAAGAGATCATGACAAAGCCTTTACAAAGCTACGCCTTAACCCGATTACTACCACCGAGGTTTCAACATCAAGGGTTAAACCACCACGAGCAGGCCCCTCTTGCGCCATGTGAGTTAATCCGTACACCCGGGACTCACACCGCCAATGGTAGTACCAAGCTAAAACATTACTAATTAATCACTAGGCTGTCCCATTCCGGACATGTGGTTGCAAGAGAGACTCAGTCAAAGGCTTGCAAGGTTAAGTCCTTAAAATGACCAAGGCAAGACTTCCACATACCCCGCCAATCTGGCCCACCTTGGCACACCGCCTCTTGCCACTTGCCCCAATCTAAATCATTACCACCCCAGCTTGATTACCAAGCACCACGTGCCACCAACATTTCAATCTAGTTGTGTGACCTCCTCGCCACGACAACTTAATATCACGTGTGACAACACATGACACACCAATTCATACACATTATTCCATATTCCATTAGTCAAGATTAAGTATCAACATTCGGACACATGTGATGACGTGACATGGCTAAGCAATCTCTGACGGTCTAACCACCCATGTCGATTATCAATATTAACCAACTATTAATTAACCATCCTAGGGTGACAATTAGATCATGGCATACAATGGCAAGGTAGGGTATAGATCAAATTGGTATAATAGCTAAGTCCCAATTTAATTTGAAATAATTGTATAATTGAAATAATATGCAATAGGGTAAAACAAATATAGCAATTTTATAAACATGGGTTCAATATGATCAAAGCACAACTTGCCTGCCCTTGCGATTTTTATCGTTCTTTACTCTTTATCTTTAATCCTTGATCTTGATCTTGATCTTTACCTTCTTGATCTTGACTCCTTAGAACAACTTCCTGACGATCGTCTAACGATTAAAGAAGAAGCAAATACAAACCAACTCAAAAGATAAATCAAATAAAATCCAAATTGAGAGCGGATAGTATCTTTGGATCACGAAGGCTTAGATGAATTTAGGAACTTGAATGGATTAGATCGGATATTAGACAAAAGAGAACGAACTTCCTAATACACCAAAAGGAAAAGATCGATGGCGAGAAAGAAAGAATAATATTCCAAAGAATATTTCTTCTAAAGTTATTATCTTGATTGGATAGACAATGACATATGGGCTCTCGATCTATAAACCGGTCCATAAAGATACGTTAGTTTGCAATGAACTAAGCGATGCTTAATGTTGACTTTTCTTGATTAAGCAGATACAGTCAAACAAAAGCAAGATAGACTAATAGATTAGATATGGGACAAGGATATGACATATGGCCAATGGTCTATCGACCAAGTCCACGAATGACTTCTAGGTCAATGGCAGATTAGATTTCAAGAATAGGACATGGACAAGCGGGGTTGACATTCATGCGATTCGATTTGAGATCAGTCATACGTTGATCAAGATGCTTGACGATGACAAGGCAGCGAGGAAATGAAGACAAGGCTAAACTCATAGGTGATGGGGTTAGATTACAATAAGGCGATAGAGAGGATGATGATATTGCACTAGAGCTTTTGCGAGCATGCACACATGCGAAGATAGCGAAGCAATGACAGGACACTCATGCAAAGATGAGATGTCGATTGGCGTACAACGATATGGTAGCAAGGATACGATATGGCTCAGGATTGATCTGCGAGTTGCGAGGTTTATATGACATGATGCATCATCAGCGACAGATTGGACACAAGGTTCAATTAGGGTTTGAGAGAAATGACTCACGGATAGATCAACTTGGCATAGGGATAGGATAGGCAGGGTTGGCTCTGCGATAAAAGATTACCAAGGGTCGCTAACCGAAACACGAACCGATAATAAAAGAACTGGATCGAACGACGACGGGTAGATTCTAGAATATGGCATTGATGGCAACCGAAGATCAAATGAACTCTAAAGATGAGCAAACCAGAGAATGATGACCTCACGGACATCTTGACACGACCAAGGTGAACTAAGATGGTTGGCGGCAAAAGGCGGTAGCGATCTTGTGAAAGCGGCTAACGAATATAAAAATTTTTGGTAGATGGAACAGCAAAGGGAAGTGAGCACCACGTAGAACGCGCGCGAGGCGAGCTCAACGGTATAAGCGGATTGGCGGCAACCCAATGGACGGATCACAAACTCATCGATGAGCAATTGCTAAAGCTAATAGATCAAACGGCCAAAACTATTAATATAATGGATGAAACCTAACCAAAATTTACAGAGAGCTATCTGGGATCATTTGGCACAATATGACGCAAACGGATCTGAGTTTTACCTTCTGGATCAACGGGAACGCGCGACGAAGTTTTCAGGTGTGCGTCGCAATCGATCGGGAAGATTGAATTTTATGCAGCAATCCCATGGACAAAACCTTGAGTTAGGGTGAGCACCAGGTAGAGGACATCAAGATGAGTCTACAGAATAAATTTCACGGTAAAAATCGCAAAAACATAGGAGAACGGGCGACGGCAAGATTCGAGATTGGAACGGCCGTAACTTTTGATTTGCTTGGTGAAATACCACCAAATTTGGTGCAGAGGTAGATGGGACCATATGGCACGAGAAGACTCGAGCGGATTTCAGAAAAACTCACCAGAACGACGGGGAACGCGATGCCAAGATCGGCCGGTGAGGGCGACGCCCCGGAAGACGACGGCTGCGGTTTTTAGGGTTTGGGAGGTGCTCTAGGGATTAGGGGTGCGTGGGAGGGGTCTTAGGACACTTTTATGGGCTAGGGAGTCGTGCCATACAAGGAAACACGAAGAAAAATCGGATTTGGATTGAAAACGGATCGGATCGAACACCTGGCGCGCAATGAACAAAGATCGGGGTGACGTGGCGCATTCTGGTGCGTCGGATGGAGATCGGAAGGCTGAGATTAGGCGATGACGTGGCCGGTTCTGGAGCTGCCACGTCGATTTAGCCCAATTTCCGAATTAAAATAATTCATTTACAGCAATAAAAATACCAGAAAAATTCTAAAAAAAATTCTAGAAAATATTTTAAGACATTTGGAGCTCGAATAAAATATTTTTAACCAAACTTTATTTAAAATTTTGCAGTATTTAATTAAATTTAACAAAAGGCTTAATTTAAATTAATTCCAAATAAATAGCAAACGAACTCCGAAAAATCTTTAAAAATTACAAAAAATTCCTTGAAGCACAATGAACTCAAATAAAACTAAATTTATTTTAATTGAAGTTTATATTAGTCAAATTAAATTATTTAGCATTAGAAAATTTCAGATTAAGCTTTATTAAAGAGAGAAAATCCGCGGGGATTTTCGGAAAGATGAACTAAACAAAAGATTTTTGAAAACCCAAATTTTGGGTTGTTACATTCTCCCTCCCGAGTCTTTGATGACTGTACTCTTTGCGATGTTTTGCTTGTGGAGCTTGAGAACCTAAGGACTATGCATGATAGTGTGGTTTCTGAGCTTGAGTGTCTTAGGTCGAAGAATGCTAGCACTTGTTCTATTGAATCTATTTCTGTAGATGCTAATTTTCTTCATGCTCACACTAACTCATCGTTTAAAAATTACCCTAAATTGCTTGCTGAAATTGATGCCATGAGCACTCACCTTAGGAAGCTATCTACTAGAAACAATAAACTTGAATTGCACACTTCTAAGGACTTAGTCAGCTCATGTAAGGGCTGTAGGCAACTAAAACATGACAATGAATCCTTAAATGTTAAGTGTGCTGAACTTGCTAAGAATTTACTAGTTAAGTCACAAGAAAGTTGCTTTCGATGTGTTGAGATTGAGGGGGACTTGGATAAAATCCAAGTCGAACATAGGAAGAAGCTTGAGGCCCAGACCCTTAGGATTAGAAATGCTCCTTGCATTTCCTGTGAGGCCCTCAAAATTGAGGCAACCGTGCTGAGGGAGAAAAATGCACGTGCTAGTAGTTCTTCTCCTCCTGGTACTTCTTCCTTTTCTGTTCCCTGTTCTTCATGTGTCTCTTTCTTTTGGGAGTGTGAGTATCTCATGAGCATTCTCGAGAAGTTTGTAGGAGGTAAGAAGAAGCTCAATCTCATTCTAGACCAATCTAAGATTAGTCGATTTAATTAGGGTCTAGGATTTGACTACTTGGAGCACGCTCAGGCGCTCCTCCCACCATTGTGCGGGGATCCAAGAGTGGTGAGATCGTTGTAACTCTCAGGGTGAGTATCACTGTGTTTAGATCTGTTGTGGTTGTCCATGGGATCTCTGATCAGACAGTTGCTCCTCCTGCTACTTCTGCCTCTAGTAAGGCGAAGTATACCTGCACCTTCTGTCAGAAGGATGGACATTTGGTAGATTTCTGCTTCAGGTGAGCCATGATCACAAAGCATGAGCGTGTTGCCGCTATTAGGGGTATTCAGGGTCATCCCCATACTCTGAGTGCTCAATATTGTTGCTAGATGGGATAGGGTGTTGGCTGTTTTTGGGCAGCGTTCAATACTCAGATTTCAAGCTGTTCAGTCGAGTTTTCGTCCTAGAGCTGTCCGTGGTCAGTCTTTCCGCCATTCTTTTGATATTCCTCACATTTCTCATTGGGGTAGATATTAGTGGCATGAGGTGTTTCCTAGTAGGAGATTTGGACAGCCTCACTAGGATGGTCTGGCTTTTCTACAACGACGGGCCAACCCAGCTACAGCTCCCAGCTCTCCTGCTAGAGCTACTTCTGGTCTTGTGAGAGTGGAGCGTCATAGAGATGCTAGGGTCCAATCTTTTTCTTGTGTGGCTGGTACTTCGAGGCGGCATATCGTTCAGTGTTGGGTTCCTAGATCATAACTTTGTCCCAGCACTAAGTCATCATTCTCTTATGTGTGTTGATTAGGTCCGTAGGATGGGGAAGGGAGAGGTTTGGATTATGGACTCCGGTTATTCTCGTTATATGACTGGAGACTCAAGATGGTTCTCTTCCCTAGTCCGAGCCCCCGATGATGAGTTGATCACCTTTGGGGATGCTTCTTCAGGTAGAGTCATTGCTAAAGGTACCATCTGCATTAATGACAATTTTATTCTTAAGGATGTTGCCTTAGTGAGTAAGTCGCAATCTGATTTGCTTTACATTTCTCGACTTATCGATGACTCTTTCGAGGTAAGCTTCATGTGTAGTGCCTGTAGAATCCTCGATTCATCAGGAGAGTTAGTTTGCGAGATTTCTAGATTTGGGAGTCTTTCGTGCTGATTTTTCTACTTCATCTGGAAACTCTCTTCGCTGTTTAATTACTTCGGAGTCTCGTGATCTCTCATTCTAGCATAGGAGATTAGGTCACATTGGCTTCGACCATTTGACTCGAGTTAGCAATCATGATCTCATTCGTGGTTTGCCTAAACTCAAGATGGTCAAAGATTTAATTTTCTCACCTTACCGACATGGAAAGATGATTGTTGCTTCTCATCCTCTAGTCACTATTGTGATGACTGATACACCAGGACAGCTTTTAAATATGGACACTATTGGTCTAGCTCGAGTGCAGTCAGTAGGTGGGAAGTGGTATGTCCTTGTCATTGTTAATGATTTTTCGGGGTAATCTTGGGTGTTTTTAAGGCCTCGAAGGATGAGTCTTTTACCCATTTTAGGGGTTTGGTCAGTAGGATGTCTGTTGAGCTCCCTGGTGCCTTACGAGCTATTCACAGTGACTAAGGCACAGAGTTCAAGAACTCCTACTTTGAGAGTTTCTGTGAGGAGTTAGGTCTAAAGCATCAATTTTCCTCTCCGTACGTCCCTTAGCAAAATGGCGTGGTGGAAAGGAAAAACAGGACCTTGGTTGAGATGGTCAGGACGATGCTAGACGAGTACAGTACTCATAGGAAGTTTTGGGCTGAGGCTATTGCTACTGCTTGCCATGTGTCTAATCGAGTATTCTTGAGAGCACATTTGCAACACACTTCTTACGAATTGAGGTATGGACGAAAGGCCAGTGTTTCCATTTTTGCACCTTAGGGAGAGCAACCCTTACCTTCAGACTCTCCTTCATCGAGTGGCTTTGTTCCTACCTCTTCAGTGCATGAGGTAGAGGCCACTTTTGCTTCTGGACCTCCTTGCCATATTCAGAGACATCATCTACCTGATTAGATCATCGGTGATTTGTTTGAGCATGTCACATGCTCAAAATCAGGTTTGTCCAGTTTTTGTCTTCACTCAGCCTTTGTTGCCTCCTTTGAACCGAAGGATATTTCTCATGCATTATCCGATGAATCATGGATTAATGCTATGCACGAGGAAGTTGAAAACTTTAAGAGGAACAAGGTATGGCAGCTTGTAGAGCCCCCATCTGGTCATAATATCATTGAGAACAAGTGGGTGTTCAAGAACAAGCAGAGTGAGGATGGGGTTGTCATAAGAAACAAGGCTAGGCTAGTTACACACGGGTTTTCTCAGGTCGAGGGTCTTGACTTCGAGGAGACCTTTGCCCCTGTAGCTAGGCTGAAGGCTATTAGAATCCTGCTTGCATTTTTGGCATCCAAGGGTATTAGAATCCTGCTTGCATTTTTGGCATCCAAGGGCTTCAAGATTTTTCAAATGGATGTCAAGAGTTATTCCTCAATGTGTATGTTGAGGACGAGGTGTATGTTAGGCAGCCTTTAGGATTCGAGAACCCCAAATACCCTAACTATGTCTTCAAGCTTTATAAAGTTTTATATGGACTTAAGCAAGCCCCTAGAGCTTGGTATGAAAGGCTTAAGTCCTATCTTCTCTGCCATGGTTTTAAGATGGCTATAGTAGACAACACTCTGTTCATCAGACACGAGGATTATCATTTTCTTCTCGTCCAGAGTTATGTTGATGATATTATCTTTGGTGGCTCTTCGCATTTTGTGGTGTCTTAATTTTTAGAAGAGAAGAGTACAAAGTTTGAGATGAGTATGATGGGCGAGTTGAACTACTTTCTCGACTTCCAAATCAAGCAGACTCGGGAGGGCACTTTCTTGCATCAAGGCAAATACACTCGCGACCTCCTGAGGCGCTTCGACCTGTCTGACGGGAAGCCGGTGATGATTCCTATGGCCACCACTGTTGTCCTCGAGCTTCGAGGATGAACATACATTTTGTTGTGTGTCTGTGCGCACGATTTCAGGCTTCTCCTCGTGCCTCTAACCGCCAGGCGGTGAAGCGTATCTTCAGGTACCTTTGAGCTACCCTTGACTATGGTATTTGGTATTCTTCTTCTTTTTATCTGTCACTTAGAGCCTTTTTTGATGCAGATTTTGCTAGCTGTAGGTTAGAAAGGAAGAGCATTTTTGGCACTTGCCATTTCATTGGCACTTCTCTTGTTTCTTTGTCATCTACGAAGAGTTCGGAGTTGCACAGTCTACCGCTAAGGCCGAGTACGTCACTGCAGCTAGTTGCTGTAATCTGGTGCTTTGGATGAGATCGACCTTGCGAGACTTTGGGTTAGAAATAGAGAGTGTTTCACTTTTCGGTGACAACACTTCTGCTATTTGCATTGCTAAAAACCCAGTGCAACACTTCAGGACTAAGCACATCGACATTAGATATCACTTCCTTAGAGACCATGTGGAGAAGGGTGATATAGTGCTTCAGTTTGTGGAGAGTGTCCACCAGATTGCCGATATCTTTACCAAGCCTTTGGATAGCTCTAGGTTTGAGGCCTTTAGATCAGGGCTTGGAGTCGTGTGCCCTTACGGCTTATCGTGAGGGGGAGCTGGTTTGTATATTATATATTATATATTTTCTTTCAGCTTTTCTTTTCCTTTGTATCTTCTGGGTGTTTCTGAGCCGTAGTGTTATCTACTATCTTTTCTATGCAGTGTCTCGACTTCTTCTCCTCATTCTGTGTTTCTGGTTTCAATTGAGTTCTTTTGGACCTTTCTTGAGCTTAATTTTGCAAATAACTCAACTTAAACCAGATTTTTGCTTAAAATTGATTCACTTGTTGAGGAGGAGTTTGAGAATCTGCTTCATGCATTGTATCTAGACTTCATTTTCTGTTTCATGAGCTTTGTCTATTATGCAATTGTAACATCCCAAAAATTTAATAACAATAAGAAAATTTATAAGATATCTGAACAAGTGTTAATTTTCTTTTTTCTGGTATTTCTGAATTTTCTCTCGACTTTCTTGACTTTCTTTGATTATTGCTTTAAGGGGAAATCCCTTTTGTTATTCATTTAAACAATGGATAAGTGATAAGAAAAGATTTGTAAAACAAAAAAATAAGAAAAATTCCTGTAAAATTCGTGGAGGTATCCAGAACCCTAAAATATAATTTAAAATTCATATCAATGTATTTAAAGATTAAATGAAAGGCAAATTAATGTATCTTGACTATAAACAGTAAATATTTCAGAAATTAATAAAAAGAATCTTTCATAAATTCGATGTGAAATTTTTATAATATCTTCATTCTAGACCGGGCCATCAACTGTAAAAATATCAGGAAATAATAATTAAATTTTTAATTATAAAAAATAAAAAAATAAAAAAGCTAAATATTTGAAAATACCAATTTCAGAATTTTAATAAATAAACTGTAAAGTATATGAAGTTGGAAATTTTACATAAGACCAATACGGCCATTGAAAAACTTCACAAAAAGTTTCAAAAGTTTTGAATAAAATATAGACACGTAAATAAATTAGAATCAGAAAGCACAAATTGAGCACAGTGCACTGTTAAAATTTTTATAAATTTTACATGCATCAAATCAAATTGAAAAGTTAATAGTGTGATCTATATTATCTGAAGTACACGCATTAAAATTTCCATTAATTTACAGACAAGATAACTAATAGATTCATCGAATTTGATTCAACTCAGCCGCTGAGAAATCTAGAGTCTCCTCTCTCGCTGCCTTGCGAGCCCGCCCATTACATGACCCCACCTATCAGCCCCAGCCACTATCTTCTTCCTCTCTGCATTGGAGCTCCCAAGCGAAATATCGCCGACTATAGCATCGCCACCATTGCAACTGCGGGTCGCCCGTGGTAACTGCCTCATCATTAGCCTACCACGCATCGTCCTTACCCGGATTTCCCGCGGATCCATCTCCTGTTCTGCCGTCGCAATTCACCCGATGAGTTCACACCAAGTGTTGAGCTTCTCTACAACGAATTCCTTGTCTAAAGCCGGTCTATGTTCGCAGAAGGGTGATCGACATTTTCCATCTCCTCTCATCCAATCTCATCCACCGAACACCACCAATTTCACCGATTCCTCTCAGAGACCGAAGAACACTAGAATCGGGATTGATCTCGATCTTAGACTGTACCTTCACTTGTTCTCAAATTCCTTTGCATAGTAGCATCTGAGACTCACCTAGATCAAAACCCCTCTGTCATTTCCAGGAATCATCGACCCGAGCCTCGACGCCGTTGTACCCTCTTCTTCCCCAGAACCAGTGATCAGTGGTAGATTGAAATAGCTAATATGCGAAGCTAGCGTTTGGTAAAATGGGATGCCTGAGTCCTGTAGGTGCTATAGGTCGAACTGATTCCATCGGAGAAGCTCCCTGCGGCTGGCACGGCTCACTGCTTCTTCCACCGCCACATAGTTACGGTGGCCAGGTGGTTCGGCCAGTCGCCACCAGGAATGGGCTCCACCATCACGTGCGCAAGGACGCCCAAGTGCTAGCTGTGCCTTCGGCCAGACTTGAAAGCCACCGGATCCTCGCCGGCGATGAGTCCTAGCCACGCTCTATTTCTGTGTCGCTGACAGGTGGACCCAAGCTGTCAGTGACCGGGTCGGGTTTGAATGGGAAAGATCTGGCGCGCACTCGGCGAAAGATGCTTTCAATACTCTGAAAACGTATTTTGCTATTTCTTTTAATTTCCAAAACCGAATCGCTTCAAAAGGCTGTGGAATATAAGAACTCAGGTATCTTCATAACTTGCCCAAAAGTGCCTGAGGGAGAAACAGGGCCGGGTGGAAGGCCCAGAGGAAAAGCTCCACACCAAGCTTTGCTGCTGTGCACAAGGAGATACATCCTAGAGACAGTTGAACATATATTTAGATATAAGAGATATGATTGTAATCCGAGTTGTTAGCAGGGTAAGATAAAGATGTAAACTCTATCCTGTAACAGATTAGTATCCAATAACCGATCGAAATCCCTTAGCCGATCGGGACTCTGTAAACCGCCCCACCCCCACTATATAAGGGAGAGGGCGGGCAACAACAGACAGATCGAGCACACGAGCAATCTTAGATCCAAGAGATCCAAATAATCCCAGCACACAGGACTAGGGTATTACCTCCTCCGTCGAGGGCCTGAACCTGTCTAAACCTTTGTCTTGTGTGACCTTCGAGTTTGAGATCTAGCGCCTACCCCATAAATTTATTGACGACTACAAAAGTCAAAATTTGGCGCGCCAGGTAGGGGGAGCGCTATAACCTTTTCCTACAGACTCGATGGCAGCAATCATCGGAATCATCGCCACCTTCATCTCCGGCCAGGCTTTTCGCTTTGGAAGCCTGGACTTCGTCGCAGATGCACGCAGAGAACTTGTCTGTCTGGACCTAAACCAGAACCAATCTGATAAAAATCAGGCCGACCCATCTCAGGTATGCCACTCTGACTCATCCAGCAAACCAGTCGGTGTCACGAGGAGTTGCTACGATCTTCGCGGCATCTACGCAATAGAAGAGCAGAAGACCAATCTCCAACGCCAGCAAGAGATTCAAGAAGCTGCGGAGGAAGATCGCCTTCTTCGTAAGGGTAAGGAGGCACAAACGCGATCGCTTCGATCTCGCGGCCGCAATGCCTGCGAGGACATCCTACAATCCAGATTGGGAGACCAAGCTATCTTCCACACACCACTGCAGAACGTCGTCGCCTCCAAGACGCTTCTCGACACGTTGGACCCGATGATTGCATCTGATAGCCCGGTAGCCCCGATCGTGACCCAGATCAAGGCCATGGTGACGGCGGCAGTAATTCAGCAGTATCAGGAAAAGCTGGTAGGTGAAGCGCACTCACGCTCCCATGCGGCTACTCGCGTCGCTAGCAGTCGGACTGCTACCAGTCGAAATATCGGCAGTCGACGCCCCACACCACCAGTCGGAGACGCCCGCCGGAATCTCAACCGCGACCTCCGCCAAGACATTACCGCCATGCGGCAAGAGCGGGACGAAGAAGATCGACGCTGGCACCACGACGACTATGAACGCTTCAGTATCGGCCACAGTCAACGAAGCGATCAAAGGTACGACGACTGTAACGACTATAGAGACCATCATCGCCGAGGTTGGAATGACAACGACAATCGTCGAGTCATGGACTCGCCGCGCTGGACTCCCACTCATCATGATGACAGATCCATCGATGGAATCCGAGCGTTCACATCTCGGTTACGCCGAGTGGTATGGCGCGAAGGTTTCAACCCCAAGGGCATCGTAAAGTTTGACGGGGAACGAGATCGAGAAGCTTGGCTACAGGTCTATGCTCTGGCGGTCAAAGCGGCTGGGGCAATCAAAACGTGATGGCAAATTATCTGCCAGTCAATCTCACCCCTTCGACTCAAGCATGGCTCACATGACTTCCTGCGAACTCGGTGGACTCCTGGAGCGATCTTTGCGATCAATTTATCGCGAACTTTCAGGGAACCTATGAGAGGCCTGGCCCCCATAGGACCTGTATCAGCTTCACCAGAAGAAAAACGAGACACTGAGAGATTTCATCTGGCGTTTCATGCAGAAGAAGAACACCATCAGAGATGTATCTAATGCAGTGGTGGTAGCAGCTTTTCAGAAAAGGGTCAGCGATCCTGATCTGATCAAGAAAATGTCCAGGAAACCACCGTCCTCCGTTAAGGAGATGTTTGCATTGGCCGACCGCTACACCACAGCCTCAGACGCCCTGGCCGAGAGCCAAGAAGATCGCCCGCAACAGAAGAACAAAGGCGACAAGGCCGAGTCCTCAAAGCACAAAGACAAAAAACAGAAAGGCGAGGAGTTAGTTGCGGTAGCAGAACGCAGCCGGCCCCGAGCCACACGGAGGGAGGTGCCCGATTACAATTCTGTCATGGATGCGATCTGTCCATTCCACCCTAAGGGAAAGCACGCCGCCAAAGACTGCTTCACCTTGAAGCGTTTTGCGCAAGAAATCAACAAGCAACCGGCTCCAGTGAAGGATGAGGCTGCCAAGAAGAAAGATCCTCCCGGCGAGGACGATTACCAAGAGCCCGAGCACGAGCTGAACTACATATACGGGGGCTCCACCGGATACGAGTCCAAGCGGAAGCAAAAGCTTACTGCTCGGGAGTTCAATGCGGTGGAACCGGCAACCCCCCAGTACCTAAAGTGGTCTGAAGTCCTGATCACCTTCGACCGCTCAGATCACCCCAACCGAGTTCTACACCTGGGTAAGTACCTTCTAGTGCTCGAACCTGTCATTCACAATGTAAAGCTCAAGAAAGTCTTGATTGATGGAGGGAGTGGTCTCAACGTCTTGTTCGCCAAAACTTTCGACGACATGAACGTCCCCTGCTCTGAGCTAAGGCCGAGCTCACAGCCATTCCACGGAGTGATCCCTGGGGCGTCTTCGTTTCCACTCGGGCAGATTGTTTTGCCTGTCACCTTCGGTACCAAAGACAACTATCAGACCGAATATATAAATTTTGAGGTAGCGGATTTTGAGACAGTGTATCACGCCATCTTGGGAAGACCCGGCCTGGCTCGGTTCTTGGCCGTCCCGCACTACACCTATTTGATGATGAAGATGCCGGGACCCAAGAGCGTCATCACGGTTCGCAGCGATGTCAAGCGATTTCTGGAATGCGACCGAGAGAACTGTGAACTTGCTGAACTGCAGGAGGCAATCGCTGAGGGGAAGAATGTCCAGGAAGAGGCTACCACGTTGCAAGAAGAAGGCGACATCCCATCCAAGAAGCAGGCCACGTCAGGGATAAAGTCCAGCGAAGGAACCAAGAGAATTATTCTTGACTCATCCGACCCATCCAAAACAACTCTGATGGCAATATGGCTCGAGGATAAATAGGAAGGCGTGCTCGTCACCTTCCTCCAGGCTAATAAAGACATATTTGCCTGGAAACCATACGACATGCCGGGTGTTCATAAGGAGGTGATCGAGCATTCCTTACACGTCGATGAAAAGGCAAAAGCCAATCAAGCAAAGATTCCAGCGGTTCACTCCAGATCGTCGGAATGCCATCAAGCACGAGATCACCAAGCTATTAGCTGTAGGTTTTATCAAAGAAGTGTATCATCCCAATTGGTTGGCAAACCCTGTACTAGTTCAAATGAAGAATAATACTTGGCGCATGTGCGTTGTTTATACTGATCTCAACAAGGCATGTCCGAAGGATCCGTTCGGGCTACCTCGGATTGATCAGGTGGTTGACTCAACCGCCGGGTGCGAGATCTTGAGTTTCCTCGATGCCTACTCAGGGTACCACCAGATTCGCCTAAAGGCGGAAGATCATATCAAGACATCTTTCATCATGCCCTTTAGGGCCTTTTGCTATACCACGATGGCGTTCGGGTTGAAAAATGCTGGTGCGACGTATCAACGCACAATACAGCGGTGTTTTCACGCCCAACTCGAACGCAATGTGGAGGCATATGTGGACGATGTCGTGGTAAAGACTCGAGAAAATAAGGACCTCATCGTCAACCTAACCGAGACGTTCGAAAGACTGAGGACTTTTAGCATGAAGCTTAATCCCGAGAAGTGTGTTTTCGGAGTATCTTCGGGAAAACTGCTCGGGTTTATCGTATCCCAACGAGGCATTGAGGCCAACACAGAAAAGATCAGGGTCATATCAAATATGGAACCGCCGACTTGCCAAAAGGATGTCCAAAAGCTTATATGATGCATGGCCGCACTCAGCAGGTTTATTTCCCGACTCGGTATGCGAGGTATGCCATTCTTTAAACTCCTCAATAAGCGGGAAAAGTTCCAATGGACGCCTGAGGCACAGCAAGCGTTTGAAGATTTGAAGACCTTAACGACGCCCCCAGTCTTGGTTTCACCGATGCCAGAAGAATCACTGTTACTTTACATCGCGGCAACGACTCACGTAGTCAGTGTTGCAATCATCGTAGAAAGGGAGGAGTCGGGCCACGTGCAGAAGATCCAACACCCGGTCTATTTCATCAGCGAGGTCCTGAGTGAATCTAAGGTGCAGTATCCACAAGTGTAAAAATTATTATAGGCTGTACTTCTTACATCTCACAAACTCAAGCACTACTTCCAAGAGCATACTGTTTCGGTGCTCACCTCTTTCCCAATAGGAGATATACTTCGCAACCAGGAGGCTACTAGGAGAATTGCAAAGTGGGCAGTCGAGCTTGGAGCTTTTGACATCTTATTCAAGCCTCGCATAGCCATCAAGTCTCAAGCGCTCGCCGATTTTACTGCTGAGTGGACAGAACATCAAAACCCGGTGGTCATCAAAGAACTCGAGTATTGGATGATGTACTTCGATGGTTCCCTCATGCTCAACGGCATGAGGGCTGGAATAGTGCTCATATCACCAAGTGGAGAACGGTTGAGGTATGTTCTTCAAATACTTTTTCCCACATCGAACAACACCGCCGAGTACGAGGCAGTCATCCATGGGCTCCGTATCGCCATATCAGTTGGTATTCGATATTTGATGGTTCATGGAGATTCAATGCTCGTGGTCAATTAGGTGCAAAAAGAATGGTCCTGCATCGAAGGCAACATGGCTGCCTATTGCCAGGAGGTACGCAAGCTAGAAGGCAATTTTGACGGTTTGGAACTTGTTCATGTGCTCCGTCAGGACAATGAAGCGGCTGATGAGCTAGCGAAGATGGGATCTGGCCGGACCACAGTGTCGATGGGAGTATTTGTCGAAGAAATTCATAAGCCCCCAATAAACACTCGGCCAAAGTCGGACATCCAAGTGGAGAAGAACGTAGAGGCAGAAGTCCTGATCATTACCCCCGATTGGACAGCTCCGTATCTGGACTATTTGACGAAGGACGAGCTACCTGAAGACCGCGTCTTGAACTTATAGTCTGCAAGTGAACCAGATTATTAAGAAGTACCAAGAAGACAATGAAGGCAAGGGAGAGCCAAGCTGCTGAGCGTACCTTCTAGCTCCTTCTTCGATTTCGATTTGGAGACCTCCGAGGCTTTAAGTTTCTTTTGGAGTTTCACAATAGTAGAATCTCAAACTGACACGAAGATGAGGAGATCAAAAGACCAGACGATTAAACCAGAACACGGGATGGCCCAGGAAATATCTACCTCGAAGGGAGACGACAACCTCTAGCTTCTCCTGCCGCAGGGTTTCCTTCTCCCGCAGGGCTTGGATGTCTGACCGGAGATTTCGCAGCTCGGATGCATGTTTAGCTTTGATCTGCTCCAGTTCAGCCAGATATTCCTGGCGCGTCCTGACCTCCGGGAGCATCTTTTGGAGGTATTCGGATTTCTTTTCAGAGCGTTCTCCCAATTTCTGTAACCATCGCAGGGGAAGGTGACAACATGCTAACCGGCACAAGCACGAAGGTGATAAAAGTAGTGAAAGTATTACCCGGGCCAGGCGAGCACAAGCGGTGTCATGACTATAAAAGTCATTCCTTTCTTTCTCCTCCTCCGAGTCGTCCAGGAACTTCAAGCCATCTTCCTCATCAACCCACGCGGTTTGCATTATGAGTAGAGGGCGGGCAAGAGTCGGTGGAACTCGGGCGATCTCTTCAACCTCGAGGGATGGACGTGGGACAGGCTCTTGAGCAGTAGGACCCGATGCCGAAGCATGGGGTGTCGGTGAAGGCGGCTGGGGCTCGGAGGGCGCTCCTGTGTCCCCGGGCGAGGCCTCCTCAACCAAAACATGTACATCCTGGGGCTCAGTTTCTGCAGGGGCCCCGGATGGTGTGTCGACAGGAACATCATACGAAGGATTCCTATAAGAAGAACGATCGGTGAATAAGCCGGCACAATGCGTCAAATAAGAGTCGATAGGAAATCCAACTTGTCGGACTTCTTTATTCTCATTGGGGGTTCCTTGCGAGCAGCAGAACCACTTCCAGAGGGACCAGTCGGGGTGCTACGATCTGGAACCCTAGGCTCTTCCCGAGCGCTCGAGTCACTCGGAGTCGGACTCGGTTGGACTGCGGGCTTACGCGGGAGGGGAACTGAAGGCACCGGGGCTTGCGCTGGTGATTCTTGGATTTTGGGACCACCAGTCGGATGCTGAGGCTTCAAGGAGTCCTTGACAATTGTTTTCTTCCCCTTCTTAGCGGTCGGGTCTCCGGCTTGGGAGCTCGCAGGTCGCTTCCAGTGAGCACTCTTATGAACAGGCATTTCCGGGAGAGGCGCATCACTAAAGAAAGACAAACGATCCTGAAAAGGAGTATTACAACTGTTAAAAGACATTCAGAGACCAATGCGGAAGTCTATCAACTAAACTTTGTTACCTCAGGAGGAGGATTCGATGCAGAGAAGGACTTCGGGCATCTGGCGGTGGACATCTCTATGCTTGGGATGAAAAAGTCGCCTACCTGAGCATATACTTGCTCTTTTGACGCTGATTCGGGTAGTTCCTGGGTCGGATCATCCCTCCCTTCAAATTCATATCCCAGATGGACTCGCTCTTTTAGCGGTTGCACCCGGCGAGCGACAAAATGGAGGGCGAGACCAAATCCCGTGAGATCGTCTTCTTTTAATTTCTCAATCAGCGCCAAAAGATCATGCACTTGGTCCATGTCAATAGAATTGGGGGTAGATACCCAAGAAAGGGACACCTTAGGCCGGCGCCCGACAAAGGAGAGGAGAGCAGGATTAGGATTGGCACAATAGAACCATTCCTGGTGCCAGCCTTTATTGGAAGTTTTGAAGAGAATGGCAAAGTAGTTTTTCTTTAACCCCTCTCGTAACTGAAATCCAGCTCCCCCAATTACCTTGGGGTCGCTCTTTAAGGGATAAGGCTTTAAAAGGTAAAAATGGCGAAAGAGATTGAAATGAGGGCGGATGCCCAAGAATGCCTCGCAGAGGTGAACAAAGAGGGAGATTTGCAAGATAGAATTGGGATTCAAGTTCAGCAATTCAATGCCGTAGAAAATGAGAAGACCCAGCCCACGCTGGAAGAAAGATTCGAAAACCACAACTTCTTCTGAGCGAGGGGTAGGGATGGATTCACCTGCGGCCAGTCGTGCGGAGATCAAAGTCAAGGCTGGAAGAACCCCGTCGTCCGCCATGGACTGCAACCGCTCTTCCGTCGTTATCGAGGTGGTCCAATCTTGCGGCAAAGGCGGCGAGGACGTGTCTTTGGAAGAATGAGAAGACATTTTCAGAGGAAAGATCAACGACGGCGCAAAGATGCGAGCGCACCGGCAGTTAACCCTAGCGGCGGAGAAGTCGGAGAGACAAGGAAGCAGAAGAGACAGGGGTGCGCGATGGGAAAAATGAACTATCGGCTTAGTCTTTAAAGAGGGAAAAATTAGGTTTTCGCCGAATCGGTGGGAAAGAGATTGACCCTGCTCTATGCTTCATAATGATTTGCTAGCCCGGGGTCCTGACATACAAAGGCAGTCATGGTTTGACCAAGTCATATTTGGGACACGTTGCTCCCCACGATGGGATGTTTAACCACTTATCGAACTAAGCGAGACGTGGGTGTCCTCCAGTTTGGATTAAACATATCTTCTTGTGATATGTCCCACGTTGGGTCGCTAGTTGGTTACCGCATGGAGTAATCATATATCACGAGTTGAGCCTGATAAGGCACGGTACCAATGGTATGCCCCAAGATAGGTCGATAAGCTGTGCATCTTAATAAACGAGTATGGATACCATTCGGATAAACCTTGATATGTCCCAAGACGGACCAGAGCTATATCCTACACCAGTCGGATATGGGTATCACTCGGTCAAGAGCCACGTAAACATGATACGCTCCAAGTTGAGCCTAAGCTATATCCTACAACAGTTGGATATGGGTATCACTCGGTCAAGAGCCACGTAAACATGATACGTTACAAGTCGAGCCTAAGGTATATCCTACACCAGTCGGATATAGGTATCACTCGGCCATGAGCCAAGAAAGTCCTGATACGCTCCAAGCCGAGCCTAAGCTATATCCAACAGCAGTCGGATATGGGTATCACTCGGTCAAGAGCCACGTAAACATGATACGTTACAAGTCGAGCCTAAGGTATATCCTACACCAGTCGGATATAGGTATCACTCGGACATGAGCCAAGAAAGTCCTGATACGCTCCAAGCCGAGCCTAAGCTATATCCAACAGCAGTCGGATATGGGTATCACTCGGCCTAGAGCCATGAGAATATGATATGTCTCAAGTCGGACCAGAGCTATATCCTACAGCAGTCGGATATAGGTATCACTCGGCCAAGAGCCGCGCAAATCCTAATATGTCCCAAGTCGGACCTAAAATATATCCTACGACGATTGGATACGAAGATCACCCGACCAAAGTGCCATGCGAGCTTCGATATACCCCAAGCTGGGTCTAAGCTATGTCAAACAACAATCTTGGAAAACACTTGGAAAGGTATTTCTTTATTATATATAAAGTTCCCCAGGCATAATGCCTGGGAAAATATTACATTTACAGGGGTCCTATACTTCTCCGTAGCGCACGCGACCGAGCGCCTCCACGAGAGCTTCCCTAGCCCTATAAAGGGTGGGGAAAATCTCGAGGAAGGTGTCGACGGTGACGCGGTCGAGGATGACGGCCTTGTCTTCCACCCATTCAGCCATGGCGAGGTCGAAGTATGCCCACTCCTCGGCGAGTTCAGGGTCCCGCCCATCCATGAAGATTCCTCGGGAAGAAGGTGGAGCTCGGAGTAGGAAGATGGAGAACTAAGCGTGAGGAACTAAAATTCCAGAAGCATTGGTTCGCCTTTTATAGCTGATACGATAAGGTTAAAGTAAATGCGAGGATGTAAAGACATCAGAAGCTGAGGAGACTTGGAGTTAAGATGGTTCAGAAGCCAAAGAGGTTTTTTGAAAATGAATTGACACAAGAGGTCAAAACAAACTTCGAAGATTGTCCGGGGTTATATTCGAGTCCTTCATAATCCCCTTGCTGCAAAGAAAAGCATTCAAATCAAAGAAGAAGCCAGCCAGAGGTTTATGCTGGAAGCTGAGAAAGTTGATTCAGAGTTGAGACCCACATAAAGATATAGCAATCGGATTATGAATCACTCGGGGGCTACTGTGGAATATAAGAACCCAGGTGTCTTCATAACCGGCCCAGAAGTGCCTGAGGGAGAAACAGGGCCAGGTGGAAGGCCCAGAGGATAAGCTCCACGCCAAGCTTTGCTGCCGTGCGCAAGGAGATACATCCTCGAGACAGTTGAACGTATATTTAGATATAAGAGATACGATTGTAATCCGAGTTGTTAGCAGGGTAAGATAAAGATGTAAACTCTATCCTGTAACAGATTAGTATCCAATAATAGATCGGAATCCCTTAGCCGATCGAGACTCTGTAAACCGCCCCACCCCCACTATATAAGGGAGAGGGCGGGCAACAATAGACAAATCGAGCACACGAGCAATCTTAGATCCAAGAGATCCAGATAATCCCAGCAAACAGGACTAGGGTATTATCTCCTCCGTCGAGGGCCTGAACCTGTATAAACATTTGTCTTGTGTGACCTTCGAGTTTGAGATCTAGCGCATACCCATAAATTTATTGCCGACTACAAAAGTCGACAATGGCCATAACTTCTAAAGTATAAATCCAAATAAGATTAAACCAATTTCTAAATTCATCTAAAATCATGTACTCTCAGAAAATACAGAAAAATTTTGAAATCTTCTCTGGAAAAATTTGAAATTCATATTTGTAAGAAAGGCATCAAAATAGGCTATATGTAGAAATTTGGCAAATGAACATAGATTTTGATAGAACCAATTTTGTTATGACCCTTGTTCAGTCATAAACCTAAATATGTAAAAATATTTGAGAATCTTTTAGGTCTTTTCTTTTAAAGTCTAACATCATTAGATTGAATATTCAATAAGGAATAACTAATAGAAAAGAATTTCAGAAAGTTATTAAAAGTTATTTCTTTACAGAATGATGGCAGTAGGTCTTGAGCATGTCGAAATAATTAGAAAGTAATAAGTTGAATATGTTTCATGCATATAAGCCATAATTCTAGTACAAATATCATATGTATGTGTACTTGTTCATATTGGGATGTGCATACATCTAATAGCAAGTATGTAATGGCTTATTTGATAAATCAAAATGTTAAGTATTCATGATGGTTTAGCCATAAGGAGCATGCTAATAAATGTAGTTCTAAAATCTATAAATATATTGCTTTGCATCTAAATCCTACTAACAACATAATGCATTATGCTATCCCTGTGAAACAAATCCTTCTACTCTAAATAATTTTAGCATCTAGAATTCGATAAAGGAAAATGAATGTTTCTTAAAAGAGCAAGACACACTTGATACCATTTAGTCCAGAAGTAATAATGGTAAATGCGAATAAAAAGACAATATAAACACGAATCATAATCATACTAATGAACACACCTGTTTCTATAAGCAAGCTTTTATTTGGATTTTTTATCTGTCTTCTTTTTGCCCTTATTTTGGTTTGCTGTATATTTTATGTTGTTCCTGTTGATCGACGAGTAGACCTCGGCGAGCCTGAGTTTGTAGACGGCAACCTCGTAGACGATCCAGACTTTGTACCGAAAGACGATCAGCATGGCAAGCACCCCCTTGATCATGTTGTTTCTATTATTTCAAATAATTACTTTTCAATGCTTTGCAAAACTAATATGCATGCGTGTACTTCACATAAAAATGCTATACGGGGACATTGGTAGACATACCTGCTAATTTATGGAATTTCCTTAATATGCATGGACATGTGAACCTTGATAACCATAGAAAAGGGGTAGACAATACATAATGTCAACTTGGATATATACGAGTAATAATCATGCTTAGCCCTGCTTATTTAGCAACGAAGTAGATGATCAAATCAAAACTGCTCCTTGGGAATTTTGGATATAACATGATGTCAGTTGTTGGTATTTCGACTAAAAAACCCAAAATAAAACTATGGTTTAGATACGAACAATTATTGGAAATAGCCGGTTGTGCAAGGGTTGGACTTGTACGTAGTGTAGGGAGAAGTATTGCCCGTGTTAGATTAAGGATCGAAGTATGGGTTGTTTTCAAGCCTAGATAATCGTACAACCACGAGTGTTGGTACGGGATAGCCTTAACCTATCAAGTTGTTTAGATCTGGCTTTGCACATTGATAGGCGGGAGATAGTATGAGCACTCCTTTCTTGGTTCTCTTGTGAGGGGCTTTCACACCGAGGTGTGGGTAAATGTATGTCGGTAGAACGGTATACGCCTTGTTATTCGAAGAAACCGTTTCTTACAGAGATGGACTGCCAATGTTATTGATGTATGTACAGAGACAGACTGTCATGCTTTACTTATTTATATCACTTCTTCCATAAAAGGGGCTTCATGTCACCTGGCTGGTGTCAAGCTAGTTCTAGATAATGTAACGGTTATGTTATGATCTCCTTTCCGACACACGAAAGGAAGTGTGTTAACCGGCCTGACAAAAGAGGTTGATTATTTCTGGTGGGTAAAGCTGTACACCTCTGCAAAGTATAAATCTAATTAATTAGCCGCGCCTTCGGTCAAAGGCACTTGGTAACGTCATCACATGGTTTGATTTTTAATACGTTCAAAATTTCATGGTTGTGAAATGGTGTTTTGAAATATACTTCATGTGAGGGGATGACATGAAAATGGATTGAATTAGTTGGGTAGACTGTGTTATATTTAATATTCTGTTAATACTTTATTATTACATTGGTTGCTCTTTTACAAACTTTGGTTGCAATCTATCATATGAATATGCTTTAATTTGCCAATGCAAAAAAACTGTAGAAACCTTTCTATTGTTATGACCTGCATTTAAACTTTATTTGCATTTGTGATACACTACTAGTCTTCCTGAGTACACAATGTACTCAATCTTGCTATTGTTGTTGTTTTTAGGTGGCAATACCGAGTACCCCGATGATATCTATGATCATGCAGGATATGGGGATTATGATGACGATCTTTTCTTGGTATTTTACCTTGTCTGTTGCCTGAGGGTTGGGCTAAGGCTTACTACAAGATGAATAAAGTTTCCGTTGCAGGATTTGAGTTTTTGGCTTGTAATAATATTATGTAATCTCAGGACGCATTAGCGTATGCAATATTATTGTGTATGGATGTGATTTCAATTTGTAATTTGTGCGTGCTAGCCACTGATCATGGGACTAGTACAGTATGCACAGGGAACGCATTATTGGTATTTATTATCAAAAATGGGGCCACACAGATTGGTATCAGAGCCATACAGACTGTAGGAAAAGCCGTAGTTAGCATGGCCATTAGTTGAAAGAAAATTTAATAAGCCTAAAAAGTTGTGCTTAATTTATATATATATATATATATATATCTACTAATATTTATTTCCCTATCTTAAATATCTGATAATATTTCTTATCCATTCTTAATTGAAAATTCTAATCTCTTCTTATTTTAAAATAGATGGACATTACTCTGTGTCATGAGTCTAACGGTCGAGAGGAGGCTAGTATTAGGGGAATGCTAGAAAAGATGATGGATGTGGCACAGTATAACGAGAATGCTCGTTATTGTAACATCCCAAAATTTGGCTTAATTAAGTTTTTTTATTTCTTAAATGTGCATTTGTGATTTTCTGGAATTTATTTGGATTTTTTTTCTGGATTTATTTGAATTAATTTTTGAATTAAGTTTATTGCCTTTTATTCAAATCTATTTAAATCTGTGCAAAGTTAAAATAAAGTTTTGCCAAAAATATTTTATTTGAGTCCAGAATGTCTCAAAGTATTTTGAGATTTTTCTGGGATTTTTCCTGATTATTTATTTGCTTAAAAACAATTAAATGAATTTCTGTAATTATTTTAATGGGAAAACCCTTTTGAAATTCGTATTAACAGTATCGGGCCGAGCCCATGTCTTTGTCTTGGCGTGGGGCCGTTCTGCGCTTGACCCAATGCATTACAATCACGGCCCGCTTGGCCCAAGTTCTAGAAGAGTGAACGCTAGCCGTTGGATCTTTAGTGTGCGGTGGAGATCGTGTAGGGAGGTTTCCGTTGGATTCCGAGTTACGGTTCAGATTTCCTAGCGCGGAGTGCATCGTGGCCGTTGATCTGTGCATCGGACGGTTCTGCGTCTTCTTCTCCAGAGCGTATCAGAGTCGGACTCTAGCGCCGCCGCCGTGTTCGTCGCGGACACCGCGCAGGAATCGGGCAAGGGAGGGACTCGTGGTGCTTTATAAGGAGCGCGCCGACATCGTCGGGATCCAAGCAACCAAAGCCCCAAGGTTTTGTCGCCAAGTTCGGAGCCAAATCACTGCAATCGAAGTTTTCTTGAAGAGCGCCGCCGCTGTCGTTCTCACCGATTCCGCCGTCTTCCGTCGAGCTCAAGGCACGGGACCAGAGTCGTCAGATTCGTCTCAACGAGGGGGAGCCCGTGCGCGCGCCAGTTTTGTCGGAGCATCGTCGGAGGAGGAGATCGCCGTGAAGGTCGCCGCCGCCGTTGAAAAAGTCCTCGCCGCCGATGACCCAGGCTTCCACGCCATCGCCGTCGACGTGGTTTGCTAGTTCGTCGCCATGTGTCGCCCACGTGGCAGCCAGATCGGACTGGATAGCGACGTGGCGTTGGCGTGGCGTGTCGGTAAGCGTCGCCGTGGCGTCCAGTCAGCCGAGACGCGGGCCTGCGTGTCAGAGAGCCAGACCCGTGTGAACCGGGTGCACCGTGGACCCGAAAGCGGTCGTGGGCGCGATCCATGGACCGTAACCACGTGGCAGCTTCGATGGTTCGGTCCAGCGCTGCGTCATGCTGATGTCACGCTGATGTCATAAATCGATTTCTCGAAGATAAAAATAAATCATCAAATTCAATTTACGATTTTCGATTTGATATTTATTTCAAACTTCAAAAGGCTATATCATTTGCATCGTAACTCGGATTTGAGCAATTCCAGTTTCTAAAAATTTGTAAAATTGAGATCTATTTAATGGTGAATTTTATTTGATTTTTGGAGTTCAATTGCTCTCTGTTTTGGTATTTATTTGCTTTTCTTCTTCGGTACGCGTAGACGTTGAATTGTGCGACGCTTCGGAGGAAGATCAAGCAACTCAAGAGCAAGCTTCAGATCAAGATCAGGACCTATTCCAAGGCAAGTTGTGCTTTGATCATGTTGAACCCATGTTTATAAAATTGCTATATTTGTTTTACCCTATTGCATATATTTCAAGTATACAATTGTTTCAAATTAGATTGGGCGTAGCTAATATACCAGATTGATCTATACTCTACCTTGTCATTGTATGCCATGATCCGTTGTCACCCTAGATTGGTTTAATATAGTTGGTTAATAATTATAATCAACATTGGAGGTTTAGACCGTATTAGTTGCTTAGCCATGCCACGTCATCACATGTGTCAGAATCATTGATAATTAATCTTGATTAATGGAATATGGAACAATGTTATGAACTTGTGTGTCATGTGGGATCACACGATGAGATTGAGTTGTTGTGACGAGTCATGTCACGCAACGATGTTGAATTGTTGATGGCACGTGGTGCTTGGTAATCAACTGGGTGATAATCATTTAGATTGGGGCAATTGACAAGGGGCGAGTATGCCAAGGTGGGCCCGATGGGCAGAAGGTATGTGGATGTCTTGCCTTGATCACACTAAGGACTTAACCTTGCAAGCCTTTGACCTGAGTCAATCATGCAACCACATGTCAGTATGGGCCACCTAGCCGTAATTTGCAATGTCTTAATTTTGGTACTATCGTGGTCGGTGTGAGTTCCCGAGTTATGGTGTAATTCACATGGCGCAAGAGGGGGGCCCTGGATGTGGTAACCAGTCCCACCAGTGTTGAAACCTTAGCGGGTAGTATCGGGTTAAGCCAGAGCATTGTAAAGGCTTTGTTATGATCACTCGCCTTGGTGGTGTTTGGTTGTATCACGTGGGTAAAGTGCATAACCTCTGCAGAGTGTGAAACTATTCGGATAGCCGTGCTCATGATCTTGAGCAATGCTCGGGAATTACAGTTAAGGGTTAGTTTAATTAATTGGACAACTTGGTTGGGATGGCGGAAGGCCATATGGAAGATGGAATTTGACTTAGGATTGGAAACTTGGTTTACTTGAGAAATACCGAATTTATTTACTATTGATATTTGTTTTACAGTCTTTACAATCTATTTACTGTATTTGTTCATAAATGCTGCTTATTGCAAAATAGCCATGATAGCCTATCCATTGGAATAAGCCTTACATATAGATACATAGAATTGCATTCTGTGCACAACTTGTTGAGTGCTTTAAGTACTCACCCTTGCCAAACTACAATAATCAACAGTTGAAGAATCTACACATGTGTTGGAAGAGGAAGTCCAGGAAGACACGAGTCATTAGGGTCCGAACCTTGTCGGTTGCCTGTGGTGAACTGATGAGCTATCTACGGTTTCTACTTTCCGCTGCATAATTATTAGTTTATATTTCTAGTCTTGCCCTGCGTGGCTTAATAATGTAAGTTGGTCATAAGATCATACCTTTAGATATATCAATGAATGAACTATTATTCTATTATCGTTGTGTATGATATGATATGTACCAATGTTGAGCTGTGTGCACTAGCGTTGATCCTGGGACTAGTGCGGTAAACACAGTGGGTTCGAATCAGTGGATTCGGGTCTTTACAGAGGTGGTATCAGAGCATACTGACTGTAGGTCTTGGCCCTAGATAGTATGGAAGTGTCCTGTGTGTGTCCAAAACTATTTTCTAAAAGAAAAATCTGAACTTGACTAATAAAACACTCTCGACCCATCTCATTCTCTACTTCTCGCCTTTGCTGAACTTACCCGTTTTACTTGCCGTTTCGAGAGAACTTATTCAAAGTTCTTGTGGAGCAGATGCCGATCGTTTCGACCTTCGAGGAGTCAGCTGGCGGCTACGCCATGGAGCTGTGGAGAGTTCTTCAGACGCTGGGAGGCTTGTACCGTCCGCTTTACCGAGGAGGCAGCTGGTCAGTTAATGGTGTACACCGAGGATTTATTTGCAAGCTGAACATCTACGCTCGAGAGAACGAGGAAGCTAGCAGGCCAATCAACATCTCTGCTAGAAGATTCTCGTACGAGGTTGCAATTCAGGAGGTTGCCCGACTTGCTCTTCGCCGTGTCTGCCGTGACTACGCCGACGAGCTTCACGACTCAGTGTTCCGACTTCACCCAGACGTTCAAGCGTGCCGAAGCCGACGGATCGTGGAGGACGAGTGTGCTACTGCGACGCACCTCGCAGAGTTCACCCTTGCCCAGGAGGATCATATGAGAGATACAACTCAGAGCCGAGACGTATGCGAGGCACTCAGAGTGGCAGAGCAGGAGCTTGAGGTGACCCGTGCTTCAGTTATCGGGATGATCACTGAGCTGGGAGAGGCCCAAGAGGCGGTCGAGGACGAGTTGGAGCGCGTGACTCGAGGAGTTCAGGAGCCAGTTGGAGAGTCTGAGGAGGATCCCGAGGAGCGAGAGTGGGAGCCAGAGGGGAGTGCAGACCCCGTTGTTGCAGAGGACCCAGTAGTAGGTCATCAGGATAGGTTTGCTCCTATGCCAGCTTACCCACCGGTGTATGCGCCGGATCAGCCTCAGCCAGGGTGGCTGGAGGAGTTAGTGTCAGCCTTGGAGCTGTGTCGAGACTCGAGTGTGAGTCGCGTCTTTAAATTAGTCTTTACCTTTTTAGTTGACGTTAAGTTTTCGTGTTTAGTTTGCTTCTTTGTAATGTTGAGTGTGCAGTATGAGTTGCAAAGCTTGTAGGCTTAAATAAGCAGCCATACCAAGAATAATAAAGAATTATTTCAATTGGGTATAACCTATCTCCCCGCTTTAGAAATTCTTACTTCTTATCTATGCTACATCTACCTTCCCTAACCTAAGAGGCAATCATCAGATGGTGAATACTGGGAAACAACGGAGCTTCAGGAAGTGGACTGCGCCAGAACGACAACACCAACGACAGAGGCAGCCCTCAACCACCGCCAGTCGATATGCAGAATCTGGGAGCATTTCTTGCAGCGCAGACTCAACTGATGCAGACTATGATGCAGCAGATGCAGCAGATGACCAACGCAGCAGCCAACAACAACAACCCTGTAGCTCAGAACAACCATGGTGGACCCAGACCTCACTCAAAGCTATCAGATTTTATGAGGACTAGGCCACCAACTTTCTCAGGGAATGTGAACCCTTTGGAAGCCGATGACTGGCTTAGGACAATTGAGAAGAACCTGCACATCACTCAGTGTGAGGGCAATGAGAAGGTGCTCTACGCCTCTCATCAACTTGAAGGAACCGCCGCAGAATGGTGGGAGGATTACTGTGCCGCTCATGGAGCCCCACAAGAGATCACCTGGGAGGAGTTTACTAATGCTTTCCGCCAATATCATGTCCCGGAGGGAATGATGGACCTTAAGAAGGAAGAGTTCAGGGCTTTGAAACAAGGAGGTCAACCAGTGGCCGAGTACCTGAACAAGTTTACTCAGTTAGCTCGCTATGCCCCTGAAGACGTAGCGACAGATAAAGCTAGGCAGTCTCGTTTCATGAAGGGACTGAATTCAGGACTGCAGGTGGGATTGATTACCCATAACTTTCCAGACTTTCAGGAACTAGTCAATAAGGCCTTGATCCTAGAGGATAAGCGCAAGGAGCTGGGCGAAAACCGTAAGCGCTTAATGACTAATCAGGGTGGACGTCCAAACCATCTACGTTTGAGGATGTCACCACAGCAATTTGCCAGGTTCCAACCACCAGCTGTGAACAAGGCGTCAACCCCTACACCTCGCCCTGCCAATCAGAACTTTCAGATACCAAAGACAGGCAACAATGCACCAGAGGGAATCAGCAGTCTGCAGTGAAAAGATGCTATACATGCAATGAGCCAGGGCACTTTTCTAATAGGTGTCCACAGAAGGGAGGCATCACGCCAGTTCGTTTCAACTTAGGAACCACACCGGCCAAAGCACCAGCCTCAGGAGGAAATCGTGCGCCAGTCAAGCCGAGCAACCCGCAATCAACAAAGGCGTGGAAGGATCAACCACATCACCGTAGATGGAGCTCGTGAAGCTACGAGGCGTCGATTGGGTAAGTTCTGGTAAACTCGATTACTGCTACAGCTTTGTTTGATTCGAGCTTCGATTCGCTTGTTTCTCAAAGTTTTGCAACCAAGAATGGATTTAAAGTGGTGAATCTTAAGTGTGTGCTCTTAGTCCAAGCCCCAGGATCTGAGCTTAGATCTAGCCTTGGATGTTTGGGAGCTAAGTTGCTTATAGATGGGATAGAATTTCTAGCGAATCTTATCTTGATAGATGCGCAATCCCTAGAAGTCATCCTTGGAATGGATTGGCTATCTAAGCATAAGGCTGTTTTGGATTGTGGCCGAAGGATCGTGACTTTGGAAGGCCCTAGTGGCAAGAAAGTAGAGTTTCAAATGACCGCTGTTCGAGATGGGCAATTAATGGTCAACAGCGTGAAAGCCATCAGCATGGAAGATGTGCCAGTAGTCAGCGAATACCCGGATGTATTTCCAGAAGATTTGCCAGGATTGCCACCGGACCGTGATATCGAGTTCGTGATCGAGTTAGCGCCGGGGACAGCACCGATATCAAAGAGACCATATCGGATGCCTACCGACGAGTTAGTGGAAATGAAGAAACAGATTGAGGAACTGCAAGAGAAAGGTTTCATTAGACCTAGTTCATCACCATGGGGAGCCCCGGTTTTGTTCGTTCGTAAGAAGGACGGAAGTCTTAGAATGTGCATTGACTATCGTGCACTTAATGAAGTAACGATCAAGAATAAGTATCCGTTGCCCAGGATCGACGACTTATTTGATCAGTTAAGAGGAGCTAGAGTTTTCTCAAGATAGATCTTCGCTCGTGATACCATCGCTTGAAGATCCGAGCGAGGATGTACCTAAGACTGCGTTTTCTACGCGATATGGACATTATGAGTTCACAGTCATGTCATTTGGGTTGACTAATGCCCCGGCATATTTCATGAACATGATGAATAAGGTTTTCATGGAATATTTGGATAAGTTTGTTGTAGTCTTCATAGACGATATCTTGGTTTACTCAAGACAGAGGAAGAGCATGCGTAACATCTAAGAATGGTTTTAGAGAGGTCGAGAACATCGACTATATGCTAAGTTTAGCAAGTGTGAATTTTGGAAGGAAAAGGTCGAATTTCTTGGTCATGTGATGACTACTAAAGGAGTCGCAGCTTGACCCCAAAGAAAGTGGACGCAGATGTTGCATCGGAGCAACCAAGTCTTACCCGATCCGTAGTTTTCGGGGATTGGCGGATATTACCGCCGGTTCATAGAGGATTCTCGACAATTGCTAAACCCCTTACGTAGTTGTTAAAGAAAGAAAAGAAGTTTGCATGGACGCCAGAGTGCGAGACAAGTTTCATGGAACTAAAGAAGCGCTTAACAACGCCCCGTATTAGTCTTGCGGATGTACGTATGGATTTGACATTTATCGCGATGCTTGAAGCAAGGCTTGGGATGCGTGTTAATGCAAGAAGGCAAAGTCGTTGCTTATGCGCCAAGACAATTAAGACCGCATGAAGGGAATTACCCAACGCATGATTTGGAGTTAGGCTGCCGTAGTGCATGCTTTAAAGATATGGCGTCATTATCTCATAGGAAATAGATGTGAGATATATACTGGACCATAAGAGCTCAAATACATATTCACTCAAGCGGATCTGAATATGAGACAACGAAGGTGGCTAGAGCTAATTAAGGATTATAATGTAGGAATTCATTATCATCCCGAAAGCCAATGTGGTAGCAGATGCTCGAGTCGAAGAGCCATAGCGCAAATACGCTAACAATGGAAGATCAACCAAAACTATGCAAGGAATTTCGAAACTAAGGTTGGAAGTCGTTCATAAGGAATGGTAGTCTGCGCTAGAAGTGAAGCCAACGCTAGAGGATCGATTAGAGAAGGTCAACAAGATGACGATAAGATTTCTAAGATCAAGGCTAAAAGGAAGAAGGCCTAGCCTTAGATTTCACTGGATGAGCAAGGAACCATGTTCTTCAAAGGCCGAATTTGTGTGCTTGATAAAAGGAATTAAAACAATTGATTCTTGAGGAAGCTCACGATTCAAATACTCAATTCATCCAGAAGTGCCAAGATGTATCGAGATTTAAAGAGAGATTTTGGTGGCCTAATATGAAGCGTGAAGTAGCTGAGCATGTTGCTCTATGTGACGTATGTCAGAGGGTAAAGGACATGCATCAAAGACCCGCTGGTTTGTTGCAGCCGTTGAAAATTCCGGAATGGAAGTGGGAGGAAATCGGAATGGATTTTATCACCGGTTTACCTAAAACTCAGAAAGGTTATGATTCCATTTGGGTTATTGTGGATCGTCTAACCAAGGTCGCTCATTTCATCCCGGTGAAGACCACCTACTCCAGAGATCGCTTAGCAGAGTTGTACATGTCAAGGATTGTATGCTTGCATGGAGTGCCCAAGAAGATTGTGTCAGACAGAGGCACCCAATTTACCTCGAGATTTTGGAATAAGTTGCACGAAGCAATGGGGACTCGTCTGAATTTCAGTACAGCATATCACCCGCAGACAGATGGTCAGATGGAAAGAGTAAATCAGATTTTAGAGGATATGTTGAGAGCTTGTGCTTTAGCTTATGCTACATCTTGGGATAAAAGTTTGCCATATGCAGAGTTCAGTTACAATAATAGTTATCAAGCTAGCCTACAGATGTCACCGTTCGAGGCATTGTATGGGCGTGCTTGTCGTACTCCATTAAATTGGAACGAGACAGGAGAACGCTTGGTTTTGGGCCGATATTCTCGAGGAAGCCAAAGTCAAGTCGCAATGATCGAGAGAGGTTGAAGATAGCACACCAAGACGTAAGAGTTACGCAGATAACCGTCGTCGAGATTTGAGTTTTGAACCGTAAGATCATGTGTATCTTAGGGTTACCCTCTTAAGGGCGTTAAAAGATTTCATGTTAAAGGAAGCTTGCACCAAGATACGTGGTCCGCTCAAGATTACGAGCCGTCGAGGAGAGGTAGCGATCGCTTAGAGTTGCCTCGGTCCTTGGCGAGAGTGCATGATGTATTCCATGTGTCACAGCTTAAGAAGTGTCTCAGAATGCCAACAGAGCAAACCCCGTTGGATGCAATAGAGCTGCAAGAAGATTTGACTTACAAAGAGCAACCAGTCAGAATTTTGGATGTTATGGAGCGCAAGACCAGAAACAAGTCTATTCGCTTTTGCAGAGTTCAGTGGAGCAATCATTCCGAAAGTGAAGCCACTTGGGAGCGAGAAGAAGATTTGAAGTCAGAATTCCCGAACCTATTCTCTAGTTAGCCCTGAATCTCGGGTCGAGATTCTGTTAAGGGGGGAGGTTTGTAACATCCCAAAATTTGGCTTAATTAAGTTTTTTTATTTCTTAAATGTGCATTTGTGATTTTCTGGAATTTATTTGGATTTTTTTTCTGGATTTATTTGAATTAATTTTTGAATTGAGTTTATTGCCTTTTATTCAAATCTATTTAAATATGTGCAAAGTTAAAATAAAGTTTTGCCAAAAATATTTTATTTGAGTCCAGAATGTCTCAAAGTATTTTTGAGATTTTTCTGGGATTTTTCCTGATTATTTATTTGCTTAAAAACAATCAAATGAATTTCCGTAATTATTTTAATGGGAAAACCCTTTTGAAATTTGTTTTAACAGTATCGGGCCGAGCCCATGTACTGTGCGCGTGAGGCCGTTCCTGCGCAGCCCAATGCTTTGCACCGCTGGCCCGCTTGGCCCATGTTCTAGAAGAGTGAACGCTAGCCGTTGGATCTTTAGTGTGCGGTGGAGATCGTGTGGGGAGGTTTCCGTTGGATTCCGAGTTACGATTCAGATTTCCTAGCGCGGAGTGCATCGTGGCCGTTGATGTGTGCATCGGACGGTTCTGCGTCTTCTTCTCCAGAGCGTGTCCGAGTCGGACTCTACCGCCGCCGCCGTGTTCGTCGCGGACACCGCGCAGGAATCGGGCAAGGGAGGGACTCATGGTGCTTTATAAGGAGCGCGCCGACGTCGTCGGGATCCAAGCAAACAAAGCCCCAAGGTTTCGTCGCCAAGTTCGGAGCCAAATCACTGCAATCGAAGTTTTCTTGAAGAGCGCCGCCGCTGTCGTTTTCACCGATTCCGCCGTCTTTCGTCGAGCTCAAGGCACGGGACCAGAGTCGTCAGATTCATCTCAACGAGGGGGAGCCCGTGCGCGTGCCAGTTTTGTCAGAGCATCGTCGGAGGAGGAGATCGCCGTGAAGGTCGCCGCTGCCGTTGAAAAAGTCCTCGCCGCCGATGACCCTAGGCTTCCGCGCCATCGCCGTCGACGTGGTTTGCTAGTTCGTCGCCATGTGTCGCCCACGTGGCAGCCAGATCGGACTGGATAGCGACGTGGCGTTGGCGTGGCGTGTCGGTAAGTGTCGCCGTGGCGTCCAGTCAGCCGAGACGCGGGCCCGCGTGTCAGAGAGCCAGACCCGTGTGAACCGGGTGCACCGTGGACCCGAGCAGATCGTCGACGCAGTCCATGGACCGGTGGCCACGTGGCAGCTTCTGATGGTTCGGTCTAGCGCTGCGTCATGCTGATGTCACGCTGACGTCATAAATCGATTTTTCAGTACAATAATAAATCTGTTAAATTCGAATTTCTGATTTTCTTATTTCAGTATTTATTTCAAACTTCAAAAGGCTATATCTTTTGCATCGTAACTCGGATTTGAGCAATTCAAGTTTCTAAAAATTTGTAAAATTGAGGTCTATTTAATAGTAAATTTTATTTGATTTTTGGAGTTCAATTGCTCTCTGTTTTGGTATTTATTTACTTTTCTTCTTCGGTACGCGTAGACGTTGAATTGTGCGACGCTTCGGAGGAAGATCAAGCAGCTCAAGAGCAAGCTTCAGATCAAGATCAGGACCTATTCCAAGGCAAGTTGTGCTTTGATCATGTTGAACCCATGTTTATAAAATTGCTATATTTGTTTTACCCTATTGCATATATTTCAAGTATACAATTGTTTCAAATTAGATTGGGCGTAGCTAATATACCAGATTGATCTATACTCTACCTTGTCATTGTATGCCATGATCCGTTGTCACCCTAGATTGGTTTAATATAGTTGGTTAATAATTATAATCAACATTGGAGGTTTAGACCGTATTAGTTGCTTAGCAATGCCACGTCATCACATGTGTCAGAATCATTGATAATTAATCTTGATTAATGGAATATGGAACAATGTTATGAACTTGTGTGTCATGTGGGATCACACGATGAGATTGAGTTGTTGTGACGAGTCATGTCACGCAACGATGTTGAATTGTTGATGGCACGTGGTGCTTGGTAATCAACTGGGTGATAATCATTTAGATTGGGACAATTGACAAGGGGCGAGTATGCCAAGGTGGGCCCGATGGGCAGAAGGTATGTGGATCTCTTGCCTTGATCACACTAAGGACTTAACCTTGCAAGCCTTTGACCTGAGTCAATCATGCAACCACATGTGCGTATGGGCCACCTAGCCGAGTAATTTGCAATGTCTTAATTTTGGTACTATCGTGGTCGGTGTGAGTTCCCGAGTTATGGTGTAATTCAAATGACGCAAGAGGGGGGCCCTGGATGTGGTAACCAGTCCCACCAGTGTTGAAACCTTAGCGGGTAGTATCGGGTTAAGCCAGAGCATTGTAAAGGCTTTGTTATGATCACTCGCCTTGGTGGTGTTTGGTTGTATCACGTGGGTAAAGTGCATAACCTCTGCAGAGTGTGAAACTATTCGGATAGCCGTGCTTTCATGATCTTGAGCAATGCTCGGAATTACTGATTAAGGGTTAGTTTAATTAATTGGACAACTTGGCTGGGATGGCGGAAGGCCATATGGAAGATGGAATTTGACTTAGGATTGGAAACTTGGTTTACTTGAGAAATACCGAATTTATTTAATATTGATATTTGTTTTAAAGTCTTTACAATCTATTTACTGTATTTGTTCATAAATGCTGCTTATTGCAAAATAGCCATGATAGCCTATCCATTGGAATAAGCCTTACATATAGATACATAGAATTGCATTCTGTGCACAACTTGTTGAGTGCTTTAAGTACTCACCCTTGCCAAACAACAATAATCAACAGTTGAAGAATCTACACCTGTGTTGGAAGAGGAAGTCCAGGAAGACACGAGTCATTAGGGTCCGAACCTTGTCGGTTGCCTGTGGTGAACTGATGAGCTATCTACGTTTTCTACTTTCCGCTGCATAATTATTAGTTTATATTTCTAGTCTTGCCCTGCGTGGCTAAATAATGTAAGTTGGTCATAAGATCATACCTTTAGATATATCAATGAATGAACTATTATTCTATTATCGTTGTGTATGATATGATATGTACCAATGTTAAGCTGTGTGCACTAGCGTTGATCCTGGGACTAGTGCGGTAAACACAGTGGGTTCGAATCAGTGGATTCGGGTCTTTACAGTTATACGGTGTATTACGTCCCCCTCAGTTCCTCTATGGTAGAGTATGCAGCCCGACAGCATATTCCTGCTCGTGCTTCTTGTGATGAAGGGGAACGTTATTTTGACGGCTATGTGATGAAGGGGAACGTTATTTTGACGGCTATGGTTCAATCGTGGATGTAGCCATGAGTGATGCCACCTATTTTGTTGTTGTCCGCCTGCACCACGCTCTGCCATAATTACACAGCGCCTACTATCTTTATCCTTCCCAATCGTCGCTTGGGGACACCACCTACCCTGATCCTTCAAATATCCGCCTGGATAGACTTCACAGCTTGGTGGAGTTCAGCAATGCCTCCGATGAGCACCATCGCCGCATAGCCCAGGAGGCAGTAGACCACTGTCATCGTGTGGGTTATCTGGTGGGAGTGATCACCCCATTTGTGAATATAGGGTTTATCTCTCGCTCGGTTTTGGGTAATGCCGCACCAGTTGCTCCACAAATTCCAGTTGCACATGCTCGTCCTGCCACCGCTTCACCTCCTGCCTCCACCGCACCTACCAGTTACCCTCACACTGCTTACATGTCAGTGGGAGGTAGCTGACCCTGTCTTGCTAAGTGTAATGCCGAATCTAGGCTCTCCACTTCCTGCCGCCCAAGGATGGCTTAGGCGCACCGTTGTCGAGATACTTCTCCTCCCCCAGTGGGAAGCTCTTCAAAGAAGCTTCCACTGCTGAAAGGTGATGACCTCGACAAGGGATTTGCTGGTTGGCTGGAGAATAGTGAGTAGGGTAGCTTAGACATCGTAGGAATAATAAGCGACCCCATGTAATATAGATAGTAGGGCAGACTTTTGGTATTGTACTATGTAAGATACTTATTAAGGAGGTCTTTGTTATTTTACTGTTATGGATGTAAAATATTATATGTGAATGAAAACTTTTGGATTGCAAGAATTTTGATCCTATTATAATTGGTACTAATCCTTTCTCTTTTATATAATTTCAGATGGCCAAAAACATAACTTGGATCGATATTGCAAGAGAATTGGCAGAAAATTTAGGACATGAAAGGCATGCACCTATTTTTGATATTAAGCCAACATAATTTGGATATAAAATTTGTGGGCATGCCACTACCAAACTTGGAGGCCAAAGATTGCACCATAATGTGAAGCACCATAATGAAACTAAGCATGAAGCAATTCAGGAGTCAGGACGTAAGCTTATGTGTCAGATATGCAAAGCGCACAATATTAATATGAAGGCATATGTTCGTACATATGAAGCCTACATGGGATCCCAGAATTTAGCAAAAGAACCAAGACGTTGAGTTGGCAACCGAAGCGGGTATTTGCAGCAATTTCAACCAGTTGGAGTACAAAATCCTCCACCTTTACCCTCTAGTTCAGAAAGTAGTTGTGACATACGTTCACCACCATCCTATCCAGTAGTCCGCGGCTTATGGATTATATCTAGTGATTCTAATTAGAAGTAGTAGAGTCCTATGTAAAAAAATCTAATTAGAAATATGAGTCAGTCGGTTTGTAAGATATATGTATAAATGTGTGTATATATAATGTGGTTTGGTATTGCAAGATGCTTTATTAAGAAGTTCTCTTTTGTATAGTTTATGGAAATCTCTCGCTAATGTATAACTTTAGAAGTGAAAATTTTCGATGAGATGATCCTTAAAGCAGAATTAATATTTATTGTTTAGGATGTTACTTGTAAAACAATTATGAAGGATCATGTGGAGGTCTACCTAGGTTTGTGATGAGTATTTTGACTAAACTTGAGCTTGGTATACTTTGGTTTGAGTTTGATTTGAATTGGATTTGAAATTTGAAGCAATTTGAGGTCTTCTCTGTTTTCTCGGTGCTACCAACCATGGTAGCCCGGTGCTACCGGGCGGGCGGTAGCACGGACCAAATGGCCGGTGTGATAGTTCCAGAGAGGAGTTTTTAGGGGATTTTACTGAGCGATAGCACTGGCCACGCAGAGCGATGTGATATTTCCAGAGAGGTGTGTTTTTGGGCATTCTGTCGGTCCGATGCTACCGCGCATGGTAGCCCGGTGCTACCGGGCTAGCGGTAGCACCGGCCCAAATGCCTAGTGTGAATATTCCAGAGAGTCCCTGTTCTGGTTTGACTGTAGGGCGGTGCTACCACCCTAGGGGCGGTAGCACCAGCCCTGATAAGCAAGAATGCATTAAAACTTGTGATTTTGATGGATTTCATCGCATTTCTTTTGGGACATTGCTATGTGATGTATTTCCTTGTCTTCGATGGTTGCAGAATGACGGTGCTAAGTCATGGTGAGGCGGAGAATGACCGGGACTAGGCGAGGAGCGTCGGAGGTCCAGATGGTGGTGGATCACCCAAAGATGATCGAAAACAGAGTCCGTGAAAGCCAAGAAGACAAGGAACGGATGATCGCGGTGTAGTTGATAGGATAGCGGGTCTAGGTAGCATGCTTTGAAAACCGTGCAAGAAAACTCGGTTTGTTGCTGGGTTTTGGGTTAGCCCTTGCATGGCTTTGTGAGTGGGTTAATCCTAGCCCTTGATGGAGTGCTGTAGGGTTTAGATGCTCATTCAAGGGTGGTAGGTGGCCCAAGAGTAGTATAAATAGAGGGGGAGGGGTAGCCTTCTCCTCTTTGAAGGTTTTTGAGGTTTTGTGCTCCTTTGAGCTTTGCCCACTTGAATGTGAGGCTTTGTAAACCTCTACTTCAGGAAATGAAAATGTTTTATCTATGTTCAATTTCCTTTACGCATTTAATTTCCGCAATTTAAATTCCGCATTTACTTTCTTGCAATTTACATTTACGCAATTTGGATTTGCCTCCTCTCCTTCTACATGATTACAACTCTTACGCCGATGATCTTGATTGTTGGATGAATCTCTTCTTAGATCATATCCCAATCATCTAGACAATCCATGCGTTTTCTTTCAAGAAATCAGATTTTGCGTTCTTGAGTGAATGATCTTGTAAATTGCATTTCTTCAAGTCTCTCCTTGTTCTTTTGCTTGCTGGGACATGTGCGAGGCTATTCATGATCATCTTGATCATCAAAACCCCACGAGCAAGTCTTGAATCAAGTTCTTTCGATTTGCTCAAAACTTTGTGCGTTCTTCTTTCCCGGGCAAAAAGGTCAAATATTGGACTTCAATCCTTGCGATTGAAGGTTTGAATAAGTTCCTGACATCCCGAGGATCTTATCTACCATGTTTCGTGAGTTTTTATCCAGCCGATCAAAAGATTCATCGAAATTTCCTTTTAGGTCGTGCTGATTTTTCAGGCTGTTCTTGAGCCCAGTGCTACCACCCCTGATGCGGTGCTACCGGGCTTCAACGGAAGAACCGGCCAGACAGCACATTTGGCTCATTTTAATCGGCTCCTTTGTACATTTCCTTCCCGGGCTTGTTTGGGTTATTTCTGGGGGAAAGTTTTTTATGTTGCAACCATTCACCCTCCTCTATTCGCCATCTCGATCCTTCAAATTCTTGTCATAATTGCAGGATGCCGGTAACACGATCTGTTATACATCTTCTGGAAAGTGAAGCCACTCCTGGAACTCAATCTCAAAGGAATGTAATTCCATCCTCGGCTCACCCAATCCATTACATCCTTCAGCAAGAGCTTCGTCATCCTGTCCTACCGATCACAATAACTCACCTCCTCCCCCTCCTCCTGAAAATCAACAAAACCTAGTTCCAGAAGAACAACTACCTGGACCCCCAACAATGGCTCAAGTACTTGCTATGATTGAGCATAATCGACAGACACACACTCTACTTCTTGAGCAGATGGTTCAAAACACCGCCAATATTGTCACAACCATTGCTAGATGTGACAATGGAAAAGATCCACATTACTCCAAGTTAAACGAGTTTCTTAAGACTTAACATCCCACCTTTTCTTCCACAACTGATCCTTTGGAAGCCGATGACTGGCTTCATTCTGTTGAAAGCAAATTGGCCATTACTCAATGCAATGACCAAGAGAAGGTACTCTATGCGTCCTACCAGCTACAAGGGGCTGGAGTAGCTTGGTGGGATAATCATCAGGCCATAGTGCCTCAAGATCAGGCTATATCTTTGGAAGTTTTTAAGGAAGCTTTTTGCAAAACCCATATTCCATCTAGCTTGATGGAGTTCAAGAAAAGGGAATTCCTTGATCTTCACCAAGGCAATATGTCGGTGGTGGAGTATCTCCATCGTTTGACCACTTGTCCAAATATGCCCCTTCTGAAATCACCACAGAAGAAAAGAAGGTTGAGCGCTTTAGGGAACATCTAAACGATGAGATTAAGTGGACCCTTGTTGCTCACGACATCCACGACTTTCAAACTCTAGTGGATAAAGCCCTTCAAGTGGAGCAAGGCACTCGAACAATTTCGGAGTCGTGTAAGTGAAAGTGGATGGCTCGAAAGAATACCAATGTTAATTCTTTAAAACCACGACCCGGGCAAGCATCCAATTTGAAATCTTCTGCTCCACCACATCAGCAGTGACGCCAAGGCCAAGCTCCTCGACCTCAAGTCCCTCTCCAACAACCACCTGTTCGCTCTTCTAATAATATTGGCAGGTGGTCTTTGGGTGCCCAGAACCCAGCAGCCAATGTGACTTGTTTCCACTGCAATGAACGCGACCATTATGCCAATAACTGCCCCAATAACAATTCAGCTCGTCCACAGTCCCACGGAGCACAGCAACAACCCCCAGGTTGCCTACAAGGATCTGGAGGACCACAACCGGTCAGGACAACCCTGAATAATGCTCAAGGACCTACTCGCGGTCGCTTACATCATGTGACTGCTGAGGAGGCAAACGAGGCGCTTGACATGGTGATAGGTACGTTGCTAGTCCACTTAGTTTGGACTTTGGTGTTATTTGATTATGGAGCTTCGCTGTGAGACCCCAGATTTACCATCCGGAATCTCCTGTGTATTTCTGTACTAGTCCCAAATCAGTTGCTAGTACACACAGTGAAGCAGTGATGATCATAACCAGAACAGACCGAAGAGAAAAAAAATAGCATAAATATAAATTACCAGCCACATGGCTATTTATTACATCTCCTGGTCACATGACCAGAGTTCTCAGCAGCGGAAACAAAAAATCAACAAGATAAAACCCAAAAGACACGACAGGCGACGACTAGGAGCACGCGCTTAGTTATCTTGGCGATAGCCCACGAACTTCTCACCATAGAACTCATTGTCTTCGACCGCATCATGGTAATTCTCTGATGATAAAATTTTGTATAGCATGTGAGTACAGACGTACTCCGCAAGTCTGGTAAAATGCATCATGAAGGGCTTTCCAAGGAAGGCTTAATAGGGTTCTTTTGCACAAAGCCAGATTTAACAAACATTATTAATAATAATTTTCACAAAGCAGTTTTAACAATTATTTGTACAATTGAAATTATTTCTAACTCTAGTGAAGGTTCCAACTACCAACACTAGTATACAAGCTCTAACCGCCCATTTTGAAAGATCTTATTAAACCATCACATAACTCCATCTGTCATGATTCAAAATAGGTTCCATCTACCTGATTGGCTCAATCCGCCAAATAAACATTCGAGAGTTCTAACCACTCCCGAATCCCAAAGCATCAGTTATTTTGAAAACCAAAACCAAGTCTACCAATATGAAAGCATTCTTCGCTTTGCCTTTGACCGTAGGCACGGCTATTCGAATAGATTTACTCTGCAGAGGTGTACAACTTTACCCACAAGACATGATCATCTCTTTAATGCCAAGCGCCACGAATACACTTCCATTGGCGTGCCGGCAGAGAGATCATGACAAAGCCTTTACAATGTATACGCCTAACCCGACCCACCCGCTGTGGTTTCACCGCTGTTAAGGTTCCATCCACCCAGTACAGAAGCCCCCTCTTGCACCGTGTGAGGAATACGACATGCCTCCATCCGGCACCCCCATTCGACCAACTGGCGAGTCTAAGTTAGGTTTCTACAAATTATTCAGCCAGGTCGTACCCATTATAGACTTGTGGTTGCACGGTAATGTTTAGAATGGACAGTCATAAGCGTCGGTCCTTAAATTGATTAGGCGGCTTTCACAAACTGTAACCAAAGCTCCATCGCACTACCGACAAACCATTCCGCCCAATCTAAACCATTTTTATTTTATTTTTATTTTACAATCACAGCAGCAATCACCTTGCTACAGTTTCGATAAAATACATTTCAACAACATTTTAGAATTTATCCCACCATAGGCATTTTGATCAATGTCAATCCTAAGCACAGTCTATCGTATGAAACAAGGTTAATCACATAATACATGATTTCATGATTAAATATTAAGGTTACAAAGGCATGGTAATCAAACAGCAAGGATGTTGTTTCGAAATGGTCATAACTAACATTATATATTTTAACATCATCAGTTTATGTAAATAGCCATGCAAGTTGCAAAATTTTTATAAAACAGTTATAAACAATGGGATCATCGTGCGTCAAGGAGACTTGCCTTCATCGACGAAGTGCGCTGTGCTGTTCCGAAGGTCTTCTCCTTCGTCGGCGATGACGACCGCTTCTTCGACTACGCGCAAAACGGTGCACGAAATGAATAAAATAAAATAAATAATAAACTAAAAATTGAAATAAAAATACTGGTAGATAGAGGATGAATTTATATGAATTTAGGAAGAAGAATGAGGTCAATTGGACTTAAGATCACAGAGATCGGATATTTTGAATTCAAAATTTGACCTTTCGCTGGTCTTAGAGAAGAAATGGTTGCCGACAGAGCTCCTTTGAGAATTTTGAAAATATGATTTTACCATATGTAAAGGGCACTCAGAGGAAGCTGCAGTAAATATTTGAGGACAAATGGAGGTTGCGAGTAGCCAGGAGAGCTCACCGAAAATTCACCGGAGTTTGGAAAGAATGGCTTGCACAGGGAGATCTGGTGGATGGATTGGAAAAATTCCAAGCTGAGAATGTGCGGAACAAGAAGGGGAACATGGGGTTCAATTTATAGGACAATCGTACTAGCGGATCGTCGGGAAACGCTCGCCGAAGTTTTTGCCGTAATAGTAACTGAGATCGCCGGAGTTAAATGAAGAAACAGTGGACTTTAATTGCGGATCGGGTCGGGAACTGTAGCGACTTGCACTGTAGCTGACGGGTGCACTGTAGCGACGGTGGGAAGCTGAAGCGAAGAGGATTGAATGAACAGTAACCGCGAAAATAAATAAATACAGAAAACACTTAATTTTCCACTTAAAATACGGATTAAATTCGAAAAAATAGCAATTAAATCATAATAAATTTGGGAATTTTTGTAGACAACCGTTTTAGAAAATAAAGCATGAATAAATATTTTTGGATAATATTATATTGTTATTTTTCTTACAGTAATTAATATAATGCAGAAAATTAAATAGGTTTGGGGAAAAATAGAAAAATAGTTCTAAAAATTCTGGGAAAAATCTCAAAAATACATTAGAATATTTGTAACCTAATAAAATTGGTTTCAGAATTTTTAGATAATTTTGGAATTGGATTTGAATTTTGGATTTCAGAATGAAATTGAATTTCCCGAGGCGAATGGAATAAATTCCATTTTTGGATGGAAAGGAATGTCAGGTTAACTAAAATTCCATAGAAAACCCAAATCCTTGAATTAATTAATTTATATTAATTTTTAACAAAAGAACCGAAAATGGGATGTTACAAACCTACCCCCTTAGAGAGAATCTCGACCACGAGATTCGGACGGAGAAAGAAAGAGATCAGGAAACTCGGCTCTAAGGTCCTCTTCTCGCTCCCAAAATGCTTCTTTCTCGGAATGGTTGCTCCACTGAACCTTGCAAAACTTGATCACTCGGCTTCTGGTTCGACTCTCAGCTTCATTTAAGATTTTGACTGGATACTCTGGATACGACAGGTCTTCTTTGAAATCCAATTTCTCCAAAGACATCTGTTCTTCTTGAATTCTGAGGCATTTCTTCAACTGAGACACGTGAAATACGTCATGCACATCAGACAACTGCGGAGGAAGTTTCAACTTATAAGCAACTTCTCCTCTTCTGGCAACCACTAGAAATGGACCGATATAGCGAGGTGCAAGCTTCCCGCTAACTCTGAAACGACGCATTCCCTTTAGGGGTAAAACTTTCAGATCCACATTATCTCCAGGTGCAAAGCTTAAATCCCGACGACGATTATCAGCATAACTTTTCTGCCTTGACTGAGCTGTTTTTAAATTCTGACGAATCACTCTCACTTGCTCTTCTGCTTCTTTCGGAATATCAGGCCCGATTACTTGTCCCCCCTCTGTCTCTTTCCAATACAACGGTGTTCGGCATTTTCTTCCGTAGAGAGCTTCGAACGGTGCCATCTTCAGACTTGACTGGTAACTGTTATTGTACGAGAATTCTGCATACGGCAAATTCTGATCCCAAGATGAACTGTATGTCAAAGCACAAGCTCTCAGCATATCATCTAGTATTTGATTTATCCTTTCCGTCTGACCATCTGCCTGAGGATGGTAAGCAGTACTGAAGTTTAGTTTTGTGCCCAGAACCTCATGCAACTTCTGCCAAAACCTCGAGGTAAACTGGGAACTTCGATCTGACACGATCTTCTTTGGCACACCATGCAAACATACAATTTTGGCCATGTATAGCTCTGCGAGTTTATCACCAGAATATGTTGTCTTCAAAGGAAAAAAGTGTGCAACCTTAGTCAATCTATCCACAATAACCCATATTGAATCATATCCGGACTTAGTTCTAGGAAGTCCGGTGATAAAATCCATTCCTATCTCTTCCCATTTCAAACAGGAACCTGCAAAGGTTGCAATAAACCGGCTGGTCTCTGATGTTCTGCTTTAACAAGCTGACAAATATCCCAACGTGCCACAAAATCAGCAACTTCTCTTTTCATATTGGTCCACCAATATTTCTCCTTCAAATCTGCGTACATCTTGGTACTTCCCGGATGAATAGAATAAACCAAATCGTGGGCCTCCTTCAAAATTACATCTTTGATCTCTTTTTGATTAGGGACTACTATTCTTTTCCCCACTGCAGAAAGATACCTTTCTCATCTTCGTAAAATTCAGGAAATTTTCCTTTCTTCATACCATCTTTTAGGTCTGTGATACCACTATCATTCTTTTGAGCCTCTCTAATCTGATCTTCCAGGGTTGAATGCACTTCGACATTGAAAACGCAACCTTCATTTACCAATTCCAAGTTGAGTCGTCTGAACTCTTCATGAAGTGCTGGCTGACTTTCCTGAACCATAACATTGTTGCAATAACTTTTCCTGCTCAAAGCATCCGCAACAACATTAGCTCTTCCGGGATGATAATGAATACCAATATCATAATCTTTAACTAATTCCAACCATCTTCTCTGCCTCAAATTGAGATCCGGCTGAGTAAAAATGTATTTCAAACTCTTATGATCCGTATAAATCTCACATCGATTCCCAATCAAATAATGCCTCCAAATTTTGAGTGCGTGCACAACTGCTGCTAACTCCAAATCATGAGTTGGGTAATTTTCTTCATGGGGTCGCAGTTGTCTTGGGGCATAAGCTATGACTTTACCTTCTTGCATCAATACACATCCGAGACCTTGCTTTGAGGCATCGCAGTAAACTTCAAAATCCTTATGAATATCCGCGAAAAAAATCGGTGCTGAAGTTAACCTCTTCTTCAATTCCTGAAAACTTTGTTCACAAGATTTAGTCCATTCAAACTTCTTCTCCTTCTTCGAAAGTTGAGTGAGAGGTCTCGCTATCTTGGAAAAACCTTCAATAAAACGCCGATAATAGCCTGCTAATCCAAGAAAACTTCTAATATCCGGAACTGACTTGCGTTGCTTCCAATCCAAAACATCCTTCACCTTCACAGGGTCTACTGCTACTCCTCCAACTAAAATGATATGACCCAAGAAAGCAACTTCCTTCAACCAAAAATCACATTTACTGAACTTAGCATAAAGCTGATGCTCTCTGAGCTTTTCCAAAATTATCCTCAAATGATCCTCATGATCTTTCTCATTCTTGGAATAGATAAGAATGTCATCAATAAAAACGACAACAAACTTATCCAAAAACTCCATAAACACCTTATTCATCAAATTCATGAAATATGACGGTGCATTTGTTAATCCAAAGGACATCACTGTAAACTCGTACAATCCATAACGGGTAGTAAAGGCTGTCTTCGAAATATCTTCTTTTCTTATCTTGCGCTGATGATATCCCGATCTTAAGTCTATTTTTGAGAAAACATGAGCTCCTTTCAACTGATCAAATAGATCATCTATCCTTGGCAAAGGATACTTATTCTTTTTGTGACCTCGATCGGTGATCGTATTCTATGCACATTCTCGATCGCCATCCTTCTTCTTAACGAAGATTACCGATGAACCCCAAGGTGATGAACTTGGTCTTATAAATCCTTTCTCCCGCAGTTCTTCAACTGCTTTTCTTCATCTCTCGCTAATTCATTAGTAGGTAACCGATAAGGCCTCTTCGAGATAGGAGATGTACCTGTACAAGCTCAATCATAAACTCAATATCACGGTGCGTGGCATACTGTGCAAATCTTCCGGGAATACATCCGGTATTCATTCACTATGGGCACATTTTCCAAAGATGTACCTTTTAGTCGGTTCGGTACTACCCCTTAGAGAAGAGGTTAGACAGAACTCCACTCAATTCCCTCAGGGCTAGTAAGGGAGATAGCTCTACTAGCACAATCTATCCGACCCTTGTACTTGGTTAACCATCCATTCCAAGGATTACTTCTATACCCTTAGTATCCAATAATATTAAGTTCGCTAGAACTTTGCCCTTTATAATTATATCTATTTTTGGACAAATAGTAGTTGTTCTTAGTTCTTTACTGTGGATTGAACTAGTAGGGGATTTCTAAGTCGAATCAGATCCCATCCATGCTTTCTAACCAAATACTGATATGAATGAATGCGAAGCACCGGAATCAAACAATCAAGCAGAACCCGAATTGACGAAGAACTTACCATACACCACATCAAAGCGCCCCGAACTTCTTCAAGAAGGACGTGATTAACACGTCCTCTTCCGATGGTGCGAGAAGTACGCGGAGTCTGCGGCGTTCCTCTTCCCAGAGCTCGTGCTGGGGCGCGAGCTGGAGTAGATCCCAGGTTGAACCGAACTGGGGTCACAACCTGACGCTTCTGGGGACAGTTACTAGCGTAATGTCCCATCTCCCTGCAGTTAAAGCATTGGACTCCTGCAGTTGCTGCGTTGCTCTTCTGAACTTGATTTCCTGTATTGTCAGCAGGGGCTTGAGTGAACTGACGAGGAGTGGACATTGGGGTCCTGGAAGTATTGGTGGCTACTGGCCTGCTGGACTGAGGCTGGAAGAAACGGGGTTTGGAGCTACTGGCACCACGCTGCGTTTGAAACATCAACTTCCTCTTTCTTGATTCAAACAGCTGACGCTGAGCATCCTCTTGGATCAAAGCCTTGTTCACCATGTACTGGAATGAAGGAAAGTCATTTGATACCAGCTGTACTTTGATATTGGGGTCAAGACCCTCCATGAAGCGCCAAATCTTAGCCTCATCCGAGGCAACATCTTCGTAGCATAACGAAAGTCGGGTGAACCGATTCGATATATTCGAGACCGAAGGTTTCCTTGTTGCACCAGTGAAACTCACGCTTGTTCATTTCCATAATCCCTTGGGAATATGGGTAGCCAAAAGCTTCCACAAATTCATTCCAAGTGATGCTCGGGCTTCCTCGTAAGGCGAGGTAATTTTCCCACCAACTTGCAGCGGTTCCTTTCAACTGATGAGATGCATATAAGACACTCTCAAATTCATCACATTGGGCTAAGTAAAGCTTCTTTTCTACATCTTTTAACCAATCGTCAGCCTCCAAAGGGTCCACTGATCTTGCGAAAGTTGGGGGTCTGGTCCTCATGAATTCCCCGAACTTAGACTGGGGTGGCTGAGCTGTGGCCTGAGCTGGGACTGCTTGAGGTGGATTTAGCTCACAAGAGATGTGAACATAGGCATCATCATGCGCCCGGATGAGCAAACCCATGTGCACAATCGTCGGGTCAGTCTCCAACTCCAAGCTCTGGAACCGGCTGTGACTCCTCCCAACCTGGTGTTGGGGAAAGAGTCGGAACAGAGTGTCGTCCAGCTGAACACGATAAATCTCACCCAAGTGGATGAGAGCCTCTCTAGCAGCACCGTGAAGCGCTTCTCCAAGCATCAGTCGTTCCGAGGTGAAGTAGTGAGGACGATCCTCTGCCTGTCGTCGACTCCTGGCGTAGACAAGCAACCTGACTTTCCATGAATTATAACCAAGGCTGGGTACAGAAGTGCAACGATACTCCGGACGATGAGGAAATCCCAACTCCTGAAGCATCAAAGATAACTCCTCACAGAATCCTCCGGCTGATGCGGCAAAGGTGGTGTAAACTGACATCTACAAATTTTGAAACGGGACAAGGTCAGCAAACAAATTCAAATGAAGGATGAGGTAAAGACCAGACGCTATGACAGAAAAGGTAGAAGCAAAGGAACTTAGAAAAAAAATTTTATAAGTATATTTTTATAAAAATATTAATCCTTAAGGCTTTTCCATTCTAACTAAATTGCGTCCTACAGTCGTCCAGGCTCTGATACCACCTCTGTGAGACCCTAGATTTACCATCCGAAATCTCCTATGTATTTCTGTACTAGTCCCAGATCAGTTGCTAGTACACATAGTGAAGCAGTGATGATCATAACCAGAACAGAACGAAGAGAAAAAAAATAGCATAAATATAAATTACCAGCCACATGGCTATTTATTACATCTCCTGGTCACATGACCAGAGTTCTCAACAGCAGAACCAAAAAACCAACAAGATAAAACCCAAAAGACACCACAGGCGATGACCAGGAGCGCGCGCTTAGTTATCTTGGTGATCGTCCACGAACTTCTCACCATAGAACTCATTGTCTTCGACCGCATCTTGCTAATTCTCTGATGACAAAATTTTGTATAGCATATGAGTACAAATGTACTCCGCAAGTTTGGGAAAATGCATCATGAAGGGCTTTCCAAGGAAGGCTTAATAGGGTTCTTTTGCACAAAGCCAGATTTAACAAACATTATTAATAATAATTTTCACAAAGCAGTTTTCACAATTATTTGTACAATTGAAATTATTTCTAACTCTATTGAAGGTTCCAACTACCAACACTAGTATACAGGCTCTAACCGCCCATTTTGAAAGATCTTATTAAACCACACATGACTCCATCTATCATGATTCAAAACAGGTTCCATCTAGCTGATTGGCTCAATCCGCCAAATAAACATTCGAGAGTTCTAACCACTCCCGAATCCCAAAGCATCAGTTATTTTGAAAACCAAAACCAAGTTTACTAGTATGAAAGCATTCTTTGCTTTGCCTTTGACCGTAGGCACGGCTATTCGAATAGATTTACTCTGCAGAGGTGTACAGCTTTACCCACAAGACATGATCATCTCTTTAATGCCAAGCGCTACGAACACACTTCCATTGGTGTGCCGGCAGAGAGATCATGACAAGGCTTTTACAATGTATACGCCTAACCCGACCCACCCGCTGAGGTTTCATCGCTGTTAGGGTTCCATCCACCCGATCTGAAGCCCCTCTTGCGCTGTGAGAAATACGACTTGCCTCCATCCGCACCCACATTCCACCAACTGGCGAGTCTAAGTTAGGTTTCTACAAATTATTCAGTCAGGTCGTACCCATTATAGACTTGTGGTTGCACGGTAATGCTTATAATGGACAGTCATAAGCGTCGGTCATTAAATTGATTAGGGCGGCTTTCACAAACCAAAACCAGTGCTCCATCCGCACCTGCCCGACAAACCATTCCGCCCCAATCTAAACTATTTTATATTTTATTTTTATTTTACAATCATAGCTGCAATCACCTTGCTACAGTTTCGATAAAATACATTTCAACAACATTTTAGAATTTATCCCACTATAGGCATTTTGATCAATGTCAATCCTAAGCACGATCTTTAAATTTAAACAAGGTTAATCACATAATACATGATTTCATAATTAAATCATAAGGTTACAAAGGCATGGTAATCAAACAGCAAGGATGTTATTTCGAAATAGTCATAACTAACATTCTATATTTTAACATCATCGGTTTATGTAAATAGCCATGCAAGTTGCAAACTTTTTATAAAACAGTTATAAACAATGGGATCAACGTGCGTCAAGGAGAGTTGCCTTTGTCGACGAAGTGCGCTGTTCTGTTCTGAAGGTCTTCTCCTTCATCGGCAACGACGAACGCTTCTTCGACTACGCGCAAAACGGTGCACGAAATGAATAAAATAAAATAAATAAAAACTAAAAATTATAATAAAAATACTGGCAGATAGAGGATTAATTTAGATGAATTTAGGAAGAAGAATGAGCTCAGTTGGACTTAAGATGACAGGGATCGGATATTTTGAATTCAAAATTTGACCTTTCACCGGGGTTATAGAAGAAATGGTTGCCGACAGAGGTCCTGTGAGAATTTTGAAAATCTGATTTTACCATATGTAAAGGGCACTCAGAGGAAGCTCCAGTAAAATTTGAGGACAAATGGAGGTTGGGAGCAGCCGGGAGAGCTCACCGAAAGTTCGCCGGAGTTCGGAAAGAATGGCTTGCACAGCGAGATCTGGTGGATGGATTGGAACAAATCTAAGCTGAGGATGTGCGGAACGAGAATGGGAACATGGGGCACAATTTATAGGACAATCGTACTAGTGGATCGTCGGGAAACACTCGCCGAAGTTTTCGCCATAATAGTAACTAAGATCGCCGGAGTTAAATGAAGAAACAGTGGACTTTAAATGCGGATCGGGTCAGGAACTGTAGCGACGTTGCACTGTTGCTGACGGGTGTACTATAGCAACGGGCGGGAAGTTGAAGCAAAGCGGATTGAATGAACAGTAACCGCGAAAATAAATAAATACAGAAACACTTAATTTTCCACCGAAAATTCGGATTAAATTCGGAAAAATAGCAATTAAATCATAATAAATTTGGGAATTTTTGTAGACAACCGTTTTAGAAAATGAAGCACGAATAAATATTTTTGGATAATATTATATTGTTATTTTTCTTACATTAATTAATATATTGCTGAAAATTAAATAGGTTTGGGAAAAAATAGAAAAGTAGTTCTAAAAATTCTTGGAAAATCTCAAAAATACTTTAGAATATTTGTAACCTAATAAAATTGGTTTCAGAATTTTTAGAGAATTTTGGAATTGGATTTGAATTTTGGATTTCAGGATGAAATGTAATTTCCGGACGCGAATGGAATAAATTCCATTTTTGGATGGAAAGGACCGAAAATGGGATGTTACATTCGCATTCTTTCATTTCCATGAAATTTGTTGATCAAACTAAAATCCCTGCTGATCTTTTACCCTTTGACATGATAATCTCTTCTCCTGGAGCCAAAATTAAAACTACCATTCTCTGTCCTAGAGTCAGCATTGAAAAAAGTGAAGTATTATTTTATGCTGATCTCATTATTATTGAAATTCAAGGCTTAGATATAATTCTCATTATAGATTGGTTGTCCAAACATAAAGGTTGTATAGATTGTGCTAACCGATCCATATCCTTGTTAAGCCTAGTAGGAATCATGGTAGAATTATCGTCTAGTCAAGATAATTCACCTCATCAATCATTCCTTTGTTCTACCTCATTAAATTAGTGTCCTCAAGTACGTGTAGTTCGTGAATACCCCGATGTTTTTCCAAATGAACTACCAGGGTTACCACCAGATCGAGGCATGGAGTTCGTTATCGATGTTGTTCCTGGAACAGCTCCAATTTCTAAACGACCATATCGAATGCCCCCAAATGAATTGGTCGAACTCAAGAAACAACTTAAAGAGTAATTGAATAAAGGATTTATTCGACCCAGTTCATCTCCTTGGGGAAGTCCTGTTCTGTTTGTCAGCAAAAAGGATGGTAGCATACACATGTGCGTAGATTATTGTGCCTTAAATGATGTAACCATAAAAAATAAATATCCTCTCCCGAGCATTGATGATCTATTTGATCAATTGAGTGGTGCTCGAGTCTTTTCGAAGATTGATTTAAGACACGGGTATTACCAATTAAAGATCAAACCCAGTGACATTCCAAACACTGCATTCACTACACGATACGATTTTTATGAGTACGTTGTGATGTCCTTCGGACTAACCAATGCTCCCGCAAACTTTATGTGCCTTATGAATAAGGTCTTTATGGAGTATTTGGACAAGGTCATCGTGGTATTTATCGATGATATTCTCATTTCTTCTAAATCTGAAGAAGAACATGCCCAGCATTTGAACATGATCCTTGAAAAACTTCGAGTCAATATACTCTATGCCAAATTTGAAAAATGTGATTTCTGCCTGAAGGAAATTGCATTCCTTGACATAATCTCTCGGAAGGAGGAATTTCTGTTGACCCTAGTAAAATTCAAGCTGTTCAGGCCTGGGAATGACCCAAATCTGTTCCTCAAATTCAAAGTTTTCTCGGGTTAGCGGGATATTATCGCTGCTTTATTGAAAACTTCTCCAAAATTGCTAGACCATTGACGCAGCTATTAAAGAAAGAAAAAAAGTTTGAATGGACACCGGAATGTGAAACAAGTTTTTCAGGAATTAAAGAAAAGGCTAACCACAACACCTGTACTTGTGTTACCTGATGTCCATAAGAGTTTTGATGTCTTCCATGATGCATCACGACACGGTCTTGGATGGTGTTGATGCAAGAATCCAGAGTTGTAGCTTATGATTCTCGGCAGCTCCGCTCCCATGAGCAGAATTATCCTACCCATGATCTAGAACTAGTAGCTATAGTTCATGCTCTCAAAACTTGATATCATTATCTTATTGGTAATCGATGCAATATCTACACAGATCGTAAGAGCTTAAAATATTTCTTCACATAACCAGATCTGAATCTTAGACCAAGAAAATGGTTGGAACTAATCAAAGACTATGACCTTAGCATTAATTACCACCCCAGTAAAGCTAATGTCGTAGCCGACGCTCTTAGTCGAAAACTCCATTCCATCTCCATTTTGGCTTACACTGATCAATCTGAGTTACAAACTGAATTCCAAAAGCTTAATTTGGGAATTGTTGAAAAAGAATTTCTGGCCGCACTAGAAGTGTAACCAACCTTAAAATCCCAAATTAAAGCTGCCCAACTCATCGATGAAGCCATCATAAATATCCAAAAAGAATTAAAGCAAGGTATTGAATCTAAATTTATGGAAGGCTCTAATGAAGTGCTCATGCATAAGAAGCAAATCTATGTTCCTAATGATTTTGAGCTCAAAAACTTGATCTTAAAAGAAGCTCATGAATCACCTCTATCAATCCATCCCGGGAGTACAAAAATGTACCAAGATCTTCGACAGGAATATTAGTGGCCCAACATGAAAAAGGATATGATCGCTTATGTTGCAATTTGCGACGTATGCCAGCGAGTCAAAGCCGAGCATCAACGCCCTGCTGGACTTCTCCAGCCCTTGCAAATCCCTGAATGGAAGTGGGATGACATAAGTATGGATTCATAACCGGCCTACCTAAGACCAAAAAAGGAAATGATTCCATATGGGTTCTCATTGATCGGTTGACTAAAGTAGCTCACTTTATATCGACCAAAACCACTCATCCAGGAGATAAGCTTGTCAAGCTATACTTAAAGAATATTGTTTGTTTGCATGGTGTTCCAAAGACCATTGTCTCTTATCGAGGTTCCCAGTTTACATCTCATTTCTACAAAAGTTTGCATGGTCTTCTGGGGACTAAGCTAAAATTCAGCACAGTTTACCATCCTCAGACCGAGGATCAAACAGAAAGACAAATCAAATCTTGGAAGATATGTTGAGAGCTTGTGTACTATCTTATAGCACTAATTGGGAAAAGAGTTTAGCATTCGCTGAATTCTCATATAATAACAGTTTCCAAGCCAGTCTCCAAATGTAGCCTTTTGAGGCACTTTATGGGAAAAAAATGCAGAACACCTCTCTTTTGGTCGGAAACAGGTGAAAGAAAATTCTATGAACCAAATCTCATTCAAGAATCCCAAGAACAAGTAGATATGATCAGAAGTCGATTGAAGGAAGCCCAATCTTGCCAAAAAGTTACACTGACAATCGTCGACGTAACCTTAGTTTTGAAGTAGGAGATCATGTTTATTTAAAGGTCTCACCACTACGCGGAATTTGTCGCTTTCACGTCCGTGGAAAGCTATCTCCTCGATACATTGGACCGTATCAAATACTTGAGAAAATGGGTGAGATGACATATAAGCTGGAACTACCACCTCAATTATCTGAAGTTCACAATGTCTTTCATGTGTCCCAGCTCAAAAGTGTCTTCGTGTTCCTACTGAATCACAAATCTAGAAAACATCGATCTTCAACCTGATCTATCCTATCGAGAACATCCAATCCGTATTCTTGAAGAGGCAGAACGCCACACAAGGAATAAATCCCACAAGATGCTGAAGGTCCAATGGAGCAACCATAATGAAGACAAAGCTACCTGGAAATGTGAAGATCTTCTACAAAAAGAATTCCCCGATTTCTTTTAGCCCTCGCCAAATCTCGAGGACGAGATTTCTGTAAGGGGGTAGGTTTGTAACATCCCAAAAATTTAATAACAATAAGAAAATTTATAAGATATTTGAACAAGTGTTAATTTTCATTTCCTTGGTTTTTCTGTATTTTCTCAAGACTTTCTTGACTTTCTTTGATTATTGCTTCAGAGGGAAATCCCTTTTGTTCATCATATAAACTTTGGATAAGTGATAAGAAAAGATTTGTAAAACAAAAAAAAATTCCTTTAAAATTTGTGGAGCTATCCAGAACCCTAAAATATAATTTAAAAGTCAAATCAATGTGTTTAAAGATGAAATGAAAGGCAAATTAATGCATGTTGACTACAAATAGTAAATATGTCAGAAATTTATAAAAAGAATCTTTCAGAAATTTGATGTGAAATTTGTATATTATCTTCATTCTATATCAGGCCATCAACAGTAAAAATATCAGGATATAAAAATTATCTTTTGTAATTATGAAAATTAAAAAATAGAAAATCTAAAAATATGAAATTACAAATGTCAGAATTTTAATAAATAAAATAGAAATAATCTGAAGTTAGAAATTTTACAGAAGACCAATATGGCCATAAGGAATCTTTCAAAAAAGTTTCAAAAATTGTTAATAAAATATAAAGACATAAATAAATTACAATCAAAAAGCAAAAAATTGAGCACACTATACTGTCAGAATTTTCATAAATTCTATAGACATCAAATCAGTCTAAAAATTTAACAGTGTCATATAACTTATCTCAAGTACACACATTAAAATTTCCATTAATTTACAGACAAGATAGCTAACAGATTCATCGAACTTGATTCAACTTAGCCGCTAAAAAATCTTGAGTTCTCCTCTTTCGTAGCGTTGTGGGCCCGTCCATTGCGCGACCCCACCTATCAGCCCCGGTCGCTGTCTTCTTCCTCCTCTCTCAGCTGGAGCTCTCGAGCGAAAGATCGCCGGTTGTAGCATCACCACCACTGCAACTGCACGTCGCCCGAGATAACTAACTCATCATTAGCCTGCCACGCATCGTCCTTGCCCGAATTTCCGGCGAATTGCCCATGTCATCTCCTGTTCTACCACTGCAATTCATCCGACGAGTTCACACCAGATGTTGAGCTTCTCTACAGCGAATTCCTTGGCTATAAAAGCCAGTCTGTGTTCTCAGAATGGTGCTCGACATTTTCCCTCTCCTCTCGTCCACTCTCATGCACCGAGCACCGCCAATTTCATTGATTCCTCTCAGAGACCGAAGAACCCTAGAATCGCGATCGATCTGGATTTGAGGCGGTACCTTCACTTGTTCTCAAATTCCTTTGCACATTAGCATCTGAGACTCACCTAGATCAAAATCCCTTTGTCGTTTCCAGGAATCATCGACCCGATCCTCAACACCGTTGTACCCTCTTTTTCCTCAGAACCGGCGATCGGTGATAGACCGAACTAGCTAATCTCTGTAGCTAGCGTCAGGTAAAATGGAATGCCCGAGTCCTGTAGAAGCTTCCTGCCGCCGGCACGGCACGCCGCTTCTTCCGCCGCCGCATAGTTACAGTGGCGAGGTGGTTCCACTGGTCACCCGCAGGAATGGGTTCCAACATCAGGTGCGCAAGGATGCCCTGGTGCTAGCCGTGCCTTCGGCCGGACCGGAAAGCCACCGGATCCTCGTCGGTGATGAGCCCTAGTCGCGCTCTGTTTCTGTGTCTCTGACAGGTGGACCCAAGCTATCAATGATTAGGTCGGGTTTGAACGGGAAAGATCTGGTGCGCACTCAGCGAAAGACGCTTTCAATACGCTGAAAACGTATTTTGCTATATCTTTTAATTTCTAAAACTAAATCGCTTCAAATGGCTATAACTTCTAAAGTATAAATCAAAATAATATGAAACCAATTTGTAAATTCATCTAAAATCAAGTACTCTCAGAATATGTGAAATTGTTTTGAAAATATTCTTTGGAAAAATTTGAAATTCAAATTTGTAGAAAAGGCATCAAAATAGGCTATATGTAGAAATTTTGCAGATGAACTTAGATTTTGGTAGAACCAATTTTGTTATGACCCTTGTTCTGCCAGAAAGGTAAGTATGTAAAAATATTTGAGAATATAATTTGTTTTAGGTCCTTTCTTTTAAAGTCTAACATCATTAGACTGAATATTCAATAAGGAATAACTAATACAAAAGAATTTCAGAAAGTTATTAAAACTTATTTCTTTACAGCATGATGGTAGTAGGTCTTGAGCATGTAGAAATAATTAGAAAGTAATAACTTGAATATGTTTCATGCATATAAGCCATAATTCTAGTGCAAAGATCATATGTATGTGTACTTGTTCATATAGGGAAGTGCATACATCTAATACAAGTTTGTAAGGGCTTATTTGATAAATCAAAATGTTAAGTATTCATGATGGTTTTGTCATAAGTAGCGTGCTAATAAATGTAATTCTAAAATCTATAAATATATTGCTTTCCATCTTAATCCTATTAACGACATAATGCATTATGCTATCCCTTTGAAACAAATCCTTCTACTCTAAAGAATTTTAGCATCTAGAATTTGATAAAGGAAAACAAATGTTTCTTAAAAGAGCAAGACACACTTGATACCATTTAGTCCAAAAGTAATAGTGGTAAACGCGAATAAAAGGACAATATAAACACATAAACAGGAATCATAATCTTACTAATGAACACACATGTTTCTATAAGCAAGATTTTATTTGGATTTTCTATCTGTCTTCTTTTTGCCCTTATTTTGGTTTGATGTTTATTGTATGTTGTTCATGTTGATCGACGAGTGCACGCTGACGAGCCTGACTTTGTAGACAACGACCTCGCAGACGATCCAAACTTTGTACCAGAAGATGACTAGCAAGGCAAGCACCCCCTTGATCATGTTGTTCCTATTATTTCAAATAATTACTTTTCAATGCTTTGCAAAACTAATATGCATGAGTGTACTTCAGAGAAAAATGCTATAATGGGACATTGTTAGATATACCTGCTAATTTATGGAATTTCCTTGATAAGTATGGACATCTGAACCTTGATAACTATATAAAAGGGGTAGACAATACATAATGTCAACTTGGGTATATACGAGTAATAATCATGCTTAGCAATGCTTATTTAGCAACAAACTAGATGGTCAAATCAAAACTACTCCTTGGGAATTTTGGATATGACATGATGTCGGTTGTTGGTATTTTGACTAGAAATCCCAAAATAAAACTATAGTTTAGATACGAATAATTATTGGCAATAGCTTGTTGTGCAAGGGTTGGACTTATACGTAGTGTAGGGAGAAGTATTGCCCGTGTCGCATTAAGGAACGAGCTTTGGGTTGTTTTCAAGCCAAGATAATCGAACAACAACAAGTGCTGGTATGGGACAGCCTTAATCTATTAAGTTATTTAGATCTTGCTTTGCACATTGGTAGGCGGGAGATAGTATGAGCACTCCTTTCTAGGTTTGCTTGTGAGGGGCTTTCACACCGAGGTGTGGGTAAATGCATTTCGGTACACCGGTGTACACCGTGTTATGGAAAGAAATCATTTCTTATAGAGATGGACTGCCAATATTATTGATGTATGTACAAAGATGGACTGTCATGCTTTACTTATTTATGTCTCTTCTTCCATAACAAGGGCTTCATGTCACCGGGCTGGTGCAAAGTTAGGTCTAGATAATGTAACGATTATGTTATGATCTCTTTGCCGACACACAAAAGGAAGTGTGTCAACTGGCCTAGCTAAAGAGGTTGATCATTTCTTGTGAGTAAAGCTGTACACCTCTACAGAGTGTAAATCTAATTAATTAGCTGCGCCTTCGATCAAAGGCACTAGGTAACGTCATGACATGGTTAGAGTTTTAATACATTCAAAATGACTTGGTGGGAAAATGGTGTCTTGAAATGTACTTTATGTCAGGGGATGACATGAAAATGGATTGAACAAGTCGGGTAGACTGTGTTATATTTAATATTTTGTCAATAATTTATTATTACATTGGTTGCTCTTTTTGTAATTTCAATTTGTGTATGGATGTGATTTCAATTTGTAATTTGTGCGTGCTAGCCATTGATCGTGGGAGTAATACAATATGCACAGGGAAACCATTATTGGTATTTATTATCAAAAATGGGGGCTTGACAACAAATGAACTTCTATTCATGCTATGCACCCTGCTACTTTTATGAAGGAAAATGATAGCTTAGATATGTCCAAGTTCATTTTAATTCATTTTGATTAGCTTGTTAAAATTTGAAAATTAAAGCTTTAAATGAAAACTTGATGAAACATGTTGCTTTTACTTGCTATGTTTCCTCTCTAGGTACATATGCCATTATTTGTGAAATTTTGGATTTCTACTAGAGTTCCTATAGCAACTTGGTTGAAGCTAGGTAGATCCATACTCGAGTCATCACATGCTCATAAATCTATGTGCTAATATGAAAACAAAAATTTACTCTTTTTGTGCAAACTGATCTCAACAACTTACCTTCACAAGACTGCCTTCCATTGCACTTAGGATGAACTTGGAATGTATTGGGCATGTCCAAGACCATCCTCTAAAGAGCTCTTTTTGAGATGGTCGACTATGGCTTGAGTCAATCTCACTTAAAAATGCAAATATAAAAAAAATAATAAGTGGGTAAAGAATGCAAATAATGTTACACATTTGCACCCACTGTGTTATTTGAAGTCTTAAAGCAAAAAATTGCATTAAATATAATTGAGCCCGAAGGACCATGTATGCACTTCTAGCTTTCCCAAAGTGTTGAGTTGGTTGAACTCTAGATTTTCCATTTGATCCATTGTATGGCTGTGCTTCTAGTTTAGAAACTATGCTTAGTGTTGCACTTGTTGAATCATGCAAAAATAACAGTCTTACTTGTACTTGCTAGCAAAATTGACAGTTGTACTTGGTCATGTCTTTGTTAAGCATAATCTGAACTTGAGTAGCTTGGTGTCATACTTTGCTCATATGGTCACTTGGATAATCTTCAAAGCTCTTTTAGGATGCATTTCATGTATACATGTGTAAAAGGGGAGAATTTACCATCTTAATGCCTATATTGCCAAAAGGGGGAGAAATTGTAGAAAAGGCATCATTTTAAAAAAAAATATGTGACTCCATTCTTGTCCCTTATGATCTTTGTAAAGTCTTACTAATTTTTAGGATCATAAGTATATTTAAGCTTTTCTTGGAGTTTTTAGAGCTTTTATGCAAAACTTGTTCTTTCTATTGGCTTGCTCTAAAATCCTCCTTGCCAACTTAGCCATGATCTTATTTTCTTTTTCTCTGTATCAAGTTTGGCTTTGCATTCAAATTGCTTTCTTCCTTCATCAATCTCAAATTTATGCATTTTGTATAGTTTGTCAATATACTCATTAAGGGGGAGATTGAAAGACCATGTGGAGGTCTACCCATATTTTGTGATGAGTATTTGACTAAATTTGAGCTTGGTATGCTCTGGTTTGAGTTTGATTTGAATTGGATTTTCAAATTGAAGCAATTTGAATTATGTTTGTCACGAGCGGCTCTACTGGCCTCGATTATTGCCCTGCAGACTTGTGGTCGAATGATTCGAGTAGATTGGTAGTAGCTAAGTATCGAGTAGAAATATTGCTGGGTCGAGCACTTTGTAGTCAGCTCAACTCGAGTCCTTAGTTTAACCAATTGTTACTTAATATTGTTTTATCGACTTGGTGCCGTGATCGATCGAGTTGGACATAAGGTCGATAGACTTGGTATCGAGTTGAGATCGATAGACTTGGTATCGAGTTTGACATGTGGTCGATCACACAATGCGGTCGAAACGGTGGTCGAATTTCTACTCGAGCAAGGATCCGACTCGATGTTGGTAACTCGATGAAGTCGATATTGATGAGGACATAACTACTATGGATACAATCACACTAGGTTGGACCAACTCCAACACATCATCTATGGGCCATGAAGAGAGAGAGATCAAATCCATAATGTTCTGGAATCCAATTCGGCCTCCAGATACTAGTTTTGAAGTAAAACGAGCATACCTGTTGCCTACGATGTCCGATTGGAAAGTTCTTGTACTTGATTAAAAGCTTACTCTGAGATCTTTCCAAAGGATTTGACCCCACCTAAAAATTCCTCGAACCAAGTATTTTAGAGCGTTTTGTTAGGTTTTGATCCATTGGAGTCCTTATTTTAGTTGCTGATCGTTTTTCCTTCGCGTAGCTTTTATTTCAATATGTCTAGTCCATTGTTTTGTTCATACCTTTCTCATACGAGCTCGAATTCTAGTGTTCTTGCCCTTCCTTGAAACTATGGAACGATCTCCACAAAAACCTAGTTGGGCACAGACTCTAATTCTGTACCCAATTTAGCCAAATCTGGACGTCAAAATTGTTGAAGCAAGTTGTACTTCCAATCCAGATTGGTTCAGTATTTTGATCATAATTCTCACATCCGAACTCCGATTGAGAAGTTTTTATACTTCCTGAATCTTTGAAGAGTCCTCTACAAAAACGTTTTTGGGTGTCCTTTGTGATTCGGACTCCTTCAAACCGAATTTGATTCGGATTCGAATTTGGTCAGATCGGCAGAATTTATGTCAAATCTGTGCACCTCGGTGTTTTGGCTATAACTTCTATATAGGAGCTCCAAATTGTGTGTTCTTATGCTTGTTTTAAAGCATAGAAAATTGCCTTCAATTGCTTACATTGTGAGCAAACTAGATTTGGTCTTTTTCATATCTTAATTGTAGCGACAATTTTGCTGCACTGTTCTGGCCGAATTTGGGTTTCTTGCTTCTATTTGTGTTCTAGCTTGTTCCTTTGAGTTGGTTGAGTCCAGTAGCATCCACAATCTATAAAAGCCAAAAACATCAATACACATACCTTTGGGAACCAATTCATCATTTGGGAATACTTTGATCCTAATTGAGACTTAGCTATTTGATATTGCTTAGGGCTGCTGTACTTAATTTATTGCATAATCTTGAATTATCATATCATACTATCTTGTGACATCATGTTAGGGATTCCAAAAACTTTGTTCATATTAGTGTTGGCCGAAAGTCTCCAAAAGAAAGAAAAGAGAAAGAAAGAGCCAAAAGGCCAAAAAAAAGAAAAAAAACAAAATAGTGGCCTCCAGCACTACATTGAACAAAACCCTAATTTGTGTTCATTATTTTCAGATTATGCAATTGTATTAATTAGTGAGCAATCTTGTACCCTTTTACCTTTTCTGAAGCAATTAGCTAGCGTCTCTCTATGAATTATACAACATGAGCTTTGGTTCTGAAATTATTCTTATTTAGCTCATTCCATTAGTTGCATTAAGTTCCATCATCTTAGCGTGTGAGTTGTCTTGAATTTTCACCTATATCTTTGAGATCGGCAACTAGGGCTTGTGAATTCTAGTTTGGATTATTACTTATCATTACAATAACTAGAATTATGAGATTGCATAGGAAGTAAATATTACTTGTCCAAGCTCCATCTTATACTAGCCAAATAGGTATCGTTCTCCTTGCAATCGCTTTGCCAAGTTTGAGTGTGTTTATCACGAACCAGCCGCCGGTCACCACCTGTTCGCATGGTAAGAACATGTAAGCACTTGGTAAAAGCTTGAGAGTGAGAGACTTTGAATCACCAGATCCTAGTACTTGATAGGAACAAATACTTGTGATTTGTTTCTTGTCTTCACTAACAATGGTAGGTTCTCAACATCGTAGTGCTTGGGCCAACAACATCCTAGGAGAAGAGGTAGTTCACCCTCTGAGATACGAAGAATGTACAAGCACAGCTTCACCACCATGGGTAGTACGATGACATAGCACACGTACCAAAAGTAAGTTCACCGTACCCATTTCTAGTGGTAAATATGATCCTAAAGGTTATCTTACATGGGAATTAGCTGTAGAACAATCATTTGATAAATATGAAATTCCTGAGCATGATAAGATTAGGGTTGTTACTAGTGGATTTACTAATTTTGCTACTATTTGGTGGAATGATTATATGCGTAAAAATCAGGACATCCCTAGCACATGGATTAAATTGAAGAAAATTATAAGAGCTAGATTTGTTCCTTCATATGTTGCTCGCCAATTACAGAATGAATTGCAAGGTCTAAAACAAGGTAGTAAAACTGTGGATGAGTACTACCAAGAATTTCAGCGTAGATCTTTGTGTTGTAGGTTAGAAGAGACTGAAAATACTAGGATGAACAGCTTTTATTGTGGACTAGATTTTGATATTCAGATCATGATATTTTGTAAAGAATTCAATTCTATGTCATGCTTGCTTAATCTTTCACGTAAAGTTGAAATAAAAATACAGAGAAGACAATCAACCACAGTTTAAGTTCTTACAAAGTTAAATGCTAATCCTATTGCATGCACTGCACAAAACCATAATGACCACAAATACCCCGAGTATGCGAACGAAATAACAAAAAATTCGAGTGAAGTAGAGGGTAGCACATGTGAGGATGATTGTACTAATGTAATCCATTCTACTTCTGTTATTTTTGTTGTTGATGTTCATGTGATAAGCAGGTTACTTCTTCTGAGGAGGATGCTAATGACCATGGTACAGATCTGATTTTACAGCAAGAAAGGGAGCAAATTTGTGAGTATATTCCTGCTTTACTAAATTCTAGTGAGTTACCACCTTGTGCCACAATTGTAGAACCATGTGATGAATTGCATATTTATAATTTTGATCATGTGTTGCCGATGACGCATAAGGAAGTAATAGCTAGAATATCCCCTACTATTGTTTTGTGCTATATCATGTTGAATGAGCCTATTAGCTTGATTTGTGCTAGGGATAAGATTTCTGAAATTTCATCTCTGAAGTCTTTATCTAGCACCTATGCCTGGTGTTTTAAATTCAATTTATTTGGGGATTATGGCATAGATGGCAAGTTTCTTGTTTACAGAATATGCATAACTTGTGATGAACTTGATGAATTAAAGCTTGCTATTTTGGGCAAAATCAGGGTCTGCATAGCTTGAAATTTCAGAACTAACCCCTAGCTCTAGATCCACCAATTTCCCTCCAAAATCCCCAATTTCCAAAACCCTAGAACAACCAAACAAACAGGGCTCCTCCATGAAAAGCAAGCAAACCACCCAATCCAAACCCTAGGAAGCCTTATCTTCACTTACCCACAAGGGGGAACAAGAGGGAGGATGGAGAGCTTGGCTGCTTGGGGGAGAAGTGCTGCTTCAAGGAGCTCGGTTTTGGAGTCAGAGGAAGAAACCCCAAGGCTTGCTACAGCTAGAGAAGAACCCAATGAAGAAGAAGATGAAGCTTTGGGGACGGAGAAATGATGAGACCATGCCGGCCCAGCAAACCATGCTTCTATCTCAAGCCAAGACAAGGGCCCAACAACTTCTGATGCTCCAAGCCCAGCCCAAGATCAAGCCCAATTTGTTCACGAGTCCAGCTCGGCCACGAGGAGTAGTCTAACTTAAAATAACCATATCTGGGTCATACAATGTCCGTTTGAGGCATTCTTGGGCTCTAGGAAGAAGCCCACGACGAGAAATTTCCAACGGAAGTGGTTTTAGGTCTAAATTCCTTTTAGATCGATGGGAATAATCAAATCAATATGACGAACATAATCTGCCACATGCTGCGCCACCTCCACTTTGGCCCAAAGGCCTTGTACGACCTAGGGTTTCACGACCATCCCCTTGGCTGCCTCCCTTGCCCTCTTCCTCATATATATTCAGTAGCCATCACTAGAATAGATGGGTTTTGCTTAGATTACAACTAGACACTTTGTCAAATTTTCGCCGTTCATCAGTTTGTGGAACCCCAACTCGTTTGCTTAATATTATTCGCAACCTGACTTTCCATGAATTATAACCAAGGCTGGGCACAGAAGTGCAACGATACTCCGGACGATGAGGAAATCCCAACTCCTGAAGTATCAATGATAACTCCTCACAGAATCCTCCGGCTGATGCGGCAAAGGTGGTGTAAACTGACATCTACAAATTTTGAAACGGGACAAGGTCAGCAAACAAATTTCAAATGAAGGATGAGGTAAAGACCAGACGCTAAGACAGAAAAGGTAGAAGCAAAGGAACTTAGAAAAAAAAATTATAAGTATATTTTTATAAAAATATTAATCCTTAAGGCTTTGCCATTCTAACTAAGTTGCGTCCTACAGTCGTCCAGGCTATGATACCACCTCTATGAGACCCCAGATTTACCATCCAGAATCTCCTGTGTATTTCTGTACTAGTCCCAGATCAGTTGCTAGTACACACAGTGAAGAAGTGATGATCATAACCAGAATAGAACGAAGAGAAACAAAATAGCATAAAAATAAATTACCGACCACATGGCTATTTATTACATCTCCTGGTCACATGACCAGAGTTCTCAGCAGCGGAAACAAAAAATCAACAAGATAAAACCCAAAAAACACCACAGGCGACGATTAGGAGCGCGCGCTTAGTTATCTTGGCGATCACCCACGAACTTCTCACCATAGAACTCATTGTCTTCGACCGCATCTTGGTAATTCTCTGATGACAAAATTTTGTATAGCATGTGAGTACAAACGTACTCCGCAAGTCTGGGAAAATGCATCATGAAGGGCTTTCCAAGGAAGGCTTAATAGGGTTCTTTTGCACCAAGCTAGATTTAACAAACATTATTAATAATAATTTTCACAAAGCAGTTTTAACAATTATTTGTACAATTGAAATTATTTCTAGCTCTAGTGAAGGTTCCAACTACCAACACTAGTATACAGGCTCTAACCGCCCATTTTGAAAGATCTTATTAAACCATCACATGACTCCATCTGTCATGATTCAAAATAGGTTCCATCTACCTGATTGGCTCAATCCGCCAAATAAACATTCGAGAGTTCTAACCACTCCCGAATCCCAAAGCATCAGTTATTTTGAAAACCAAAACCAAGTCTACCAGTATGAATGCATTCTTTGCTTTGCCTTTGACCGTTGGCACGGCTATTCGAATAGATTTACTCTGCAGAGGTGTACAGCTTTACCCATAAGACATGATCATCTCTTTAATGCCAAGCGCTACGAACACACTTCCATTGGTGTGCCGGTAGAGAGATCATGACATGGCCTTTACAATGTATACGCGTAACCCGACCCACCCGCTAAGGTTTCACCGCTGTTAGGGTTCCATCCACCCAGTACAGAAGCCCCCTCTTGCGCCGTGTGAGGAATACGACTTGCCTCCATCAGGCACCCATATTCCACCAACTTGCGAGTCTAAGTTAGGTTTCTACAAATTATTCAGCCAGGTCGTACCCATTATAGACTTGTGATTGCACGGTAATGCTTAGAATGGACAGTCATAAGCATCGGTCCTTTAATTGATTTGGGCAGCTTTCACAAACCAAAACAAGTGCTCACCCGCCCGACAAACCATTCCGCCCCAATCTAAACCATTTTTATTTTATTTTTATTTTACAATCACAGCAGCAATCACCTTGCTACAGTTTCGATAAAATACATTTCAACTACATTTTAGAATTTATCCCACCATAGGCATTTTGATCAATGTCAATCCTAAGCACAGTCTATCGTACGAAACAAGGTTAATCACATAATACATGATTTCATGATTAAATCTTAAGGTTACAAAGGCATGGTAATCAAACAGCAAGGATGTTATTTCGAAATGGTCATAACTAACATTCTAAATTTTAACATCATCGGTTTATGTAAATAGCCACGCAAGTTGCAAACTTTTTATAAAACAGTTATAAACAATGGGATCAACGTGCATCAAGGAGACTTTCCTTCGTCGATGAAGTGCGCTGCGTTGTTCTGAAGGTCTTCTCCTTCAGCGGCGACGACGACCGCTTCTTCGACTACGCGCAAAACGGTGCACGAAATGAATAAAATAAATAAAAACTAAAAATTATAATAAAAATACTGGTAGATAGATGATGAATTTAGATGAATTTAGGAAGAAGAATGAGGTCAATTGGACTTAAGATGACAGAGATCGGATATTTTGAATTCAAAATTTGACCTTTCGTCGGGCTTAGAGAAGAAATGGTTGCCGACAGAGATCCTGTGAGAATTTTGAAAATATGATTTTAACATATGTAAAGGGAACTTAGAGGAAGGTCCAGTAAAAATTTGAGGACAAATGGATCTCGGGAGCAGCCGGGAGAGCTCACCGAAAGTTCGTCGGAGTTAGGAACGAATGGCTTGCACTGGGAGATCTGCTGGATGGATTGGAACAACTCCAAGTTGAGGATGTGAGGAACGAGAAGGGGAACATGGGGTTCAGTTCATAGGACAATCGGACCAGCGGATCGTTGGGAGACGCTCGTCGAAGTTTTCGCCAGAATAGTAACTGAGATCGCCGGAGTTAAATGAAGAAACAGTGGACATTAATGGCGGATCGGGTCAGGAACTGTAGCGAAGTTGCACTATAGCTGACGGGTGCACTGTAGCGAAGGGCGGGATGCTGAAGCGAATCGGATTGAATGAACAGTCACAGCGAAAAAAAATAAATACAGAAAACACTTAATTTTCCACTGAAAATTCGGATTTAATTCGAACAAATAGCAATTAAATCATAATAAATTTGGGAATTTTTGTAGACAACCATTTTAGAAAATAAAGCTATTATATTGTTATTTTTCATACAGTAATTAATATAATGCTAAAAACTAAATAGGTTTGGGCAAAAATAGAAAAATAGTTCTAAAAATTCTGGGAAAAATCTCAAAAATACTTTAGAATATTTGTAACCTAATAAAATTGGTTTCGGGATTTTTAGAGAATTTTGGAATTGGATTTGAATTTTGGATTTCAGGATGAAATGGAATTTCCGGACGCAAATGGAATAAATTCCATTTTTGGATGGAAAGGAATGCCAGGTTAACTAAAATTCAAGCTGTTCCTAGTAAAATTCAAGCTGTTCAGGCCTGTGAATGACCCAAATCTATTCCTCAAATTCAAAGTTTTCTCGGTTTAGCGGGATATTATCGCTGCTTTATTGAAAACTTCTCCAAAAATTGCTAGACCATTGATGCAGCTATTAAAGAAAGAAAAGAAGTTTGAATGGACACCGGAATGTGAAACAACTTTTTTAGGAATTAAAGAAAAGGCTAACCACAACACCTGTACTTGTGTTACCTGATGTCCATAAGAGTTTTGATGTCTTCCATGATCATCATGACACGGTCTTGGATGGTGTTGATGCAAGAATCCAGAGTTGTAGCTTATGATTCTCGGTAGCTCCGCCCCCATGAGCAGAATTATCCTACCCATGATCTATAACTAGTAGCTATAGTTCATGCTCTAAAAATTTGATATCATTATCTTATTGGTAATCGATGCAATATCTACACAGATCATAAGAGCTTGAAATATTTCTTCACATAACCAGATCTGAATCTTAGACCAAGAAAATGGTTGGAACTAATCAAAGACTATGACCTTAGCAATAATTACCACCCCAGTAAAGCTAATGTCGTAGCCGACGCTCTTAGTCGAAAACTCCATTCCATCTCCATTTTGGCTTACACTGATCAATCTGAGTTACAAATTGAATTCCAAAAGCTTAATTTGGGAATTGTTGAAAAAGAATTTCTGGCCGCACTAGAAGTGCAACCAACCTTAAAATCCCAAATTAAACCTTCCCAACTCATCGATGAAGCCGTCATCAAAATCCAAAAAGAATTATAGCAAGGTATTGAATCTGAATTTATGGAAGGCTCTGATGAAGTGCTCATGCATAAGAAGCAAATCTATGTTCCTAATGATTTTGAGCTCAAAAACTTGATCTTAAAAGAAGCTCATGAATCACCTCTCTCAATCCATCCCGGGAGCACAAAAATGTACCAAGATCTTCGACAGGAACATTAGTGGTGCAACATGAAAAAGGATATCATCGCTTATGTTGCAATTTGCGAGGTATGCCAGCGAGTCAAAGCCGAGCATCAACGCCCTGCTGGACTTCTCTAGCCCTTGCAAATCCCTGAATGGAAGTGGGATTACATAAGTATGGATTCATAACCGTCCTACCTAAGACCAAAAAAGGAAATGCTTCCATATGGGTTTTCATTGATCGGTTGACTAAAGTAGCTCACTTTATACTGATCAAAACCACTCATCCTGGAGATAAGCTTGCCAAGCTATACTTAGAAAATATTGTTTGTTTGCATGGTGTTCCAAAGACCATTGTCTCTTATCGAGGTTCCCACTTTACATCTCGTTTCTACAAAAGTTTGCATGGTCTTTTGGGGACTTAGCTAAAATTCAGCACAGTTTACCATCCTCAGACCGACGATCAAACAAAAAGACAAATCAAATCTTGGAAGATATGTTGAGAGCTTGTGTACTATCTTATAGCACTAATTGGGAAAAGAGTTTAGCATTCACTGAATTCTCATATAATAACAGTTTCCAAGCCAGTCTCCAAATGTCGCCTTTTGAGGCACTTTATGGGAGAAAATGTAGAACACCTCTCTTTTGGTCTGAAGTAGGTGAAAGAAAATTCTTTGAACCAAATCTCATTCAAGAATCCCAAGAGCAAGTAGATATGATCATGAGTCGATTGAAGGAAGCCCAATCTTGCCAAAATAGTTACACTGACAATCTCCGACGTAACCTTAGTTTTGAAGTAGGAGATCATGTTTATTTAAAGGTCTCACCACTCCGCGGAGTTTGTCGCTTTCACGTCAGTGGAAAGCTATCTCCTCGATACATTGGATTGTATCAAATACTTGAGAAAATGGGAGAGATGACATATAAGCTGGAACTACCACCTCAATTATCCGAAGTTCACAATGTCTTTCATGTGTCCCAGCTCAAAAGTGTCTTCGTGTTCCTACTGAAATCACAAATCTAGAAAACATCGATCTTCAACCTGATCTATCCTATCGAGAACATCCAATCCGCATTCTTGAAGAGGCAGACTGGCACACAAGGAATAAATCCCACAAGATGCTGAAGGTCCAATGGAGCAACCACAATGAAGACGAAGCTACCTGGAAACGTGAAGATCTTCTACAAAATGAATTCCCCGATTTCTTTTAGCCCTCGCCAAATCTCGAGGACGAGATTTCTGTAAGGGGGGTAGGTTTGTAACATCCCAAAAATTTAATAACAATAAGAAAATTTATAAGATATTTGAAGAAGTGTTAATTTGCATTTCCTTGGTTTTTCTGTATTTTCTCTAAACTTTCTTGACTTTCTTTGATTATTGCTTTAGAGGGAAATCCCTTTTGTTAATCATATAAACAGTGGATAAGTGATAAGAAAAGATGTGTAAAACAAAAAAATAAAAAAAAAATCCTTTAAAATTCGTGGAGCCATCCGGAACCCTAAAATATAATTTAAAAGTCAAATCAATGTGTTTAAAGATGAAATGAAAGGCAAATTAATGCATGTTGACTACAAACAGTAAATATGTTAGAAATTTATAAAAAGAATCTTTTAGAAATTTGATGTGAAATTTGTATATTATCTTCATTCTATATCAGGCCATCAACAGTAAAAATATCAGGATATAAAAATTATATTTTGTAATTATAAAAATTAAAAATTAAAAAATAGAAAATCTAAAAATACGAAAATACAAATGTCAGAATTTTAATAAATAAAATATAAATAATCTGAAGCTAGAAATTTTACAGAATACCAATATGGTCATAAGGAATCTTTCAAAAAAGTTTCAAAAATTGTTAATAAAATATAAAGACATAAATAAATTACAATCGAAAAGCAAAAAATTGAGCACACTATACTATCAGAATTTTTATAAATTCTATATGCATCAAATCAGTCTAAAAATTTAACAGTGTCATATAACTTATCTCAAGTACACGCACTAAAATTTCCATTAATTTACAAACAAGATAGCTAACAGATTCATCGAAATTGATTCAACTCAGCCGCTAAAAAATATGGAGTTCTCCTCTCTCGCAGCCTTGCGGGCCCGTCCATTGCGCGACCCCACCTATCAGCCCCAGTCGCTGTCGTCTTCCTCCTCTCTCAGCTGGAGCTCTCGAGCGAAAGATCGCCGGTTGTAGCATCACCACCACTGCAACTGCACGTCGCCCGAGATAACCACCTCATCATTAGCCTGCCACGCATCGTCCTTGCCCGAATTTCCCGCGAATTGCCCATGTCATCTACTGTTCTACCGCTGCAATTCATTCGACGAGTTCACACCAGATGTTGAGCTTCTCTACAGCAAATTCCTTGGCTATAAAAGCCGGTCTGTGTTCTCAGAAGGGTGCTCGACATTTTCCCTCTCCTCTCGTCCACTCTCATGCACCGAGAACCGCCAATTTCATTGATTCCTCTCAGAGACCGAAGAACCCTAGAATCGCGATTGATCTGGATTTGAGGCAGTACCTTCACTTGTTCTCAAATTCCTTTGCACATTAGCATCTGAGACTCACCTAGATCAAAATCCCTTTGTCATTTCCAAGAATCATCGACCCGATCCTCAACGCCGTTGTACCCTCTTTTTCCTCAGAACCGGCGATCGGTGTTAGACCGAACTAGCTAATATCTGTAGCTAGCGTCAGGTAAAATGGAATGCCTGAGTACTGTAGAAGCTTCCTGCCGCCGGCACGGCTCGCCGCCTCTTCCGTCGCCGCATAGTTACGGTGGTGAGGTGGTTCCGCTGGTCACCAGCAGGAATGGGTTCCAACATCAGGTGCGCAAGGATGCCCTGGTGCTAGCCGTGACTTCGGCCGGACCGGAAAGCCACCAGATCCTCGCCGGTGATGAGCCCTAGTTTCTGTGTCTCTGATGGGTGGACCCAAGCTATCAGTGATTAGGTCGGGTTTGAACGGGAAAGATCTGGCGCGCACTCGGCGAAAGACGTTTTCAATACGCTGAAAACGTATTTTGCTATTTCTTTTAATTTCCAAAACCAAATCGCTTCAAATGGCCATAACTTCTAAAGTATAAATCAAAATAAGATGAAACCAATTTGTAAATTCATCTAAAATCAAGTACTCTCAGAATATGTGAAAACATTTTGAAAATATTCTTTGGAAAAATTTGAAATTCAAATTTGTAGAAAAGGCCTCAAAATAGGCTATATGTAGAAATTTTGCAGATGAACTTAGATTTTGCTAGAACTTATTTTGTTATGACCCTTGTTCTTCACAAAAGGTAAGTATGTAAAAATATTTGAGAATATAATTTGTTTTCGGTCCTTTCTATTAAAGTCTAACATCATTAGACTGAATATTCAATAAGGAATAACTAATACAAAAGAATTTCTGAAAGTTATTAAAACTTATTTTTTACAGCATGATGGTAGTAGGTCTTGAGCATTTAGAAATAATTAGAAAGTAATAACTTGAATATGTTTCATGCATATAAGCCATAATTCTAGTGCAAAGATCATATGTATGTATACTTGTTCATATAGGGATGTGCATACATCTAATACAAGTTTGTAAGGGCTTATTTGATAAATCAAATTGTTAAGTATTCATGATGGTTTTGTCATAAGCAGCGTGCAAATAAATGTAGTTCTAAAATCTATAAATATATTTCTTTCCATCTTAATCCTATTAACGACATAATGCGTTATGCTATCCCTTTGAAACAAATCCTTCTACTCTAAAGAATTTTAGCATCTAGAATTTGATAAAGGAAAACAAATGTTTCTTAAAAGAGCAAGACACACTTGATACCATTTAGTCCAAAATTAATAGTGGTAAACGCGAATAAAAGGACAGTATAAACACATAAACAAGAATCATAATCTTACTAATGAACACACATGTTTCTATAAGCAAGCTTTTATTTGGATTTTCTATCTGTCTTCTTTTTGCCCTTATTTTGGTTTGATGTTTATTGTATGTTGTTCATGTTGATCGACGAGTGCACGCTGACGAGCCTGACTTTGTAGACAACGACCTCGCAGACGATCCAAACTTTGTACCAGAAGATGATTAGCAAGGCAAGCACCCCCTTGATCATGTTGTTCCTATTATTTCAAATAATTACTTTTCAATGCTTTGCAAAACTACTATGCATGAGTGTACTTCAGGTAAAAATGCTATACTGGGACATTGGTAGATATACCTGCTAATTTATGGAATTTCCTTGATAAGTATGGACATCTGAACCTTGATAACTATATAAAAGGGGTAGACAATACATAATGTCAACTTGGGTATATACGAGTAATAATCATGCTTAGCAATGCTTATTTAGCAACGAACTAGATGGTCAAATCAAAACTGCTCCATGGGAATTTTGGATATGACATGATGTCGGTAGTTGGTATTTTGACTAAAAACCCCAAAATAAAACTATAGTTTAGATACGAATAATTATTGGCAATAGCTTGTTGTGCAAGGGTTGGACTTGTACGTAGTGTAGGGAGAAGTATTGCCCGTGTCGCATTAAGGACCGAGCTTTGGGTTGTTTTCAAGCCAAGATAATCGAACAACCACGAGTGCTAGTATGGGATAGCCTTAATCTATTAAGTTGTTTAGATCTTGCTTTGCACATTGGTAGGCGGGAGATAGTATGAGCACTCCTTTCTAGGTTTGCTTGTGAGGGGCTTTCACACCGAGGTGTGGGTAAATACATTTCGGTACACCTGTGTACACCGTGTTATGGAAAGAAACCATTTCTTATAGAGATGGACTGCCAATATTATTGATGTATGTACAAAGATGGACTGTCATGCCTTACTTATTTATGTCTCTTCTTCCATAACAAGGGCTTCACGTCACCGGGCTGGTGCAAAGTTAGGTCTAGATAATGTAACGATTATGTTATGATCTCTTTGCCGACACACAAAAGGAAGTGTGTCAATTGGCCTAGCAAAAGAGGTTGATCATTTCTTGTGGGTAAAGTTGTACACCTCTACAGAGTGTAAATCTAATTAATTAGCTGCGCCTTCGGTCAAAGGCACTAGGTAACGTCATGACATGGTTAGAGTTTTAATACATTCAAAATGACTTGGTGGGAAAATGGTGTTTTGAAATATACTTTATGTCAGGGGATGACATGAAAATGGATTGAACAAGTTGGGTAGACTGCGTTATATTTAATATTTTCTCAATAATTTATTATTACATTGGTTGCTCTTTTACAAACTTCGGTTGCAATCTATCATATGAATTGCTTTAGTTTGCCAATGCAAAATAACTGTAGAAACATCTCTATTGTTACGACCTGCATTTAAACTTTATTTGCATTTGTGATACACTACAAGTCTTTCTAATTATGCAATATACTCAATCTTGCTATTATTGTTGTTTTTAGGTGGCAATACCGAGTACCTTGATGATATCTATGACCACGCAGGATATGGGGATTATGATGACGATCTTTTCTAGGGATTTTACCTTGTCTGTTGCGTGAGGGTTTTGCTAAGGCATACTACCAGATGAATAAAGTTTCCGCTGGAAGATTTGAGTTTTTGGCTTGTAATAATATTATGTAATATCAGGACGCATTAGCGTATGCAATATTATTGTGTATGGATGTGATTTCAATTTGTAATTTGTGCGTGCTAGCCACTGATCGTGGGAGTAATACAATATGCACAGGGAAACCATTATTGGTATTTATTATCAAAAATGGGGGCTTGACAACAAATGAACTTCTATTCATGCTAGCACCCTGCTACTTTTATGAAGGAAAATGCTAGCTTAGATATGTCCAAGTTCATTTTAATTCATTTTGATTAGCTTGTTAAAATTTGAAAATTAAAGCTTTAAATGAAAACTTGCTGAAACATGTTGCTTTTACCTTGCTATGTTTCCTCTCTAGGTACATATGCCATTATTTGTGAAATTTTGGATTTCTACTAGAGTTCCTATAGCAACTTGGTTGAAGCTAGGTAGATCCATACTCGAGTCATCACATGCTCATAAATCTATGTGCTAATATGAAAACAAAAATTTACTCTTTTTGTGCAAACTGATCTCAACAACTTACCTTCACAAGACTGCCTCCCATTGCACTTGGGATGAACTTGGAATGTATTGTGCATGACCAAGACCATCCTCTAAAGAGCTCTTTTTGAGATGGTCGACTATGGCTTGAGTCAATCTCACTTAAAAATGCAAATATAAAAAAAATAATAAGTGGGTAAAGAATGCAAATAATGTTACACATTTGCACCCACTGTGTTATTTGAAGTCTTAAAGCAAAAAATTGCATTAAATATAATTGAGCCCGAAGGACCATGTATGCACTTCTAGCTTTCCCAAAGTGTTGAGTTGGTTGAACTCTAGATTTTCCATTTGATCCATTGTATGGCTGTGCTTCTAGTTTAGAAACTATGCTTAGTGTTGTACTTGTTAAATCATGCAAAAATAACAGTCTTACTTGTACTTGCTAGCAAAATTGACAGTTGTACTTGGTCATGTCTTTGTTAAGCATAATTTGAACTTGAGTAGCTTGGTGTCAAACTTTGTTCATATGGTCACTTGGATAATCTTTAAAGCTCTTTTAGGATTCATTTCATGTATACATGTGTAAAAGGGGAGAATTTACCATCTTAATGCCTATATTGCCAAAAGGGAGAGAAATTGCAGAAAAGGCATCATTTAAAAAAAATCTGTGACTGCATTCTTGTCTCTTATGATCTTTGTAAAGTCTTGCTAATTATTAGGATCATAAGTATATTTAAGCTTTTCTTGGAGTTTTTAGAGCTTTTATGGAAAACTTGTTCTTTCAATTGGCTTGCTCTAAAATCCTCCTTGCCAACTTGGTCATGATCTTATTTTCTTTTTCTCTGGATCAAGTTTGGCTTTGCATTCAAATTGCTTTCTTCCATCTTCAAACTCAAATTTATGCATTTTGTATAGTTTGTCAATATACTCATTAAGGGGGAGATTGAAAGACCATGTGGAGGTCTACCCATATTTTGTGATGAGTATTTGAATAAATTTGAGCTTGGTACGCTCTGGTTTGAGTTTGATTTGAATTGGATTTTCAAATTGAAGCAATTTGAATTATGTTTGTCACGAGCGGCTCTACTGGCCTAGATTATTGCCCTGCAGACTTGTGGTCGAATGATTCGAGTAGATTGGTAGTAGCTAAGTATCGAATAGAAATATTGCTTGGTCGAGCACTTTATAGTCAGCTCAACTCGAGTCCTTAGTTTAACCAATTGTTACTTAATATCATTTTATCGACTTCGTGCCGTGATCGATCGAGTTGGACATAAGGTTGATAGACTTGGTATCGAGTTGAGATCGATAGACTTGGTATCGAGTTTGACATGTGGTCGATCACACAATGCGGTCGAAACGGTGGTCGAATTTCTACTCGAGCAAGGATCCAACTCGATGGTGGTAACTCTATGAAGTCGATATTGATGAGGACATAACTATTATGGATACAACCACACTAGGTTGGACCAACTCCAACACATCATCTATGGGCCAAGAAGAGAGAGAGATCAAATCCATCATGTTCTGGAATCCAATTCGGCCTCCAGATACTAGTTTTGAAGTAAAACGAGCATTCCTGTTGCATGCGATGTCCGATTGGAAAGTTCTTGCACTTGATTAAAAGCTTACTCTGAGATCTTTCCAATGGATTTGACCCCACCTAAAAATTCCTTGGACCTAGTATTTTAGAGCGTTTTGTTTGGTTTTGATCCATTGGAGTCCTTATTTTAGTTGCTGATCGTTTTTCCTTCGCGTAGCTTTTATTTCAATATGTCTAGTCCATTGTTTTGTTCATACCTTTCTCATACGAGCTCGGATTCTAGTGTTCTTGCACTTCCTTGAAACTATGGAACGATCTCCACAAAAACCTAGTTGGGCACAGACTCTAATTCTGTACCCAATTTAGCCAAATCTGGACGTCAAAATTGTTGAAGCAAGTTGTACTTCCAATCCGGATTGGTTCAGTATTTTGATCATAATTCTCACATCTGAACTCCGATTGAGAAGTTTTTATACTTCCTGAATCTTTGAAGAGTCCTCTACAAAAATGTTTTTGGGTGTCCTTTGTGATTCGGACTCCTTCAAACCGAATTTGATTCGGATTCGAATTTGGTCAGATCGGCAGAATTTAGGTCAAATTTGTGCACCTCGGTGTTTTGGCTATAACTTCTATATAGGAGCTCCAAATTGTGTGTTCTTATACTTTTTTTAAAGCATAGAAAATTGCCTTCAATTGCTTACATTGTGAGCAAACTAGATTTGGTCGTTTTCATATCTTAATTGCAGCGACTATTTTGCTGCACTGTTCTGGCCGAATTTGGGTTTCTTGCTTCTATTTGTGTTCTAGCTTGTTCCTTTGAGTTGGTTGAGTCCTGTAGGATCCACAATCTATAAAAGCCAAAAATATCAATACACATACCTTTGGGAACCAATTCATCATTTGGGAATACTTTGATCCTAATTGAGACTAGCTATTTGATATTGCTTAGGGCTGTTATACTTAATTTATTGCATAATCTTGAATTATCATATCATACTATCTTGTGACATCATGTTAGGGATTCCAAAAACTTTGTTCATATTAGTGTTGGCCGAAAGTCACCAAAAGAAAGAAAAGAGAAAGAAAGAGCCAAAAGGCCAAAAAAAAGAAAAAAACATAATAGAGGCCGGCAGCAGTACATTAAACAAAACTCTAATTTGTGTTCATTATTTTCAGATTATGCAATTGTTTTAATTAGTGAGCAATCTTGTGCCCTTTTACCTTTTCTGAATCAATTAGCTAGCGTCTCTCTATGACTTATGCAACATGAGCTTTGGTTCTGAAATTATTCTTATTTATCTCATTCCATTAGTTGCATTAAGTTCCATCATCTTAGCGTGTGAGTTGTCTTGAATTTTCACCTATATCTTTGAGATCGGCAACTAGGGCTTGTGAATTATAGTTTGGATTATTACTTATCATTACAATAACTAGAATTTTGAGATTGCATAGGAAATAAATATTACTTGTCCAAGCGCCACCTTATACTAGCCAAATAGGTATCGTTCTCCTTGCAATCGCTTTGCCAAGCTTGAGTGTGTTTATCACGAACCAGCTGTCGGTCACCACCTGTTCGCATGGTAAGAACATGTAAGCACTTGGTAAAAGCTTGAGAGTGAGAGACTTTGAATCACCAAATCCTAGTACTTGATAGGAACAAATACTTGTGATTTGTTTCTTGTCTTCACTAACAATGGCAGGTTCTCAACAACGTAGTGCTTGGGCCAACAGCATCCTAGGAGAAGAGGTAGTTCACCCTCTGAGATACGAAGAACGTACAAGCACAGTTTCACCACCACGGGAAGTACGATGACATAGCACACGTACCAAAAGTAAGTTCACCGTACCCATTTTTTGTGGTAAATATGATCCTAAAGGTTATCTTACATGGGAATTAGCTGTAGAACAATCATTTGATAAATATGAAATTCCTGAGCATGATAAGATTAGGGTTGTTACTAGTGGATTTACTAATTTTGCTACTCTTTGGTGGAATGATTATATGCGTAAAAATCAGGACATCCCTAGCACATGGATTAAATTGAAGAAAATTATAAGAGCTAGATTTGTTCCTTCATATGTTGCTCGCCAATTACAGAATGAATTGCAAGGTCTAAAACAAGGTAGTAAAACTGTGGATGAGTACTACCAAGAATTTCAGCGTAGATCTTTGCGTTGTAGGTTAGAAGAGACTGAAAATACTAGGAAGAACAGCTTTTATTGTGGACTAGATTTTGATATTCAGATCATGATATTTTGTAAAGAATTCAATTCTATGTCATGCTTGCTTAATCTTTCACGTAAAGTTGAAATAAAAATACAGAGAAGACAATCAACCACAGTTCAAGTTCGAACTCCGATTTGGCACGGTTGATTGCAACTCGGAGTTTGGTTCAGCGATTGCTTGGTGTCGGTCGTGTTTCGGTTGTAACCTGGATAATGAGGGTCATCTCGACTAATCGATAGCTATCCATCTCACCGAAAGATCTGGCCTCCATTAAGCCTCATCAGGTGGTATCAGAGCTTTCGTTGATCGGTGTGAATTTCAGTACCTTTGATTAGTTTTTGTTCTCTATCCCAAATTGAAAATTACTCCACAAAAATTCAACCTTTAGACTCAATCTAGTATTTTTGTGAGTTTGGTTAGGTTTTGATCCATTAGATTCCTTGTTTTAGTTGCTGATCGTTTTTCCTTCGCGCAGTTTTTATTTCAATCTGTCCAGTACATTGTTTTGTTCATAACTTTCTCATACGAGCTCGGATTCTTGTGTTCTTGCACTTTCCTGTAACCTGGGGATGAGCTCTGCAAAAACCTAGTTGGGCACGGATTCTAATTCCATACCTAAGTTAGATTAATTTGGACATCAAATTAGTGAAGAAAGTTGTACTTCCAATCCAGATCGGTTCGGTATTTTGATCATAATTCTCACGTCCGAACTCCGATTGAGATGTTTTTGTACTTTCCTGAATTTTTGAAGAGTCCTCTACAAAAACGTTTTGGGTGTCCTTGTGATTCGAATCTTTCAAACTGAATTTAAGTCGGATTCGGAATTGATCTCGTAGACTGAAATTGGGGATATTCTGTGGTGTTCGGTTTTTGAGCTATAACTTTCACCCTCGAGCTCTAAATTGCATGTTCTTGTACTCTTTTGAAACCTGAGGACATAATCTTCAATTCTTTCCATAGTGAACCATCCAAATTCGGTTGTTTTCAAGCTTTAATCTAGGCGACAATTCTGCTGCCCTAGAAACATTGAATTTGGGTACCTTGCTTTAATCCGTGTTCTAGCTTTGTTCCTTTGAGTTGGTTGAATCTAGTAGCATCCACAATCCATAAAACCCCAAAAATATCTGTACACGTACCTTTGGGAACCAATTCAACCTTTGCGAATACTTTGAACCCAGTTGAGACTAGCTATTTGATATTGTTTAGGGCTGCTCTAGTTGATACATTGTATAATCTTGATTTATCATATCATACTATCTTACGACATCAAGTTAGGGATTCCAAAACTTTGTTAATACTAGTGTTGGCCGAAAGTCACTCAAAGAAAGAAAAGAGAAAGAGAAAGAAAGAGCCAAAAAAGAGCAAAAAAGAAGAAGAAAAGAAAGCAGAATAGTGGCCGACAGCGCTACATTGAGCAAAACCCTAATTTGTGTTCATTATTTTCAGATTTTGCAATTGTATTAATTAGTGAGCAATCTTGTGCCCTTTTACCTTTTCTGAAACAATTAGCTAGCATCTCTCCATAACTTATGCAACACGAGCTTTGGTGCTGAAATTATTCTTATTTAGCTCATTCCATTGGTTGCATCAAGTTCTATCATCTTTGCATGTGTGTTATCTTGAAATTCGCTTATATCTTTGAGATTGGCAACTAGGGCTTTGTGAATTCTAATTTGGATTATTACTTATCATTACAATAACTAGAATTATCAAATTGCATAGGAAATATATATTGCCTGTCCAAACTCCACCTTTTACAAGCCAAATAGGTATCGTTCTCCTTGCAATCGCTTTGCCAAGCTTGAAGTGTCTTTATCACGAACCAGCCGCCGGTTACCACCTGTTTGCTTGGTATGAATTGGTAAGAACTTCGTAAAAGCTTGAGTGTGAGAGACTTTGAATCAACAGCACATAGTAGTTGATAGGAGCGTATACTTGTGATTTATTTCTTGTCTTCACTAACAATGGCAGGTTCTCAACGTCGTAGTGCTTGGGCCAAAAGCATCCTAGGAGGAGATGTAGTTCACACTCCGAGATACGAAGAACATATGAGCAAAGCTTCACCATCATCGAAGGTACAACGGCATAGCATGCGTACGAAAAGGAAGTTCACTGTACCTAATTTTAGTGGTAAGTATGATCATGAAGGTTATCTTACTTGGGAATTAGCTGTAGTACAATCATTTGATAAATATGGAATTCCTGAGCATGATAAGGTTAGGGTTGTTAATAGTAGATTTACTGATCATGCTACTCTTTGGTGGAATGATTATATGCGTAAAAATCAGCACATCCCTAGCACATGGATTAAATTGAAGAAAATTATGAGAGCTAGATTTGTTCCTCCATATGTTGCTCACCAATTATGGATGGAATTGCAACATCTAAAACAAGGTAATAAAACTGTGGATGAGTACTACCAAGAATTTCAGCGTAGATATTTGCGTTGTGGATTAGAAGAGATTGAAAAGACTCAGATGAACAACTTTTATTGTGGGCTAGATTTTGATATTCAGATCATGATATCTTGTAAAGAATTCAATTCTACGTCATGCTTGCTTAATCTTTCACGTAAAGCTGAAAGAAAAATAAAGAGAAGACAATCAACCATAGTTCAGGTTCCTACCGAGTTAAATGCTACTCCTGTTGCATGCACTACACCAAACCCTAATGAGAGCGTACACCCCGAGCATGCAAAAGAAATACCAGAAAATTCGAGTGAAGTAGAGGATAGTACATGTGAGGATGATTCTACTAATGCAATCCAATCTACTTCTGTTGCTTCTGTTGTTGCTATTCCATTTGATATGCATGTTACTTCTGAAGATGGAGAGCTAAAAGCTGAAATACCTATGTTGTCAAGTGAAATTTGAGGGACCTACTACTTCTGAGGAGGATGCTAATGACCATGGTACAAATCTGATTTTACAGCAAGAAAGAGAACAAATTTGTGAGTATGTTCCTACTATACTTAATTCTAGTGAGTTACCATCTTGTGCCACTATTGTAGAATCATGTGATGAATTGCATGCTTATAATTTTAATCATGTGGTGCTGATTACGCTTAAGGAAGTGATAGCTAGAATATCCACTGCCACTGTTTTGTGCTATATCATGTTGAATGAGCCTATTAGATTGATTTATGCTATGGATAAGATTTCTGAAATTTCATCTCTGAAGTCTTTATCTAGCACCTATGCCTACTGTTTTAAATTCAATTTATTTGGGGATTATGGCATAGATGGCAAGTTTCTTGTTTACAGAATATGCATAACTTGTGATGAACTTGCTGAATTAAAGCTTGCTATTTTGGGCAATCCTACTTGTATGCAAGAGCTTGTTTCATGTAAGGCACCATCAAATTTTCCTCATATGTGTGATACCCATAGCTTGCTACCTCATTGTTCGAATTTTAGTACTTTGACTTGTATTACAAATCAGCATGTCGTAGTTGATGAGTGGAAGCTTATTTAAATTGTGTCACCATTGTTGGAATGGTTTGTTATTGCTTGTTTACAATCTGATCATATGATTGAGCTATACTTGTTACCAAAACTTTTAGTTTTGCCCATCTATGTTATTGAACGAGACTTACAAAATATGAGTATTCTTTATCCAAGGACAGAGATAGATATGTGCTTTACTTATATTTGCAAAATTGAATCATGTTAATATTTATGTTATATGCTTCACTTATAATCACAAATTGAGCTGCAAAATGTGAGGAAAGGTGCTTTGCTTAAATCTGATTTCCTCATTTGATGTTATGTAAATAGCATTACGCGAAACCAAAAGAACAATGAAATATGGGATATATACATATATGCTGCGTACACATTGTTCTTTTTGTTGCTTGTTTCTTTTCCAGCTTGTCCAAAACTGAGGATGGTTTTCCTTCAAGGATGGAAGGAAGCATCCAAGAGTGCTAGCTTTCAACATGCCTTTATATGCTAGAAAGAAGTGTTGTGTGGATGATTATCAGGTGAATCTTTTGAATGTCTTTCTTGTCTTTAAAATATATAAAGATATGGAGCTACTATTTTATTTAATTAAATGTAGGACCTATATGAGGAATGTTTTGTGTTGAAGACGAGCTAAAAGGTGAGCTTGAGTTGAGGACGACTCAAATTCAAGAAGGGGAGGATGATGAGGACATCACTACTATGGATATGACCACACCATGTTGGACCAACTCCAACACGTCATCCATGGGCCAAGAAGAGAGAGAGATCAAATCCATCATGTTCTGGAATACAATTCGGCCTCCAGATACCAGTCTGATGTAAAAGGAGCATACGATATCCGATTGGAGAGTTCTTGTACTTGATTAAAATCTTACTCTAAGATCTTTCCAATGGATTTGACCCCACCTAAAAATTCCTCGGAGCACTCCGCAATCACCAAAACAAGTCGGGTCAACTTTCCAGTCCGAGTCAAACTTGGGCTTTCAGCCTTGTAAGAGTCCTATTCGGCCACTCTTTTTTGCTGGCCGAATCCCCCTTCTCTTTTACCTATATATAGCTAGAGAGTTCCCCCAAATTACTTGGGTTTTGTTTAGTCATAGTTTTCCTTGGTGAAAGTATTTTGTATTCTCTTGTTCGGCGAGATCAACAGCAATACTGAGCTTCGGAACCCCACATCAATACTTCAATTATATTTGCAATTTCAGATTGCTTTTGCTTTGTTCTTGCTTGTTCTTTCATTGCTTGCAGGAATTGATCTTCGTGATCAAGTCAACCAGGTTTTGGCACGGTTGATAACAATTCGGAGTTTGGTTCAGTGATTGCTTGGCATCGGTCGTGTTTCGGTCGTAGCCTGGATCGTGAGGGTCATCTCCACTAATCAATAGTTATCCATCTCACCGAAAGATAGGGCCTCCAATTTAGCCTCATCAGATATAGTGGTCGGTTGTAATACCAGTTCTGCAATTAAACATTTATTTTGATGTCCTTGGTTTATTTGGGAAATTTTCATTTTCTTAACTACTTAAGTGTAATATCTTAAGTCGGAATTCTTGATTCGGAGTGTTGGTGGACCCACCTGTGATCTGAAAAGATGGAAAAAAATGCAGGCGTGTGCGAATACCCTGATTTTTCTTTTTTTCCTCCTTTCTTTTCCCCCACCTAACCCTTTCCTTCTCCCCTCTCCTTTTTCTTTTCCTCTTCTCTGGCGTCTTCCTCATCCCTGGCTTCTCCCTGGTGGCACCTCCTCCCCCCAGGGCAGCAGTAGCCCTCCCCCGAGCTCCTCCCTGCAGCCACAGCAGCAGCCCTCCCTCGAGCTCCTCCCTGTAGCCCCCCCGCCGAGCTCCTCCCTGCAGCAGCACCCTCTTCCTTCTTCCTCCCTCTTGGTGGTGAGTGGATTCAAGTTTTTGAGGTTCTTTCTGTGCTAATGGAGGTCCTAGTAGGTGGGGATGGTTCTAGGGTTCTTAGATTTGGGGATTTTGGAGGGAAAATGGATCTAGGGTTGGAGGGAACTCTGTTCAGATTTCGAGCTGTGCACAGACCAATCTTGCATCTGTGTTTTGGGCAAGAAAGAATTCTTTCCTGAGTAGTTGGCTGTAGATAAAGTTGTAGCTCGTGTTCTTAGGTTTCAGTAGAGTTCAAGAACACAAAATTCAATTAAGCCAATTAAAAGTTATGATCTTTTTAGTGCGGGCTGCTCTGATTTAGTTCATGTTGGTAGCTGAGATTTTTAACTGCTGTTTAGGGCTATTTCCTTGTCGAATTAGAATCTTTCGTTGCCTGGAGAAAGTTAGAAATTTTCCTGTAGATCAATAAAATGTCCTTGTTTTCTTGATTTGGGTTCAGAAATTAAAAGTTATGCCCATTTTAGTATAGACTGTCCTGAGTTAGGTTTAAAATGTGCAGTCTCTGTTCTTCTGTAATCTGGGAATTTTTGGCACATCTACTGAATGAATGGGTAGAGGGCAATGGTAGGTTATCCTTTTATGGTCAATTAGAGCACAGGAATACTCACTTTGGTTAAACCAATCGAAAGATATGCTTGTTTTAGTAACTGCTGTCCAGAACTAGTGTAGTTGCATGTAATTTCTGTTCCTTGCTGTTCTGAGATATATTGAAGCATTTCCTGAATATCTGGCTGTAGAAGAAGTTGAAGATTATCCTCTTGTGGTTAATTAGAGTTGAAGAACTCAATTTTTGGATCATCCATTTAAAAGTTATAGTTGTTTTAGTGTTTGCTGTCTAGGGTGGTAATAGATTTGGTTTCATTATTAGGTGTGAAAGGTTAATATGTCTTTTTGAGAAAGTTTAAAAGTGGGGTTAAGGAAGGAGCAAAGATGATATTTATTTTTTTTGTCGCTTGAACCGTGATTGCATTGTTTTGATATGAATGCAATTAAATGTTTATTACAGGAAGTGTGATCTCAGAAGTAGCCTCAATCTCATGTCACTCCCTTCCTCGTGGGTAAACAGGCAAGTGTATCAACTAGAAGGATATTATAATGTTGATTGGTTGCTTGTGCATATGGATATGATATGATGTGCTACCATGCATATTTCTTGAATTTGCTTAGACTAGTAAGAACGGTAATTCATGGATGGATGAATTGACTGATGTTTATGAAATTGGGCATGACTATGCAAGTGGTGAAAATGAATGAAGTTGCACATGTATTCATGTTAATTGCATACGTGCATTCATAATGGAAGAGGCGACCCATTCTGATGCGGGCCTCTGTGTTCACACGTAGTGAACACGAAAGTCCTACTCGTGGTCCCATTTATCAAGTGAATGGGAGCGAGACAAGAAGAGTAGGCACCTTCCACGGGACGGAAGGATGTGAGGGTGCACACCGACGGTGTGCACTCGGCAGACACTGCGATGCAAAGAAAAGAGCATTCATGAGCATGCATGTCGCATTGCATCCTAACGATGATTTTGAGTTCAATAGAAATGTGTAGAGTTGGGATCGAGTCGTGGACTCATCCAAAGAGATTTAAAGAGGTACGTGTAGGAAGTAAGTATTGAAGTGAAAAGAGGTAAATGTTGTTGATATTATTGTTTTATAAATTCATGGATTTGGATAAGAAGTATGCTCTTACTATTGATTTAATTGTGTAAATTGGTTTGTGTTGCACTTTGCTGAGTCTTGAACTCATGCTTGTTTGTTTAATGTTTTTTAGGTACCCTGAGAGCGACTTGCCGGGATGGGACTTAGCTGCACCTCCACTCATGCTCATGACTTGTTAAAAGATTAGTTGGGTTAATCAGTTCACTCTCAAAACTAGTTGAATTCATTATGTAATCGTGTTGTAGTTAAGTTTAATTGATGATTGATGATATTATGTTTAGTTGTGTGCTTAGTTGGTCATGATGGTTGATTGATTCTATGTCATGTTGTAGATGAGACCAGAATGATTATTGTCTTTTGTCTGCTGAGTGGATGCCCAAGTTTTAGGGAAGGTGCTGCCGAAATTTTTAGTGGATTTCGGAGTACTATTAGAGTTGATCTTCCTTATCTAGTTTTATTTCCTGTTTTGGTGACACTCAGGGCACTGTAGGTGCTAGGGTGTTCATCGGTAGTGCCGACTTGTTGAGCAATGCAATTGGGTGATGATTGCATATCTTTGTTGGACATTGCTTTGTGATGGGTTTTCTTTATTTTTGATGGTTGCAGGACGATGGTGCTAGATCATGGTGAGGCAGAGGATGACCGGGACTAGGCATGGTGTGCCAGAGGTCCACACGGTCGAGGATCGCCGGAAGATGACTGGAGACGGAGTTGCTGCGAACCTCTTTACAAGGGTTCCTCTTAGAGATATTAGTCTCCTATATAATTTATATAAATTCTGACATTGTTATTCCCAGATTTTTAGCTTTTCTGTTTTTCAATTTTTATAATTATCAATGCATTTATGAATTCTTGATATTTTTACTGTTGGTAGATTTTATCCTTGATATAAAAATTTTAGCTCGAGATCTCATTAGATAATTTTCATTAAATTCTGACACTGGTACTGTTTGTAGTCAATTTTCATTTATTTACCATTTTTTCACTCTTAATTACCTTGATGTGACTTTTAAATTATAATCAGAATTCTAGAGATCTCTAAAGATTTTTTAGGGATTTTCCTCATTTTATTATTGTACATTTATTTTCTTATCACTTATCAAAGTGCTTAGATGATTATTAGAATGAATTCTCCTTTAGAGCAATAATCAAGGAAATCCAATAAAATCCAGAATAATTCAAGAAAAGCCAGGAAAACCAAAAATGAAATTTAATCAAATATCTTAATTGATTTCTTATTTTTATTGAATTCTCGGGATGTTACAAATCACCATCAGGTATTCTTTTAGTCAAAAAAATGAAAGAAAATACATTGTTCTAAATTATACCAATAACATCCTGAGTGACAAATCTTGGACTTTTATGGTACCTAAGTACATCTCAAAAATTAAGACAGATGAACCTAGTCTGTTTATGTATTTGTCGACACTATCCCCAATACTCAATACTGGCCCGATGCAAAATGTAGATTTCAAAATGTTTTCCTCAAAGACAAGCAATGAAGAGGGAGTGCCTAGCTGCCGTCGACGAAGGCCGATCCCCCGATAGACGATGAAGCACACAAAAGCAAGGAGCATTGGCCTGTATCCAAACAATAAACACGAATTAGAAATCCCTACCTGAGGCGCGGAAAGAAGGGAAGAACCGTGGGGAAAACGAAACGATGAAGGGGAGCATCGGCGGAGACTGGGAGGTCCGATCCAGAGGGGGGAATGAAGCAAGGAAGGAGAGCACTGGCGGAGGGCACGACGCCAGAGCCAGAAGGGGGAGCATTGGTGGAGCACGTGAAGCGAGAAACGCGAGAATCTACAGAGCGCAAGGGCGGAGCCAAAAGGCGAGAAACCAAAACGAGCAAGGCCAGCACTGGCGGAGGGCGCACACTGAAGAAAGAAGGGGGAGTGCCGGAGGTGCACTCTAGGCGAGAGACGGGAGAAGCTACGAAGGCCACGAACTAAGGAAGCGGGCCAGGGCGTGCGATAGAGCAACGAGGTAGCAGGCAGAGCGACGAAGGGAACCAGAGCGGTGAGGCAGCCGCTGAAGTGAGGAATGGCATCAGCGAAAATCTCGGAGTGCACCGAACAGAGCGATTGAGGCGGGGAGGATGAGCATACCAACGTAGGTGGGAAGAAGGAAATGCGGCGCGGGCTTCCCCCAGGCAGACAGAACCGAGATGGCGAGCAAAGTGACTAAGGGCACCAGAGCAGCGAGGTTGCAGGCTAAGCGACGAAGGGCACCGGTAGAGATCCCGGAGGGCACCGGACGTAGCGACCGAGGCTGGGTTTCCTTTTTCTAGTATTTTAGATCCATTTTTTTGGGAATGTGAGCGCATTTGTTTTTTTTCTTTGAACATGAGCACGTGAGGTGGAGAATGGACGTACCACCACCAACTCCTAATTAGAAGTAGTAGATGTAAGAGATTTAAAACAGTAATTTGGACTAGCAACAGTAGCCATTCACTACAAGAAATAGAGAAAAATTCGTGGGTTTTTTAAATTCGTGGGCCCAGAAAAAACCCACGAATTTATTTATTTAAATTCATCGGTTAGTATAAAACCCACGTTTTTAATTAAATTCGTGGGCCAAAATGAAACCCACGAATTTAATCATTCAAATTCGTGGGCCAGAAGTAACCCATGAATTTAAACATTTAAATTCGTGTGCCAAAAAATTACCCACGAATTTAAAAATTTAAATTGTGGGCCAACAATTACCTACGATTTAAGTTTTAAATTCGTGGCCCACCTACCCACAATTTATCCCGGCAAAAAACCCTACGGCCCAGCCGAGACGCGCCGCCTCCTCCCCACGCCGCATACCGCCACCCGCCTGCGCCGACGCTTCGCTTACCATGCGCCGCCACCGCCCGCGCCGACGCTTCGCCGCGCCCGCTTCGCGCCCGCCCGCCCGCGACAGAATCCAAGGCCGGCGGCGACGACGGCGGTGGACCCGATCGGCGGGCGTCGCGGTGGCGGTCCCGATGGAGTGGGAGGCGCGCGCGGCCGAGCCGAGGCGAGTCCACGCCGTCCGAGCTCAACACCACCAACAGCTCCGGCCTGTTCGCCGTCGTCTCCACCGACAAGATGTCCATCAAGTACCTCGGCGTCAACCACCACGGCCACGACGTCGGGTCGTGCGAGCCAACCGCCCGCGCCACGCGCCGCGCCGCCTACTACTTCGAGATGATCATGAGGAACGCCGGCACAAGGGGCGACCTCTATCGGGTTCACCAATGAGAGCTTCAAGATGCGCCGCCAACCCGGGTGAGGCACCTTCTCGTTCTTCTGTTTGGTCCCATGAGTCCGGATTTAGTGTTTTGTTGGTAATGAGCAATGCAAAACTCGGGTATGTATATCCTCATTTTCGAAAATGTCGTTGTTTTTGTTAGTGTTGGCTAATTGCATAACCTATCTAAGATGATTTTGGATCTCAAATTTCTCAATCCAAAGCTAAAACTACATGTAGTTCACTGGTCGATTCAACCGCTCATTGCAAAGGATAGATAATTTGTGCTAAAGAGGGCATGGGCTTTCAGTTTGTATGAATGTACCAAATTTCTAATTTTGTTGGCCCTGTTGGGTAGGATTTCCTAGCAATGTGTCTGGTAATGTTGCTTGCCATGGTCCTAACTTCATGTGATGCTACAACTTTTTAGCAAATAGTAAGACCAGCTTTTTTCCTGTTCATTTGAGCTGACATGAATTTTGGCCTACTGAAGTATTTTAGTGCTTTCTATTCAATGAAATTTTCCTGTCGATTATCCCGTCTGTTCTTTCTTCTGTCCAGCTGGGAGTCTAACAGTTGTGGATACCACGGCGATGATGGCTATCTTTACTGGGGTCCGGGGAAAAGTAAATCTTTTGGACCCATATTCACATCTGGTGACACAATTGGCGCTAGCATCAACTATTTATCACAAGAATTTTTCTTCACGTAAGTTTGATAATTCTTGACAAATTAACAGTGTTTGCTTGTTTGATTGACTATTCATTAATCTTCTATGAGATGTTGTATTTTCATAGAATTTCTTGAGTTACCATCTTTCATTTTTTGACTTGTGGGCTGAACTACAGCTGTTGGATACTGAACCTTGGATTTGAAAAAAAAAACCCGATCGTTTTGGATTTGAATCTTCGACCATCTGGTATTGGCATATCATTCTCTTGTATGCTCAGCTTGAAGTGTACCATATGCTTGTTTCTTGTTCTACACCTCAAGCCCTTTACCTTGTTTACTTCGGTTTGGAATATTATGCTGCAGTGTAATCTAATTACATGTAGCATCTTGCAGGAAAAATGGATCTGTGGTTGGAGCCTTTCCAAAAGATATTAAAGGCCCACTATATCCTACCATTGCAGTTCATAGCCAGGATGAAGAGTAAGTTGCCTCTTATTAAAGTGATTATTTTTTTGTGAAAATAGAAATGCTAAATAGAAACTGCATTTTACCCCAGGTATATCAACCTGAGTTGCAGAAACATGGGTTTAAGTTCAAATATTTGCAAACATGTGGTTTTCTGCAACTTGGATTGAAATGTCCAGGGCAAAGCACAATTTCCTCATTTTGAAGATGATTTTCCCTTTCACTAAAACACATGATACCGATACAGCGATACCGATATGGCGATACGGCGAGTATATATGTATTAAAAATAAAAAAGATGTAAATAGGCCAATAATTATGCGCTTTGTGGTGCTAGGAGCTGGATGTTGCACGAGAGTTCGCGTTGTGCGACTAGGAGAAGGGCCTACGAGAGAGAGAGATTTTTAGGGTTATGATTGATGGGCTAGAATGGGCTTTTCCTTTGTTTTGGCTTTGTGTTATGGGTTTGGAGGTATCGGGGAGGATCGCGGAGTATCGGAGAAGGTTCAGGACTTTTTTAATTATTTTTTATGCTCAATTTCACCAATCCTTGTCGATCTGGGATCGCGGAGGATCGGGGTATCCGATATTGGTATGGCACCTTCGTGAAGGATCGATGATTCATAGGTTCAAAGTGTTCACTTATTCCACACTGCAAAGAGTCTTTGTGATTGATGCAATTCGCTTGTATTTGGCAGGGTTATATTCTCGAGGAGAAAATGAAGCAACAATCTGTGAGTGACAAATTGTACTTGCAACCAGACATCAGTCATTGGTATACCTATTCTTGTTTAGCTTGACCTGTCATATTGATATTCTCATATTGTGTCTTGGTTTGAGAGATTGATATATATTATAACTGCAAATGTTTTTTGTCTCACGAGTGGATGTCCTATTTACAAGAGAGGTCATGCCGAAATTTTGTACATTTCGGAGACTTAGTTTTAAGCCGGTTTGAAGAGTTAAAAGGTTGGTTTCAGTATTTTAGTAATCGGTAATAGGTTTGGTGTCTCGCTTGTTAATTATTCGCTCGCTTCAACTTCATTGTGGAGTTTGTCTTTTGTGTTACTGATTTCGATCGATTTGAACAAAATAGATGATCTTATTTATTCTTCGCTAGCAATTTTTAGTTTCAATTTTCTTTTGCCTTTTCTTTTCTTCTTTAGTTGTTATATGTATTGAGTGCGATACATATATATATAAAAATACATACATTTGGATATATATACATATATGTATTGAGTGCGATACACATATATATATAAATACATACATTTGGATATATATACATTTTTTGTAAATGACAGTTAAATTGTGGTTTAAAAACCCACAATTTAATCGATTAAATTGTGGGCTAAAAACCCACGAATTTATCGATTAAATTGTGGTTTAAAAACCCACAATTTAATCGATTAAATTGTGGGTTTTAAACCCACGAATTTAACTGATAAATTGTGAGTTTTTAGCCCACAATTTAACGATTAAATTGTGGTTTTTAAACCCACAATTTAAGCCGATTAAATTGTGTGTTTTTAAACCCATGAATTTAACTCGAAACCCAATTAAATTCGTGGGCTTAGTAGAAACTCACGAATTTAACTTAAATTCGTGGGTACCCACGAATTTAATTAATTAATTTCGTCGAGTTAAATTCGTGAACTAAATTCGACGGTTTGCTCACGAATTTAAGTTAAATTCGTGGGTTTTAGCTTAAATTCGTGGGTTTTTGGCCCACGAATTTTTCCCTGATTCTTGTAGTGATTTTTGAATTAATTAAAATTGTACAGAGGTTTTCTTATGCTAAAAATTTTATCACGGCATATAGGGTACTGCAGCGTCCTACAGTAATATTATCAATTATTATTATTATTCTTCAATGCCCTTAAAAAATTCAAAAACAAAAATCTAGGGAATTCTATAAATACAATGTTAGAATTATTATAAAATAAATATAAGAGTCCATCATCTCAACATTTTATAGTAGCATCCTTAAACCATAAGGAACCCGCAGAAAAACTTTCAAAAATTTTGAACAACGTTTTGAAACCCAGAAAAGTAAAGAAAAAAGAGAATGAAAAATCTCGACAGCAGGCTTGATAGAATTTTAAATCATTGCACATGTAATATTTTGAGCTGAAGTTTTTGCTGAAGATAAAAATTATCCTAGTTTCACATACAAAAAGTTTCAGAAAATTTGGACAATTTTTTCTAGCTCGAATAAACTAGAAACCCTACTCTGTACAAATACCAAAACCACATTGCTTCCTTGTCTCTATGCCATGTTGGGCCCACATGTGAGCTCTTCTCTGCTGCCTTCTTCCGATCTTCCCCACAGCCCCAAACCGAGCTCTCCTCTGTTCCTCTATAGCAGCAAGGGAGGCACAATTAAAATGCAGCCACGGCTCAGCCCATATCATTGTGGCGCCGCAATTTGCCCATACCGCTGCCATGTCCGTCCTTATCCCCATCATTTGCTTTGTAATGGCCGAGAGACACGTCGCGAGTCACCGCTAGGGATTGAGCTCTGTTACACCGCCATTTTTGCCAATTTAAGCTGGGCAAGCTCCCTACCTTGGTCCTCACAGCACCTAGCACCTCCACTTCCATTCCTAAGCTCCAATTTGGCGCCACCTGGTCTCCTTGCTCGGCCTCGGATGGGCCCAACAACCGGCCAAACTCATCACTCGAAGCACCATACTCCAATTAAATTGGCAGGGAGCATCACCATCCTTCGCTGCTTACTTCCCCTCACCCATTTTTAGCTTCCTCTTGCCGTGGTGTTCCACCACCGTGCACTTGCTACCACCGCCGTTCCTCTCTATTGCGCCGCCACCACAGGCCATCCCAGCTCTGGCCGCCGCTTCCTGTTAACTCAGCACGATCCCGGGGTCCCATTATAGTGATCGCATCTTTCTCCTTGCGCCTTTTTTGGCTGCTGGCTGAGCTGCCCGAATTGCAGCCCTAGCGCTGCCATGCGAGCTAAGCTCTGTGCTCTGTTCTTTCCCTCTGAAAATTGGCCCCAAGTGAACAGTGTGAAATGCTAACTATTTCAATTGGCCCCCTTGAGATCTAATGACAGGTGGGACCGATTCAATTTGAGACTACCTACTGAATCAAAGCCTAAATTCAGGAAGAGGTAAGTTTATAAACTCTATGAACTTATTTAGTTTGATTAGCATCTCTAACTAGAATGGCACCTTAAATCACGAGGTTAAAACCTATAACTAAGTATTGGACTGAGCTCAATAAAAATCCTTGTCCCAATTATACATGTATAACTTATGTCCTATGGAAACCCTCAAGTAGAAATTGCTAATTTTTTTTAAAAAAATGTTTTGAATATAAAAGTATGGTATGTCATGCATGGCCCACTCATAATATCCAAAATTATGGCATAAAATATCAAAACAAGTGAGACCAGCTTCAAAGAACCCAAGAGGTCAGGACCCTCTAATGCTATAATGGTACAACAATTTTCCAGAGGTCATGACCCTATGATGCTTTAATGCTACAACAATTTTGGAGAGATCGGGACCCTCTCATGATATGAAGGTTATTGTATTTGGACGTGTTTTGCATTTAATATACCTTCTTATAATAGACTGGGAATGCATAACATGAATAACAAGGTTTAAAATTGGGAAACCAACACCTAAAATTTTTTTATCACCAGAACCTTGTATTTTAATTAATATTTGAATTTGATGTTATTTGACTTCATTTTGCCTCTTACTATTATTGCTATTGCTTTGCTTTGCGACACACGACGTGTAGACTCCGACGTTCCAAACACCACCATCAACGACCCCGACTTCGATCTCGACATCAACTAGCATGGCAAGTAGCCCCTTTGATCATCTTGATCCTAGCATTTCAAAATTGTTTTGTCAAAACTTTTTTATGCATGCGTGTATTTTCAGTAAATTCGCTATATTGTGGTATTAGTAGATATCACCTTCATTGATGGAACATGCTTAATAAAAATTGACATGACATCCTTTTTAGCCATAAGTTAAGGACAGACATTTAATAATGTCAAATGGGTATACTTGATTATATTTGCACATGCTTATCCATGCTTTAGATTGGGACACGAATGGTTGGTTATACTATTCGTAATGGAAATGGAATATTGGACATGATGGAAAATGTGGATAATGGTATTTTGATAAAAATGAAAATAAAACTACGATTTTGATGCGAGCGAGCTATTGGCAATAGCTGGATATGCATGGGACTTGAAGTAGATTGGGGGAGATTTCTCGTCCTGGTCGGATTAAGGACCGAACGTACTGTTCTATGATCCAAGGGATATCCGCACAACCACAAGTGCTGGTATGGGATAGCCTTAATCTATTAAGTTACTTAGAACTAGCTTTGCACATTGGAAGGCTATAGTAGCACAAGCTTTCTGGGATGTATTGCATGAAACACGTACCAGTGCAACAGTGTACGCCTTGCTATGGGGAGAAGTGGGACAATGGGATGTGAAATCATTTGTTGTACAGAGTGTGCAAATATCTTCTGCTGCCATAGTAAGGGTTGTCGTCACTGGGCTGGTGCAAAGTTAGGGCTAGGTAAATGACACCCCAAAGGAAGTGTGTTAAAAATGCATTGCAAAAATAGTTGATCATATCTTGTGGGTAAAGCAGTACACCTCTACACAGTGAAAATCGTTTCGAAAAGCCATGCCCATGGTTGTAGGAGACTTGGTGAACTAACACTAATTAGATGATTTTCATAGTTTCATAAAAATGGCTTGGAATTGGAAACATATGTTGGAAAGCTTACCCTTGAGATGATTCAACACTATGCTATGTGTTAGATGATTGGTTTCAGTTGTTATGTCATGCGTTGGCAAGGATTACCATGTGTTGGCAAAGACTGTTTCTATGCCATGCGTTGGCAAGGATAATTGTTGCTCACGTTATAGAGGACTGTGAGTTGCTATATTTATGCTTACATACTTGTTATTTCATATACCTGTCAAATTGCTTTTACAAAATTGTATTTGCAATCTATTATTTAGTATTTACAATTCAAATTCGCTTTATGAAAAATAACTATAGAAGCCTTTCCTTTGATACAGCCTGTATTTATTATAGGATTGCATACACCACAAGTTTTGTTGAGTACGCAATGTACTCAACCTCGCTATTGTTGTTGTTTTAGGTGAAGATTCAGAAAACCCCTTCAACACAACCTATGACGCACATTACGGGGAACACTATGACAAGCTTTTCTAGAGTTTATACCTTGTCAGTTGCCTGTGGATTATGTGGCACACTACAAGATTTTTGGAATTTCCGCTGCAGTTACTTTGTCTTTTAAGACCATAGTGTATAAATGCTTCCGCTACTATATATAATATATATTGTGTATGGATGTGATTTCAACTTTGTAAATATGCGTACTAGCCACTGATCATGGGACTAGAACTGTATGCACATGGAACCCATATTGGTGTCTAATACCAAAAATGAGGGCCTCACATATGGAGGATATTTTGCATAAAGCGAATTTGAACAAGAAATAAAAAGTAGTAGATTGTAAAAGAAATTTCTAAAAGTAAGTTCGACTAATATGAAAATTGTAAGGCCCTTATTTTTGGCAATAAATACCAACAATGGGTTCCTTGTGCATACAGTTTTAGTCCCATGATTAGTGGCTAGTACGCACATTTACAAAGTTGAAATCACATCCATACACAATTTATTACATAGAATAGCGGAAGCTGTTTATACAATAGTCTTAGAAGACAAAATAATCTACAGTGGAAATTCAAAAGTCTTGTAGTGTGCAACATAAGCCTTAGTCAACTAACAAGTTATAAACCATATGCTGCGGCATAGAAGGTGTCGTCGAGGTTTTCTATTCCTTCACCCAAAAATAACAATAATAGCAAGGGTGAGTACATAGAGTACTCCGCAAGACTTTTGCAAACCTATAATAAATGCAGGCTTGTATCAGGAGAAAGGCTACTATAGCTATTTTGCATAAAGCCAATTCAAACTGTAAATATTGAATAATAGATTACAAACAAAACTTTGTAAAAGCAATTTAACAGATATATAAAATAAAAAGTATGTAAGCATAAGTATGGAAACTCACAGTCCTCCATGATATGAGCAACACTTCGAATCATTACCTACCAACACATGGCATAAAACTAGTCTTTGCCAACACATGGCACAATAGCTGAAACAAGTCTATGCCAGCACATGGCAAAGTATTGAATCATTTGTAATGTAATCTTTTCAACACACGTTTCCAATTCCATTTTCAATTTTATGAAAATTTCAAAGTCATCTAACTATGTGATGACTTTACCAAGTGCTTTTAACTGTGGGCGCGGCTTTTCAAAAAGATTTACATTCTGTACAGGTGTACAACTTTACCCACAAGACATGACCGACTCTTTGTGCAGATCATTACCACACTTCTTTTAGTGTGTCGTAGAGAGTCATGGCATAACCGTTACATTACATAGACCTAACTTTGCACCAGCCCAGTGACTACAAACCCTTACTATGGCGGCAGAAACTCACAACAAAGACATGACAGTCCATCCATGTCATTCACACAGTAAATCAAGCAGTCCATCCATTCCACACACGTTTCTCTCCATAGCAAGGTGTACACCATTGTATTGGTATGCATTTACCCACACCTCGGTGTGGAAGCCCCTATGAGCAAACCTACCCGCAGTGACCATACTACTTCAGCTCTCCAATGTGCAAAGCTAGTTCTAAGTAACTTGTTAAAGATGTCCCATACTAGCACTTGTAGTTCTACGGTTATCTTGAATTGAAAATAAGAATTTGGTGCAGATCCGAGGAATATATGGTTTGGATTGAGTACAGATGGAATGAATCATTTCGGTAACATGAGCAGCCGGCATAGCACTTGGCCCGTGAATCTCTATATCTACAACCTTCCTCCATGGTTGTCTATGAAGCGGAAGTATATTTTGTTGTCTGTACTTTATGAAGGACCGAAACAACCTGGGAACGATATTGATGTGTACCTAGCACCATTGGTGGAAGATCTGAAAACACTGTTGGTTCTCGGGGTAAAGGTATGGGATGTGTACAAACGAGAAAACTTCACTTTGCACTGCCTGTTGTTCTGCACCATAAATCATTACCCTACCCTTGGTAACCTGTCGGGCCAGAGTACAAAAGGAACTAAAGCTTGCACTCGCTGCTTAGACAATACCAAGAGTGTATGGCTAAATCGCAAGATGAAGAAACAATTCGACGGAACAAATGCAGATGGTTCAGCTCCAAAGCCTTTAAGTGGGATAGATGTTCATGATATGGTTAAGAACTTGGATGTTGCGTTTGGAAACGAACGTAAATCGAGGACCCATGAGAAGAGCATGTGGAAGAAGATATCAATATTTTGGAACCTAACTTATTAGGAGCACTTAGAAGTTCGGCACTGCATCGATGTTATGCACGTAGAGAAGAATGTTTGTGATAGCATGATTGGTCTCTTACTGAACATTAAAGGCAAAACAAAGGACGGTATCAACGCATGGTGTCGACTTTTGCAGTCGGTAATGAATTTATGGGGCAGGCGCTAGATCTCAAACTCGAAGGTCACACAAGACAAGGGGTTAGATAGGTTCAGGCCCTCAGTGATGGAGGTAATACCCTAATCCTGTGTGCTATGCTCTATGGCTTGATGCCTTGTTGTTGCCCACCCTCTCCCTTATATACCGAGGGTGGCGCGGCTTACAGAGTCCTGATCGGTTTGCAGATTCTGATCGGTTACAAGATTCTAGTCGATTACAGGATAGAGTTTTACATCTTTATCTATCTTATAAATGACTCAGATTACAATCGTATCTTCTATATCCAAATATACGTAAATGTCTATAGGATGTGCCCCCCTTCCATACGGCAGCAAGGCTTGGCGCGGGGCACAACCTTTGGGCCTGTCTTTTCCTCAGGTGATGTTCGGCTGGTCATGGAGATACCTGGTTTCATATATTCCACAGTAGCCCCCGAGTGATTCATGATTCAATTGCTATGCTTCCAGCTAGGCCCCAACTTGAATCATTATTTTGAACTCGCTGTACAATCATTCGACTGGTTTCTTCACGTGATTTGAAGGCTTCTTCTTGCGGCGAGTGGATTATGAAGGACTCGAATATAACCCTTGATTTTTGCTTAACCTAAATATAATCTTCTGTTAGACGAATTTGTTGTGAGCGGGCTCGCGGACCTGTCCCCTATTTTGAATGTGGATTGAATACTTCTTCCCGCCCAAAGCGAAATTTTTAATATCTTTTCTCTTCTTGGATAACCACCGGACAGTCTTCGAGGTCGCCTTGGTTTTCTATGTCAACTCGTTTGCTGAAAAACTCCTTGGCTTCTGAAATTACATTAACCCCAAATCTCTTCGGCTCCTGATGCATTTACTTCATCCTTACTATATCGGCTATAAAAGGCGAACCAGCATTTGCAGAATTTATCCTCTCATGCTTGGTTCTCCATCTTTCTGTTTTACGTTTCCATTTTCTTCATGCCGAGGAGAAGGAGGAGGAACGTCAGGCACGTCCAGGATCCTAGGCTCGCCGAAGAATGGGCACTTTTCGAGCTTGCTGTGGCTGAATTAATGGAGGATACCACCACCGCCCTCGACCTCGTCGCTGTCGATACCTTCCTCGAGATTTTTCCTGCCCGTTATAGGGCCAAGGAAACCCTCATGGAGGCGCTGGGTCGCGTTCGTCGGGGTGAAGTGTAGGCACCCCTGCAAATGTAATATTTACCCAGGCATAGTGTCTGGGGAATTTTATGTATAATAAAAAAGTACCTTTCAAAGTGTTTTCCATGATTATCATTTGACGTAGCTTAGACCCAGCTTGGGGCGCTTCGAAGCTTGCATGGTTCTTTGATCTGATGACATCCGTATCGACTGACATAGGAAATACCTTAGGTCAGTCGTGGAGCGCATCGTATTGGGGTTTGCGCGACTCTTGGCCGAGCAGCATCCGGATCTGACTGGCGCGAGATACACCTTAGGTCCGACTTGGGACATATTAGGATTTGCGTGGCTCATGGCCGAATGATACTCATGTCTGTAGAACACAGCTTAGGCTCGAGTTGGAGCATTGTAACATCCCAAAATTTGCTTTAATATCATTTTATTGGTTATTTGTCCATTTTATGTTTTTCTGGAATTTATTGGATTTTTCTGGATTTATTTGAATTAACTTTAAATTAAGTATATTGGTCTTTTATCGAAAACTATTTAAATTTATGCAAAGATAAAATAAAGTTTTGCCAAAAATATTTTATCTGAGTTCAAAATGCCTTAAAGTATTTTTGAAAATTTTCTGGGATTTTTCCTGATAATTTTAATGCCTGAAACAAGTTAAAAGATTTTCTGTAATTATTTTAAATGAAAAATCCTTTTAAAAAATGCATGAACAGTAACGGGCCGGCCCATGCACTGTGTGGCCCAAGTTAGGTCGTGAAGCCCGTTTACCGCCGAAACCCTAACCCTAGGGAAGCCAACCGTTGGATTGAAATCCAACGGCTGTGCTTTCGCCACGTCGCCGATCGCTCAGGACCTTTGCATGAACGCCGCGCGGACGCGTTAGATGCAGCCGCGTCGCCTCTCCGTGTCGCCACCGGAGTCCGCCGCCGCCACGGAGCCATCTTCGGAGTCCGCGCCATGCACGCCTCCCCGTGCGGCTATTTAAGGCGCCGAAGCGGGCGCTGAACTCCTCACCTCGCGCCACGCGTTTGCTGCAATCCCAGAGCCCCGAACCGCCGTCGTCTGTGCGTAGAAGCTCGCCGGGGTTAGGTCGTCGTGCCGCCTCGGTTCTGCTTTCGCCGCCATCGCCTGAGGCCGAACCAGCTCGGATCCGAGACCTCTGAGCTGCGCCGCGTCGAGCTAGATTAGTTTTGCCGTCGTTTGGTCACCGGAGCACCACGCCGCCGCCTTCGTCTCCAGCACTGGTGAGCGACCGTCGCCGCAGTCCCATTGTCAAGCTTCGATCGCCGTCAGCCGCTGGATCTGCGTTGGACTCTTCAGATCGTGACACGTTGGTAAGCAACTCAGGTATCATTAGCCATTGGATCCAAATCGGGCGATCGAGGCGTAGCCACGTGTTTCTCAGTCCGTAGCCGTTCGATCGGATCTGTGTGCGTCAGATCGCACCGGCACCGTGACCAATCGCGTGTCGCCACGTGTCAGGCTCGGAGTCAGAGGCGCCGTGAGTCGTGTCCACCGTGAGCCAGCGCGGGTGGGTGGACTCAGTCCATGCACCGAGACGCGTGGCAAAGCCTGATTGGCCGACTCGGTGATGATGTCACCCTGACGTCACGCTTGCACAGTAAATCGGTTTTTCAGTCTAAAAATAATTCGGTTAATTCCGATTTTCCAATTTCTGTATTTTCAGTATTTATTAAAACTTCAAAAGGCTATATCTTTTGCATTTTAACTCGGATTTGAGTGATTCAAATTTCTAAAAAATTTTAATATTGAGATCTATTTAATGGTGAAGTTTATTTTATTTTTGGAGTTCATTTGCTCTCTGTTTTGGTATTTATTTTCTTTTCTTCTTTGGTACGCGTAGACGTTGAATTGTGCGACGCTTCGGAGGAAGATCCGTCGACTCAAGATCAAGTACCAGAGCAAGACCAAAACCTATTCCAAGGCAAGTTTTGCTTTGATCATGTTGAACCCATGTTTATACAAATGCTATATTGTTTTACTTTACTGCATATTATTTCAAGTATACGAATGTTTCAAATTAAATTTGGATCTAGTTAATCTACCATTTTGATCTATATACCCTACCTTGTCATTTGTATGCCATGATCTATTGTCACCCTAGATTGGATCACTATATTTGGTTGATATTGAAATCAACATGAGATGGTTAGATCGTCATAGTTGCTTAGCCGTGCCACATCATCATATGTACATGAATCATCAATGATTAATCTTGACTAATGGAATATGGAACAATAATGTGAACTTGTGCGTCATGTGAAGTCGTACAATGAGATTGAGTTGTAGTGGCGAGCAATGTCATGCAACGATATTGATTTGTTGATGGCACGTGGTGCTTAGTAATCAACTTGGGTGATAATCATTTAGATTGGGGCAAGTGGCAAGGGGCGAGTATGCCAAGGTGGGCCCGATGGGCAGAGGGTATGTGGATGTCTTGCCTTGATAACTCTAAGGACTTAACCTTGCAATCCTTTGACCTGAGTCAATCATGCAACCACATGTCTGGTATGGGACAGCCTAGCTAATTAATTTGCAATGTCTTAACTTTGGTACTATCTTGGTCGGTGTGAGTTCCCGAGTTATTGAGTAATTCACATGGTGCAAGAGGGGGCCCTGGATGTGGTAACAAGTCCCACCAGTGTTGAAACCTTAGCGGGTAGTACCGGGTTAAGCCAGCGCATTGTAAAGGCTTTGTTATAATCACTCGCCTTTGTGGTGTATGGTTGTATCGTGTGGGTAAAGTGTATAACCTCTGCAGAGTGTAAAACTATTCGAATAGCCGTGCTTGCGGTATTGAGCAATGCCCGGGAATTACAGTTAAGGGTTAGTTGAATCAAAATTGAAAACTTGGTTGGGATGGCGGGATTGCCATATGGAAGATTGGAACTTGATTTAGGATTGGAAAACTTGGTTTACATGGGAAATGCTAAATCTATCTATTATTGTTATTTGTTTTACGGTCTTTACAATCTATTTATTGTATTTGTTCATAAATGCTGCCTTGTTGCAAAATAGCCATGATAGCCTATCCTTTGAAATAAGCCTTGCATATAGCTATGTTAGAATTGCATTCTGTGCTCAACTTGTTGAGTGCTTTATGTACTCACCCTTGCCAACAACAACATCACTAGTTGAGGAGTCTGCATCAATTCTGGAGGAGAAGTTCGGGAAGAGACGAATGTTTAGGGCGCAAGCCTTATCAGTTGCCTGTGGTATACTGAGGGGCTGTCTACGTTTTCATTCCGCTGTAGTTTAATGTGTTATTCAGCCTTGTGAGGCATAGTCATGTAAGTGGACCATAAGGTCATTCAACTAGTAGTATATATCATATGATGTCTTTCATAATTTTCCGCTGTGTATGATTGTCATATTCACCGATGTTGAGCCTGTGTGCACTAGCGTGATCCTAGACTAATGCAGTATACACAGAGGGTCCGGATTTGCATATTCGGGTCCCTACAAACGTACCAGGATTTCTCTGGCTCATGGCCGAGTGATACCCATATCCGACTGGTGCAGGATACGGCTTGGGCTCAACTTGGAGAGTTCCATACATACGTGGCTCTTGGCCAAGTGGTACCCATATACGACTGGTGTTGGATACAGCTTAGGCTTTCTTGGAGCGTATCAGGATTTACGTGGCTCTTGGCCGAGTGTACCTATATCCGACTGGTGTAGGATATAGCTTAGGCTCAACTTGGAGCATACCATATTTTTCTTGGCTCATGGCCGAGTGATACCTGTATCCGACCCGTGTAGGATACAACTCTGGTCAACTTGGGACATATCAAAGTTTTATCCAAATGGTATCCGTACTCGTTTACTACGACGCACAGCTTTTCGACTCTCATGGGGCATACCATTGGATTTGCTCCTGTTTGGGCTCGACCCGTGATATATGATTCCGACATGCGGTAACCACCTAGCGACCCAGCGTGGGGTATATCACAAGAAGATATTTTTTATCTCGTTCGGAGAATGCCCACGTCCTGCTTAGCATGGTAAGTGGTTAAACATCCCATCGTGGGAGCAACGTGTCCCATATATGACTTGGTCAAACCGTGACTGTTTCTGTAAGTCAGAACGCCAGGCCTGCAAATCATTTAACAGGCATAAGGGAAGACGAGGCGTTCCGCAATCTTTTTCCCACCGTTTTGGCGAAAATCTAATGTTTTCCCTCCTTTAAAGGGTAGGCCATGCGTCGCCCGACGGTTCATTCTCTCACCACGCTCTTGCTCCTTCTGCTTCCTTGTCTCTCCGACTTCTCCGCCGCTAGGGTTAACCACTGCTGCACTTCGCCCTTTTGCGCTGCTGTTGATCTCTCCTTCGAAGATGTCTTCTTCTTCCTCCTCGCAGCCTTTGCCCCAGGATTGGACGACTTCGACTACAACAGAAGAGAAACTGCAGTCCATGGTCGATGATGGGATCAAGGCCAAGTCTCTTGGTCAACGACTTCGACTACAACAGAAGTGAATCCGTCCCCACTCCTCGTCCTGAAGAGGTAGTGGTTTTTGAGTCTTTCTTCCAGCGCGGGCTGGATCTTCCGGCCTGTTCTTTTCTCCGTGGCCTCCTCTTCTTTTATGGAATCGAATTGGTGAACTAGAATCCCAACTCTATTTTGCTAACTCTATCTTCGTTCACCTTTGTGAAGCCTTCTTGGGCATCCGCCCCCATTTTGATCTTTTCCGCCATTTTTACCTTCTGAAGCCCTATCCCTCAAAAAGCAACCCCAAGATAATTGGGGGAGCCGGATTCCAACTTCGGAAGGGGCTAAAGAAGTCGTATTTCTCTATTCCCTTCAAGTCATCGAATAAAGGCTGGCACCAGGAGTGGTTTTATTGTACCAATCCTGATCCAGCACTTCCTTCCTTCCTCGGGCGCCGGCCGAAGGTGTCCATCTCTTGGTCTTCTGTCGGCGATGCCAGCAACATGGATCAAGTGCAGGACCTCCTGGTGCTCATTGGCAAATTGAAGGAAGGGGGTCTCACAGGGGTTGGTCTGACCATTCACTTTGTTGCCCGGCGGGTTCAGCCCCTGAAGGAGTGCGACCACCTGGGGTTTCAATTTGAGGGCAAAGACGATCCGACCCGGGAATTGCCTGACTTAATAATGAGAGGGCAGATTCATGCTCGAGTTGGTGATTTCTTCATCCCGAGCGTCGAGATGCCCACCCGATTCCCTAAGGCCTTCTCTGCATTGAATCCTCCCCCAGAGGTGAGATACCTTGCCGATGGATTCTTGTTTTCGTCTTTGAATGGCTTCACACTTTTAATCTTCCTTTCCAGGATCGCGTTACCTTCTTCAGTGATGCGCCTCTTCCGGAGATGCCTACTCGTGTAGGCGATTCCCCAAGCGGCCAGCGAGCTCTCCTGCGGGAGATCCCACCGCCAAGAAGGGGAAAAAGATAGTGGCCAAAGACCCCGCGAAGCCCCGGCGCCCAACTGGTGGTCCTAAGATCCAGGACCCGTCGACCCGGGCCCCAGCACGTTCGGCTCCCCTCTCCTGTGGGCCTGCGGCTCAGCCGAGTCCAACGCCGAAGGACTCAGGCATTCTAGAGGAGCCCCGGGTGCCAGTCGACAGCGCACCGAGTGGTCCTTCTGGGAGCGGCCCGTCCGCTCGGAAGAAGCCCCCGATGAAAATGAAGAAGTCCGACAGGTTTGTTTCCCTATCGACTCTTATTTGACTCGTTTCGCTAACTTGCTGACAATTCTTCTCGTAGGGATCCTTCGCTTGATGTCCCTATCGGGACGCCATCTAAGGCCCCTGTGGGGGGTGAGCCCCCGGAGGTTTGCGTCCCGGTCGTGGGGGCCACGTCCGGGGACACCGAAGTACCTCCCGAGCCCCGGGCGCCATCTCCGACTCCTCCCGCTTCGGAACCGGGCCCTGCTGTTCCGGATCCGGCCTCTTGCCCATCCCCTGAGATCGAGGAGATCCTCTGAGTTCCGCCGACCCCTGCTCGCCCCCAACTCATAATGCAAGCTGCGTGGGTTGATGAGGAGGAAGGCCTGAAGCTCCTGGACGATCCGGAGGAGGAGAAGGAGAGGAATGACTTTTACAGTCATGCCATGGCTTGCGCACGCCTGGCCCAGGTAAGCATTTCTCTACACTTGCCATCTTCCTGCTTCCGTCATTTATCATGTAGTTACCTTTCCTTATGACGATTCATGTAAAATAGGGAGCGTTCAAAAGAAAGCCGAATCGCCCGTAAGATGCTCCTGAATCCTAACGCCAGAATATCTGGCTGAATTGGAGCGTATTAAGGCCGGGCATGCAGCCGAGTTGCGATCTCTTCGGTCAGAGGTCTAGGCGTTGCGAGAGGAGCAGAAGGCTCTGCGCCAAGAGAAGCTGGACGTTGTTGGCTCTCTTCGAGGTAGCTATTTCCCAGGCTAAGGCTTTTAATTTAATCATCTGGTTTCTTGATCTTCTTATCTCTATGTCAGCTCGGGATTCCGCCGTCGCGAAACTTCAAGAACAACTTAAAGCCGCGGAGGCTTCCAGAACAAAATCGAAGAAGGAGCTTGAAGGTATGACCGACGACTTGGCCCTTCTATGTCTTTGTTGCCTTCTCTGATGTTTCTGTCTTACAGACTATAAATTCAAAACGCGGGCGTAGTATGCCGTCTTCAATGAGAGGGTTGAAGCCCTTGAGACATCTTACGCCAAGCTTCAGGAGGCCTCCGAGCCGCTGCTGAGTTCTCTTCATCCCGGGGGCGAAAGGCCACTCAACAGGGACCAGGTCATCTCTCGGCTGGAGGAAGCCCCTGAGGTGCTCAAGAGTCTCTTGAAGGAGACAGTGACCAATGGTGCTAGCCAGGCTTTGGCGATCACAAAGTCGCTTTATCCCCGAGTGGATCTTGAGGCCTTTAAGGAAGGCTATGCCTGCAACTTAGATGAGGACCGGGCCGTCGAGCTCTGGGAAGAAGTCAAGGACACCTCTTTGTCCATTGTAGAAACTTTAGACCTGTAAATTGAATGTATATAAAGGCGTTTCCTCGCTCTTGCATTATCTTTTCAAACATGCATATTTGCCCGAGTGGTTTCGACATATCGTGTCCGACTAGTCTAGCCCCCAGGCTCTGAGGCATTGTTTGCGACGCATGTCTCAGAGTATAAAAAATTGTAGGAGCGAAGCACTCGGACGCATAAATCTAGAGAAAAAATAACTTTAATGTCGATCTTTTTCATTTGTAAAGGAACAATTTGAATTAAAAAGTTCAAGTGAAAAAACGACGTAGCTGTTCTATGTTCCAAGTGTTGTTGATTACCGTGCCGTCTTCTCGCTTGAGCTTGTAAGCCCCAGGGCGTACCACTTCATCGACGACGTAAGGGCCTTCCCAGCTTGGGGAGAGCTTATGCTCGCATTTCTGATTCTTTCTAAGGACCAGATCTCCCTTGGAGAATGCGCGGCTCCTCACATTGCGACCGTGATAGCACCGTAGGCCCTGGAGATATTTTGCTGATTGAATTGTTGCGATGTCCCTGGCTTCTTCCAGTCATTCGAGGTCTTCTAGCCGGCTTTCTTCCGAGGCGACTTCTTCATAGCTTCAGACCCGCGGGGATCCGAATTCTAGCTCGGTGTGGAGGAAAGCCTCTGAGCTGTACACCAGGAAGAAAGGTGACTGTCCGGTTGCTCTAGTGGGGGTGGTTCGTAGCCCCCAGAGTACCGAAGGCAATTCTTTCACCCACCGAGTGGCGTATGGATTTAGCCGATAAAAAATTCTTGCCTTGAGGCCCTGTAACACTATGCCGTTGGCTCGCTCGACTTGCCCGTTGCTCTGGGGGTGCGCTACGACGCGAAGCAGATTTTTATTCCGAGTTCGTCGCACTAGTCTTGAAATACGCCGATTCTGAATTGGGTGCCGTTGTCCGTGATGATTCGGTTTGGAACTCCGAACCTAACCACGATTTCGTTGAAGAACTCTTTGGCTTTTGCTGCTGTATTGTTGCGACTGGTTTGGCCTGCACCCATTTGGTGAATTTGTTAACGGCCACGAAGAGATGGGAATAACCACCTTGAGCCTTTTTTAAAGGTCCCACCATGTCGAGCCCCCAAACCGCAAACGGCCAGGTTATGGGGATGGTCTGCAGTTCCTGTGCTGGTTTGTTCATCTCACACGCAAAGAACTAACATCCTTCGCATGTCCGGACGATGTCCTCTGCATCAGTTACTGCAGTCGGCCAGAAAAATCCTTGACGATAGGCTTTGACGACTAGTGTTGATGATGTCGCATGGTTCCCACAAACTCCCTAGTGGATTTCCTTGAGAAGATCTCCCATTCTTGTTCTGATATGCACTGTCGCAGTACACCAGAGGAGCTCTTGCGATAGAGTTCTACCCTGATCACCACATAGCTCTTGCTTCGGCGCATTATTCGTTCGGCTTGCACACGATCTTCGGGTAACTTGTCCTTCGTCAAATAGTCCAGATACAGAGCTGTCCAATCGGGGGTAATGACTAGGACTTCTGCTTCTACTCTCTTCTCGGCTGGGGCGTTCGTCTTCGACCGAGTGCTAATCGTGGCCTTGTGAATTTCTTTGACGAATACTCCCATGGGCACTGTAGATCGGCAGGATCCCATTTTTGCTAGCTCGTCGGCCGCTTCGTTGTCACGACGGAGCACATGAATAAGTTCCAGACCATCAAAGTTACCTTCTAACTTGCATACCTCCACGTGGTAATAGGCAGTCATGTTGTCTTCAATGCAGGACCATTCTATTTGCACTTGGTTGACCACGAGCATTGAGTCTCCACGAACCGCCAAACGTCGGATACCGAGTGATATGGCGATACGGAGCCCATGGAGGAGTGCCTCGTACTCGACGGTGTTATTTGAAGCGGGAAAAAGTATTTGAAGTACGTACCTCAACCTTTCTCCGCTTGGTGATATGAGCACGATTCCAGCCCCCGCGCCGCTGAGCATGAGGGAACCATCAAAGTACATCGTCCAATACTCACTACTACAGAACAGCACATCACTGCCGGTTCCAAAACCCCATCACTGCCGGTCATTGGCGCCGGCAGTGATTGGTCGGCAGTGATACTCGAGGATTATCACTGCCGGCTCAGGAACCGGCCGGTTCTACCTACAACCGGCAGTGATATTGGACTATCACTGCCGGATCAAACCAAAATCCGGCAGTGATAAGGACTATCACTGCCGGATCAAACCAAAATCCGGCGGGATAAGGATTATCACCGCCGTTATATCTACAACCGCGAGGATATTGTACTAGCACCGCTAGGTTGTACCATAATCCGACGATGATATATACATATCACTGCCGGTTTTCCAAGAACCGCAAAGACAATCTTGCATATTTTTCGTGCAATATATACATATATATATTTATATAATTGTTTACAGTGTCCATATGTTAGTATATAAAGCATCGCTCAAATCATAATTCAAATATATGCATGTATCGACTAAGCATCGTTAAAATCATAATTCAAATATATTAAATTACGCATCACATAATTTGCTTTTACAATGTAGCTCGACTACATGTCATCCCGCTTGCTTTGATTTTACAATGAGTCAAGTAGACATGTCACGCGTCTAGGCCGTAGGAATGAGGGCGATGAGGCTACTCGTGGAACTCGCCGCTTGGATTGATGATCTCATCATGAATGAATCCGCGATCCGTTCTTGAATTGCTATAATTTATGTCAGCAATAACTTATTGGTTCTCGCTTGGAGCGCTGTTTTTGAACAAAAAGGAAGTTACTTAATGATGATATTTGTTAAATAAAAAGGGCATCAAAGTGTAATTACGCACCATGGCTTCGTTATAGCCGACACTCTCCGTGACAATTGAATGCATATTTGTACATACATAGAATGCACATAAATTGTTTCCGGTTCCTACTTCATGCATGGAAATCATTTATTATTTCAAAATTTTCCGGTATGGACGATACCAACACTTTTCTTGCGATCGCAAGAAAGCCCCGTGAATGATTTTGAGTAGTAATTAAACTTGAATGCAATAGAATGGAATTTTGCTAGAGTAATAACGCAACGATCGAGTTTACTGCTCAAAGATGTCCCAAAGGTCTTGGTACAGATTAGTTTGTTTTCTCCGAGTCCAAGACAAAAATCCCGCTAGCATCTAACCGGATGACGAGGAGGACCAGTGAAACTGCACATATATGTCAACGTAGTTAATTACTCCCACATCGTCGTGTTACGCAAAAATAGTAAAACGATATTAGAAGTCGAGATATCGTGCTTGAAGTTATAGGGTAAAAGTACAGAGGTTTTGTATTGCAGCTTCAAAAAAGTATTAAATAAATAGTCTTCAACGAACTGTGGATTGTCGTTCACAAGTTTCTCGTTGACGAGCCCCGGATCTAGGAATGCTAGATTGTCATTATTATTTCTTCTACATGTCTGTGCCTCCATTCTACATAAGAAAGAAGTTAGAGATGCAATTAAACAAGATGAAATGCTCAACGATATCTTGATGCACTTACAAAGTCCATAGTCTAAGTATGTTCACGTCCAGGGCATCTTGCTTTGGTACAACATATACAGCTCCGTGAAAAGAACCCAGCAGATGTTATCCCCATTGTGAAAATCTTGCTCCGTGTATCTGACTGGGAACGCCTCCATACCATCGTTGGACTGCTGCATGTACCACTGATGGACGCGCCGCAGTTGAGTTGTAAGGTTGTCGAAATGAGTGGTTCAACCAAAGGTTTTCCCATAACAAACTTCCACCGAGACCTTGCGCGAGCATCTACTTGAACATCATCCGCTTGAGCATCCCGCTTAACGATGTCGGCACTAGCCGCCGCAAGTACTTCTTTACGGATATGCGCTCGTAGTCCGATATTTTGCAAGGTTGAAGCTTTGCCTGTCTTTTGCACTTTTGCCATACTCAAGAAAAACTTTTGCCACAAGATCAACTTTAGTCTTCTTACTTGATGGCACCTTTTTAAAGTGAGATGCTACGCAGCGCTTACATGATTTTTCCGCTCTTCCTCGGTCATGTCACCGATAGTTTCTTTTGTGGTTGTCCCGGTTCACAGATGGTTGAGATTTCTTCGAGGACGGTGCCGATCGCCGAGATGTTCCGTTGTTCGATTCTTTACGCTTTTTGGCGGAGGAGTCGGGCTTTTTCTGGTTGGTGCCGGCGGAGGAGTTGGACTTTTCCTGGTTGGCGGCGAGAAGGGCGGGAGGTCTCTATGTGGAGAGTGCGGCTGATCATCATCGCCGTCGCCCTCATCGTCCGAGCCAAACTTAATCAAGCTCTTGCGCCACGCGAGGAAGCCATTCACATTTTCTCCTAGCTTTTTGTTCCCATCCTCGCCAGGGATCTCTACCTCCATTTTTCGGTATTGACGGACGACACTGTCCACTTCGACCCTGGCGAATCCCTGCGGTATCGGGCGACAGTGGAAAGTCCGTGACTCCTGGCATGGCCAAGCCCTACCCTCAGCCACCTTTATGGTAATGCCATGTGCGGCCAAATGTAGCTTGCACGGTGTCGGTTCTTTGATGTCATCCACAGGAAAACGCAGTCCATGCTCTTCGGGAATCCCTGTGGACGCGCAGCTGCTCTTACGAGCACCGGGACTGATGAGCTCAGGGCTTTCACCGGGTGGCGGTCGTGAGCTGAGAGCTTTCTGTACGGCTTGCTCCACAGCCTTATCTAGTTCCAATCTTTGTTCCTCTAGCACTCTCGTGATAAAGATCTTTATCCGACGCCCAGCTTGATCTTCTCTTAATCTCTTTGAACGCTTGTACATCCATGCGTCTGCGTGGAAGGCTTCTTTCCACGTGACCAAACCAACTCCTGCAGTGCGACTGGATGCTCCTTGTTACCAAGGGCTATGGTTAGCTCGTCATTCTCCTTCGTGGCGCGAAAGATCCTTGGGAAGACTGCGAGTGAGCATCTGTGATTCTGCGCAACACTTCCTGCTCTCTATCGGTTCTGAAGCTTAAGCTGCCATCATCGGAGATAGAAGCACCCCTCCCAAGCAACCAGTGCTTCGATCTTTCGCTTAAGGCGGCCGTTGCAGGAATTATACCCTTGCGGGTCATTTCTTGTTCGGACCGATCCCATGCTTTGTATTTTCTTCACGCACCCTCCTGCTCCTAGTCCGTGAGGGTGAATATTCTTATCCGCGCTTGCTTTGTTCCTTTCACTTACTATGTGAGCTTCTTGGACCTCTTATGCCACAAATTCATCCCGAACTCCCTTAACTTTGGGTACGTGTCAAAATTCGGCGTTTCATTCTTTTCACATAATTCTTGTTTAGCTGTCTTCCAATTCTTCCACGCAGGCACATGATGCAGAGTGCTCGTTTCTTTGCAACCATTTCGGTCCCTTGGGGAACTGGAAAACTTGTTTCACTTGTCCCATAAAGAGTTCTTCACTCATTAGGTACCACCCATTGGTCACCTCCGCGCCAATCCATGATCTATAGGTGATGGGCACATCATCCCTAGCAATAACCCCAGCAGCTGTCCCGCACGGCCCCAATGATGACTTCGGTATAGCGGGTTCCCATTGCCGAGAGCTCCACTATGTTAAAAATTCCCTTAGGCATCTTGTTCGGACCACGACTTGCGCGCTGCCTTCGTTGATCAGACGCCTGAGCCTACAAATTGATCTTCTAAATTATTAGTCGTCTGGGCCTACCATGTTTTGGGAACCACAGTGTACTAAAACTTTACCTCGCTTACGTGAGTATCGTTAGGTTGGTCCATGGCTGGATCCTGCAGGTTCAGATAGGACGTTGGGCTATTATTCGGGCTACCCCTTCCTCCTTCGTCCATATTTGAGGGCCCAACTCCCTCCGGCACTTGTCCTTCGTCGGAGGCCATTCCTAGCAAGTTTGTTGAAAATTTCCAATTAACAAGGTCACTTTTGAAATACACATACAAACGAGGATTGACATTAAAGTTAATCCGTGAAAGGATGTTTACATATCCCGGATACATACACATGTACATCTTTACATTAATATTGTAGAGAACTACTTGAAATTGAGAGTGGTCATTGAAGTGTTGCTCTCTTTCATTTTTCTTTATAATTACGTCATTACAGACTCTTTATAATTGTATCACTGCCCCAAATTCCAAACTAAATCAAGCAATTCTACTAAATAGAAAGCTACATGGCATGTTTATTGAAAGGAGTACTCAATAATACACATCTTTAAAGAACATGTACACACATATATTTTTATCTGATATACAAACATCCTTGAAGGACACATACACATATCAAACATATAGCAATAAACATAAGTGCCCCACTAAATTTAGTATTTATTCACCATTTGAATACGTTGTAATTTTGGATTCCCTCAAGAAGTTGCATAGTGCGAGGTGTCGCAGAGATCTCGTCATACTCCATTGGCCTCTCTTAATCCTAGGGCGCCCCCTGTGCATAGGGCATAAGGCTTAATAATCCGATCTGTGAGGGCACCCCATAAGCATTTAGTGGGATAGAAGCGCACCCAACCTCGCTCAAGATGGACTAATGAGTGGGGTGGCCCTTAGGTACTTCACCTCCTACCCCGAGAAGGTCACATGGCGAAGTGCTCTAACCTACCAGGAGTTTGGTGAAGTGTCATTCCCTCTAGGGCTTTTCGTCTCATTCCCAAGGACAAACCGAGGGATTAAGATGTCTTCATTAATATCCGAACATATATAAATCATCATATCTTGAATACTCATGAACGCCAACCCGTCGGACGACCAACGTCTGCCTCTCTTATGTCATGTTTTCTAACATACGACACTAGTATTACCAATTATCATACGCTACTGAAGTTTAGATAAGAAAACATTTGCTACTACTAGCACTTACGGCTAATTTTCTATAACAAAGTTTTGCAGTTATTAGAGGTTTTTCTATCTATTTCTTGGCTTGTTGATCCGCCAAAAATTACATCAAATTCTTGTAGCCGCATGAGGAAGCTTGCAAATGATAGCCAGATCCGCATTGCCTCTACCTTCACGAAGGACCAGAGCATACATACGCGTCCTGACCTGACATAGTACAGTAGTCTTGAGCACCACATCTTCCTTGGTCCCCAAAAGGGTGAGCCACATCACACAATGTGAAAGTACAAAGTATTAACAAAAATTTTGTTTGCAAGGCAGGGCAAAGATAAACAAGAAGCATCTCATTCATCCATAGTACTAGTAGTATTTGCATTGTCCATTATTACCTTCGAGAAATCACAATAATTTGCACAAATGAAGGTCGGAAAAGGAGACATGAAAGGTTACTCCAATTGTCTCGGCACAAATCAAACATATAGCAATAAACATATGCACGGCGGGCGACGCGGGTCATTACCGGCAAAGAACGGCGGGCGACGGCCGAGGCGATCTGGTCGCGACGACGGCGGGTCGGTGAGGTTCGAGCGGCAATGAAGCGAGGTCCGGCGGTGAGTCGGGCGACGGTCGGGAGATGCGGGCGACGGCGGGCGATGCGAGGAGACGGCGGCGGCGTCGGTTGAAGGGGAAATGAGGGGCCGAGTGGCGCGGCGTTGAATTTATAGGGTTAGAGTATCACTGCCGGTCAACACAAAACCGGCGGTGATAAACTATCACTTGGGATAATAAAGATAACCGCGGTGATAGTTGAATTATCACCGCCGGTTCAAGCTCAACCCGGCGGTGGAAGTATTATCACTGCGGTTCAATCTCAACCCGGTGAAAAAACTTATCACCGCCGGTTCAATATCAACCCGGCGGTGATAATACATTATCACCGCCGTTGTTTCTACACCCGGCGGTGAAAGTATTTATCACTGCGGTTCAAAACAAAAACCGCAAGAATATTTGATTATCACCGTCGGGTTAATACTACAAACCGGCAAGGATAAAGCACTTCACCGCCGCTTAATGATACAACCGCAGTGATAAGCTCCATCAATTATGTCAAAGTTTTCAAAGGATGATTGCTTTGGGAGTTTTTAAATCCTATCAATTTTATCCAAATTTTTGGAGGAATTCTTGAGATATGTAATATTTGATTTAAATATTTCCCTAAGTTTTGACAAAGTTGTAAAATTATAAAAATCCAGAGTGCTCACTGTTTTCATAGTTTTAATATTTCAAAATAAAAAATTCAAATTGTTGATTGTTTTGAAATCCTATCAATTTTATCCAAATTTTCTGAAATTTTGGAAGAATACTTGAGACATGTAATATTTGATTTAAATTCAAACAAATGCAGAGACCAACCATCGCTTCAAAAATCCACACAAATACAAAAAAACACACATATGAAGTTGAATTCACACAAATTGATACATATGACAAAAGAATACATTAATTGTTACATATCGAAAAATAAAATGTATTTAATTAGGACAACTAAGCTACGATTCGACCTTCGTCATGATCGCGGCGTATGTATGTAACTTCGTCCTCACTCTCTTCCATGAGACCGAGGTCAACGTCCTCTTCGAAAGGAGGAAGCTCATCGAATTGGTTGTACTCTTCCTCGTCGACAACATTCTCAACCCCGACAATCCTTCTTTTTCCTTGAATAACCACGTGGCGCTCCTTGTTAGCTGGATCGGATACAAAAAAGATTTGTGTAACACAATTAGCAAGTACGAATGGTTCTTCTCTGTATCCGACCAGTTTTAGGTCCACGGTAGTGATACCGTACTTGTCGATGTTCATGCCCCTTGGAAGTCTTACCCATTGGCACCGAAAGAGAGGGACCTTCAAAGGTCCGTAATCAAGCTCCCAAATCTCTTCTATGAATCCGTAGTAGGTTTTCCTATCTCTGTTTCTTTATGACCCCCATGAACCTCTCAAAAGGATACATCTGATGTAGAAACACGGGACCTAGAATCCGTATCTCTTTCACGATGTGAACAATGAGATGGACCATAATATCAAAAAAAGATGGAGGGAAACACATCTTGAGCCTTCAGAGAGTGTGGACCACGTCTTCCTGTAGCTTATCTAGTTTCAATGGATCGATGGCCTTCTGTGAAATCGCGTTGAAGAATGAACACAACTTCACAATTGGGTCTCGGACTTTCTCTGGCAGAACACCCCTAACTGCAATTGGAAGCATCTGCGTCATCATCACGTGGCAATCGTGAGACTTCATACCAATTAATTTTAAGTCTTTCATTGAGACTAGTCTCTTTATGTTGGCGAGTATCCGGACGGAACTTTCACTCCGTGCAAGCATTCGTGCAGAGCTAATTTTTTCTTTCTTGCTCGTGAGTGTAGCAGTGCGGGAAGGTACTTTTCCCCAGATCCATGTCTCGTGATGTAGCTCCTTCACGAGTTTCATATCTTCAAGGTCCATCCGTGCTTGGAGAGTATCTTTTGTTTTGCGGTATATCCAAGAAGATACCAAGCAAGTCGTCACACACGTTCTTCTCTATGTGCATGATGTCGATTGCGTGTCGCACTTCTAAGTCTTTGCCAAGAAGGTAGGACCCAAAATATCGATCTCTTTTTCCACAAAGGAGCCTTATCACGGAACTCGGGATAGATGTACTTTGCTCCTTTCGTGGATAATTTTAAGATCCTTACAGCTGCAAATATCTCTCTCCCAGTGTGATTCTTGAAGCTAAAGCGGTCTCCTTTGTCCCATCAAAAGCTTTCTTATTATTGCGGTATGGGTGATCCTTGCGGAGGAACCTACGATGCCGCATGTAAGACATTTTTCGACAGTTCTTGACCACCGACTAGTTGTACCATCTAAGCATTGGGCGATCCATTGAAGCCTTTTGTCGTGCATCGACAGTTACCAAGCGCAGGTAATCATTGATGGTTACGAACAACAATGCGCGTAGGATAAAGTTCTCTCTTTATACTCATCCCATACCCGTACTCCATCGCTCCACAAGATTAGAAGATCTTCAACCAATGGTTTGAGGTACACATCGATATCGTTGCGGGTTGCACAGGCCCTTGGATCGATGGTGGCATCATAATGTACTTCCGCTTCATACAAAGCCAAGGAGGAAGGTTGTAGATACATAGAGTTACCGGCCAAGTGCTATGACGACTGCTCATGTTACCGAAAGGATTCATCCCATCCGTACTCAACCCGAACCTTATATTCCTTACATCATATGCAAAGTGCTTCTTATATTTTCTGTCGATGTTCCTCCATTGCACGTAGTCGCAGGGTGTCTGAGCATTCCATCGTTCTTACGCTCTTCGGCGTGCCATCGTAGCAATTGGGCATGCCTTTTGTTCGCAAACAATCGATTCAGACGGGGAATTATAGGAAAATACCACACCACCTTACGGGGAGATCTCATCTTCTTACGCTTTACCCCGACATCTTCATTATCGATGTCATCATTGTTGCCCTTATATCGCTTTGCTTTGCAAACAGCACAGCCATCCAAGTCCGCAAACTCATTGCGATACAACATGCAATCGTTTGGACATGCGTGTATCCTTTGTACTTCCAATCCCAACGGGCAAACAACCTTCTTGGCCCGGTACGTACTTGTAGGCAACACGTTACCCTCTGGAAGCAAATCCCCCAAGAGACATAAGAGCTCAGTGAAGCTCTTATCGGACCAACCATTGCTTGCCTTCAAGCTGCGATGAGTGTAAGCACGGTCTGCAATTTTTGTGCTCCTCCTTGCAGCCTGGGTACAATGGTGTCGTTGAGTCCTGTACCATATGTTGGAACTTCTGAAACTCTCTTTCACTCGTGAAGTCTCCCTCCCCATCACGCAACATTTGATCCAGATCTTCGTCGTGGTCGCCGACAAGCGTATCTTCAATCGCCGTCATACCGTTGTCTCCGTCATCTTCAATAATGTGTTGCCCTTCATGTACAATCTCATCTTCGCCGTGCTTGGTCCAATGTATAGCCACTTTGAAACATCTTCAAGCAAGTGTGCACGTATCAACTCTATGGTAGAAAATACTTACGATTTTTACAATAACGCATGGACAGACATGTAGTCCGCCAGATTCTTCGACTTGCGCCGCAGCCACGTTTAGAAAATAACTCACACCATTAAAAACTCGCCCCACAACGGTCCGTGTCATACATCCACCTTCTGTCCATCTACAATTAATTAAATCAAACATTACATACGCATATAATTGCAAATAACAAATAATTGTAAACAATTAGATTTAAAAACATATGTAGCAATTTTGACTATATTAAAATACATCAACCTTTTCCGTTATGTAAATATCCATATAGCAATTTTTAGTATTGTAAAAATGAAAATAATTGTAAATAGTTAGGATATATTTAGACTATATCAAAATATATCAATCTTTTTGTCATTGCGTCAATATCCATCTTGCAATTCCTTATTATTTACAAATTTGGAAAAAATTGTAAGTACTTAAGATATACTTTTAGTACATTAAAATATATCAACATTTTTTTATTAGGTAAATATCCATCTAACAAGTTTTTATTATTTCAACATTTGGAAATACACCTTTTTTCATTATGTAAAAATCCACGTGGCAATTTTTTATTATTTACAAAAATAGAGAACAAATTACTAACCTCGAAAAGAAGCACAATACAAATTTTAACAAATTTTTAGCAGCAGATCGTTGCAATCTACAAATCGAGCAAAGACAGAGCGCCTCTCTTCTTTGCTCGATCGGCTCGAGGCGGGGTCTTAGTTATATAAAGACTTATCACTGCGGTTCTGCGCAGAACCGGTAGTGATAAGCTCAATCTTGCGAAAAACATATTGCGCTGGAAGATAATATCACCGCCGGTCCTCGCTTTAACCCGCGGTGAAAATGCAAGTATCCTGCCGGTTTAAGAATGACCAAAGAAGGATATATCTCTGCCGGTTGTTGTCTCAAACCGCAAGGTGATATCTTGCTTTTACTTGCCGGTTGGTTGCATGAACCGGCAGTGATAAGTTCTCCCCCCAACTTAACTTTCGAACCGGCAGAGATACGTTATCACTGCCGGCTCAGTCCTAACCGGCAGTGATATGCCGGCAAGGATTGGCTGTTCTGTAGTAGTGACTCAAGTTCTTTGGTAATCGCCGGGCTTTGAAGCTCTGTCCACTCGGCCGTGAAGTCGGCGAGCGCTTGGGACTTGATGGCAGTGCAAGGCTTAAATCGAATATCGAAAGCTCTGAGCTCAACCACCCACTTTGCAATTCTCCCAGTGGCCTCCTGATTGTAAAGTATATCTCCTATTGGGAAGGAGGTGACCACTGAAATAGTGCTCTTGGAAGTAGTACTTGAGTTTGCGTGACGTCAGGAGCACGGCATACAATAATTTTTGAATTTGTGGATACTGCACCTTGGATTCGCTAAGGACTTCGCTGATAAAGTAGACCGGGTGTTGGATCTTCTGCACGTGGTCCGGCTCCTCCCTTTCTACGACGACCGCTGCGCTGACTATATTAGTCGTTGCCGCGATGTAAAGTAGCAGAGGTTCTTCTGGCATCGGTGAAACCAATACCGGGAACGTCGTCAGGAAGATCTTCAGATCCTCAAATGCTTGTTGTGCCTCTGGAGTCCACTGAAATTTGTCCTGCTTCTTAAGGAGTTTAAAGAATGGCATACCTCTCATACCCAACCGAGAAATAAACCTGCTGAGTGCGGCCATGCATCCTGTGAGCTTCTAGACGTCCTTTTGGTAAGTCGGCGGTTCAATATTTTATATGGCCCTGATCTTCCCTGGGTTGGCCTCAATGCCTCGCTGCGATACGATAAACCCGAGCAGTTTTCCCGAAGATACTCCGAAAACACACTTCTTGGGGTTGAGCTTTATGCTGAAGGCCCTTAGACCCTCGAATGTCTAGGTTAGGTCGGTGATAAGGTCCTTCTTCTCCCAAGATTTTACCACAACATCGTCCACGTATGCTTCCACATTGCGTCCGAGTTGGTCGTGAAAACAACGCTGAATTGCGCGCTGGTACGTTGCACTAGCGTTTTTCAACCCGAAAGCCATCGTGGTATAGCAAAAGGCACCAAAAGGCGTGATGAACGAAGTCTTGATATGATCTTCCGCCTTTAAGCGAATCTGATGGTAACCTGAGTAGGCATCGAGAAAACTCAAAATTTCGCACTCAGCGGTCGAGTCAACCACCTGATCGATTCGGGGTAGCCCAAAGGGATCCTTCGAACATGCCTTGTTGAGATCAGTATAATCAACGCACATGCACCAAGTTTTATTCTTCTTTTGAACTAGTACAGGATTTGCTAACCAATCGGGGTGATACACCTCTTTGATGAAACCTGCAGCTAATAGCTTGGTGATCTCCTGCTCGATGGCGTTCCGGTGATCTGGAGCGAATCGCCGAAGCCTTTGCTTGATGGTTTTGCTTTTTCGTCGACGTGTAAGGAGTGCTCGATCACCTCTCTAGGAACACCCGGCATGTCGAATGGTTTCCAGGCAAAGATGTCTTTGTTAGCTTGAAGAAAGGTGACGAGCACGCTTTCCTATTTACCTTCGAGCCCTGTCCCGATCAGAGTTGTCTTGGACGTGTTGGACGGGTCGAGGTTGATTCTCTTGGTTCCTTCGCCAGGCTTCATTCCTGACGTGGCCTTCTTCTTGGACGGGACGTCGCCTTCTTCGTGCAACGTAACAGCTTCTGCATGGATTTCCTTTCTTTCGCCGGCTGCCTCCAGAAACTCGACAAGTTCATGGCTCTCTCGGTCGCACTCCAGGGACTGCTTGATATCGCTGCGGACTGTGATGACGCTTCTTGGTCTCGGCATCTTCATCGTCAAGTAGGTGTAGTGCGGGACGGCCATGAACCGAGCCAATCCGGGTCTTCCAAAGATAGCGTGATACGCCGTCTCGAAGTCCGCTACCTCAAAATTTATTTACTCGATCCGGTAGTTGTCCTTGGTACCGAAGGTGACGGGCAATGAAACCTTCCCGAGCCGAAGCGATGACGCTCCAGGGATTACACCATGGAATGGCTGAGTGCTCGGCCTCAGCTCAGAGCGAGGAATGTTCATGTCGTTGAATGTTTTGGAGAATAAGACGTTGAGTCCACTTCCTCCATCGATTAAGACCTTCTTGAGCCTCACATTGCGAATTACGGGGTCGAGCATTAGAGGGAACTTACCAGGATGAGGAACCCGGTTGGAGTGATCCGATCGGTCGAAGGTGATTGGAACCTCGGACCACCTTAGATATTGGGGGGCGGCTGGTTCCACCGCATTGATCTCCCGAGCGGTAAGATTTTGCTTTCGCTTGCACTCGTATCCGGTGGAGCCCCCGTAAATATAGTTCAGTTTGTGCTCGGGCTCTTGATAGTCATCCTCGTCTGGAAGGCCTTTCTTCTTTGCCACCTCATCCCTTGCCGGGGCCGGCTGCTTGTTGCTCTCCCACGCAAAGCGCTTCAAGGTGAAGCAGTCTTTGGCAGCTTGCTTTCCTTTAGGGTGGAAGGGACAGATCGCTCCCATGACGATGCTATAGTCGGGCGCCTCCCTCCGCATGGCTCGGGGCCAGCTGCGCTCGGCCACCGTGACTAGCTCTTCGCCCTTCCGCGTCTTGTCTTTGTGCTTGGAGGACTCAGGCTTATCGCTTTTGTTCTTCGGATGTGGGCGCTCCTCTTGGCGCTCAGCCAGGGCGTCTGAGGTCGTGGCGTAGCGGTCGGCCAGCACGAACATCTCCTTCACAGACGTCGGGGGTTTCCTGGACATCTTCTTTATTAGATCAGGATCACTTACCCCTTTCTGGAAGGCCGCCACCACCACCGCTTCAGATACATCCCTGATGGTGTTCTTCTTCTGCATGAAACGCCGGATGAAGTCCCTCAGCGTCTCGTCCTTCTTCTGGTGATGTTGGTAGAGGTCCCACGGGGTGCTAGGCCTCTCGTAGGTTCCCTGAAAGTTTGCGATGAATTGTTCGCAGAGATCGCTCCAGGAGTCCACCGAGTTCGCCGGTAACCCTGTGAGCCAAGCTTGAGTTGAGGGGGTGAGATTGACCAGCAGATAATTCACCATCATGTTCTGATTGCCTCCGACGGCCTTAACTGCCAGGGCGTAGACCTACAGCCAAGCTTCTGGATCTCGCTCCCCGTCAAACTTTACGATACCTTTGGGGTTGAATCCATCGGGCCATACCACTCGACGTAGCCGAGGAGTAAACGCTTGGATCCCATCAATAGATCTCTCATCATGATGAGGGGGAGTCCAGCGTGGCGAGCCTCTGGCTCGGCGGTGATCATCAACGTGCCGGGGCGGAGTTCGGCACGGCGAGCTCATGGCTCGACGGTCATCGTTGTTCTGACACCGGCGAGGACAGTCTCTATGGTCGTCGCGGTCGTCGTACCTCAGATCACCTCATCGATCACGGCCGGTGCCGAAACGCTCGTAGTCGTCGTGGTGCCCACGTCGCTCTTCTTCGTACCGCTCCTGCCGTCTGGCGGTGATGTCTTGGCAGAGGTCGCGGTAGATAATTTGGCGAGCATCACCGAGAGGTGGCGTATGGCGCCGACTGCCGGTATTCCGACTGGTTGCAGTCTGACTACTGGCGACACGAGTGGTCGCGTGGGAGCGCGAGTACGCTTCACCTTCTGGCTTTTCCTGATTCTGCTGGATTGTTGCCGTCGTCACCATGGCCTTGATCTGGGCCACGATCGGGGCCGCCGGGCTGTCCGATGCAATCAACGGGTCCAGCGTGTTAAGAAGCGTCTTGGAGGCGACGACGTTCTGCATCGGCGTGCGGAAGACGGATTGGTCTCCAAACATGGACTACAGGATGTCCTCGCGGACGTTGCGGCCGCGCGATCGAAGAGATCGCACCTGCACCTCCTTACCCTTACGAAGGCGATCTTCCTCCGCAGCCTCTTGGTCTCCTTGATGGAGATCGGTCCCCTGCTCCTCGATCGCGAAGACGCCATGAAAATCGCAGCAGTTTTTCCCAATGCCGACTGGTTTTCTGTGTGAGTCAGAGCAGCATACCTGAGATGGGTTGGCCTGATCTTCACTAGATTGGATCTGGCTTTGGACCAGGCAGACAAGCTCTCCGCCCGTATCCGCGAGGAAATCAAGACTTCCGAAGCGGAAGGCTTGGCCGGAGATGAAGGTGGTGATAAATCTGCCGATTGCTGCCATCGAGTCTGTAGGAAAAGATTATAGTGCTTCCCCTACCTGGCTCGCCAACTATCAACTTTTGTAGTCGGCAATGTATTTATGGGGCAGGCGCTAGATCTCAAACTCGAAGGTCACACAAGACAAGGGGTTAGACAGGTTCAGGCCCTCAGCGATGGAGGTATTACCCTAATCCTATGTGCTATGCTCTATGGCTTGATGCCTTGTTGTTGCCCGCCCTCTCCCTTATATACCGGGGGTGGCGCGGCTTACAGAGTCCTGATCGGTTTGCAGATTCCGATCGGTTACAAGATTCTAGTCGATTGCAGGATAGAGTTTTACATCTTTATCTGTCTTATAAACGACTCAGATTATAATCGTATCTTCTCTATCCAAATATACGTAACTGTCTATAGGATGTGCCCCTCTTCCATACGGCAGCAAGGCTTGGCGCGGGGCACAGCCTTTGTGCCTGTCTTTTCCTCAGGTGACGTTGGGCCGGTCATGGAGATACCTAGTTTCATATATTCGACACATGGCTTGACTTGGTTGATATGGGCATAAGACCTGAGCTCGCATCAAAAGAGATCGATAAAGGTCGAACGTACTACGAACCTGCTTATTACACTTTGTCCAAGGCTGAAAGAACTGAACTGTGCTAGTGCTTGCATGGTGTGAAAGTTCCATCTGATTACTCCTCCAAAATGAAGAGACTTGTTTGATGCAAGATTTGAAATTAACTGGTATGAAGTATCATGATTGTCATGTGCTGATGACACAAATACTCCCTATGAAAATTAGAGTTATTTTGCCGCTCAAGGTCCATAAGACAATCACGAGGCTATGTTATTTCTTTAACACAATTGCTCTGAAGATCATCAATCTCGAAGCACTAATGCTCTACGGGCTAAGCTGGTGATGACTCTATGTAATCTTGAGATGTATTTCCCTCCGTCGTTTTTGGATATCATGGTCCATCTCATTGTTCACCTTGTGATAGAGATAAAGATATGCGGACCTGTGTTCCTATGTAGCATGTACCCATTCGAGAGGTACATGGGAATTCTTAAGTCCTATGTACATAATCGATCTTGGTCGGAGGGTAGCATTGTCGAAGGTTATGCAACCGAAGATGTCGTCGAGTTCTGCGTCGATTATATGGCTGAGGTCGAACCAATAGGTGTGCCTCGATCTCGCCATGAGGGGAGGCTCCAGGGTATCAGGACCATCGAAAAGAAAGCAATCACGCTTGATCCGGTTGCCTACACTCAAGCCCATTTCACGATTTTGCAACACATGGCTGTAGTATCCCTGTACATTGACGAGCATAAGCACTGGCTACAGCAAGAGAATCCAACGCAACAGGAGTCTTGGATCACGAGACAATGTAACCTTCAGTTCAACAATGGTTAAAGGTGCGACCCATCACTCGGACCTCGTGAGGTGATACGCTCACATGGTTGGCAAAAGGGCCAATATTTACAGTTGTAACATGGAAAGGATACGAGTTAAATAGCTACACATTTTACACGAGAGATCAAGATATGAATAGGACAAACCAGAATAGCGGTGTCCGCATAGATGCGTTCAATACCGCTAGGTCGATGAGGAGCTCCTACTATGGGTTCATAGAGGAGATTTGGGAGCTCGACTATGTACTATTCAAGATCCCCTTATTTCGGTGTCATTGGGTCCACCTCCAGCAGGTGAAGGTTGACAACTACGGTGTCACTACTATTGACCTCGCACGCATCGGATACCAGGATGAACCATTCGTACTCGCTAACCATGTTGTTCAAGTATTTTATGTAACTGACCCATCTAATAAGAAGCGACATGTAGTTCTTCAAGGAAAAAGGATGATTGTCGGAGTAGAGAATGTAGTAGATGAGGAGGAATACAATCAATTTGATGAGTTGCCTCCTATCGGAAATGGCATCACGATCCAGGAAGAACAACTTGAGGAAGCAAGCTACACGCATCGATCATCGTCAAAGGCTAATTTTTATACAAAAGAATAAGCTTGTGGAGTTATGATTTTAAGTATACTCTCTAACATAATATAGTTGTTTTTAATGAGACAATCGAAATTCGAAACACCTTTGTGTATGCATCTGATTTATTTAATAAAGTTCCCTTTCTTTTAGTAATGTTGGTTCATCCACAATTGTATATACATTATGCAATTCCTTCACTAATGTTGGTTCATCCACAATTCCATTTACATTATGCAATTCCTTCACTAATGTTGGTTCATCCACAATTCCATTTACATTATGCAATTCCTTCACTAATGTTGGGTGTTGCTCCCATTTGCATCACAGACGGTTCTATTTTAACACCGTCTATGATAAGACACACACAGACGGTTCTATTTCGAAACCATGTTTGATTAAATACTATCACAAACGGTTCTAAAATAGACCCGTCTATGATAATAAACTGTCACAGATAGTTGTTGTTTAGAACTGTCTATGATGTGTCTTATCACAGACGCTTCTAAACTAGAACCGTATGAGATGTAAACACTATAGAAATGCCCCTCGTGCAGATCGTTCAGTTACCAATCTCCAGCACTCAAAACCCTAGCTTTGTCTCCCGTTGCGGCGCCTCCCCCCGATCTCGTTGACACCCCTGGCTTCGTCACCTCCAGGGCAGGTGTCTCCCCCTGCGGTGCCTCACCACTAGTGATGTTCCTCCCTTCCCTATCGTCGCCGAGCTCAAGAAGTCACCGTTGAGCTCCCTCCCTCCCCACAGCCGGTCGACGCCGAGATCCGTCGTCGCAGCCGAGATCCCCCTCCCCTCGTCGCCGCCAAGCTACTCTTGTCACCCTCGAGCTCGCCCCATCCCCCCGTCGCCTCCGAGTTCACCAACGTCGCCCCTGCTCATCGATGCCGGCCCCTCTTTCCTCCGCTTGCTAAGGTAAGCAGGCCTTCCAATTTTTGCTTGGGAGCCGTGCCAGTGCTAATATGCATAGAAATAAAAATAAGCAAGCTAGATGTATAGTTGAGATGTGTGCTCCTTCGGCACAAAATAAATATTGTTTTAGCTAGTTAGTTGAGAGCACAGTTTCTTTGCTATTATGAATGACGAATGGCAGACGAAAAGTATGATGAAATTAAGATTTTTTAAGTAAGATTAGAATTTTCATTTTCTCCTGACATTTGCAATTTGCATGGTGTTATACTTCATTGGATGTTCACAAAATAATTACATCATTCCTAGATCCTATAAAATGAAATTTCTATGAAGAGCGACAAACATTAATTTTTGCTTCCTAAATCCTAGTTGGTACTTGGTAGACGTCAGACCATTTTGTTCTACCAATTGCCGAAATACAAGCTTAAAGGTTAAGCTAATAGCTTTGGATTTCCACTAGTTTCTCGATGAATTGCCTATGAATACCTCAGACTTCTTGCATACTGTTCTTCACAACGTTCTCAAATTTACATGCATGCATGGACATCCATATTTAAAGTAATGATCTATGTAATTGCCTATTTTCTTGTTTAATGCCATTGCTCGGAAACCTTGCTCTACATTTTTAAAGTAATGATCTATGTAGTTGCATGACTCTTAAAGTAATGACTGAGAGTCTGAGGCAGCAAAATTGGATTGCTAGTGTAAAAGTGTTTAGTTGTTTATATTTTACTCCCCTCCCCAACTCTATGATTTCCATTTATTTTTAATGCTACGTTTACTTCTTTCGTTTATATTTAGAGAAATTTAGTTTCTCAAGTGTACCCATCAACCAATGTTTCTTAGTTTGTATAATAATTTATCTGCACCAAGAGTTGAGTTAGAGATTTTTGTATGTCCTTAAGCATGTATGTTGGCTAAAATCCTTATCTCAAGTATACTTCTTTACACATAAGATCTTTGTTTGTACGCTATAGGTCATAGTATGTGCTTATAAAAATATACTCTCATATAATAAATATACTTAAGGGTCTAATATATATAAAATAAACAAATATAAATAAGATGACATAAAAAATATTAGATCATGTAGAGCAATTCTCGGAACATTCCTAAGGTCGAGATCATATTAATCAGCAAAAAGATCTAATTTGATTTAAGTTCATTTTCCATATACATACAAACTAAAACATTCATAACTTTTACGTATAAAAGAAAAAAGATCTAATTTGAATTAAGTTCATTTTTTCTTTTGCCAACCATATGCTACCTTTGTGCCCATCAAATAAAAGCAGTCATCAATTGGTAGCCTTCCTTGCTTGAGTCCTTTTCTTTCCTATTGAGCCATGAAAACCAACCAAGATTGCAAAATGGTGTCCCCTCATTCATCATCTCGAGGATGTGATGAGCCAACAAAAGGAAAACCTCCTCGAGATCCAAGAGGAGCAAATAAAAGGCCCATGGACCTATATACCATCACGGCGGTTGATCCAAAGGATAGGGCCCCTACCGAACCAACAAAGGCAGCGACAGCATTCAGGACATTGTGTGGGATAGTCGCACGGGAACGGGTCCCCATCACCTGTCCATCCTGCAAGTCACTGATTGACGAGAACCACAATGACTTGGTGACATAAATTCTGTCTTCGTTTGAGATCTTAGAAGACTCCGTGTGCTCAGTGCGACGGTATGCACTACTAGTGGCGGGAAACGTGTGGAAGAACTTCAAGAGCACTCTTGTCAAGGAATATATCAACAAAGACAGGACTCACATCTCTATGTATGGGTTTATTGCTCAGTACGTATGGCAAAGTTTTATTGAGGCGAAGATGATGGACGAATCTGTGCATCAAAGTGAAGCCCACAAGGCCCTGCAGGCAAAGAACACTCACCTCCACAGACTCAGCACCGCTGGGTACGCAGGGAAGGGGGCGCAATGGGAGAGGGAGGACAATAAAGGGATACAGATAGGCTACACTAGCGCACAATAAAAATTTCTACCTTGTAAACTAGAAAGCCACACACGTAGATGATCATGGATCGTTACCACTAGACGCGCAGTGCAACGAAAGGAAGTTGATGCAGCCCGAATCAACGAAGTGCGTGTCCAGTTGCAGTGGTCGATCTTCCTCGTTGCGGTGGTCCATTGTCCTCACACGGTGGTCAATCGTCCTCACATGGTGGTCGATCATCTCGAATAGTGTTGTAGTAGCAGCAACACCTCTACCGGTGTCCACATGTTCGGGGAAAAGAACAGCGTGCGTCAGTGTGCCAGCACCAGAGCGCAAGGATAGGCTCAAGTGGTGACGGCTAGGGTTTCGGTGGCTGCACCCTCTTGCTATCACTATTGCATTCACGAACCCATTTATATAGCCACCCTCTCCCTCATGGTGGAACCCTACATTAGGGCTCAACTGAAGGACAAATCCCACTTGCCCATTAGTTACAGATCCAACCCGCACCACTATATTTCTACCCCTTAAGTATGTGACCCTATAGGTTCATGCATATTTGGACACGACTCGGAAACACCTTTCTGACCAATAATCGATAGCGGTACCTAGCAGTACATATCGATTCTCAAATATCCATAAAGCATTGGACAACCAACTATAGTGTGATAATGTAATGTTCCCTTTGCTTCACGATATCAGATCGAGCTCAAGGCGAGAGTCGTGTCATCCTATGATAGCTCGATCTCTTCATTCATACCGTAGTGGAATAATTTATCTTGATTGACTCTCAATCACATTTGGCATGGTCATGCATTTCCTTAATCCATCTACCTTGAGGGGCCCAGAGATATCTCTCTGTTATATAGGAGGAGCAAATTCCATCTTGATCATTCATGTACCTCAGCATGTTTCATGGTAAACCCGAAAGCTTCTTTTATAACTACCTGGTTAAAGAGTAGCATTTGGGAGCTCCTAAGTGAACCATTACACATGTAGGAACCAATTACAATCTCAGGTCTAAGGATCATACATACACTATGCATGAGATCAACTTATGATACATAAGAACAATTCTCGCAGTGTCTCATATGGGTCTATCCAACGCATGTTCTCTAACATGTGTCCACATTATTGATTAGATATCTCCATATCTCTATGATCTATGAAACTTGGTTATCAATCAATATATGTGCTGATCTATGAAGCATAATTGTCCTATATTATGATAACAGATCAGGGATAACTTAAATAACATCGACATATGGAAAAAGTTGCACGAACAAGTCACTTACTTGTTGATTAATCCAATCAATATTTATTCAAAGGACAAACAATTATACTATTCTATAAACATAAGGCTTGATACAATCATATTTATGATTGCCTCAAGGGCATATCACCAACAGACAAGGAGGCCTCCACGCCATTTGCATGAATCCTTGACCAGCACGCCAAAGACTAGCTAAGAGCGAGGTCAAGTGCCACATCTTCTGGCACCTTCTCCTTTCCAAACCATGCGAACGAGGAAATCTGCCAACTCCTGGTAAGATATCGGACTACCAATTTTGTATGTAATTAGTCCATAACTTCATAAATGAAATAACTTGTCGGGATCTTGTAGGTAGCGTTGAGTACACAATCTTTCAATGACACTTTTTTGCAAGACAGTGAGAAAGATGTACCCTCCACAGCCTTGGGAAACAAGGAACACCCTGGTAGCACGCGAGGCAAAGGGATTTTTGTTCCCTAGAAAATGGGATTCCCAAACGACTCTGACAAACACTGGAGTAGGAAGAGAACCAAAGCCGAGCGCGGGGAACAGCTTGTACAAAAGATTGAGGAAAGACTGAGAGAAGAATTCAACAATAAGATAAGATACCTCAAGGAAAGACTCAATAATCAGGATAGACAGCCTACGCAAGTCCCAGACATATGTGCACAAATCAGCCCCACTACCAAGAAGAGCAGCTGTGCGTCCGCCACTCCCATAGATGAACACGGCAAATTTCCTGTCTGTGACATCAAGGTACCAATATATATCTCTTGAATGCTCCATAGATATAGCTGTTGGACACATTAGTTAATTGTGTAATGTTATGAAGGTAGCCACACGGTGCAATCTCCAAGTGACACTTCCTCATGTCTCCCTTCCTCTTCTGGCTGTTTGGGGGCTCGCGTATCCATCCATTGAATGGGCGCTGGTGCATGGTACCCTACTGGCACAGCGTTTCATGAAGGTCAATATGGACAGTGTAAATGACAGTTTCAAGACCGTCGTGCTACCGATGCCCCCCAAACGACGAGATCTTGATACTAGGGGATGCCATTTGCACATTCATTCGGTGGCCTAGCAGCCACATCTCCCTAGACGCCCGTCCTCCATCACCGGAAGTACCCCAACTGCCTGAGTCGTTTGTTGTACTTCAGTAGGCCACCAAATTTGTTCCCTTGCCCCTGCATCAAAGGACTTTCAGTGGAATGGTGCCCTCTCGTCTCTCGTGAAGACTCCCTATAGCAGAAATCAAGGCAAGGGCAAATCGAAGCAGATCACAAAGGCATTGGAATATCTGATTGCCCAGTAACGGGAGATCACCTGAAGGACCTTTCTATGGCTTGCGTTAGATTGCATATTTGGTACATAGAAAAAGCTAAAAAGCCAGTGCAAGGCTGAATAACGAGTATCTTGGTCAGCATAAAGCCTAAGCATATGTTCAACGAGTCATCAGGGGGCTTCTACAAAGTCGATTTCAAGGACCTGTTCGACGTCTTCAACCTCGACGCCCTCGACACCGAGCTCTTGAGATGCTGGACATTATAAGTGTGTGCAATCACAGTCCACATTTGTGTAATACCGATAAATATCATACATATATATAACTCCCTACTTTCGTATATATAGATACATGATCTGTGAAGCGAGAGAGAATAAACAATTGGTGGGTTTCTTGGACCCACACATAGTCTCCAAGCAAACAATAGACAAAGATTTACAATTTGTCAATGAATACATCGAACAGGCATATAAAGAGTTCATACTTTTACCCCACAACCCAGGGTAAGTGCTGCACTACTTGCTATACTTTGATTTGTACTATGCACGCAACTCTATTTTATTAATTGACCACGGCGACATACCTGTGTAGGTTTCACTGTGTTCTAATTGTAATTTATCCAGCCACGAACCGGGTTATTGACCTTGATTCCTTATAGAGTGGCAGCCACAACATGAATCGTATCGTGAAATTACTCAACAGGTAGTCATGTTTCCTCCATAGATAACATGGTCATGAGGTTGTTCAAGGTGTACGTTGCTCCTAGAATGGTTGAGGCTAACCTTTTGCAATCATGTAGGACGTTCAGAGTGTACAAATTTTATACAGGGCCTGCTGGCATGGAAGGACCGAAGTTGAAGCATGATTTTAAGTTTTTGGTATTCGTTATACACAATAATCCTATATCAAACTCTATAATAATTACTCTAGAACAAACCAATTCTATATTTGCAGTGCCACCAGCAGAAAAAGAGAAATAACCGATATGGATTTTATGTTTGCCAAAACATGCAACTCATCGTCAATAATAAAAAGACCAGTCAGGTAATAATTGTGTTGGAAGAGACCAATCTAATGCGAATTCAAGGACAGCTTTGTTCCTTCTTGCTCAGTCATGTCTTAAATCCAGAAGGCGAGTTCCACTCTATCTAACATCAGGAGTTGTGTTTTTTCTGAATTACCATTTGGGTTAATTTGTCAAACTTGTGCTGTGGATACATGAATTGTAGTTGCGCATTCCATTAATTGGTTAATAATATTGAGTACCGTTGGTTAATATATATGAGTTCATTTCTAAAATAGATGTGCCATGCAATAATCTATACGTAATATGCTTGCGCTGTTATGTAATCTGAGTTGATTGCTGAAATGGATGTAATGTTTGTAATCTGAAATAGATGTAATGCTTGTAATCTAAGTTGAGTTAATCTATAATCTGCTTATTTCAAAGAGCATGGCTAGCATTTCCTAAGGCTAGCAAATAAACATAAAAAGGTTCATCTGTAGGAAAACTTATCAAAGACGATTTTTAATTAAAAATCGTCTGTGATGTTACTATATCACAAACGGTCCTAATTAAAAACAGGTAAACTGTCTGTGATATGCCAAAACATCACTGACACATGGTTACATACGGTTCAAAAAACTGTCTATGATGACGGTTCCGAATCATCTGTGATGAACTTTTCTGTAGTAGTGTTTAGAGTTTCATTTTTTTTGTATTGGAGTCCAAGTTTGTTTTCTATGTTGTAGGAGGTTATATAAGCCTATGGTTGAACGAATTCTTTTATGGCAGGTTGCTATATCAATACAGTGGTTGGTGCCATTAGTTCGTCTGATTGTGCGGATTACCAGTTATATTAATTTGATCCTATGACATTAAGATTGCACACCCCTGTATCACATAGATATAGATAGAAGAGACAGAGGTCAGCGGAGATAGAGGAGGAGAGTGACTGCACATCAGATGCCTCTTGAGCTTGCGTGTATCTGTGGCGGATGGAGCGAGGTTGGATGGCGAGGAGGTAGGGGACGAGCGGGATTAGGCAACCGGGGTTGTTGGACTGGAGGAAAGAGGTACAAAATAGTGACGGGATGCGGATAACTGAAACACATGGCCACCGTCCATCGGTGATGGATCTGAGCTAATGGCAAGGTGGGGAGAGATAGGTGGAACTACTAGTGTGTGTGGCTTGGACCTTATCCGGCGTGCGCGGATCTGAAGAGCTCTACTTCACCGGCACGTATCTGGAGAGCAACTGCACATCAGATGCCTTCTTGAGCCGATACCCTATGCAACAAATAACTTAAATCGGTGAACTCTTGTCCGCCGAATTTTTTCCTCAGTTGGGGAATTAACCCCTGGAAGGCCAAATCGGCTAGCTGGTTGTCGGGTAAAGTGACACTAAAACACCGATTCCTCGACTCCCTAAATGTTTTAATATAATCTGTCACTGATTCCCCAAACTTTTGATGAATAGAGCTCAAGTCGGAAATCCTAAGTTCCAAACTACCAGAGAAAAAGAATTCACCAAATTGGCTTTCCAAATCGGTCCAAAAGTGAATCGAATTTGGGGGTAAACTAGGTAAAAGCGGCTTCTGATAAAGACAGCGGGAACAACCTAATTTTTAGCCCATCAGACTGAGCAGCCTCACCACACTGCACAATAAAATGTCCAACATGATCCAATGTGGTAACAGAGTCATTCCTAGAAAACGTAGCGAAATCAGGAACCTTGAAATTGTTAGGGTAAGGCATGTGGTCGATGTAATGAGGATATGATTTTCTATAGCCGATAACCTTCCCTTTAGGCTGTATGCCGAATTGATCTCTCAATACGGTAGATATCTAGTCGGCCTAATTAACTGTATTAACCAACACGGCGTTAGGAGTCTGCCAATTATAATCGTAATTGGCATTCTACCCCCTGAGCGTAAGCTCGGGTTGACGAGTTGGTTGAGCCGATGCGTATTGAGAAAATTGTTCATATCCATTATTCCTCCTAACAATCGGCTCTGGCACAAGAACAAAGCTTTCTGAGTACATTACGACCTTGTATGGGGCCAGATTCCTTTGTGGAATTAGCTCAGCGTATTGCGGATGCCTGTTAAGTTCAATCGGTTGTGGAACCAATTAGGGGAAGCGTAGAACAGAGCTGATGGTGGCAAGTTGGCTGACACATCCAACTTAGCAGCATCAGTGTATGCTTGGTAATACGCAAGCCCACCTGCACGAGGGTCTCATGGAAGTATAACAGTGGGTTGGATTGGCATCATAGTTAAGGGTGAACTTATAGTCGATAGTGTAGGATCGGCTACTATGCTTTGAGTATTTTGCGCTACCGAATAAATAGGATAATTGGACAAGGCTTGTATTGGGTCGAGCAGGCTTCCAGCCGATGCCAACTCTTGAGCTATGGTTTTTACACTATTAGCTATTATCGGCTTAAGTGTCGTAACTAGAGCTAATGATTGGTTAACCAAGGCATGGTGCACAGACTTATTAATTATAGCCGATAATTCAGCTTGTGCAGGCATGTATTGACTTACCGTGGTGTCAGTAACCCTGCATCACTGAGGGCATTAACCGTCTGCAATGCATTCTTCTGAGTGACGCCGCATCGGGTTTTCTAATAATAGCCTAGCATCATCTCTTCAAGTACAGCTTTTCGATCTTCAAACTCTTTGCATTGTTCTGGCGTTAAATCGTGCAGATTAGGGATGATTATGGCTTCAACGTTGAGATCGGACGGCGGAATGTACTTCCCTGATGAAGATATCGTGTCCCACCGTGCATGCCAAGAGTGTGTTGGCGCCGAAAACGTGAAGGGTCCAGCGGCCACAACACACGTGACGAACGCTCGGTTATGAGGTTGAGGTGTGCCAACTGATTTGATGCAATCAGTAAGATAGATGGAAAAATATGCTCAAAGTCGATCTAGTGTAACAATCGGCAGATATCTAAACAGCCAAAAAGCCGATCAAATCTTGAGTAATGATAAGTCTAAACAGCCGATTAGGGCTGAATAGATGGTCGATAAAGGTAGACTTTCCCGAAGAAGGCGATGTGCAATAAAACCAGAGAAAACCAAACCTGATTGGCGTAATCGAAGGTGACCAACAATCGATGATGCACACCTTTATTGATCAGAGTCGGATTACAAGAAAAGACTGAATTACAAAGCTACTCCTAATCGACAGGAAATTAAAAGAGTAAATACGAGTTAATTAATTTGATTGTTTTTTTTCATTCGCCCTTGACAATCTTTTATAGCTGTTTGCCGATCGTATACTTTTCCAATACGTTGTCCACCATGATCCGTATCGGCCTCTTACTAGATCATGATTCTTCAAAATTGGATTAGTATCGGCTATAATACTATCTTTAACTTTTCTTTCCTTATCCGATGTTGGCCAACATACCCTGTATCCTTAGTCTGACAATTTGGTCATACCTTGCTAAATTCTGATGCAAACACATCTATATGATCAAGTTGAGGGGTATCCACTCATTTTCGTGTGATAGAGAGAAACAGAGAGAGAATACTGAAGCAAATGCATAAGATCTAGCTACTTAGAAAGAGATTATGAAGATCACTGTGATTTGTGAAGTAAAAGAAAGCTGGACCTAACTTTTTTAACTTAATGTAGGGCAGATGATCCACTTGGCAGAGAATCATTGACCTGCATTACAACAAACCAAAAAGACGGGAAAGCGGTACTCATTACTTGCTTCGGCAAAACGCATTCGGTGTTTTATATAACCGGACAAGTTTACTTTAGCTCCTCCGATTCGATCGCAAATTGATTGATTGCTCTAATTTATCAAAAGTAAGAGCATGCATTCTCTTTCTGTCTGATAACGGGATGTGCCGTTTAACAATGTTGACAGTGGCGTGTGTTTATTATTTTTATTTTCTGTCTATGTCATCTGGCAGTGTGGTACTTGCGATCGACGCATACGGTGTGTAGTGTAACGAGCACATTCACAATGTTATATATGGCAGTGGCTACTATCACCTAGAAATACGTGGGAACTAATTGAAGGATCCAGATGACGATTAAAATAGATGAATAATCCTAAAATAAAATTTTCCTCCATAAAAAGATCTTATCAAGAACCTCACTTCATTGAAGCAAAGTGAAAAACACAAAATTTCGGAAAAATTCAGCAGCGGACGGCACTACCACAAATTGGGCCGGTAGTACTTGATGAATAGTAGCCCAGCACTACCAGGGTACTGTAGCGGGACTGCTGGGTTTACTGTAAGCTAGAACACAAGACAAGAACAAGAACACCAAAAACTCGATCTTCCAAGAATAATCATCTAAAGAGTAAAACATCGGTTTCTTTAAAGGAAGAACACAAAATTTGTCTAGATGATTGGGATATGGTCTGAAGAAGACTTATCCATCAATCATACATCCTCATCACAAGATCCAAAAGCATTTAGAAGGAGGGGAGGCAAATCCAAAGCTGCGAAAGTAAATTGCAAGAATGTAAATTGCGTAATTTAAAGACTGAATTTAAAGCATTAGGTAAATGCGTAAAGTAAATTCAAATTTGAGGAAATGAAACATTCATTTATGGAATGGAGGTTTACAAAGCCACATAATAAAGTAGATAAAGTTTAAAGGATCACAAAAACCTTAAAACCTTCAAGAGGAGGAAGGCTACCCCTACCCCTCTATTTATACTACTTTTGAGGTTATCCTCCACCCTTGGATGAGTTTTTTCTACCCTAAAGATTACCATCAAGGGTTAGGATTGACTCACTCACTCATACATAGGCTAACCCGAAACCCTCTAATATAACGGGTTTTTGCACGCTTCTCAAAACATACTAACTAGACCCGTTATTCTATCACCTAAACTGCGATCCAACGGCCCTCCTTTATCCAAACAACTCCTAGCTAGCATCTCATCCATTCCTTGTCTTCTCAGTTCGTAGTGACTCCATCTCCAATCATCTTCCGGCGATCCTCGACCGTCTGGACCTCCTGCGCTGCTCGCCTAGTCCCGGTCATCCTCCGCGTCACCATGATCTTGCAATGTCGTCCTGCAACCATAAAAAACAAAGAAAACCCATCACATAGCAATGTTCAACAAAGATATGCAATAATCATCTAAAATCACATTTTAATATTCAACTTCGCTCAAAAGTCGGCACTATCACCCCCTAGGCCCGGTAGTACCGCTCGCCCGACACTACCGCTCCAGTATGGCCGGTAGTGCCGTTCGCCAGAATTCGAAGACCTTCTTTGGAATATAACTACCGCTCTCCAGAGCCGGTACTACTACTCCGCCGGCAATACCGCTCCTACTAGGCCGGTAGTGCCGTTTAAGGTCTGACAGCACTCAAATTTCTTTATTTTAAAAATCCAATTCAAATCAAACTCAAACCAAAGCATGAAAAGCTCAAATCTAGTCAAATACTCATGACAAACATAGATAGACATCCACATGATCTTTCACTAAACGCTTAAGTGTTACTCCGATGTACATCTTACCCCAGCCACTGGTGTGCGTGGAAGGCCCCAATGTTAAACACAATATGATTGTTAAATAGCTATCCAGCGGGAACATATATGACAGATGCACGAACTGACAACCGTAACAACAAAACGATATTGTAGCACTCTTATTCCACTTGTCTCACCCCACAAACTAATATAAGCTTTTAAGGGGCGTGCAAGGCAATTACATCACAAGATAAAATAGTATCCGTATCATCTCGCCAGCGATTGGTAGTAGTGAAATAAAACAATAAAAAGTGCTAGTTGTGCCGTACGATAAATTTTTTTGTCTGTGTGTGCTATTGTATTCTTCTTTGTATTAATGTGGGTGTGTTTATGATCCTGGACTAAAAATAACAATCTTGGTATCTAAGCGAGGATCTAATCTTGGTACCAATCCTACATGTAACAACCCTCTTTTTTGGTACAGAATACCAAGAATGATGATCTTTGTGCATACAGTACTAGTCCCATAATCAGTGGTTAGTACTTACATTTACAACAATTGGAATCACATTCATACACAATATTATTAAAGCGGAAGCTATTTATACAATGTAGTCTTACAATTCAGAGTACATTGCAGCGAAAAAAAACGAAAATCTTGTAGCGTGCCCATCCAACCCTCAGACAACTGACAAGGTATAATCCCTGGAAAGCCGAATCATCGAACTTCCCATATACTACGGCGAAATATGTATCTTTCTAGGTCTCGCATTCTTCTCCATCTAAAACAACAAATTAAGCAAGGTTGAGTACTTTCATATTCATCAAGACTTAAGGTGTATTTGTAAAATACAGTAATATTGGCTATGTCAAAGGAGGCTTCTACGGATAATTTGCATAAAGCGAAATTTGAATTTGTAAATCAAGAAGTAATTTGTAAAAGGAATTTTGTAAGAGCAAGCTGACATGTATTTAAAAATAACAGTAGATAAGCATAAATATAGCAACTCACAGTTCTCTGTGATATGAGTTACACTTCGATTCATTTTCTACCAACACATGGTATAACAAATGAAACCAATTCATGCCAAGACATGATATAGTATTGAATCATCTGCAGGGTAAACTTTTCAACACATGTTTCCAATTCAAACCATTTTGAAAATAATAAGACATCTAACTAGTGTCAGTTCACCAAGTCTCCTATAACTGCAGGCACGACTTTTAGAAAAGATTTATACTCTGCAGAGGTGTATAACTTTACCCACAAGACATGACCAACTCTTTGTGCAACGTCATTAGCACACTTTCTTTGGTATGCCGCAGAGAGTCATGGCATAACCGTTATATTACATAGACATAACTTTGCTCTAGCCTAGTGTCGACAAAATCTTACTATGGTGGCAGAAGATATTTATACAATCGGTACGACAAATAGTTTCATATCCCACTGTCCCACTTCTCCCTATAGTAAGGCGTATACCGTTGTATCAGTAAACATTTGTTCCATAATCAACTCGATGTGGACGTCCCTTCGAGCAATCAGTCCAAAAAACCCGTACTTCTTCATCCTTCCAATTTGCAAAGCTAGTCCTAAGTAACTTAATAGGTTAAGACCATCCCATACCAGCACTTGTAGTTATACGGATGTCTCTTGGATCATACAACACTAAGTTCGGTCCTTAATCCGATCTAGACGATAATCTCCCCCTACACTACGTGCAAGTCCCACGCACTTTCGGCCATACCGATGGAAGATGCAAACGATGGTGGCGGTGCTACGGGCGATGGGACCTGCAACCGATGAGTATGAAGAATTCATGGGTGCACAAGGATGCTTCGGATGGAAAGAATTGGAGTTTTCCTCACCAGGACTGCTTGATTTTGATTTTGCCCCTTTCTTTGTGGTTTGCTAGGAACAGAGAAGAAGGTAGCGTTTTGGGTGGAGCTGGGAAGTAGGGTGTGCGGAGGGGGTGTAGTGTGAGTCGTAGGTGTTTAGTGAGGCCTTGCCAATCTTTAAATAGGCAAATATGCGGTGCAAACAGGGTTTGGACGGGGCATGCCAGTGGCGGCTGGTCAAGATGGGTGCACAAGTTTTGTGGCGGCCACAGCAGCGCGTTGTATGGCAAAAGGCTGCTACGGTAGTGCGGCGTTGAATCAAAGCTCGAGTTCATATGGCACTGGATGGAGGCTTCGCGCGACAATCTTCTGTCGTGGCAGCAAAATTGATCGAGTTTGGTTGCCGTGGCAACGTCTGAGCAACTCAGCAATGCTTGGCTAGGGAAGAAGGAGAGCAGAGAGGGGCTGAGCTACTGGCATGTGGGCCAAGACAGGCGAGGACCCCACATGTTAGTGAATGAAAAGAGAAAATCTATTTCTCTTCTATAACAACCTAAAATTTGAGTTTTGGAATGTTTGAATTTGAAAATAAACTATTGGCATTTTCCCAAATTAACCAAAGCTTAATTTGAAATTTTTTTGTGTGAAAGATTTAATTTGATTAAACTATACATCAAACAAAAGATTTACTCGAAATTTTTCAATAATTTTTTAGATTTGTTTGAATTTATTTGCTATTTAATTGAATTTATTAGGATTTATTCGAACTTCTGTTGTTTAATTTATTGAAAAATCATTTCTTATTTCAAATCCCTCCTTGGGCCGATTTTTCTCGCTTGGCCCATTTCTTTGGCCTGCCCCGCCGGCCCGACCTGGCCAAGCCTGCTGCCTCTCTGCTCAGCCCGTCTTTGCAACCCGGTCAACCCGCTTCGGCCCACCATGTCTCAGCCCAGCTGTCGCCAACCTAGCTCCCAGCCGCATGTGCCCACCACCGCAATTCAGGCGAAACCCTAGCTTTGCCGGTGTTCGTGTTCCGCATGTTGCGTCGCCATCGGTGTCCATGATATTCACACCTCCCTAGGCTATATAATCCAGAGACGAGCCTCGATTTGTGCTCCCCATGACGCGCCTCATCCGCTGCTCTTTTCTCAGCTCCCGAGACGCCATTGTCGCCATGTTCTACCTCGCCGTAGTAACGCCACCGCTCGATGCTCATTTTTTAAGTTAATCTCCACCGCCGATCAGTCTTCGCCATCCTTGGCTGTAGATTTGTGTTGCCCGCATCACCTTCTTCTAGATCCCTGCCAAAACTGAGCAGATATGGTAGAGTTTGGCCCTCGCTCGTGTCGTCTTCTACGGGTCTGGCGAGATTCCAACACTGTTCTTTTGGCGGAGCCGAGCTATGAGGCCGAGTCGATGTGGCACCACATCAACCATCCGCGTGTGCTACCACGTTAGTTTGGTTGCCCACGTTTCGCCCAATCAGCCACTCGGTCACTAGCCATGTCAGTGTCCACCCGCGTTAGCACTGACGCTAGCTGTGCACCGGGTGCACGGTGAACCGAATACTGTGCTGTAGACCCAGTCCACTCGAAAACCTAGCTGATGTCAGCATTGCGCAATAAATTATTTTTCCTTTAGATACAAAATAATCTTTTTCTATTTTCTTTGAATTTAATCTTTCGGAGACCCATTCACTCTCATGCGAATTCCAATTGAGGTAATTCAAAATTTTAATATTTTTCTAAAATCAAGATATACATTCTAGAGCCATTTATTTGCAATTTCAAAGTTGTTTGAGTCTCTGTTTGTTATTTATTTGTGTCCGTTGCTTTCTTTTCTGATAGACGCTAATTCCGAGGCAGCGAATGGAGAATTTGAAGATCAAGACTCAGCAGTAGATCAACAAGGCAAGTCGTAACCTTTGATCATGTTGAACCTATGTTTGCAATAGTACTTTGTTTTATACAATTGCATGCTATTTTTGTACAATGATTAATTTCTAGGAATAGTTAAAATACCTAGTTGTCATTAGACCACATTGATTATTGGAATACCACGTGTCCATTGTTAACCCTAGGGTGGGATATTATTAGTTGGACATGATCATATACCAACACTGGGTTATCATAGCTATGCTTAGACCTACTTAGTTGTACGATGGGATTCATATCACATGTTGAATAATATTAATCTTGACTTAATGAGATATTGAATTGTGGCCGATAACCACTATTGTAAAATTTGTTGTACCATGGCAGAGCGTGCCATTGATCATTGTTAAACAAGATTGTCTTCCCTCGGGCAAGTGATCGCGTAGTAAAGCGGGTGCCGTTGGAACATTTGGGATGTGGATGTCTTGCCTGAGACAACTTAAGGACTTAATCTTATGCGCCATTGAACTGGGCCTAACCGTACAGCCACATGTTTGGAATAGGACGAACCTAGCTGATTAATTTTCAAAGTCTAAATTTGAGTACTACCAATTGATGGTTTGGGTTCTGGGATAGACAGGTAGATTCACATGGCTCAATGGGGGGCCCTATGGGGCGAAACCTTAGTGGGAAGTACCGAGTTTAGATAGGGCATTGTAAAAGCTTTGTCGTGATCTCTCTACTGACAAACCAAAGGAAGTGTGTTAATAGCTTGGTAACAAGAGATGATCATGTTTTTTGGGTAAAGTAGTACAACCTCTGCAGAGTGTAAAACTATTCGAATAGTCGTGTTCGCAGTCATGGACATGCCCGGTAATTTCACATGAAGTATAGAGTGATACAGAAATGTTGTAAGTTGGAATTGTTGGGATGTGAACGGGGGAGTTCACTGTTGTTTTGTTGTCTAAAGTTATTACTGTAGAATTTAGTGGTTTGATAATTGTTTTAGAGGGTGTAGGGTGATGCCTCACCATTCTGTTCATGTTGTCTACCATAGATTTACCATGAATTTATTATATTTTTATAAATATGCTTTCACTCTAATTATTGTATTTAAATTCAAGTTATTGCTTTCTGCGAAAGAACTATATGACTATCCTTTGTCAAGCCTGCATGAATATATTGCATCATTTCTGTGTGGCTTGCTGAGTACTTGTTGTACTCATGACTATACGCTTTTGTTGATCAGTTGCTGAAGAAGTACCAGGAAATATAGAATTCTATGAGAAGGAGTATTATGAAGACTATATGGGTTAGAAAGGCGTTCCCTAAACGATTTCCTGTGGCATGTCGAATGGCCCAAGTTATCATATTTTCGCTGCAATAATTTATTTGTTTTTTAAGCCCTTAAGGCATAGTGGTGTAAACTTTGACAATAAGGTCCATTGCTTTATTTAATAATAATTTATTTCTTTCTTAGTTATTTCGTTGTATGATATGGTATTTCATCTATGTTGCCATTGTGTGCACTAGCGTGATCCTGGACTAGTGCAGTATACACAAAGGGTTTCGGATTCGTCATTCCAGATCCCGACATCTTCTCAAGGATAAGATAGGGTATTAGCATTAATTAGGCCCTCATTCATGTGCGAAGATTTTTTAAAATTATTGTGTCTGATCTAGAGGCAGGTCTTATCCTTTGCCAAAAAATTGAAGTCAAGATCTTATCTGTGAAAATTTATAAAATCCTGACAAGACTACTTTACCATTTAATAGTTCTCTGATTTTGATTTTTCTGAGGTCTAAAATGGAGTCTATTTTATTTGCCAATTTTTTTGGGTGATCTCATGGATATTTAAAGGTTTCCATAAAATATTCTGATGTAAAAGATTGTGCCCTGATTTTTCGATAAGAATGATAACTATCGATTTGGTGGAACTATTTTTGATGATCCGACTGCAACGTACGATGACGATGCGCCTTAGCAATCGCTAAACCAACTCCGGAGGGTTATTGATCTTCTCGTGGGCACGATCAACCTGAACACGAGGTTCAACTCCTGCAAGCAACCGAAGAACAATCAAGAATGATAGTAAAAGCAATCTGAAATTGCAAACAAGAATTGGGGCTCACGATAATATAGATCAAAAGGTGGGGTTCTGCGAAGTAATCTCAATAGACGGTTGTTTGACACGTCTAGAGGACAATGTAGTTTTGCCCTAGGCTAAAACTATGCTCAACAAAAACCAAAGTAATTTTGGGAAACACTCTAAATATATATATGTAAAAGAGAATGGAGATTCGGCCAGCACAATGGAGTGGCCGAATAGGACTCTTACAAGGCCTAAGGCCCAAGTTTGACTTGGACTGGAAAGTTAACCCAACTTGTTTTGTTGATTGCATAGTGCTCCGAAGGAATTTTTAGGTGGGGTCAATCCATTGGAAAGATCTCGTAGTAAGCTTTCAATCAAATGCAAGACCTCACCAATTGGATGCTGTATGTAAAAGGTATGCCCATTTTACTTCAGCCTGGTATCCGAAGGCCGAATTGGATTCCAGAACGTGATGTATTTGATATCTCTCTTCTTGGCCCATGGATGACTGTTGTTGGTCCAACTAGCTGTGGTCATATCCGTAGTAGTGCTATCCTCATCATTTTTAGAAGATTATCAGCTCTATAAATATTTATTAAATTCTGACATACTTTATGCTAATTAATTTCAGTTTTGTTTTTTGCTTTTATAAATTCATTAAATTCGATTATTTATTTTTGAAACTTTTTTTGTAAGTTACCCTAGTTTTGTAGATGATGTGGTAAATTTTTTAAGATAAAATAAGGTCTGCACAAAATTTTATAATTCTGACATTGTGTTGTTCATAGTCATAACGTACTTTTTTTTATTTCTTTTCAGCACTAAATGTGTTCATGTTCCTTTTAAAGTTTTTCGGGATGCCCTGGAGATGATTTGGGTTATATAAATTTTCTAGATTTTATTTCTTAAGGGATTTTGGGTTTTACATTTTGAAGGAGAAGAAAACAATTAATGTGAAAGATTTTCTTAAAAACCAAAATTCAAGAAAAATTCAAAAAAGATGGGAAATTCAAAATAAGATCATACTTCAAAATCATTTTTTTCAAATCTTGTTCATTATTAAAGAAAGGATTTTAATATTGCAATTTCACTTTTCTTAAAACTAGAATTCAAGAAAATGAGGAAAAAGATGATATTTTAAATTAAAATCTTGAGTCCAATAATTTTTTAATTAATTCCATTTTGAAATTTTAAATTTTTTCCCATTTTTGAATTTTTCGGGATGTTACACTATGCCTCTAGGCACGCTATCGCTGCTAAGCAATGCAATGTTGAGTAGATTTCAATAGCGCACTGAGCATGGCTACAGTGGTGCATGCGGCTCCATGACAGGAGGACAACGAGGTAGCAAGCTATTGTCAAGGTATGCATTGTACACAATGTGTGGTGTACTTGTATGTGTATTTAGGTCATTGTGTTATTGTCACATATGTGCGCAAGTACATGTGAATGTGTGTCCAAGTGTTTGTGTGCGTAAAGCTCTAGTCCAAGTCTTTGTGCCGTCAAAGTTGTGTCATCAACGGGAAGAGTCAGCGAGAAGATATGGCAGTAAAAGGTGGAGTAGGTGTGTCTTTACAATACCTGCTATTGACGAGTGTCGTCGACAACCAGTGTGACAAAATGGCATTGGTAGCTATCTACATGTCTCGTTAAGAAGGTAACAAAAGTTAGATGTTCTCGTGTCAGTTGTATCTATGAGATATTGTGCTTGATCACATGAGTTCTTTGTGCGAGTTGTATCCACTAGATAAATGTGTGCGAGTTCATCCTGAGTCGCGTTCGGGATATTGAGGAGATGTGTTCACCGTCGTGAGTCAAGTAAGTATGTTGGATTCAGGATGTTGAGGAGATGTGGTCGCTATCCTGTGTTGAGTAAAAGCTAGGTAATTCATAGTTTAGATAGGCCGCCTCAATTAGGACTAGTTGATGTCATAAGATTAACAAGGTGAATGTTAGAATTTGTTTAGCTATAAGAAAAATAAGAGAAATGAAACAACAAAAGTTGCAAGTTATACCGCTCCATAATATTCTTATGTCTGTGCACTATTATGTTCTTCATTATATTGTTGTGCATGTGTTCATGATCCTGGGCTCAAACCTGAAAGACCATGTAGAGGTCTACCTATGTATGTGATGAGTATTTGACTGTATTTGAGTTAGGAATATGATTTATTTTTAGCAATTGGATAATTATTATATATCATTTTTAACATTTCGATGTGATGGGTTTACTTGTTTTTGATGGTTCCAGGACGACGGTGCCAGGTCATGGTGAGACGGAGGATGACCGGGACTAGGTGAGGTGCGCTGGAGGTCCAGACTGTCGGGGATCGTCGGAGGATGACCGGAGACGGAGTTGCTGCGAGTCTAGAAGACAAGGGAACGGCTGAGATGCTAACTAGGAGCTTGTAACATCCCGAAAAATATAAAAAAATGAAAATGAATATTTTGAATTTGAATATGGTTATTTCTGAGTTTTGTTGGCATCATTGGTTTTTATTTGGATTTCCTTGGATTTATGCTTTGAATGAAAAATCCAACAAATGGAATTAATGAATAGAAAATGGTAAGAAGATAAAAAGGTAAAATTAAAATTTTATAAAATTTACCATGGAACCCTAGATATGCTGGTAAATCAGTAAAGTTAGCCGGTAAAAATTTTATGCACACGAATATAAATAAATGGAATGAAATGACAACACTTTTGACTAAAAACAGTAGAATAAGAATTACTAGAAAACCTTAGGAGTTTATCTGGATCCATAAAAATTATCATAACACCCTCAGAGCATAAGATACTTCTGGTAAAAAGTTTAGAAATTTATCAAGTCATCTAAGCCTTTTAAAAATTCAACAACAGAGGCTTGAAAATCTGTAAATCTGAATGTCAGAATTGTTATAACATAAATATATAATATTTTAATTTTAAATTTTTATGGGAGCATAAATACCTTAAATATAACTCTTATAAAAATTTTAAAAAATAAATAATTTTATTTACATCCTTAAATAAATAAATATCCGAAATGAAAATTCTAAGAAGTGCACAGTGTCAGAATTGTTATAAATTTACTACAAGATATTTTGTTTCCAAAATTTTACTGGGAGCTAAACACTAACATTAGACCTCAGTAAAAAAGTTTTACAATTTTTAAACTTGATTTGATGGGTGAATTAATACAAGTACTAGCTGTCTGATCCAAGCCTCATCTTTTTTTTATCTCATCCTCCATCCCTTACAAGTGGGGCCCGGCTACTGTGCTGACCCCGTCCACTAGCAAGTGAGGGGAGATCGCCTCTCTCCCTGCCCGGTGGTCCCTGGCCCCACTCAGCAGACTCTCCTCCCTATCCTTTCTTCTTTTCTTCAGGGAACTCGCCCCAGCTCGCTCACGCCCGAAGCGAGAGAGCTCACCAACTCCACTGCCCGAGCGATCGATTACAGCCACGTTTGTCCTTGGTCTCTCCCGCGCCATACCGCTTCAGTTGAATTCGTTGGCCAACTCTGAGCTGTCGAACATAACTCGCCGCAATTCAAGAACCCGGTTCAAACCGTGTCGATCACCACCCTAGCCGACTGTAAATACCGGTTTAGCATCACATTGAGACCCTCCTCCACTCATTTGAACCCTTCCCTCAGCCATTCACTGACCCAAACCCAGAAACTGAAGCTCCTTTCCTCAACCATCGTCGCAAAGCACAGAAAGGGGTGAAACCGAATTTGAGATAGCCCGGTGAGAAACAGTCTAATTCTTCGTGACTAGAGCATGCTAGCGCCTCTATGAATACTCATCCATCCTTGTTTACAGTGAGCACCGCCCAAATCGCCGCCACTGCACCTGCTTTCTTCACCATGGCCGGCCGACGGTGGCGCGCTTCCACAACCCATCTCCACTTCAATTGATTGGTAAAACGGGACCCAAATAGCTCACTAATGTTTAATATTCTACCGATTCAAACCGAGACACTGCTTTTCTTCTTCTCCGGTGAACTTCCACCATTGCCGCCGCCCTATCCTGCTGGCACCATACCTCCGGCCATCACCGGTGAAAGCTAGCCCCACCAGCTGGTGCGCGTCGTCACCCTGGTGCTCCTCGAGCCTTCTTCCGGCTGACTCCATCGTCGTAGCCTCGCCGCCGATTGCCCTAGCCGCCTCCCCTGTTTTCCCTCACTGACACCGTGGGCCATGCTTGTTAGTCCGAACAATGAGACTAGTTCAAGCGGTAAAATACGCCACCTCTTTACGAAAAACGTATTCTCTGATTTCCAGAATTTTGCATAACTGAGATAATTCAGCTGTCTGTAACTTTTGCATTATAACTCCAATTTGAATGAAATAAATTTATAAAATCATATAAAATCAAGTTATTCCATGATATGCAAATATTTTGAAAAATAGTGCTGGATGAATTTGAAATTCAAATTTAAAGAAAAGGCTTAAAGATATGCTACATATAAAAATATTGTAAACAAACTCAAAATGGAATGAAACAAATTTTAATAAAATCCTTATACTTCCAGAAACCCAAATATATAAAAATATTTGAATTTCACCTTTGTTTGAGTCATTTTCTATTAAAGGTTATTCTCAATACAATAAGTACTCAAAAGTAAATAACTTGTATAAAAGAAATCTAAAATAAGTAAAAATTGATTTATAAACACTAGTGTGAGGTAGGCTACCTTATTATGCTGAAATGATTAAGATATGAACTTGATTTAGACTTGTTATATGAATAATAAATGATTTAAATGGAAAAGATGTATGTATATATATAAGTGCATATAATAATGAGTAGCAATAAATATATGCATATGAAAAGTATCTAATAGCTGTACAAAGATATGAATAGGTATCAGAATGAATAATGTGAAATGTTTTTAATGAAATATCCTATATGCTCAAGTTTAAATTGCATCAAGAACATAAGCCTTGCATATGTAGAAGAATGTATACATGTATAGTTAATGAAGAGCAAAATCATGAAAAGAAACTAGATTCTAGATATCTAATGTAATCAAGCGGTTTGATCGAGCAAGAATCATTATATAAGGTCATAATCAACATTTAACCAAATAGTTGAAATTCTAATACTTATAACTTTCACAAATGAACATCAAATTTGACCAAACCAAATCCTAGGACCTTGAAAAATAATGCTCTTGGTGATTATAGAAAAATATCTTATGTTTGTGCAAATTTGAAATAAGATCATGTTAGGCCCTAATGATTACTTATATGGAAAACATCTCGGATAATAGCCAAATATCACGGAACCAACTTTAAAACACTTCTAGGGTCATCCCCTATTAATGCCTGAAAAATATATAAATAATCTTATAAGGTGCAGTCACAAACTTAAAATGAGAACCGAATTGTTTCGATGTTATCTTTGTGGTCATTTATACCTTTTTAATAGCAAATAAAATAACTTATCTAAACAAAAATAATTGTGAAAATAGCATAGAAATACTCTACAAAGTACATGCTGCTATGTTTTGAAGAAAGAATATCATCTTGTTAAGGTTTGCATACAAAAGGATCTAGTAACATAGCCCTAAATGTTATGTTTTCTAAATAATAGAAACACTTAAGCATTTTCAACAGCCTGTAAAACATCTCGTCTAAATGAAAGTTTTATGAAGATCAGTTTAGAAACAATATTTAGGATATGGACTACCATAATCTAGAAAAATACTCTTGTTACAACTTACTTTTCAACTAAATCCTGCTAGTTGAATACCTCTAAGTGTTATGGTCATCGGAAGCACATTATATGAATAGTTGAGTTTATGAAACATATAGTTAATATGCTTGTGTCACGAGAATCATAGTATAACCATAGTGGTAGCTTTATTTTGTAGATCACAGCATATGTGGATCACATTATATGGAAAACATATAAGACCAATCGTATATTGCATCTTCTAATCCGATTCCTTATAGCGTAACCCTTAATATCATATAAGGTTTTTTCAACAATGAATAGAATATCTCATCTAATTACTAAAATGTATGAAATTAGCTTAAGTCTATTCTTCAAAGTATGTACTATCCTTTTTCGAAGAAATAATCTCTTTTCATCATGTTCTGCATATAAATCTTGTCACTGAAATAACCCTAAGTATTATGATTTATGAACTTGATAATATAAATAAGCAAACATGGAAATAATGAAGAAACCTGTAATTAATATATTTGTATCGCCAGAACCTTCTTAAAAACCTTGAGTACATAATCATTAGCCTAACTTAACAAATCTAACATATATGAAACCTTCTCATGCAAATCATTGTAGTCAAGATCTATTCATGCATAGCGTGCAACATATTGTCTAATATCTTAATCCTATTAATCCAAATAATTTAAGCATTTAGAATTCGAGGTTATAAATGCAACAATTTGTAATTTTAGCCTCTTGAATTCGTAATTCTAGAAAAGATAATATATAAGAGAAACCATGCTTTGTTCATCATAAAAGCCTTTAACAATATGAATGATTTTTATCTCGAACTCAAGATGTGGAATCATATAATTCAAATCCTAAAACATTCCTGTTTTCTTTAGTGAATCTTTATTTGGTTTTCTGTCTGTTTTCTTTTTGCCCTTATTAAAGTTGGATATTTGCTATATTTCCAATTGAATGACGTGTAGAATCCGACGTCGCTACCTCCATCGTCGACTCCATCAGCCGTGGCTTCGTCTTCGTCGTAAGCAATAAATAAGCAAGGCAAGCACCCTCTTTGATCATCTTGATCCCAGTATTTAATTTGCATTGTGTTTATTAAAATGTTTCATGCATGCATTTATTTTCTGTAAATTAGCTATTTTGTAGTACTGTTAGTTATACCTGTTGTCTCATGAAACCTCCTTAATAAGCATGGACATGAGAACCTTGATAACCATAGATTAAGGATAGACATTACTTAATGTTATCATGGGTATATGCGATTTCATATTATCCATGCTTAGGCATGCTTTAAAACCTTTGAGGTAGATGATCAGATCAAAATTGTTTCTTGAGAAATGAAAAATATTGGATATGACTCTATTGGTTACTGGTACTTTGATTAAAAACCGAAAATAAAACTGTGGTTTTGATGCGGGCGATTATTGGCAATAGCCGAATGTGCAGAGGGATTTGCACGTAGTGTAGGGTGGAGTATCGCCCGTGTCACAGTAAGGACCGAGCAATGATCCAAGAATCTCGTGCAACCACAAGTGTTGGGATGGGGCAGCCTTAAACCAATTAAGTTATCTAGTTTAACTTTGCACATTGGTAGGCGGGAGCTAGCAGAAGCATTCCTTTCTAGGTCTGCTCGTGAAAGGCTTCCACATTTTGGTGTGGGTAAATGCATACTGGTGTAACGGTGTACGCCATACTATGGGGAGTTCCATCATTTCTATGCTCTAAGTTCTTCTGCCAAAGTATGGGTTAAACATCCTGGGCTGGTGCAAAGTTAACCTAGGTAGTGTAAAGGTTTTCATCATGAATAATCTGGCCACACGCTAAAGGTGCGTGAAACATGCGGCAAAAAGAAAAGATCATGACTTGTGGGTAAAGTTGTACACCTCTACAGAGTGTAAATTTAATCGATTAGCCGCGTCCACGGTCAAGGACACTTGGTGAAGTCATTCCAATGTTATATTTGGTATTTTCTAAAAATAGGTTTTGGTGTTAACCTATTTAGCAGCTGTCACTTTATGTCAAATGACCGACATTGTTGGATTTCATTATCTGGATTATTCGATGCTCACGAAGGGTTGTGAGTATTACTTATGCTTTACTTATTTCATATCAGTCAAATATGCTTTTACAAATTCCGTTTGCAAATGACAACTTGATTTACAATTTCAATTCTGCTTTACGCAAATTAACCGTAGAAGCCTTTCCTTTGAAATGGCCTGCATATATTATAGGTTTTGCTAAAGTCTTGCGGAGTACGAAAGTACTCACCCTTGCTTATATGTTGTTTTTAGGTGGATAAGTTAGCGAAGCTTCGAAGATATCTCTTTCGTCGCAGGTTGTAGGAATATCATCGACGTGGTCTTTCTAGGGATTATGCCTTTTCGGTTGCCTGCGGGTTGGATAGGCACACTACAAGACTTTTCTTCTTTTGCTACTTTATGCTCTGAGTTGTAAGATTTTCTTTGTATAATAGTTTTCGCTTAATAATATGTTGTATGGTTGTGATTCCAATTGTTGTGTATGTGCGTACTAGCTACTGATCATGGGACTAATACGGAATGCATATTAGATTTCAATCTTTGAATTTATGTAAAGATGGGTGTCGTCGTAGAGTTGCTCAGATCAAGGAGGGCTGTCGAATCGCGGTCTAGAAGATAGAGTAGTGGGTCTAGTTATTATGCTTTGAAAAGCGTGTAAAACCCGTTGTGTGTGTGGGTTTCGGGTTAGCCCATGTATGAGTTAGTAAGTCAATCCTATCCTTGATGGTGATCCTTAGGGTAGAAGGAACTCTTCATCCATGTATGAGTGAGTGAGTCAATCCTAGCCCTAGATGGTGATCCTTAGGGTAGAAGGAACTCTTCATCCATGTATGAGAGTGAGTGAGTTAATCCTAGCCTTAGATGGTGATCCTTAGGGTAGAAGGAACTCCTGATCCATGTATGATGGTGATCCTTAGGGTATATGGAACTCTTCATCCATGCATGAGTGAGTGAGTTAATCTCAAACTTTGGTGAGATTCCTTAAGATTGAAGGAACTCATTCAAGGGTGGAGGATGACTCATGAGTAGTATAAATAGAGGGGGAGGGGTAGCTCTCCCCTCTTGAAGGTTTTGTGTGCTCGTTTGAACTTTGCCCACCTTGTTGTGAGGCTTCGTAAACTTTCCTTCAAAGAAATAAAATTTCACTTCTTTATTTTTCTGAATTTAATTTCGGCATTTATATTATGTCTTAAATTCATAATTTAAATTCCGAAATTTACATTCTTGCAAGTTGGATTTGCCTCCTCTCCTACTTGCTTGTGCTTTTTGTGCCGAGGATGTATGATTGATAGATAAATTTTCTTTAGATTATATATCCTCATCATCTAGGCAATCGTTTGCAAGAACTCGATCTCTTTGTTTAATCTTTGAGAAATGTTTATAGGTTGCGTTTGAGGTTTCTGTTTATTGTGTTTTTACTTGCTGTGACAAGTAAGAGAATATCCATGATCATCTTGATCATCACAACCACACGAGCAGGTTCAAACCAGGATTTTCTCTGTTTTGCTCATTTGCGTTTGAGTGTTTCAAGTGAGGTTTTGGTTAGATCCATTGAATGGGGAAAAATTTAATTGAGATTATTCACCTCCTCTGATCGCCATTCCGATCCTTCAAAACCAACACAGCAGCACCGCCACATGCTGAGCCCGCCATCTTCAGCAATTGCCATTCTTGTTTAGATACATGGCAGCGTTTGCTGTAGATTCAGCGAAGTTCTTTGCAGCCATAGCTCCCAGACAAATGCGCTCAGCCCTCGAACCGATAGTCTGGCCAACAATGGAGGCTGCTATGTGTTGGAACTTGATCAAGGACTTTCTTGTACTGCGTCCTGTGGACAGAAGGAACAGACAGGACAAATTTGCTCGGATGTTGTGCGTCGCGTGGCGTTCGGCTAGACGTCGAGTTGCTCCATCATGCATCTACAATGCATGTATACGACCGGCTATAGGTGCAAGAGCGTATACGAGCTGCCTTCTCGTCGTTTGCTGCTGCGCGCTCTGATGAGGTTTCTGCCAAATCAACAAAAACAAGTCGCCTTGAACCTTCGATTCACCAGCACAGCACAAAAACCATTGAGCTACAGGCTCTTTTCTTATTTTCTTGGCTCTATCAAAATAATGCACAACTGCTGCTTATATAGCAGTGCTAACCTCCGAATCTAATACGGCTTGAAACAATACTTGCCATGCATGCAAAAACTACCGACTAGATAAACTAGCATGCATGCAGACCAGCAATTGGCTCTACTGTAGATTCGGACTCAAAATTGGAGTTCTACTCGGACTCCAACCTAACCAACCACAACACTTTCCTAATTACAAGATTAACTTTATCAATCACCCCTTTAATCTTGTAATGTAACTCTAACTTGTTGAGGCAATCGGTCTCAACTACGATTTTCACAACACATACTTGATACAGGATGGAGAACACATCTCCTCAACATCAAGGACTCATCTTCGACGAACTTGACTTTGGACGGCGAACACACCTCCTCAACGCCCCGGAGTCAACTTCGACGGACATGACTTTGGACGGTGAACACATCTCTTCAATGTCTCGGAGTCAACTTTGACACACTTAACATAGGACGGCGAACACATCTCTTCAACGTCCTGGACTCAACTCTCTTACTTGAGACTGCATCAAAGTAGTGCTGGTTCATCGTCATGTTGTACTTTAGGAAGGAGTGTTTTTTTCGCCTCATTTTGCTTGTGGCACTCCGAAGCGAAATGACCATAATCATTACAATTATAGTACCTCACTTTTACCTTCTCAAATCTCCGATTAGTGCGGCCTTGTCGACTATCACCTTTCGAACGACTGAAGGAGCCCTCGTCGTTGCGCCTCGACGATCAGGCCTCCCATTTAGCACATGTCAAGAGTAGGTGTTCACCTCCACCACCGTCGGATCTCTTAATCCGTTCCTCGTGTGCCTTCAAGCGACCGATCACCTCCTCAATCGTCATCACCTTGAGGTCGCCGAACTGCTCAATGGTGGAGACGATTTGCAGGAACCTACTAGGGATTGCACGACGGAATTTTCTTACCATATAGCTCTCCTCCATATTGTTGCCAAACCCTCTGATTTTGTTGATGATCGTCATCAACTGGATGGCGTAGATTTTGAGTCCGAGTATGTATACATGCGTAAAGCAAACCAAGTCTACTAGCCGTATTTACATGGAAAATTTATCTAGTCGTCAAGGTCCGTTGCATGCTTTGTTTTCCTAGCTGTTTTGCTTGTCCGTATACAAGTTAGATTCAGTTAGTTTGTTCTTGTGTATAAGCAGGGGTCTTGTATTCCGTTGAAAGTAAGAAAACAGAAAAGCTGCGGTAGATTGTAGCACCAAAAATCTTTGCTTCTGTGTTTTGCTGAATATCGATCGATCGTTTGTTGTTCCATTCGGCTATGCTTATTTTGTTCTGGTAAGCAGCGACAACTGAAACGCGACTTCAGACGTTCGCGACAATTGCGACAACAGAAGTTATGCGACTTCAGCATATCGGCAGAGACAACAGAGTTTAAGGTAACAACGATCTTGTGGCTGTGTTCCAATAATTGGTATCAGAGCTTGAGTTCTTCATCAGAGCCAGATTCTTGATCTGTTACTCCAGGCGATGACGAAGGAGAGTTCCGCTGTCTCACTGCATTATCCGATGCTCACGAAGAGTAATTATGTAGCATGGGCAAATCAAGATGAATGTGTATACGAGGGCTCAAGGACAGTGGGAAGCGATTGTGGATGGCAACGTCAATGAGTGCAAGGATCAGATGGCTTTGGCAGCAATCTGTGGAGGCATCCCTAAAGAAACGCTCTTCCTACTGGCCGAAAAGGAGATGACCAAAGCTGCATAGGAGGCGTTGAAGACGATGCATCTTGGTGCCGATTGTGTCAGGTAAGAGAGTTGAGTTCGAGAAGTTGAATAGGTGAGTTTTGTCGTCCTATGTCCGTCAAAGTTGACTCCGGGATGTTGAGAAGATCTGTTCGCCGTCTAAAGTTAAGTTCGTCAAAGATGAGTTGAGATGTTGAGGAGTTGTGGTCATCATTTCAGATGTGTGTGCGTATGAGAGTTCTTGCAGGTGTGTCCAAGTTCTCTTGTGGGTAAGCTCTAATCCGAGTTTACGTCGTCATCAAGTTAATTTACCGGTGAAAAGACAATTGGAGCTGAAGCAAAAGGTCGTAATCGTCGGTGAGGTGCGTCACCGGTGGTATAGCCAGGAAGAAGAAGACGGAACTCCTTGAAGATACGTTCATCATCCTGTGTCGAGTATGTGTTTGGTAAATCGTAGTTGAGACCGATTGCCTTAATGAGTAAGAGTTAGTTTGTCAAGATTAGAGGGGTGAATGTTAGATATTAATCTTGACACCTTGAAATCGGTAGATTTTGAGTCTGAGTATATATACGTACGTAAAGCAAACCAAGTCTACTAGCCGTATTTACACTATGGTGAATGCCATTGCAGTCCTGGGCATGGCAACAGATTTACTCAGCATTGTGATGAATGGAACAGTGGCATGGACAGCTGCTAACCACTGAGGGGTGAATTTCTTGGTGTGCTCACGCCACACCCCAAAAGGGATGTTTGCTGCCATTCCGAGCAATGCGATGGCTACCATCCTCACGGGCAGGGGCTGCTGGCGGAGTGACTTCACAAGAGTGGTTCTTGCTAGGGCTGCCCTCACAGCAACCACAGCAAGTGGGCACTTCAGCTTCATTCCAGCTGTTGGCTGTAAAGCCTTGGCAACAAGGGCAGAACACCAGTCATAGCCGTGTAAGACCGGGCTAGTGGGCATTGCCCATTTTCTAGCCATTCAATGCTCGCTGCCTCTAGTGATGATGGGTTGCCTCCTTTCTGGTGAAAATAATGCACAGCGGAACATGAGAAAACTGATCAGATAAATGAAAATCTTAGTTACACAGCTATGCCTTTCTGATCAATAAAACTAGCACTTGGATACATGAAAATTGACATATAGCTAAGGGCAGTCACTTATGTACTACTGAATAACTTCTTATGTCTACAATATGCTAGTGATGTCTCAAGCCACAGTTCAGTCCAACGATGAATGGCATATTGTAGTTATTCAATGGCATATTATAGATTTTCTCTATAGCTAAACATGAAAAAAAAATGTCAAGCAGCTGCTTTTGAACCAAATAATCGCAATTTTTCACTTTGGAGAAAGAAAATACGGTTCAGTATGTTATAACAAAACGATCATAAACTTGGAAGAAAACAATGCCGTGTTAAGTCCAGTTAGCAGGGCAACGTTCTGATATTGGATGGAATACAAAATAAATAATAACAGATGTTGAGCATTTCATTGTTTTTAGGATGGTAAGAAAACAGAACGTGGTTCACAACACATGACAGCATATGCAACTTCAGAGAGAATGAAAAAGGAAAGGGGATAAACTTTCATCGAATTCTATTCTGGATTGTTGGTTTTCTTGTACGACTGATCTAGATTGTTCTGCTTTTTGTTCTACATTTTGCCCTTGCCATTAAAGAAGTCAAAACCCAATGGTCCAAATGCTGATAGACTTATTGTAGTGGTTCTAGCAGCCAATGGATTGAATGGCAGAGAAGTTTCAGGCTCGATATCAATGCTCTCGTTGTGGCTCTCATCAGGCACATTTGATCTTCCTGAAAGGGGAACAATTCCATCCTGTCCATGGAGAAGCCTGAATGCTGATCAAACCCTGGTCCGTCCTCGAATATTGGACCCTTGCCTCTTCGGGCTTGCACAATAGCACAGATTGTCAATGTATGAATTCACTTTTGACCTTGATTACTGTAGTCACTGAAGGCCAAAAGAAGCAGATCATAGAGCTACTGGCAAAGCAGAAGAAAATGAAAAGGTAGTAGTTTCGTTGATGTTTCACCGGAATGGACATCTCTCAACATCCAGATGACCAAACTAGTTCTCTGATGATGCTGACTCACTAAGAAAGCTTCCAAAGAACACTTCCATCCTGACAAAAATCATTCCAAATGAGCATCAGGAACAGAACATAAATGTATTTGATCCTGGATGAGCATCAGGAAAACTAATACAATATGTCATCTATACTAAAAGTAGTTAAAAGCATAACTGTGGAACTAATCTACATCATTAATACTAGGCATAGTTCGATAGAAGCACGACATACATATTATCGCCATGATAATTAAAAGCTCATCTTCCTAACTAACACATATGAGAAAGAGAGAGAGAGAGATTCTACTCTATATGCAAGCAATGTACAGTGGTTTTACTCTATATGAAACTGAAAACGGAATATGGAGGTCCTTGACTCCTTATTTGATCACTTTCTGACCATCTGTATTGCCTTACAAGAAAAATAATGGCAAAATAAAACTGAACGCACTTGTAAGTACTTTCAGTGATGCTAGGTTCTGGTGTTACAAAAGGAGCAACATACCACAATGTATTTGTTTAGAGGCATACCAGATCAATCAATACTGTCTAATCGAGATAGCATTAACACCTTCGCACATAACTAGAGTATATCGAAAAGGAGGTGGATACAGTGCAAGCATCATAGTGAACAGTTGAGATGCAAGCTTCGTAATGCAGTACTCCCTTGTTTTATCTATGCTATTGTCTAATGATATGGCAGCATCACCAGGAAGGCAGGAAGAGACCTGATCTCAGAAAAATGGAAAGTTTTTGTCGGGTCAAGCATATGGATTTGTCAGTAAACTGAACACAAGGTGCCATTGGTTGCGACTTGCGAAGCCAAGAAGATAACGGTACAATGAAGGTCCAGACGTAAGAGTAAGTACCAGTCGATTATCATCAATTTGTTAGTGTGCATTTAGTTTTTGCTTTAGCAGTTGCTATTGGCAGTATTGATCTTCATTCTTCTATGCCCCTGCTACCTTCTGCTTCACCTCTACTCCCTAGTTTCTCTTCCTCGCCACCCTTGTAATTCGCAAACCTCCATGAATTCTCCGGTGATTACTGAGTGAGGCACGTGCGTGTGTCCGTGTTCCGGGCGAACATATTTTTCACTACGATGCTTGCACTGTATTCAAATGCATAACACCGCATTCAAATTAGACCCATTTCACACGCATTTCTTGACGCCACCACCACCTAATTCCAAGTCTCCAACCTACCGAGGTAAATCATCCCTTATCTAGTCCCTTGTAGTTTTTTTTTGTTTTGTAAATCTAGCCCCCACACATGTGCCTCCCCCTCTACAGTGGAAGGCGTAGCAGGCAACACCTGTGTTGGAGATATGCCCTAGAGACAATCATAGAGATAATTATATTTCCTTATATTCATGATTTATTATCCTGTTCATTGAATAATATCATTATTATTTATAAGCAAGTACATGACTTGTTTGTGAAACTCTATATATGACTTTGTTATGATTATTTCTAAAGTGATCCCTAGTCGATAAGAGAGGTGCTTCCATGCTTTTCTCTTTTAAAGTTGCACAAATATTAAAGCATCAATTAAGGATAGACGGTGATTACTTATTCCTTCGCTTGCTTTAAGATTTGTCCAACTTGTATTGAGAGGAAAAGCATGGAAGCACTGCTCGGCTGATAAACATATGAGGACACATATGAATAGACTAGCATATGTATTGGTTGACGACCATGTTTTACGGGTCATGGATATAGAGGTATCAAACCAATAATAGGGACATATGTTAAAGAACATGGATTTAGATCGACCCATCTTGAGACACTGTGAGAACGTTGTAATCTTACTTTGTCATCAGTTAGTCTCATACAGGTGAGGAATGAAGTTGATGTGGCGGTCTTATTTGCCAATCTTGGAGAAGACGACTGTTTCGGCTCCTTCCGACTCTAGGGCTGTGGCTTTTGTTTTGGGTGGATGCCGAGGGGTGGGGCAATGCTATTTATCCACAGAGATGCTAATTTAGAGGTGAAGAACAGTAATCGGGTGACAGGTGGGTCTCAACTGTCATTGGCTCAGCGAGATGCGGGCTACAGGGCCTAGAGATGGGCAAGGCGTGGGGACTAGGCCTGGTGGTGCGTTGAGTTGACACAAGGGAATTTGACAGATTGGGCTGGGTTTTGGGCCAGTTGGATTGGGTTTCAGCCCGAGAACAATTCTAGCTAAGTTTTAATTTAGTTTCCCTCTTTACAAAATACAGAAAATACAAAAGAGCTCCAATAAAATAGCAAATACACTCGAAAAATTCACAAAAAAAATTGAAAAATACCTCCAAGAAAACACAAATAAAATAATTATGGCAATTGTTCACTTGAGCATTAATCATATTAAATCATTTTTTATTTATGAAAGTCTCATATTAAGCTTTAATTTGCAAATAAAATGGTGAAAATTTTTAGAGGGCTAAACTACTAAAAATGTTTTTCAAAGAGGCAAAAATTGGAATGTTACAAACCTCCCCCTTAATTGAATCTCGACCTCGATATTTAGGATGACTAAGGAAATAGGCTAGGAAACTCATACTTCAGATCCTCTTCAGGCTCCCACATCACTTCACTCTCAGAGTGATTGCTCCTATTCACTCTGCAGAAATAAACTGACTTGCTCCTAGTCTAATGATCAGCCACATCTAAAACCTTGATCGGTTGCTCCTTGTAGGTGAGACTCTCTTGCAACTCAATTGAATCCAATAAGGTCTGCTCGGCTAGCACTCAAAGACTCTTCTTGAGAAGAATGACATGAAAGACAACATGTATTTCTGCCAAAGACTGAGACAACTCTAACTAATAGACAACTTCTCCTATGTGCTTCAACATTTGGAATGGACCAACATATCTTGGGGCATAATTTACTTTGGTGTGAAACCTTCTAACTCCTTTGGAAGGGGTGACTCCAAGATAAACAAAATCCTCTAGCTTGATACTCAAATCGTGGAGACGATTATCAGCATATCTCTTCTGTCTAGACTGAGCTACTTTTAACCTTTCTCTAATCATTCAATATGATCCTCTACTTCCTTGAGTATTTTTGGCACAAACACAAGACACTCTCCTATGTCATCCCAATTCAATGGAGTACAGCACGAACGACTATACAATGCCTCAATTGGTGACATTTGCAAACTGGCTTGATAACTATTGCTGTAACCGAATTCTGTATATGGCAAACTCTTATCCCAAGTTGTGGCATGAGCTAAAATACAAGCTCTTAAAATATTGGCCAAAATCTAATTTACTCATTTAGTTTGACCATCTGTATAGGGATGATACACAATACTGAAATTCAAACGAGTACCCATGGCTTTAGGCAACACCTTCCAGAATCTCAAGGTAAACTTATGAAGAACCGAGATGGCAAACAGAGGGGGGTGAATGGTCGCAACTTAAAAAACATTACCCCAGAAATAACCCAAACAAGCCAGCGAAGGAAACACACTAAAGGAACCGATTAAAACGAGCCAAATGTGGTGTTTGGCCGGTGCTACCTGATGAGGACATCAATACCAGCGATACATCCATGCCTACACAAGATACATCCACGCCTACACAAGTACCACTTGTTACTGGTCCTAATACTCATGCTCGTGCTCGTAAACTTAATCATCAGGAGAGTTCACTCTTGAGTTCATGTCCATCATGTTTAGATCAGGGAGACGTGTGCACTCTTGTTTTGCTTAGGAACCAAGGAGAGGACCGAAAGGGAAACAGATTCGCGCAGGCTGGATTCGGACTGCAGCACAGCACCAACTTGTACGGACGTCACGGTCGCATATGGACTCGGATTGGGGCGTTCAAGTACTTCGATGATTTCTGATGAAGTCTATTTTCATATGGATCCAGACTCATATCCATATCTGTTCTGAGGCGGCCGCAATCGTCAAATTACTACCGAGAGGTTTTTCATTCGTGTCTTTGCGCCACCATATTTTGGCCCAATGCGCCGTGTATCAAGTTGGATCCATTAGGGACGCGTCCTAGGGTTGGAGCTCGACCCCAGCACCCTTGTGGTCGACCCTTCCACGTTTATATACCCCTTAGCCGCCACCAGGAACACTTGGGTTTTGTTTAGATCAAGTTTAGCTCTCGCTACTTGCTTGTAAGCACGCGTGCTGGATTAGCCGCCCGTCTTCTTGTCTTCGGAACCCCACCTTATTGGAGATTGAGTTTGAAACCTTCTTTTACATCTAGTAATTCAGTACTTGTTCTATTTGTTCTTGCTAGTTCTTCGATTGCTTGCAGGACGAGTGCCCTAGTGGCCAGTGTGTCACGCTCCACAAGATCGCGGCAGCCATAGGAGGTGGTGTATCGGTTGCTAAGGCGCAGCGTCCTTGGAAGGCTGTAGTCGGGCCGTGAACGTCGTCTCCTCTACCAATCGAGTTATCCCACGCCCTCTCATCGAAAGATCGGGAATTCACCCAACGGGTTTACATCAGTTGGTAATTAGAGCAAGGTTTATTGGTGAGAGATTTCCAATCATTTGCTATTTTTATTTTACCTATAGTCCAGAAAAGCCAAAAAAAATAGTAGATTAGTTCTCTCCCGCAATCCTACAAACCTTTTTGAGCTTTTACTAGTCTTTGCTTAGTTAGGGCTTGTTGAGTTTTCTCATTGCATCGGTTGTGTCGAGTTCTTGGTCGTAGTCCTAGTTTATTAGAGTTTCGAGTTCTTGTCACGTTCTAGTCACAGCCGTGCACTACCATATAAACTTTCTGTTGGCTGAATCTGAGTACATCTTGGTGTTCAAGTCCGACTAGGAACCCACGCTCGTGGTGCTGAAGCTTGAATTGGAATCGGTTTTTGAGTCCGAATTGAATCTGGTGGCTGGTGCATAACCAAGTTGTAATCGGTTATCATCTCAAGTCCGAATTGCTTTCGTGGCCGTGCCTGCTGTTGCCCTGCTTTATATATCAAGTGTTCACGCAGCAGTACATCATATCCATAGACGCGGCTTACTCTAGAGAGAGAGAGAGAGAGAGTATCTTCTTGTTACCGGAATACCCCTGTGATTCCAAAAAAAAAGTGTGTGGTGATTGTCTCTTTTGAACTCGCTTTATTCATATATTCAGTTTTGAGGATCCCCTGAAAAAAAGGAAAAAAAGAAGAAAAAAAGGAAAAAAAAGGAAGAAGAAGAAAAGGAAAGGGGCTGTTCGTTTGTGCTCCTCTCTTGTTTCCGGTGGGGCGTTGTGACTTCCTTTGTGTCCAGGCTCGCGTCTCTAGCACGGTCTAGGCTAGGACCAGCACAAGACCACCGTTGAGCGATTATTCACTTGCTTTTGTAACTAACGTGGTGCTAGTGTATTCCTTGCTTGACCCACCTCTGACTCCACATAGTCGACTACAGACAGCGGTCTTGTTGCTTTGCGGCACCGATACACTTCATTCCACGGTTGCAGACTTGTTGGTTGCCGTCCCCTCCTGTTGAGCAAGGTAAGAATTGGTAAGAGCTTGTGTGACAGGTTGAGAGTGAGCGCCTTGCAATAGCTACATCCTAATAGTTGTAGGGTTTTTATTCCTTCACTTGTTTTTCTTGTTGCCTCTGTTCGACTAACCATGGCAGGATCAGATGATGATGATGCTTCTCAGAATAGGCCACGTTCTCCTCGTACCAAAGGCATCATACAACACTTTGAAAAGCTAGTGAAGACGCACACGAAAGGTCTTAATAATGACTTGCAGGTGACGAATGAAAAGATGGGGCAATTGGAGGCCACACAGATCGACACCAACACCAACCTTACAAGGGTGGAGGTGTCGGTTGCTCGTATTGACAAGAGTCTTGCTGCACTCCTGAGGCGATTTGACGAGATACATGCTAATACCACTGGTGGGCGTGATGATGGTGTCGAAGATAATTGGGATGAGTATGTTGCTGATACTGAACAAGATGACCAAGAAGCTCCTAATCGCCGGCGGCTACGTACTAACCGTAGAGGTATGGGTGGTTTTCGCCGGCGTGAGGTACATGGTAATGATGATGCTTTTAGTAAGATTAAATTTAAGATACCTCCTTCTGATGGTAAATATGATCCCGATGCTTACATTACTTGGGAGATTGCTATTGATCAAAAGTTTGCATGTCATGAATTTCCGAAAATGCACGTGTTAGGGTCATTACTAGTGAGTTTATTGAATTAAACTTGCTTGGTGGATAGAACATGGCAAGAAGAATCCTAATAACATGCCACAAACTTGGGATGCTTTGAAACGGGTCATGCGGGCTAGATTTGTTCCTTCTTATTATGCACGTGATCTATTAAACAAGTTGCAACAATTGAGACAGGTGCTAAAAGTGTAGAAGAATATTATCGAATTACAAATGGGTATCTTTGCGTTGTAATTTAGAGGAGGGAGAGGAACCTGCTATGGCTAGATTTTTGGGCGGGTTAAATAGAGAAATTCAGGACATCCTTGCTTATAAAGATTATGCTAACATAATCCGTTTGTTTCATCTTGCTTGTAAAGCTGAAAGGGAAGTGCAGGGACGACGTGCTAGTGCAAGGTCTAACGTTTCTGCAGGAAAACCTACACCATGGCAGCAGCGCACGACTACTTCCATGACCGGGCGTGCACCTCCACCAACTTCCTCGCCGAGTCGACCAGCACCACCACCTTTCTCCAGCGACAAACCACGTGCTTCACCCACAAATTCAGCAACCAAATCTGCCCAGAAACCAGCCGGTAGTGCCTCTTCGGTTGCCTCCACGGGTAGAACAAGAGATGTTCAGTGTCATCGATGCAAGGGCTATGGACACGTGCAGCGTGACTGTCCTAGCAAGCGTGTTTTGGTGGTCAAAGACGATGGTGGGTATTCCTCTGCTAGTGATTTCGATGAAGCTACACTTGCTTTGCTTGCGGTGACGAGCGGTAGTGAGGAACAACGGAAGAACAGATTGGTGCCGATGATGCGAGCATTATGAGAGCCTCATTGTGCAGCGTGTGCTTAGTGCACAAATGGAGAAGGCGGAGCGAATCGCGGCATGCGTGGTTTCAAACAAAGTGTGTCATTAAGGAGCGTTCGTGCCGTTTGATCATTGATGGAGGTAGCTGCAACAACTTGGCTAGCAATGATATGGTGGAGAAGCTTGCACTTACAACCAAACCGCACCCACATCCATATCACATTCGATGGCTTAACAACGGTGGTAAGGTCAAGGTAACCAAGCTGGTACAAATTAATTTTGCAATTGGCTCATATCGTGATGTTGTTGAATGTGACGTTGTGCCTATGGAAGCTTATAATATTCTCGCTAGGTAGACCATGGCAATTTGATACGGATTGTATGCATCATGGTAGATCAAATCGGTATTCTCTCATACACCATGATAAGAAAATTTTTTGCTTCCCATGTCCCCGAGGCTATTGTGCGTGATGATGTTGCTAAAGCTACAAAAGCTAAAACGAGAACAACAAAAATATTAAATCTGTTGGTAATAAGAAAGATGGGATAAAATTGAAAGGACATTGCTTGCTTGCGACTAAATCGATGTTAATGAATTAATTGCTTCCACTTCTATTGCCTACGCTTTGGTTATGCAAGGATGCGTTGATTTCAATTCAAGATATGCAAGATTCTTTGCCTCCTGCGGTTGCTAACGTTTTGCGGAGTATTCGATGTATTTCAAGTGAGATACCAGTGGGCTGCCACCTATCGAGGGATTGAGCACCAAATTGATCTTATTCCTGGTGCATCTTTGCCAAACCGTCGCCATACAGAGGACACATCCGAGGAAACAAAGGAAATTCAGCGGCAAGTGCAAGAACTACTCGACAAAGGTTATGTGCGTGAGTCTCTTAGTCCTTGTCTTTATTCCTGTTATTTTAGTGCCTAAGAAAGATGAAACATGGCGTATGTGTGTTGATTGTACAGCTATTAATAATATCACCATTCGATATCGACACCCTATTCCACGTTTAGATGATATGCTTGATGAATTGAGTGGTGCTATTGTGTTTTCTAAAGTTGATTTGCGTAGTGGGTACCACCAGATTCGTATGAAATTGGGAGATGAATGGAAAACGCTTTCAAAACTAAGTTCGGTTTATATGAGTGGTTAGTCATGCCTTTTGGGTTAACTAATGCGCCTAGCACTTTCATGAGATTAATGAACGAGGTTTTGCGTGCTTTCATTGGAAAATTTGTTGTAGTATACTTTGATGATATATTGATCTACAAACAAATCTATGGATGAACATCTTGATCACTTACGTGCTGTTTTTAATGCTTTACGAGATGCACGTTTATTTGGTAACCTTGAGAAGTGCACATTTTGCACCGATCGAGTGTCATTTCTTGGCTATGTTGTGACTCCACAGGAATTGAGGTTGATCAAGCCAAGGTAGAAGCTATCTGAGGATGGCTGTGCAAAGACTATCACACAAAGCGGAGTTTCCTAGGACTTGCTGGCTTCTATCTCCGTTTTGTGAAGGACTTGATACCATTGCTGCACCTTTGAATGAGCTTACAAAGAAGGGAGTGCCTTTTAGTTGGGGCAATGTACAAGAGGACTCCTTCAACATCTTTGAAAGATAAATTGTCTCATGCACCTCTCCTCCAACTTCCGATTTTAATAAGACTTTTGAGCTTGAATGTGATGCTAGTGGGATTGGATTGGGTGGTGTTTTGTTACAAGAAGGCAAACTTGTTGCATATTTTAGTGAAAAATTGAGCGGGCCTGTTCAATTATTCTACTTATGATAAGGAATTATATGCTCTAGTGCGAACATTAGAAACATGGCAGCATTATTTGTGGCCCAAAGAGTTTGTTATTCATTACGATCATGAATCTTTGAAGCATATTCGTAGTCAAGGAAAACTGAACCGTAGACATGCTAAGTGGGTTGAATTTATTGAATCTTTTCCTTATGTTATTAAGCACAAGAAAGGAAAAGAGAATATCATTCTTGATGCTTTGTCTAGGAGATATACTTTCTTTGAATCAACTTGATTACAAAATCTTTGCATTAGAAACAATTAAAGACCAATATGTTAATGATGCTGATTTCAAGGATGTGTTGCTCCATTGTAAAGATGGAAAGGGATGGAACAAATTCATCATCACTGATGGGTTTGTGTTTAGAGCTAACAAGCTATGCATTCCAGCTAGCTCCGTTCGTTTATTGTTGTTGCAGGAAGCACATGGAGGTGGCTTGATGGGACATTTTGGAGCTAAAAAAACGGAGGACATACTTGCTGGTCATTTCTTTTGGCCCAAGATGAGAAGAGATGTGGAGAGATTTGTTGCTCATTGCATGACATGTCAAATGGCTATGTCACGGTTAAATCCACACGGTTTGTATTTACCTCTACCTATTCCTAGTGCTCCTTGGGAAGATATTTCTATGGATTTTGTGTTGGGATTGCCTAGGACTAGGAAGGGACGTGATAGTGTGTTTGTGGTTGTTGATAGATTTTCTAAGATGGCACATTTCATACCATGTCATAAAACTGATGATGCTACTCATATTGCTGATTTGTTCTTTCGAGAAATTGTTCGCTTGCATGGTGTGCCCAATACAATCGTTTCTGATCGTGATGCTAAATTTCTTAGTCATTTTTGGAAGACTTTGTGGGCAAAATTAGGGACTAAGCTTTTGTTTTCTACTACATGTCATCCCCAAACTGATGGTCAAACTGAAGTTGTGAATAGAACTTTGTCTACTATGTTAAGGGCTGTTTTAAAGAAGAACATTAAGATGTGGGAAGATTGTTTGCCTCATATTGAATTTGCTTATAATCGATCGTTGCATTCTACTACAAAGATGTGCCCGTTTGATTGTATATGGTTTGTTGCCTCGTGCTCCTATTGATTTAATGCCTTTGCCATCTTCTCGAGAAATTGAATTTTGATGCTACTAAGCGTCTTTGAATCGATGTTAAAACTGCATGAGACGACAAAAAAAAAGAGCGCATGAATGCTAAATATAAGTTTGCTGGTGATAAAGGTAGAAAGGAACTAAAGTTTGAACCTGGAGATTTAGTTTGGTTGTATTTGCGAAAAGAAAGGTTTCCTGAACTGCGAAAAACTAAATTGCTTCCTCGGGCTGATGGACCGTTTAAAGTGTTGGAGATAATTAATAACAATGCATATAAGTTGGATCTGCCTGCAACCTTTGGGGTTAGTCCCACTTTTAACATTGCAGATTTAAAGCCTTATTTGGGAGAGGAAGCTGAGTTTGAGTCGAGGACGACTCAAATGCAAGAAGGGGGGGATGATGAGGACATCAATACCAACGATACATCCATGCCTACAAAAGATACATCCACGCCTACACAAGCACCACTTGTTACTGATCCTATTACTCGTGCTCGTGCTCGTCAACTTAATCATCAGGTGAGTTCACTCTTGAGTTCATGTCCATCATGTTTAGACCATGGAGACGCGTGCACTCTTGTTTTGCTTAGGAACCAAGGAGAGGACGAAGGGAAGCGGATTCGCGCAGTGGATTCGGACTGCGAGACAAAGCACCAACTTGTGACGGACGCCACAGTCGCATATGGACTCGGATTGGGGCGTTCAAGTACTTCGATGATTTCTAATGAAGTCTATTTTCATATGGATCCAGACTCATGTCCATATCTGTTCCGAGGCGGCCACAATGGTCAAATTACTACCGAGAGGTTTTTCATTGCTCTTTGCGCCACCATATTTTGGCCCAATGGGCCGTGTATCAAGTTGGGTCCATTAGGGACGCGTCCTAGGGTTGGAGCTCGACCCCAGCACCCTTGTGGTCGACCCTTCCACGTTTATATACCCCTTAGCCGCCATCAGGAACACTTGGGTTTTGTTTAGATCAAGTTTAGCTCTCGCTACTTGCTTGTAAGTGCGCGTGCTGGATTAGCCGCCCGTCTTCTTGTCTTCGGAACCCCACCTTATTGGAGATTGAGTTTGAAACCTTCTTTTACATCTAGTAATTCAGTACTTGTTCTACTTGTTCTTGCTAGTTCTTCGATTGCTTGCAGGACGAGTGCCCTAGTGGCCGGGGTGTCACGCTCCACAAGATCGCGGCAGCCATAGGAGGTGGTGTATCTGTTGCTAAGGCGCAGCGTCCTTGGAAGGCTGTAGTCGGGCCGTGAACGTCGTCTCCTCTACCAATCGAGTTATCCCACGCCCTCTCATCGAAAGATCGAGAATTCACCCAACGGGTTTACATCACTACCGCTGGAAGCCCGGTAGTACCGCACGAGGCATGGTAGCACCAGGCTCAAGAACAGCCTGAAAAATCAGCATGACCTAAAAGGAAATTTCGAAGAATCTTTTGATCGACTGGATAAAAACTCACAAAACTTGGTAGATAAGATCCTCGGGATGTCAGGAACTTAATCCAACCTTCAATCGCAAGGATTGATGTCCAAGTTCTGACCTTTTTGCCCGGGAAAGAAGAATGCACCAAGTTTTGAGCAAATCGAAGGAACTTGATTCAGGACTTGCTCGTAGGGTTTTGATGACCAAGATGATCTTGAATAGCCTCCCACACATCCCATCAAGCAAAAGAACAAGGTGAGACTTGAAGAAACGCAATTTACAAGATCATTCACTTAAGAACGCAAAATCTGGTTTCTTGCAAGAAAATGCATGGATTGCCTAGATGATTAGGGTATGATTTAAGAAGAGATTCATCCAACAATCAACATCCTTATCATAAGAATCGTAAACATGTAGAAGGAGGGGAGGCAAATCCAAATTGCGTAAATGTAAATTACAAGAAAGTAAATGCGGAATTTAAATTGCGGAAATTAAATGCGTAAAGGAAATTGAAAATAGATGTTAAAGATCGAAATGGCGATCAGAGGGGGGTGAATGATCCCAAATAAAATTTTCCCCACTCAAAGTACTCCAAACAATCTCGCAAGAAAAATTGAAAAACCCAAAGATTTTCCTTTAAAATGGTGTTTCTCAGATTCGCACACCCTCCAAAAACCTGAACAATTAGACAACTATGTGTACCCCTAGCTTGCATGGATGAGAACCATGAATCATGTGAGGGATTTTTTAATCACAATCCTAGTAGTCAAGTGTCCAAACAAAGAGGAATCAATAAAAAGACTACTTTTCTAAAAGAGATAAAGCTAAAACACCAAAGTCTCTTTCAGAAAAGTAAAAGCAGATTTTCCAGGAATTGACTTCAATTGGAGCAGGTGGTTGGTGAGTTTCTGTTGCTCTAAAATTTTTGGGAATTTGTCTCCCTGTGAGAAGTTGGGTCTTGAAACAATCCACCAAAAATCACCGCAAAAATCTTTGTATAATAAACATGAAAAATCAAGTAATGCAGACAGTCAGGAACTTCGACCAGAAAGTTTGAGGCTCGGATTTCACTTCATAGCGCTCAAACGGTGCAACCAGTGGACTCACAAATTGTTCTACAGATGGATATATGAGTCGTGCACCTTTAAAAACAAGAATCACTAAAAAATGATTTTTCTATATTTTTGTAAAAATCAAAGACTGACTGCTGCACGAAGAACAAGTTCTGGACAGATTTGCAATTCAATAAGAACTTGATCTCTAGTCTATCCTAGGGTGCAAGAAAGATGTAAAACCATATGAACACCCTTAAGACATCCTAAAAGAACAGCATTTACAAGGAGGGGAGGCAAATCCAAATTACGATAAAGTAAATTGCGAGAATGTAAATGCGGAAAAGTAAATGCTGAATTTAAATTGCGTAATTTAAATGCGTAACATAAAAACGTAAAGGTAATGAAACATGAACATAAATGAAGAACATTTCATTTCTGGAAGGAGAGGTTACAAAGCCTCACATTTCATGTGGTCAAAGCTCAAAGGAGCATCAAAAACCTCAAAACCATCAAGGGGGAAGGCTACCCCTCCACCCGTATTTATACAACTCTTGGGCCACCTACCACCCTTGGATGAGCCTCTAAACCCTAGAGCATCCATCAAGGGCTAGGATTTACCCACTCAACAAGCCATGCAAGGGTTCAGCCAAAACCCACAACACATAATGGGTTTTCTTGCACTGTTCTCAAAGCACACTAACTAGACCCGCTATCCTATCAACTAGACCGCAATCCGACGGCCCTCATCGATCCGAGAAGAATCTAGTTAGCATCACATCTATTCCTTGTCTTCACGGCTTGCACGGACTCCGTCTCCGATCATCTTCCGGCGATCCCCGACTGTCTGAACTTCCGACGCTCCTCGCCTAGTCCCGGCCATCATTCGCCTCACCATGACCTAGTACCGTCATCCTGCAGCCATTAAAAACAAGGAAACTCCTCACATAGCAATGCCCACAAAGATGTGCAATAAATCCATCAAAGTACACTTATTAAAATTCATTTTTCCTCGTTCTGGCCAGTAGCACCGGGAAAACAGAGAAGACCTCAAATTGCATCCAATTGAAAATCCATTTCAAATCAAACTCAAACATGAGCAACCCAAGCTCAAATTTAGTCTAATACTCATCACAAATTTGGATATACCTCCACATGGTCCTTCAATCTCCACCTTGATGAGTATATTGACAAACACAACAAAAGGCATATGATTTGAGTTTGAAGAAGATGAAGAAGAAAGCAATTTTTTAGTTGCAAAGTTAAACTTGGTTCAAAGATAGAAATTGGAACCATGACCAAGTTTACGAAGAGCAAGTTTTCAACAAAAACTCTAAAATCTAACTAAACATGTCTAATGTGATTATGAGATTATGATCCAATAGAAGTAGTAGCATAGTTTTACAAAGATCATAATAACCAAATAAGCATTCACATTTTTATCTTTTTAGTGATGCCTTTTCTACATTTTCTCCCCCTTTTGGCAATATAGGCATCAATTTGTTTTATATATGCATGAAATGCAATCTAAAGAGCTTTGAAGATTATCCAATTGATCAAAATGGAAAGATGTTACACCAAGCTTGTCAATTTCAGAATATGACTAAATTAAGACATGTCCAAGACCAATACAATTTATGAAAAAGCTTAGTTCTACAATATTTCATTTTAGCATGATTTGACAAGTGCAAATCTTAGCGAAGTTTCAAAGCTAGAAGCAAAACCACTCAAGGATCAAATGGAAAACCTAGAGTTCAACCTACTCAACACTTTGGGAAATTTTGAAGTGCATATAAGGTCCTTCAAGCTCATTTTTCAATTTATGCAAATTTTCTTTAAGACTTTAAAAAAACATAGCGGGGTGCAAATGTTTGACATTATTTGCATTCTTTACCCACTTATGTGTTTGATATTTGCATTTTTTTTATTGACTCAAGCCATTTTCGATCATCTCAAGAGTAACTCTTAAGAGAATGATCTTGGTCATACACAATATATTCCAAGTTCATCCCAAGTGCAATGGGAAGCAATCTCGTGAATATAAAGTGTTGAGATCAATTTTGCACAAAAGAGTCAATTTTTTAATTTTCAATTTAGCACATATGAGCAATTCTGAAGGACTCAAATATGGATCAAACAAATTTCACCCAAGTTGCTATAGGGACTCTAGAGAAAGCCAAAATTTCATAATTCATGGTAAAAACCCCTAGAGAAGAAACTTAGTAAGTAAAAGCAACATGTTTCATCAAGTTTTCATTTAAAGCTTTCAAATTTTTCAGATTATAATAAGCTTAGCATGATAAATGGACTTGGACATATCTAAGATAGTGATTTTCTTCAAAAGATATAGCATGATGTATTTCACGAAGATTGAGTCAATTGCATAATAGACAAAGCTCATAAAACAGAAAATGCAGTCTAAATGCAATGCATGAACAGATACCCAAACTCCCCCTCAACAAATGAATCAATTTTAAGCTCAAATCTGGTTAAAGTTGAGTTATTATCAAGATTAGGCATAAGGACAACCCAAATAAACTCAATAACAACTAGAAAAACAGAATGAGGAGAAGAAGTCGAGAAACTTCAAAACTGGATGGCTATTAGCATAGATAAGATAGAAGAGACTCACTACGGCTCAGACTCGCTCTTATCTTCCCAAAGGATCGACATAGGAAGCCGACTCTAGATCCCAACTAAGGAGTGCACACGCACCTGCCTACCCGGAGGCCCAATACCTGCTAGACTTATAAGACTGTGAGGGAACTCAACCTAGAGAGAAGAGAGAACAGCTAATCACGCATGATAGCAACCTAAAGCACAAGATAAGAGGTCCATGCAAGGCATGCCAGAAGTCTAAGTGAGTGAACTCAACTCAAAAAAATAAGCCCAAAAACACCCAGAAGAAACACAAAGAAGAGAAAAACTAGAAGAGAATATATTATACATAATATACAAACCAGCTCCCCATCACAAAAGGCCGTAAGGGCTCACGACACCAAGCTCACTCCTCAAGGCAACAAATCTAGATCTATCCAAAGGCTTGGTGAAGATATCGGCTAACTGGAGGTCACTCTCTACAAACTGAAGCACGATATCTCCCTTCTCCACATGGTCTCTAAGGAAGTGATATCTAATATCAATATGCTTGGTCCGGGAATGTTGCACTGGGTTTTTAGCAATACAAATAGCAGAAGTGTTGTCACAGAAAAGTGACACACTCTCTATCTCTAACCCATAGTCCCGCAAGGTCGATCTCATCCAGAGCACCTGGCTGCAGCAACATACTCGGCCTCGGTGGTAGACTGTGCAATTCCGAACTGCTTCCTAAATGACCAAGAAACAAGAGAAGTGCCAATGAATTGGCAAGTGCCACAAGTGCTCTTCCTATCTAGCCTACAGCTAGCAAAGTCGGCATCGGAAAAAGGCTCTAAGAGATAGACAAGAAAAAGAAGAGTACCAAATACCATAATCAGTGGTAGCACGAAGGTATCTGAAGATGCGCTTGACCGCTTAGTGGTGAGAGGCGTGAGGAGAAGCTTAAAATCGAGCGCATAGACACACAACGAAATTTATGTCCGGCCTCGAAGAAGTGAGGTACAAGAGGGAGCCGATCATGCTCCGAAACTCCTTTTGATCAGCAGGCTCACCATCCTCATCGGGCTCAAGGACAGCAGTGGTGGTCATAGGAGTCATCACCGGCTTTCCATCATACATATCGAAGCGCCTCAGGAGGTCATGGGTATACTTGCCTTGATGCAAGAAAGTACCCTCCCGAGTTTGCTTGATTTGGAAGCCAAGAAAGTAGCTCAGCTCGCCCATCATACTCATCTCAAACTCTGTGCTCATCACCTCAAAAAACTGAGACACAAGCAAATGAGATGAGCCACCAAAAATGATATCGTCCACATAAATCTGGACGAGAAGAAAATGCGACTCATGGTGTCTGATGGACAGAGTCTTGTCTACTACGCCCATTTTGAAGTCATGGCTGAGAAGATAAGACTTGAGCCTCTCATACCATGCTCTGGGGGCCTGCTTGAGTCCATACAGATCTTTGGAAAGCTTGTATACATGACTCGGAAACTTGGGGTTCTCAAATCCTGGAGGTTGCTTGACATAAACCTCTTCCTCAATATAGCCATTGAGGAATGCACTCTTGACATCCATTTGATAGAGCTTGAAGCCCCGGATGCGAGAATGCAAGCAAGATCCTAATAGCCTCTAGTCTAGCTACAAAGGCAAAGGTCTCCTCAAAGTCAAGACCCTCAACCCGAGAAAAGCCCTGTGCAACTAGCCTAGCCTTGTTGCGAATGACAACCCCATCCTCACTCTGCTTGTTTTTGAACACCCACTTGGTCCCAATGACATTATGACCAGATGGATGTTCTACAAACTGCCAGACTTTGTTCCTCTCGAAGTTTTCAAGTTCCTTATGCATAGCATTAGTCCAAGACTCGTCAGATAATGCACGAGTCACATCCTTCGGCTCAAACAAGGCAACAAAAGCAGAGTGAAGGCAGAAAATGGACAAACCTGATTTTGAGCGAGTGACTCGCTCAAATAGATCACCGATGATCTGATCAGGTGGATGAGAATGTTGAATATGATGGGGAGGTCCAGAAGCAGAAGTGGCCTCTACCTCATGCACAGAAGTGGTAGGAGCAGAGCCACTAGAAGAATGAGAGTCAGAAGGTAAGGGCTGGCCTTCCTGAGGTGCAAAAATGGAAACAAGAGGCACCTCAGGTGTAGAGGGGACTGGATCAGGTGGAACACCATCATCTCCTTCATCCTCATTGTAGGATCGAAATATACTAATCGAAATATAACAAACAACCTCAGATCACTTGAGTTGTATTCAACAAGAACCTTATTGCACCAGACCAAATTTGCACATGTATGCCAGACCAAACTTCACTTCAGAGTTCGGATAGAGATTTTCACGTGTACGTCGGACCAAATTTCTACTTTAGCAGGGAAAGTCAGTTTACGCCGGACCACATGAAAACAGCCTGACACATATTCACTAAAATAGAAATTACTGAAGATCCAACCGTTGGATCGATGTGAAATTTCAATTGTAGAAACTATATTCGATTCCGAAGCTAACCCTAAAAGAATCAACTCAATCAGACCTGTGGATCGAGTGTTATGTCCTTCGCAAGACGGCTGAAACAAATCTAGATCAAATAATGATGGAAACTGAATTCAAAGGCTACGACGAACCTATCTTAAAAAACAAGATTGAAGATCTAACCATTAGATTGACATGAAATTTTAACTGTAGAAACTAGATTCAATTATGAATATAACCCAATAAAAATCAACTCGATCGGATCTACGTATCAAAAGATATTACCTTCGCAAGATGACTGAATCAGGTGATGACGAAAATTGATTTCCAAGGCTACGCCGGACCAATCTTCAGAACTTCAGCTACCACGGACCAATCTTCAGATACTTCAGCTACAATGGACCGATCTTCAGATACTCCAGCTCAAAGAAAAATAGCCAATCTTCTATTTACTGGATGTTATCTTTGCATGCATACACCTCCAAACATGCATGCATCAATCGATGCAACTTCTAGTCGCCAACACCAACGTGAAAACTTCTAGTCACCTGAATTTTTCTTCACAACACAGGACCTCCAGACTTGGCGCTAGGGAGAAAAGAAATTCTCTGACCGTAAGGAAAACGAAATCACAGTGGCGGCGGAAAGAGCTAGCAGTCACGCCGCGAGAAGCACTCTGACCATAAAAGTTCTCTTTTTATTTCTCTTTGTCTAATCTGATTACAGTACTCCAAACAAAAGAATACAAATCCTAAAATCTTAGCGCTCAAAAATAAACAGGAGACACCTCCCCCTATTTATACTGAGCAAGCATAAAGAGATTGAATACAACTCCACTTCCAACATGGAAAGAGTCTGTATACATCTCAACCTGACCCAACATGGCCAAAAACAACTCTTGCACGCATGTACAACCCACATGCTGTAAATACGTGACTAACCAGCCTCCATATGCATGTTCTCTAGCCCGAACGTTTCGCATGACATCCTTGACCACCAAGACCTCGATTCCTTCTCTGAATCTAGTCCCGAACCTCAGTTCCTCCATGAACCTAGTTCACGTCCCATCATCGACCACATTCGCCCTCAAGCAACACCTGCACATGAATAAACAAGAAAACAAATCCGAGCACAAGTCCACGACTTAACTCAACGTCAACCCATGCAAACACTAACACGAGCGCATTGCATCAAGCAAAACCAATATCATGCTATCACCAGCATATCAAATAATCATCAAACATAGCACATGCACAAGCACCACACATGCCATAATCACAACCACTTTGCAATGCCAATTTCATTACTCAGCCAATTTTTCAGCACATGATTTCACAATCTCCCCCTTGATGAAAACATTGGCAACACCATTTAGAACTGAACATTGGCATTCACCTTACAAGAAAATTTAAAGAAATTTTATTTGTGAAACCAAAAAAAATTGAAAAATCTTCCACTAAAAAGAAGAAATAATCTCCCCTTAAAAAGAAGAAAAATGGAAGAGGAAAAATGTGTGTGAATGTGCAATGTGTGTCCAAAAATTTCTCCCTTTGACTCCAAAATTCTCCCCCTTTGACAATGGATTTATCAAGAATGCAGAAAGAGAGCAAAATTCTCCCCCTTTATGTTTTTTTACATGTACTGAGCATTATGAGTCATGCACAAATGTAACAAATTGGTCACCAAGTCATGCTATCAAAAGTACTTGCACCTTCAAATCTACACATAAACAATGTAGAGTGAGCATAACTAGAAATCAAGTACTATTAATGATTTTTTTTGCATGGCATGATCTCCCTTTCTCAACAATCTTAAGACCTGAAAACATTGAATTTTTGTGCACTTTATTTGTGCTTAAAAAATTGATTCATTAATTGATTGCAACAATAACAATTGCAAGGAATTACATGCACCATCAGCCTTACTTTTCAACCATGCCAAGCAGTCACAAGCTTAAGGTTTCATGGTTTCGGTCATACAAAACCTCTTCCAAGCTCATATCAAAGTGCAATGATAAACAGTCTCGTAAAGAAGAAGTGCGACAATACATAACCTTGTTCTTGCATTTATCAACAATCACTCTTTTAGCTTTAGCACTTAACTTGCATATTGAGCACATTTTGAACCGGATCAAGATTGCCAAGAAAGTTCAATCATGACAAGATTTAATTCAAGTTGTCATACCAGTTAAATAGTCATGTCATAAACTACACCATATATGTATAGACAAGAAGTTGCAAAAACCTTGAAACATAAACATGGCTTCAAAATATACATATGTGTATGAAATTCAATGCTCAGTACTTTTTATTATTTTTTTGTTTTTCATTTAAGAAACACACAAAATAAAAATATGTTACAAAATATTACAGAAACTTCAAAAAAACTCCCCCTCAAAAATATCCCATCGGATGAACCAACCCAAGTTCTCCCCGAATAAAAGCAAAATGAGAAGAGGATAAAGGTTTTGTGGAAATGTCTGCCAACTGATGTTCAGTATCCACATGATGAAGCACAATATTTCCCTTTTCTACATTATCTCTAAGAAAGTGAAATGTGATCTCAATGTGTTTTGTTCTAGAATGTTGCACAGGGTTCTTAACAATGCATATTGCACTAGTGTTATCACACAAAAGAGGAACACTATCAAAATTAACCCTATAATCTTTAAGTGTAGCTACTATCCAAAGAATTTGAGAACAACAACTAGCAGCAGCCACATATTCAGATTCAGCAGTTGATTGTGCAACAGAAGATTGTTTTCTAGATGACCATGCGATAAGAGAATTACCTAAGAAGTGACATGAACCAAATGTACTTTTTCTATCAATTCTACAACCTCCAAAATCAGCATTAGAAAATGCTCTTAAACTAATGCATGAGGAAGCAGAAAGCCATATGCCAAAGTCTTGAGTACCATGAAGATACCTGAAAATTCTCTTGACGGCTTGTCGATGTGAAGCACGTGGGGAAGCTTGAAAACGAGCACACAAGCACACAACAAATTGTATATCTGGCCTTGATGCAGTGAGGTACAAAAGTGAACCTATCATGCTTCTATATTCCTTTTGATCAACCGGCTCACCATCTTCATTTGGATTAAGTGTGCAAGTGCCTCCCATGGGTGTCATGATCGGCTTGCAGTTTTCCATCCCAAAGCGACCAAGCAAATCTTTTGTGTACTTACTTTGATGAACAAAAGTACCTTCCTTTGCTTGTTTGATTTGCAGTCCCAAAAAGTAAGTTAATTCACCCATCATACTCATCTAAAATTCATTCTTCATGATTTCTGAAAACTCAGACACTAAAACATGAGAGGAACCACCAAAGATAATATCATCAACATAAATCTGAACAAATAATTGATCATTTCCTTGCTTGAGTAAAAAGAGAGTTTTGTCAACATTTCCCATTGTAAACCCCTTTTCAAGTAAAAAGGTTTTTAGCCTATCATACCATGCTCTAGGGGCTTGTTTTAAACCATACAAAGCTTTTGACAATTTGTAAACATGATCTGGAAACTTTGAATTTTCAAAACCAGGTGGTTGCTTAACATAAACTTCCTCATTGATATAGCCATTTAGAAAAGCACTTTTCACATCCATTTGATACAATCTAAAACCTTTAGATGCAGCAAATGCTAAAAGAATTCTAATGGCTTCAATTCTAGCAACAGGAGCAAAGGTTTCATCAAAATCTAAACCTTCAATTTGTGAAAAACCTTGAGCAACCAATCTAGCTTTGTTTCTAACAACAACACCATCCTCACTTTGTTTATTTTTGAAAACCCATCTTGTTCTAATAATAATAAAATCAAGAGGAGGTGAAACAAGTTTCCAGACTTTATTACGTTCAAAATTCTCTAATTCCTCATGCATGGCATTGATCCAAGATTCGTCAGTTAATGCATGAGATATATCTTTGGGTTCAAAAGAAGCAACAAAAGCAGAATGAGCATGAGAATCAGAAGCAATAAACCTGGACCGAGTGACTCTCTCATTTAAATCTCCAATCATCTATTCAGGTGGATGCCTCCTCTGAATGTGCAAAGGAGCTGTAATTTTAGAAACTTCTCCTTCTTCATCTTCATTTTCATCATGTACAGATGATGTTGTAGCTTGAGGATGCTCAGCTGTATGTGATGTAGTGGTAGGTGCCAAAGGTGCTACAGCTGGTTGTATAGTAGGAATCAATACTTCATCCTCAACATCATCATCATCGTCCTCATGAACAAAGATACTCTCCCCCTGAACATATGTACCTGTACCTGCATTGTCAGGTCTAGTACCTGGACTAGCCTCATCAAAAGAAACTTCACAGGTTTCTACAGTTTTGTTAGTTTCCAAAACAAGTGCACAGTAGCCACGTGTATGAGCGGGGTATCCAAGAAAAATGGCATCCAACGATCTAGCCTCAAATTTATCAAGATTTCCAAATTTCAAGACAAAGCATTTGCTTCCAAAAACTCTGAAATGAGAAACGCTAGGCCTATGTCCAAACCAAAGTTCACAAGCAGTTTTACCTAATTTTGATCTTAAGTAAACACGATTTGAAACATAACATGCAGTTGATATCGCTTCAGCCCAAAACTTTCTAGGAGTTTGATATTCGTCTAGCATGGTCCTAGCCATTTCCACCAAAGTTCTATTTTTCCGTTCAACTACACCATTTTGTTGAGGTACTCTAGAAGATGAAAATTGATTATCAATTCCTTTTTCAGCACAAAAGTGATCAAATGAAGAATTTTTAAATTCAGTTCCATTATCACTTCTAATTGCTCTAAGAGACCCTGGGTGATGAATAGATAATCTAGGAACAAGACTTCTAAAATGACTAAAAGCCTCATCTTTACATGCCATAAAATAAACTCAAGAGTATCTTGAATAATCATCAACAATCACAAGAATGTACCATTTACCTCCATAAGACTGAACTCGAGAAGGTCCAATCGTGTCAAGATGTAGTAGTTGTTCGGGCGTGTTTGCCATCACCATAGTAAGAGGAGGATGTGAACCTGCAATCATTTTACCATGTCTACAAGAAGAGCATACTATATCGCTATCACCCTTAAGCTTAGGCAAACCACGAATGAGGTCTAAACCACTAACACGTGTTAGATGATCAAAACCAACGTGATCAAGTCTACGATGCCAAAAGAATAAATCTTTAGAAACATTGACAACTAGACACCTATGCTTAGAAGAAGGTGATACATCAAAATCAGCTTTAAACACTCTTCCAAATCGAGAAATCCGAAAACAAGTTCACCTAAAGCATCTAACACTTTGCATTCATTTTTCTTAAAGCATACCTCAAGATCTTCATCAATCATTTGAGATACATACAGCAAGTTATATTTCAGGTTTTCAACAAGAGCCACACTTTAAACATAAACTTGTTATTTACCTGCACTGTACCTTTTGCCAAAACTGAGCTTGAAGAAGCATCTCCAAAAGTTACACTTTCAGCATGAGATGCACGAGTGAGGGAGGAGAACCAATTTTCATCACCGGACATGTGGCGTGAGCATCCGAAATCCACTAGCCATATGTTCTTCTTCCTCGCGCGAGAAGCCTACATAAAAGCAGAAAATGTCGAGGCCTCAGTACTAGGGTTAGAAATAAGATGTTTAGGAATCCAGTACTGAGACACGCGACGCATAACAGTAGGCACAACACGAGTGTTCTTATGCACAAAATCAGATTTTCCCTTTCCCGTGTTTCTAGTAACAAAAGGTGTTTGCATCACCCTAGGCACATAATGAGGAGTAAAGCGTGCCTGTCTGAAATTAGACCTAGCCTTAGCCTTTTCTTTCTTTTCCTGTTTGGCTAGTCTAAAGCAAAAATCTACTAAGTGTCCATCTCTACCATAATGAGTGCAAGTGTACTTAACACGATGTTTAGCTTTAGAGGTAGAAGCAACATTTGCATTCATTATAGTAGAAGATAAAACTCCAGCAAACTTAAAAACAGTTTTCTTAGGCTCATTAACAATTTCAAAATTTTCACTTTCAAGTGCCTTAACAACAGTGGGAGCAATTGATTTATGATGAGCATAAGAATCAAAACCTAAACCTTTGTTATGAGTGCTGACCCTTGATTGATCCAAAATCATGTTTAGGTTTTTCTTTCCTTTAGTGAAACATTCTAAAGATTTTTCTAAGTAATCAACCTTTCGAGAAAGAGTTAAACAATTATTACAGGGAATGTCCACTTTTCCTTTTTGCTTGCGACAAGTTGAGCATGAAAGAACCTCATGTGTGAGCAAATCATTTGTCATTTGAGAAACTCTAGCATTTGCATCTTTCAATTTCAATTCAAGAATTGAACATTTAGAACAAGAAATTGAATTATGCAAATCATCAGTGGAACAACTAGCATGTCTAACATGTTTCTCATTTTTCTTATTTTGATCTAATAAGAAAGCATGTTCTTTCCTAAGCAAAGTGAGCTCACTGTAAATTAAGTCACATGTTTTGCAAGCATCATCATCAGGAATCAAAGATTTAAGTCTAGCGATTTCAGAATTCAATGATTCCACAAGAACGTCTTGTTTCTTAATTTTCTTGTCGTGTTTATCAAGCAATTTACCAAGACGAGCAACAGCAATAGCTAATTCATCATAAGAAGGTTCTACCTCATTGAAGTCGCTGTCATGATCGTCCTCGGTGAAGCTGTCGTTGCTTCTAGCCATGAGACACAACCCTGTCAATTCATGCTTGCTTGGAATTGTTGTGTTATCTTCACTGCTCTTCGAGTCCACATCGCTCAAATTTACTTGTTCAAGAGCGGAAAGAACCCGGCGGACAACTTTGCGATTGATGAAGTTCCTCTTCTTTCTATCAATTGGAGAGAACTTCTTCTTTTCTTTTCTTTTGTCATTGTCCTTCTCCTCCCTTGATGCTTTACCTGCAAGTTTAGGATAATTTGAACGAATGTGGTTGAGATCACCACACTTATAGCATCTTAGAGGGCCACCACCAACTCTCTTCCTCATTCTCACATTCTGCAAAGCTTTATTAAAGCGAGAGGAGAGTAGTACCAAGTCTTCTTCAGGAAATTCCTCGATCTGTTCATCAGTTAGTGAAGACAAGGAAGACAAAGCAAAACTTGAAGAAGAATTAGCATTTGATATGTTAGGGTTAGAGATCAAAGCAATCGATTTAGAATTACCCTTTCTAGCAAGAACATCTAATTCATGAGTCTTCAACTTAGAATAAAGAACATCTAATGTGAGTGTGCTCATGATAGTAGATTCTTGTATAGATGTTACTTTCATCTCCCACATCGACATATCCAAAGCACTAAGCATTTGTCTAGCATTAGCAGTATCCGAGAAACTAACACCAATAGCACGCAAATTGCTATGAATTTTATTAAAGCGTGCAAAAAAGTCATCCACAGACTTACCAGGTTTCATCTCGAAACGCATATATTCTTTTTTCTAAATATCTTGGCGAATCTCTTTGACAGTGTTTGATCCTTCATGATAGTCACAAAGAGATTTCCATACCTCATATGCGGATCGAAGATGAACCACTCGGTCGAAGTCGCTGCGTCCCAAGCCCTGGATGATCAAGTTGCGCGCCTTGCTGTTTGTTTCAACAAGTGTGCGATTGGCGTCGTTGACGTTGTCGTTCTCGGGCACTTCATATGGTTTGTAGACCTTCTCCCAAATTGCAAAGCCCTGAGCTTGAATGTATGCCTCCATCTTGGCTTTCCAAAACTGAAAATCAAAACCATCGAAAACATAAGGTTTTGTCGAATATCTATCCATTGCTTATGATTTCTAATCACCGGTTAAGATTAATTAGAAAAACCTTGTTCTGATACCACTTGTAGAATCAAAATGTACTAATCTAGCAAACAGAGGGGGGGTGAATGATTGCGCGGAATCGAAAATCAATTTTTCGACTATTGAAATACCCCAAACAACCTAAGATCACTTGAGTTGTATTCAACAAGAACCTTATTGCACCAGACCAAATTTGCACATGTATGCCAGACCAAACTTCACTTCGGAGTTCGGATAGAGATTTTCACGTGTACGTCGGACCAAATTTCTCTTCAGTAGCGGTGGAAAGTCGGTTCTGGCGGACCACATGAAAACAGCGACACACATATTCACTAAAATAGAAATTATCAAGATCCAATCGTTGGATCGATGTGAAATTTCAACTGTAGAAACTATATTCGATTCCGAAGCTAACCCTAATAGAATCAACTCAATCAGACCTGTGGATCGAGTGTTATGTCCTTCGCAAGACGGCTGAAACAAATCTAGATCAAATAATGATGGAAACTGATTTCAAAGGCTACGACGAACCTATCTTAAAAAACAAGATTGAAGATCCAACCGTTAGATTGACATGAAATTTTAACTGTAGAAACTAGATTCAATTATGAATCTAACCCAATAAAAATCAACTCGATCGAATCTACGGATCAAAAGATATTACCTTCGCAAGATGACTGAATCACGTGATGACAGAAATTGATTTCCAAGGCTACGCCAGATCAATCTTCAGAACTTCAGCTACCACGGACCAATCTTCGGATACTTCAGCTACCACGGACCAATCTTCAGACACTTCAGCTCAAAGAAAAATTGCCAATCTTCTAGTTACTAGATGTTATCTTTGCATGCATACACTTCCAAACATGTATGCATCAATCGATACAACTTCTAGTCGCCAACACCAACGTGAAAACTTCTAGTCACCTGAATTTTTCTTCACAACACAGGACCTCCAGACTTGGCGCTAGGGAGAAAAGAAATTCTCTGACCGCAAGGAAAACGAAATCACAGAGGCGGCGGAAAGAGCCAGCAGTCACACCGCGAGAAGCACTCTGACCATAAAAGTTCTCTTTTTATTTCTCTTTGTCTAATCTGATTACAGTACTCCAAACAAAAGAGTACAAATCCTAAAATCTTAGCGCTAAAAAATAAACAGGAGACACCTCCCCCTATTTATACTGAGCAAACATAAAGAGATTGAATACAACTCCACTTCCAACATGGAAAGAGTCTGTATACATCTCAACCTGACCCAACATGGCCAAAAACAACTCTTGCACGCATGTACAGCCCACATGCTGTAAATACGTGACTAACCAGCCTCCATGTGCATGTTCTCTAGCCCGAACGTTCCGCATAACATCCTTGACCACCAAGACCTCAATTCCTTCTCTGAATCTAGTCCCGAACCTCAGTTCTTCCATGAACCTAGTTCCGGTCCCATCATCGACCACGTTCGCCCTTGAGCAACACCTGCACATGAATAAACAAGAAAACAAATCCGAACACAAGTCCACGACTTGACTCAACATCAATCCATGCAAACACTCACACGAGCGCATTGCATCAAGCAAAACCAATATCATGCTATCACCAGCATATCAAATAATCATCAGACATAGCACATGCACAAGCACCACACATGCCATAATCACAACCACTTTGCAATGCCAATTTCATTACTCAGCCAATTGTTCAGCACATAATTTCACACTCATCCTCTACGAAGATGGTCTCGGAGGACGAAGAAGAGCCTAAAATGTCAGGTCTAGCTCCTGGGCTAGCCTAATCAAAGGTCACTTCACAGGTCTCTATGATCCTATGCGCATCGCAACTCTAGACCCTATAGCTACGAGAAGAAGTCAAATAACCCAGAAAGATACCATCAGAAGAGCGAGACTCAAACTTATCCAGGTTCCAGACTTCAAAATGAAGCACTTGCAACCAAACACACGAAAATGAGAAACACTAGGCTTTCGCCCATACTTCAACTCGTAACAAGTGCGGTGCAAATGTGCTCTCAAGAATACACGATTAGAAACATGGCAAGTAGTAGCTATAGCCTCAGCCCAAAACTTACTAAGAGTATTGTACTCGTCTAGCATCGTCCTGGCCATCTCTACCAGGGTCCTATTCTTCCTTTCCACTACCCCATTTTGTTGAGGGACGTAGGGAGAGGAGAACTGATTCTCTAAACCACACTCCACACAGAAACTCTCAAAATAGGAGTTCTTGAACTCTGTGCCATTGTCACTGCGTATAGCTCGTAGGGCACTAGGGAGCTCAAAAGACAACCTATGAACCAAACCTCTAAAATGGGTAAAAGTCTCATCCTTCGACGACATGGAAAACACCAAAGAATACCTCAAAAAATCATCAACAATGACAAGAACATATCACTTCTTACCCATTGACTGCACACTAGCTGGACCAACAGTGTCCATATGTAAAAGCTGTCCTGGTGCATCACCATCACAACAATGGATCGGGGATGAGAAGCGAGAACCATCTTGCCATGTCTCAGGGAGAGCAAACTAAATCTTTGACCATTTTGAGTTTGGGCAAACCACGAATGAGATCGTGGCTGCTAACTCGGGTCAAATGATCAAATCCAATGTGACCAAGTCTCCTATACTAGAAGGAGAGATCACAGGACTCTGAAGCAATCAAACAACGGAGGGAGTCTCCAGAAGAAGCAGAAAAATCAGCACAAAAGACTCTCCCATATCTAGAAATCCCGGAAAATAACACTCCTGAAGAATCGAGGATTCTACAGGCGCTACTCTTAAAACTCACCTCGAAAGAGTCATCAATAAGCTGAGAAGCAGAAAGCAAATTGTATTGCAGCTTACTTACTAAGGCAACATCTTTAGGAATGAAATTATCGTTAATGCAAATGGTACCTTTAGCAATGACTCTACCTGAAGAAGCATCCTCGAAAGTGATCAACTCATCACCGGGGGCTCGGACTAGGGAAGAGAACCATCGAGAATCTCCGGTCATATGACGAGAACAACCGAAGTCGACAATCCAAACTTCTCCCTTCCCCATCCGACGAACCTGATCAAGACATAAGAGAGAAAGATGACTCAGTACTGGGATAGAGTGAAGACTTAGGAACCCAATACTAAACCATACGACACCTCAGAGTACCAGTCACAGAAGAAGACTGGACTCAAGTGTCTTTGTGACATTTAACCCTAACAAGATCAGTAGCAACTCTAGTAGATGATCTAGGAGCTGAAACTGGGTTGGCCTGCCATGGTTCAAAAGCCGAACCACCCCCAGTGAAGCTGCCTAAAACTCTTGCTAGAAAACACCTCACGCCGCTGATATCTACCTCGATGAGAAAAACGAGGAATATCAAGAGGACGGCGGAAAGACTGACTACGAACTGCTCCAGGACTAAAACTCGAAGAACTAGTATGAAAACCGAGTCCTGGACACTGCCCAAAAACAGGCGACTCTCTAACCTGTCTAGAAGCAGTGTGTGCCTTAGAAGCACTCAAAGTCTGGGGATGACCCTGAATAAACCTAAGAGCAGCAACACGCTCACGCCGAGTGATCTTGGCACGCCTGAAGCAGAAATCTACTAGGTGACCATCCTTCTTACAGAAGGTGCATGTGTACTTCGCCTTGCTAGAGATAGAAGCAACAGGAGTAACACCCTTCTGTTCAGAAGTCCTATGGACAACCCCAGCAGACCTAAACACGGTGGTACTCACTCTGGGAGCTACCACAATCTCACCACTCTTGGAGCTGCGCACAATGGTGGGAGGATGCGCCCGAACGTGCTCCAAGGGATCAAATCCTAGAACTTGATTGAATCAACTAATCTTGGATTGGTCTAGAATAAGATTGAGCTTCTTCTTGCCTCCTACAAACTTCTCGAGAGTGCTCATAAGATACTGGCAATCTCGAAAGAAAGAGGCACAAGAAGAACAGTGGGAAGAAGAACAAGAAAGATGAGCTCTCTCAGCACGTGCATTTTTCTCCCTCAGCACGGCTGCCTCAATCTTGAGGGCCTCACAAGAAATGCAAGACGCATTTATAATTCTATGGGCTTGTTCTTCTAATTTCTTCCTAAGCTCGACATAAATTTTATCCAAGTCCCCCTCAATCACAGAACATCGCAAGCAACTTTCTTGTGACTTATCTAGTAAGTCCATAGCAAGTTTAGCACACTTGACATTTAAAGATTCATTGTCAAGTTTTAGTTGCCTACAGCCTCACATGAGCTGAGTGGGTTCTTAGAAGCATGCATTTCAAGTTCATCATTTCTAGAAGAAAGCTTCCTAACATGATCGCTCATGGCATCAATTTCGGCAAGCAATTTAGGGCAATTAGAGCATGATGGAGTAGAGTGAGCATGAAGAAAACTAGCATCTAGTGGAATAGCATCAACAGAATCATCGCTAGTATTCTTCAACCTAAGACTATCTAATTCAGATAACACACTATCATGCATAGTCCTTAGGTTCTCCTACTCCACAAGAAGTGCATCACACAAAGAACAGTTGTCGGGACCCGAATATGCAATTCCGGACCCTCTGTGTATTCAGCACTAGTCCAGGATCAGCTAGTGCACACAGTCTCAACATAGATGAAATATCACAATCATACACAGCGGAATAATAAATAAAGACTTCATCTATTAGTATAGAACTATTGAACGACCTTAAAGTCAAACTTACACTTGTGAGGCCTTGGTGGCTTCAACTCAAAATAAATAAACAGCAGCGGAATGAAGAACGTTGACGAATCCCATCAATATACCACAGGCAACTGACAAGGTTCAACTCCTAGATATTCGCCTCCTCGTGGAACTTCTCCTCCTTCGAAATTGTAGTCTTCTCCTCAACTGATGATTTTGTGAGTTGCAAGGGGTGAGTACATAAAGCACTCAACAAGTTGTGCATAGAATGCAATTCTAGTATAACTATATGCAAGGCTTATTCCAAAGAAATGGCTAACATGGCTATTTTGCAATAAGAAGCATTTGTAAATGAATACAATATATAAATTGGAAAGACAGTAAAACAAATAACTGTATTAGATAGATTCAACATTTCTCAAGTAAACCAAGTTTCCAATCCTATGTCAAGTTCCAACATTTCATGGCAATCCTGCCATCCCATTCGAAGTTTTCATTTCAAAAGTCTAACCCTTAATCAGAATTCCGAGCTTTGCTCAATACCGTGAGCACGGCTATTCGAATAGGTTTACACTCTGCAGAGGTTATGCACTTTACCCACACGACGTGATATTCTATTTGTGCCTGGCCATTAGCACACTTCCTTTGGTGCGCCGGCAGAGAAATCACGACAAAGCCTTTCAGGAACCTCTACCTTATCCAAAGAACCTCTCCGGTAATGCCTTCACTATTACTCCTCTCACGCGGAGCCAAGTATAGGATCGCCAACACCGTTGGATGGGCACCAAGCGATAGCACGTACGTTCCCCACGATACACTTCCGTGTCTTCACCCCGAGGTATCAGAGGAAAGATATCAGAACCCTAATCATCTAGGTCTGTCCCATACCAGACATGTGGTCGCATGATTGACTCAGGTCAAAGGCTTGCAAGGTTAAGTCCTTAAGATGATCGAGGCAAGACTTCCACATACCCCTGCCCATCGGGCCCACCTTGGCATTCTCGCCCCTTGCCACTTGCCCCAATCTAAATCATAACCACCCCAGTTGATTACCAAGCACCACGTGCCATCAGCAATTTAACCTCGTTGCGTGACATCCTCTCGCCACCACAACTCAATCTCATCGTGTGACCACACATGACACACAAGTTCATAACATCGTTCCATATTCCATTAGTCAAGATTATTTATCAAAGACTAAAGTACTTGTGGTGACGTGGCATGGCTAAGCAACTAATACGGTCTAACCATCCCATGTTGATTATTATTACTAACCAACTATAAGGAACCAATCTAGGGTGACAATATATCATGGTATACAAATGGCAAGGTATGGTATAGATCAATTGGGTATAATAGCTAAGTCCCAAATTTAATTGAAGACATTTGTACATGTCAAATAATATGCAATAAAGTAAAACAATATAGCAGTTTTTGTAATCGTAGGTTCAACATGATCAAAGCACAACTTGCCTGGCACTTGCTATAAACTGCTCTTTACTCTTTTTAATTGATCTTCGGCTTCCTCAACCATTGGCTCTTCAATCGAATGCTTCGACTTCCTCGTCTTTCAGCTACTTCGGGTAACTTCTGGACGACACGTCTAACGACAAAGAAGCACAAATACAATAAAACTCAAAAGCAATTCAAATAAACTCCAATTTAATATTAGATTGGTACTGAACGGAAGGGATTGAATTTAGGAACTTAGATTTGATCGAAGATCGGATGAAAGAGAACAGGCTTTCAGAAGATTTATCGAGAAGGTTACGACTGATAATTAGGGAAAGACGGAGTATATTCCAGGATATATCCTTCGAGATTAATTAACTCGATTGGACAGATATATTGACATATGGGCTCTTGATCTAGATCGGGTCCATAAAGATATGTTAGTTCATGATGAACTAAACTGATTCTCAATGTTGACTTTTGTTGACTAAACAAATACACAGTCAAACAAAAGAAAGATAGACTAATAGAATAGTTATGGCACCAGGATATGACATATGGCCAATAGTCTATCGACCAAGTCCACGAATGAATTCTAGGTTAATGGCAGATTAGATTTTCAGGGATAAGACAAGGACGGATGGAATCGACATTCAGTGCGATCCGATCTGGGGTTCAGTCATAAATCAAAGAAGAGACTTGACGATAATAGGGCGATGACGATATGTAGTAAGACAGTACAAATATCTTACTACGGTGGACACAACGAGGAAAACCGCAATACCGGCAACGCGGCTCACGATGAACTCAGTCCATCGAACTAGTCTTAAGTTAGGTTTTGGTCCGGCTTTGCAGATGATAGAAAGATAAATCCAGACTCACAAGGAATGGGGTTAGATCACGATAGGACGATAGAAAGGATAATGACATCGCGCTACGCTCTTGCTGGAATGCGCGTATGCGATGATAGCGAAGCGAGAGCAAAGCGTTAACGGCAGAACGTTAACGAAGAGACGTTAGCAGCGGAACGTTAACGATGGAACGTTAGCGGCGGGACGTTAACGACGGAACGTTAACGACGAAACGTTAACGACGGAATGTTAAGGACGGAACGTTAACGATGAAGGTGAAGCGTTAACGGAACACTTATGAGATTATAAGGTGGCAACCCTCGGTTGAAAGATAGGGCAGCGAGGTCATGACATGGCTCAAATTTGGTTTGAGATCTGCGGGGTACACTTATCGTGACGCAACGACAAATTGGACCAAGGGTTAAGTCCGGGTTTGAGTGAAACGATTCAAGGATGAATACACTTGGTATAGGGTAGGATGGTAGGGTTGGCTCTGCGATTAAAGGTTACCAAAGATGGCGAACCGAAATGCGCACCGACACGAAGGACTAGGCCAATAGACGTCGGGTAGATTCTAGAATATGGCTTTGACGGCAACCGGGGATCAATGAACTTCAACGGTGGGCAAAACAGGGGATAATGATCTTCTGGAGATATCGACATGACCACGACAAACCAAAATGGTTGGCGGTACAAGACGACGCGCAGCGGTGGCAAAAAGGCGACGGTAACGAATATTAAACTTTTTGGAGGATGAAACAGCAAAGGGAAAGTAAGCACCACGTAGAACGCGGCGACACGAACTCAACGGTATATCCGGATTTGGAAGCAACCCAACGGACAGATCACAAACTATCGACGAACGGCTGCCGGAGCCAATAGATCAAATGATCATAACTTTTAAAATAATTGATGGACCTAACCAAATTATACAGAGAGCTATCTGGGATCATTTGGCACAATATAACAGGAACGGATCTGAGTTTTACCTTCTGGATCAACGGGAAACGCGCGACAAAGTTTTCTGCCGTTGGAACGCAGTTTGATTGGGGAGGATTGATTTTTCTGCACAAATCCCGTGGGCCAAACCTTGAGTTAGGGTGAGCACCGTGTAGAGGACATGAAGAGGAGTCTACAGAAAAAATTTCACAGTCAAACTCGCAAAAACCGAGGAGAACGGGCAGCAGCAAGATTTGAGATTAGAACGGCCGTAACTTTTGATTCCGCAAATGGAACTGCACCAAATTTGGTGGAGAGATAGATCTGACCATAAGGCACGAGATAACGTGAGCGGATTTTAGAAAAACTCACCGGAACGACGGGGAACGCAATGCCAAGATCACCCGACGATGGCGACGCCCCGGAAAGACATGGCGGCGGATTTTAGGGTTTGGGAGGTGCTCTGGGCAATAGGGCTGCGTGGGAGGGGTCTTAGGACACTTATATAGGCTGGGGAGCCGTGCCATACAAGGAAACACGAAGGAAAACCGGATTTGGATTGAAAACGGATCGGATCGAACACCTGGCGCACAATGAACAGTACCGGGTGACGTTTCTCATTGTGGTGGGTCGGATCTGGATCGAAGGGCTGCAGCTGGGCGATGACGTGGCTGGCTCATAAGATGACACGTCGATTTAGCCCAATTTCTGAATTAAAATAATTCCACAAATTAAAATAATTCGTTTAGAGCAATAAACATACCAGAAAAATTCTAAAAAAAATTCTAGAAAATATTTTGAGACATTTGGAGCTTGAATAAAATATTTTTAACCAAACTTTATTTAAACTTTTACAGTATTTAATGAGATTTAACAAGTGGCTTAATTTAAATTAATTTCCAAATGAATAGCAAACGAACTCCGAAAAATATCAAAAAATTACAGAAAATTCATTGAAGTACAATGAACTCAAATAAAACTAAATTTATTTTAATTGAAGTTTATATTAGTCAAATTAAATTATTTTAGCAGTAGAAAATTTCAGATTAAGCTTTATTAAAGCGAGAAAATCAGCGGGGATTTTTGAAAGATGAACTAAACAAAAGTTTTTTGAAAACTCAAATTTTGGGATGTTACAAACCTCCCCCCTTAACAGAATCTCGTTCCCGAGATTTAGGCTGGCTATAGAATTGGTTCGGGGAGACTCGACCTTCGAAGCTTTCTGCACTTGCAGACAACTGCACATGACGGCGAAAGCAACTTGCTATTCTGCGGTCTTGGTCGAAGATTGAATATCATTTCTGTTGAGCTAGTTCTTGAGAATAGCTCTTGATCTGAGGAACTCAAGCTGATTGATAATTGCTTCGCTGCAATTCAAAGTCTTGAACGATTCCTTGATCCTTGCAAATTCTCTACCAATGACCTTCGGAGTAAGGGAAATTGCCCGAAATGAATCTGGCAACTCTTAACATCACGACTGAGTCATGGAATTCTGAAGATTCTGAATTAGTTTTATCTTATTGGACTTGTCAAAAGCATGGATAAAAAATACCAACTCTGTTGATCTGTTGGTCTAATACTATCTTTGTCGGTTTGGTTCTCAAGTAGCGACTGGAAATTCTATATATGCTAGATATTCTTTCCATAACAAATTAATGCTTCAATTACCACTGAAGTAAAGGTACTGATCTTCAATATGCTAAATCAACAAATTTTGTCTCTACATCACATAACTGAGAATTCAGGCTCTATGGCCAACATACACATGAACATTATCTGGTAAAGTGAATGCTCAAAGACATATCAAATCCTTTATTGCCATTAATACTTTTGATTTTGAATTCTGGGTTAGATCGAGCATAACCGAATACCTTCTAATAATGACAATTCTTCTGGCAGACAAGCTTCACGCTAAATGGTACTGAATTGACCATTATAGCACACATATCACTTTCAAGTGAACCTCCATTGCAGACAATATCTTCATTTACTATTAATGCTTTTATTTCAAACTTCTCATACCAACATAACATTCATCTCTACTTTATTTCTTTTGCAAGGAAATCTTTACATGGAATTCATTACTAATCTCCTCACTTTACAAATGAGTTATGACACTCGCTCAGGGTGAAATCGTTGATCTGAACTTCCTTGATTGGCGTTGACATTGAGGTTTTGACTGTGGCAGAGTTGAGATTGGCTTGAACCGGCGTGATTGCTTTCTTCTGAGGGCAATTGTTGGCAAAATGTCCGGACTTGCGGCAGGTATAACAGAGTTTATGGAAATTTTTCTTCCTTGGGCATTCACGACCGGGTAGTGTCTTCGCCAAACGCCTTTTCTTCAACCGGTTCTCTAGGCAAACTTCTCTTACGGTGTCACCACTCACTCTTGGCGTTATGTAACGAATCAAGTAACTTCGGAATAACCACGGTTGCGTAAAATAATTGTCTTCTATGGACATCGGTTAGCATAATGACCTTCCTTCGACAAGAGTAGCACACACGCTTGCATCGTTGTGCCTTGTTGGGAATAAATGTATGCTCATTATTGTTCTTCTGGTAATTCAGGGCTGGTTGCTTCAGAGGGCATTCTCTAGACCAATGACCTTCTTCATCACATAAGAAACATGCTGTTGGCGATTGCCACTTACTACTTTCTTGATGAAGACAACAAGATCGAGGTCGCATCTTTAGTTTTTCAAGTGGCGTCTCTGTATAACCGATATTACACCTCTTTTGACAATTCTGAGTAATCGCAGCTCAAGATTCTTCACGACGCTGAGTCACTTCAGTAACTATTGGATCCAAGGGACATCGAGCTGGGCAATGATCTCGACCTTCACATAGGTAACATGTGATGTTGCTCATAGGACACTCTCCGAAAGGATGACTTCCTTCACAACTGGAGCAATTGATCGCATGCTCATCAGCGGTATGGCCTATTTCTCCACAGCGAATGCATGCACGATCTTCTGACTTGTCTGGCTGGTAACACTTCAGAGAACATCGTCTGGATTTCGAACAAGGTGCGGGGATAGCATTCTTTTCTGAATTCATTGTGACCACACTGTCCTCCGGTGAAACAAAGAGATAACGAAAAATAGCGACAAACTCACTCCAAGTGATATTCTGCGGGGCTTCATGGTTAGCACAATATTCCTTCCACCATTTAGCAGCAATTCCTTGTAACTGATAAGAAGTGTACAAGACCCTCTCATCATCTTTACACTGAGCAATGAGCAGCTTCCTCTCAATAGTATTGATCCAATTATCAGCTTTCGATGGTGAAACATTTCCAGAAAAAGTCGGCCGACGAGTCCTTATGAATTTTGATAACCTTGAGTAAGAACCAGGATCATTGATGACAGCCTGTGATGTTTTGCTTGCGTTGGCTTGATTAGTCATGTTCTGCATTTGCTTCATCATTGGATGCATCAACTGAGTCTGAATAGCTAAAAACTCTCTGAAATTCTGCATATCCATTTGCGCTAACGGTTGAAAAACTGGCACATCATTGGGGTTCTCACTGAGTTGATTATCACTTTCGCTGACTCTGTTGCTTCTACCAGTCTGAACCATCTACTTGATTGCTTCACATGGGTTAGGGAAAAAAGAAATAGCATAGGTAAGAAGCAGGAATCCTAAGACAGGGGAGATAGGTTTAAACCAACATCTTAAGCAAACAAATATTGATAACTTGATATGGTTGCTTATATAAGCCTAAGAGCTATGCAACACATACTGCACACTCAGCAATCAAGGAACAACCAAATCAACCTATACACACAAAACTACCGTCTATAAGGGTGACATTCTAGCTTAAGAAGACGTGACTCTCACACATGTGTCTCCACTAGCTACTCGAAATACTGGGTCTTCTAGTTTCAGGAACACTGCATCGATCCTCCCTTCCTTGAGCTTGACGATTCCTGTCTTCACGATCTTAAGGTTCGCAACGAGACACCCAGTACTTTCTCTTTAAGTGTGAGACATCGTTAACTACTTAGAACAAGGCAGGTAATATTTTTATTTAAACCAAGTGAGGAAAGATGAATAATTTTTTTAGCAAAAGGGGAAAGAATGGAAGAATAAGATAAGTCAAGAACTTATTATTCTTTCAAGTTAAATTTTCACTTTTAGAAAATACTTTTGAAGCTCCTAAGGAATGGCCAAACTATCTAGGGTCAAGACATACAGTCAGTATGGCTCTGATACCACCTCTATCGGGACCCGAATATTCAAATCCGGACCCTCTGTGTATTCAGCACTAGTCCAGGACCACACTAGTGCACACAGTCTCAACATAGATGAAATATCACAATCATACACAGCGGAATAATAAATAAAGACTTCATCTGTTAGTATAGAACTATTGAACGACCTTAAGGTCAAACTTACACTTGTGAGGCCTTGGTGGCTTCAACTCAAAATAAATAAACAAAGAATGAATGAAGAACGTCGATTAATCCCATCAATATACCACAGGCAACTGAAAAGGTTCAACTCCTAGATATTCGCCTCCTCGTGGAACTTCTCCTCCTTCGAAATTGTAGTCTTCTCCTCAACTGATGATTTTATGAGTTGCAAGGGGTGAGTACATAAAGCACTCAACAAGTTGTGCACAGAATGCAATTCTAATATAACTATATGCAAGGCTTATTCCAAAGAAATGGCTAACATGGCTATTTTGCAATAAGCAGCATTTGTAAATGAATACAATATATAAATTGGAAAGACAGTGAAATAAATAACTGTATTAGATAGATTCAACATTTCTCAAGTAAACCAAGTTTCCAATCCTATGTCAAGTTCCAACCTTTCATGGCAATCCTGCCATCCCATTCCAAGTTTTCATTTCAAAAGTCTAACCCTTAACTGTAATTCCCGAGCTTTACTCAATACCGTGAGCACGGCTATTCGAATATGTTTACACTCTGCAGAGGTTATGCACTTTACCCACACGACGTGATATTCTCTTTGTGCCTGGCCATTAGCACACTTCCTTTGGTGTGCCGGCAGAGAAATCACGACAAAGCCTTTCAGGAACCTCTATCTTATCCAAAGAACCTCTCCGGTATTGCCTTCACTATTACTCCTCTCATGCGGAGCCGAAGTATAGGACAGGCCAACACCGTTGGATGGGCACCAAGCCGTCGCACAGGTACGCTCCCCCACACAGATACACTTTCGTGTACTGTCACCCTGAGGTATCAAAGGAAAGATATCAGAACCCTAATCATCTAGGTCTGTCCCATACAAGACATGTGGTCGCTTGATTGACTCAGGTCAAAGGCTTGCAAGGTTAAGTCCTTAAGATGATCGAGGCAAGACTTCCACATCCCCCTGCCCATCGGGCCCACCTTGGCATTCTCGCCTCGTGCCACTTGCCCCAATCTAAATCATAACCACCCCAGTTGATTACCAAGCACTACGTGCCATCAGCAATTTAACCTCGTTGCGTGACATCCTCTCGCCACCACAACTCAATCTCATCGTGTGACCACGCATGACACACAAGTTCATAACATCGTTCCATATTCCATTAGTCAAGATTATTTATCGAAGACTAAAGTACATGTGATGACGTGGCATGGCTAAGCAACTAATACAGTCTAACCTTCCCATGTTGATTATTATTACTAACCAACTATAATGAACCAATCTAGGGTGACAATATATCATGGTATACAAATGGCAAGGTAGGGTATAGATCAATTGGGTATAATAGCTAAGTCCCAAATTTAATTGAAGACATTTGTACATGTCAAATAATTTGCAATAAAGTAAAACAATATAGCAGTTTTTGTAATCGTAGGTTCAACATGATCAAAGTTCAACTTGCCTGGCACTTGCTATAAACTGCTCTTTACTCTTTTTAATTGATTTTCGGCTTCCTCAACCTTTGGCTCTTCAATCGAATGCTTCGACTTCCTCGTCTTTCAGCTACTTCGGGTAACTTCTGGATGACACGTCTAACGACAAAGAAGCACAAATACAACAAAACTCAAAACAATTCAAATAAACTCCAATTTAATATTAGATTGGTACTGAACGGAAGGGATTGAATTTAGGAACTTAGATTTGATCGAAGATCGGATGAAAGAGAACATGCTTTCAGAAGATTTATCGAGAAGGTTACGACTGATAATTAGGGAAAGACGGAGTATATTCCAGGAGATATCCTTCGAGATTAATTAACTCGATTGGACAGATATTGACATATGGGCTCTTGATCTAGATCGGGTCCATAAAGATATGTTAGTTCATGATGAACTAAACTGATTCTCAATGTTGACTTTTGTTGACTAAACAAATACACAGTCAAACAAAAGAAAGATAGACTAATAGAATAGTTATGGCACCAGGATATGACATATGGCCAATAGTCTATCGACCAAGTCCACGAATGAATTCTAGGTTAATGGCAGATTAGATTTTCAGGGATAAGACAAGGACGGATGGAATCGACATTCAGTGCGATCCGATCTGGGGTTCAGTCATACATCAAAGAAGAGACTTGACGATAACAGGGCGATGACGATATGTAGTAAGACAGTACAAATATCTTACTACGGTGGACACAACGAGGAAAACCGCAATACCAGTAGCGCGGCTCACGATGAACTCAGTCCATCGAACCAGTCTTAAGTTAGGTTTTGGTCCGGCTTTGCAGATGATAGAAAGATAAATCCAGACTCACAAGGAATGGGGTTAGATTACGATAGGATGATAGAAAGGATAATGACATCGCTCTAAGCTCTTGCTGGAATGCGCGTATGCGATGATAGCGAAGCGAGAGCAAAGCTTTAACGGCGGAATGTTAACGAAGAAACGTTAGCAGCGGAACGTTAACGATGGAACGTTAATGGCGGGACGTTAACGACGGAATGTTAACGACGGAACGTTAACGATGGAACGTTTACGGCGGGACGTTAACGACGGAATGTTAACGACGGAACGTTAACGATGAAGGTGAAGCGTTAACGGAACACTTATGAGATTATAAGGTGGCAACCCTCGGTTGAAAGATAGGGCAGCGAGGTCATGACATGTCTCAAATTTGGTTTGAAATCTTCGGGGTACACATATCGTGACGCAATGACAAATTGGACCAAGGGTTAAGTCCGGGTTTGAGCGAAACGATTCAAGGATGAATACACTTGGCATAGGGTAGGATGGTAGGGTTGGCTCTGTGATTAACGGTTACCAAAGATGGCGAACCGAAATGCGCACCGACACGAAGGACTAGGCCAAAAGACGTCGGGTAGATTCTAGAATATGGCTTTGATGGCAACCGGGGATCAATGAATTTCAACGGTGGGCAAAACAGGGGATAATGATCTTCTGGACACAATCACATGGCCACGTCAAACCAAAATGGTTGGCGGCACAAGACGACGCGCGGCGGTGGCAAAAAGGCGACGGTAACGAATATTAAACTTTTCGGAGGATGAAACAGCAAAGGGAAAGTAAGCACCACGTAGAGCGCGGCGACACGAACTCAACGGAATATCCGGATTTGGAAGAAACCCAACGGACAGATCACAAACTGTCGACGAACGGCTGCTAGAGCCAATAGATCAAACGATCATAACTATTAACATAATAGATGGAACCTAACCAAATTATACAGAGAGCTATCTGGGATCATTTGGCACAATATGACATGAACGGGTCTGAGTTTTACCTTCTGGATCAACTGGAAACGCGCGACGAAGTTTTCTGCCGTTGGAACGCAGTCTGATCGGGGAGGATTGATTTTTCTGCACAAATCCCACAGGCCAAACCTTGAGTTAGAGTGAGCACCGTGTAGAGGACATCAAGAGGAGTCTACAGAAAAAATTTCACGGTCAAACTCGCAAAAACGGAGGAGAACGGGCAGCAGCAAGATTTGAGATTAGAACGGCCGTAACTTTTGATTCCGCAGATGGAACTGCACCAAATTTTGTGGAGAGATAGATCTGACCATAAGGCACGAGATGACTTGAGCGGATTTCAGAAAAACTCACCAGAAGGATGGGGAACGTGACGTCAAGATCGGCCGACGATGGCGGCGCACCGGAAAGACATGGCGGCGGATTTTAGGGTTTGGGAGGTGCTCTGGGCATTAGGGCTGTGTGGGAGGGGTTTTAGGACACTTATATAGGTTGGAGAGTCATGCCATATAAGGAAACATGAAGAAAAACCGGATTTGGATTGAAAATGGATCGGATCGAACACCTGGCGCACAATGAACAGTACCGGGTGACGTGGCTCATTGTGGTGCGTCGGATCTGGATCGGAGGGCTACAGCTGGGCGATGACGTGGCCGGCTCATAAGATGACACGTCGATTTAGCCCAATTTCCGAATTAAAATAATTCCAGAAATTAAAATAATTCGTTTAGAGCAATAAACATACCAAAAAATTCTAAAAAAATTCTAGAAAATATTTTGAGACGTTTGGAGCTTGAATAAAATATTTTTAACCAAACTTTATTTAAAATTTTACAGTATTTAATGAGATTTAACAAGAGGCTTAATTTAAATTAATTTCCAAATGAATAGCAAACGAACTCCGAAAAATATCAAAAAATTACAAAAAATTCATTGAAGCACAATGAACTCAAACAAAACTAAATTTATTTTAATTAAAGTTTGTATTAGTCAAATTAAATTATTTTAGCATTAGAAAATTTCAGATTAAGCTTTATTAAAGCGAGAAAATCAGCGGGGATTTTTGGAAAGATGAACTAAACAAAAGTTTTTTGAAAACTCAAATTTTGGGATGTTACAACAGTCATCAGTGACTCGAGAGGGAGAAGATCTAAGAGAAGCTAACTCTCGAGTCAAGGTACCTACTTCTTTCTCTAGCTCCACACACCTAGCTCTAGCTCTAGCATGAAATTTTCCTAATTTGCAGAAAGCTTCATTGAGCTAGTCATAGGAGGGTACCTCTTCCGAGTCGCTGTAGAGCTCGGAGTCGCTAATGTCATTGGCGTCGGCCATGAAGCACATGCCGAAGAAGTCATCGCCGCCTTTCTTCTCTTGCGGATCATCCTCGCCCTCGTCGCTCCATTTCTCCGTGTCAGAGAGGTTGATGCCATCAAGCGCGGCGAGGACACGGTGGAAGAGCTTCTTGTTCTTGGAGAAGTTGCGGTACTTCTTCTCACGTGCCGGCTCGCGAACTGGAGTCTTCTTGTTGCTGTTCTTATCAATGTAGTCATTCTTTGCCGAACCGTTGGTGTCGTTCTTTGTCTTCGCCAGTTTGGGGCAATTAGCCCGAATGTGATTGGGGCCACCACATTCGAAGCATGTGATCATGCCACCTCTCTTCCTCTCTCTCACCCTCTTGTATGCATGAGAAAACTTGCGAGCAAGAAGAGCAAGCTCATTTTCTGGAAATTTTTCCAATTGGTCATCGCTTAGCTCGCAAAGGGCGGAAAGAGAGAAACCAGCAGAAAGATCTAGGGAAGATCCAATGGGATCAGTGACCAAGGCCATCGACTGTGATTTCGTCTTGCGAGAGACGACGTCGATCTCATGAGTCTTGAGACGGGAGTAAAGCCCATCAAGAGTCAAGGTCGATAAGTCGGTAGTGTCCTTGATGATGGTCACTTTCATTTCCCAAACATGAAGATCGAGTGCGGTCAAGAAATGTCGAGCATTATCCAAGTCAGGGTATATGCAACCGACTGCTTGGAGGTCGCTCAAAATCTTTGTAAACCGACCAAATCACTCATCAAGACTCTCACCACCGTGTTGTTCAAACTTGTTGAACTGGTCCTGCCTCACGGTCTTGATTTGAGTAGTGTCCTCATGGTAAGCATCAAGGGTCACCCAAATCTCGTGAGCGGAACGAAGGTGAGAAATCCTATCATACTCACTGCGGCTAAGACCCTGTATGATAATGTTCCTTGCCTTAGCGTTCGCCTCAACGTCAGCCATATTTCCGGCCGTGACATTTTCATCAGCAGGAACCTCATACGGGAGTTTCACGTTCTGCCATATCAGGAAGCCCTGGGCAGTGATGTATGACTCCATCCGCGATTTCCAAAAAGGAAAATCAACTCCAGCAAAAATAGGAGGCTTGGTGGAATACTTGTCCATCGCCATGGCTCTTGAGACCGGTCAAGATCTATGAAAGAGCAAAACCGGCTTTGATACCAATTGAAAGATCGAAATGACGATCAGAGGGGGGTGAATGATCCCAAATAAAATTTCCCCCACTCAAAGTACTCCAAACAATCTTGCAATAAAAATCTAAAACACCCAAAGATTTTACTTTAAAATGGTGTTTCTCAGATTCGCACACCCTCCAAAAACCCGAACAATTAGATAACTATGTGTACCCTTAGCTTGCATGGATGAGAACCATGAATCATGTGAGGGATTTTTTAATCACAATCCTGATTTTCAAGTTCCAAACAAAGAGGAATCAACTCAAAGACTACTTTTCTAAAAGAGATAAAGCTAAAACACCAAAGTCTCTATCAGAAAAGTAGAAGCAGATTTTCCAGGAATTGTACTCAATTGGAGCAGGTGGTTGGTGAGTTTACGTTGCTCTAAAATTTTTGGGAATTTTTGTGAAAGTTTTTGTCTTGAAACAATCCACCAAAAATCACCTCAAAAATATTTGTAGAATAAACATGAAAAATCAAGCAATGCAGATAGTCAGGAACTTCGACCAGAAAGTTTGAGGCTCGGTTTTCACTTAATAGCGCTCAAACGGTGCAACCAGTGGACTCACAAATTGTTCTACAGATGGATATATGAGTCGTGTACCTTTGCCAACAAGAATCACTAAAACATGATTTTTCTATGTTTTTGTAAAAATCAAAGACTAACTGCTGTGCGAAGAACAAGTTCTGGACAGATTTGCAATTCAATAAGAACTTGATCTCTAGTTCTTATTGATTTTTACACCCTTAAGACATCCTAGAAGAACAGCATTTAGAAGGAGGGGAGGAAAATCCAAATTGCGATAAAGTAAATTGCGAGAATGTAAAAGCGGGAAAGTAAATGCTGAATTTAAATTGCGTAATTTAAATGTGTAACGTAAATACGTAAAGGAAATGAAACATGAACATAAATGAAGAATATTTCATTTCTGGAGGGAGAGGTTACAAAGCCTCACATTTCATGTGGGCAAAGCTCAAAGGAGCATAAAAAACCTCAAAACCTTCAAGGGGGGAAGGCTACCCCTCCACCCCTATTTATACAACTCTTGGGCCACCTACCACCCTTGGATGAGCCTCTCAACCCTAGAGCATCCATCTAGGGCTAGGATTTACCCACTCAACCAGCCATGCAAGGGTTCACCCAAAACCCACAACACGTAATGGGTTTTCTTGCACGGTTCTCAAAGCACACTAACTAGACCCGCTATCCTATCAACTAGACCGCAATCCGACGGCCCTCATCGATCCGAGCAGCATCTAGCTAGCATCACATCCTTTCCTTGTCTTCACGGCTTGCACGGACTCCGTCTCCAATCATCTTCCGGCGATCCCCGACCTTCTGGACCTCCGACGCACCTCGCCTAGTCCCGGCAATCCTTCGCCTCACCATAACCTAGTACCATCATCCTGCAACCATCAAAAATAAGGAAACTCCTCACATAGCAATGCCCACATAGATGTGCAATAAATCCATCAAAGTACACTCATTAAACTTCATTTTTCCTCGTTCTGGCCGGTAGCACCGGGAAAACAGAGAAGACCTCAAATTGCTTCCAATTGAAAATCCAATTCAAATCAAACTCAAACATGAGCAACCCAAGCTCAAATTTAGTCAAATACTCATCACAAATTTGGATAGACCTCCACATGGTCTTTCAAGATGAAAACATTTTCATTTTTGGAAGGAGAGGTTTACAAAGCCTCACATTCAAGTAGGCAAAAGCTCAAAGGAGCACAAAACCTCAAAAACATTCAAAGAGGAGAAGGCTACCCCTCCCCTTCTATTTATACTACTCTTGGGCCACCTACCACCCTTGGATGAGCCTCTAAACCCTAGAGCACTCCATCAAGGGCTAGGATTAAGCCACTCACACAGCAATGCAAGGGCTAACTCAAAACCCACCAACAAACCGGGTTTTCTTGCATGGTTTTCGAAGCATACTACCTAGACCCGCTATCCTATCAACTAGACTACGATCCGATGGCCCTCATTGATTTGAGCAGCGTCTAGGTAGCATCTCATCCGTTCCTTGTCTTCTTGGCTTGCACGGACTCTGTTTCCATTCATCTTCCGGCGATCCCCGACCGTTTGGACCTCCGACGCTCCTCATCTTGTCCTGGTCTCCGCCTCACTATAACAAAGCATCATCATCCTGCAACCATCAAAGAGAAGGAAACACATCACATAGCAATGTCCCAAAAGATATGTGATGAAATCCATCAAAATCACAAGTTTTAATGCAATCTTGCTTATCAGGGCCGGTGCTACCACTCCCAAGCCGGTAGCAACGCCCTACAGTCGAACCAGAATAGGGACTCTATGGAATATTCACACTGGGAATTTGGGCTGGTGCTAATGCTAGCTCGGTAGCACCGAACCTCCAGAATGCCCAAAAACGTACCTCTCTAGAAATATCACACCGCTCTACGAGGCCGGTGCTACTGCTCGGCCGGTAGCACCGCCCAGCAAAATCCCCTAAAAACACCCTCTCTGGAAATATCACACTAGCCATTTGGTCCGGTGCTACTGCCTGCCCGGTTGCACCGGGCTACCATGGCCGGTAGGATCGGGAAAATAGAGAAGACCTCAAATTGCTTCAAATTTCAAATCCAATTCAAATCAAACTCAAACCAAAGCATACTAAGCTCAAGTTTAGTCGAAATACTCATCACAAACCTGGGTAGACCTCCACATGGTCCTTCAATCTCCCCCTTGATGAGTATATTGACAAACACACGAAAAGGCATAAGTTTTGAGTTTGAACAATGAAGAAGAAAGCAAAGTTGCAAAGTCAAACTTGGTCCAAAGAAAAGAATTGAGATCGTGACCAAGTTGATGAAAGGGATTTTGGAGCTAAAGCTAAACTCAAGAGGATTTGGATTTTTGAGTTAAATTTAAGAAAGAGCAAGTTTTCCACAATGACTCTAAAATCCAATCGTAAGTGCCAAATGTGATTATGTGATTATGATTCATAAGAAATAGCAAAGATCATAAGAACCAAATAAGCATTCACATTTTTATCTTTTTAATGATGCCTTTTCCATGTTTTCTCCCCCTTTTGGCAATATAGGCATCAAGATGGCATTTTCTACTCCTTTTTCATATGTATGCATGAAATGCAACCTAAAAGAGCTTTGAAGATTATCCAATTGATCATAATGACAAGATATGACACCAAGCTTGTCAATTTCAGATTATGACTAAACTAAGATATGTCCAAGAGAAAACACATTTTGTCAGCAAGCTTAGTTTAAAATATTTCATTTTTAGCAAGATTTGACAAGTGCAAAACTTAGAAAAAGTTTCAAAACTAGAAGCAAAGCCACTCATAGGATAAAATGGAAAACCTAGAGTTCAACCTACTGAACACTTTGAGGAATCTTGAAGTACATACAAGGTCCTTCGAGCTCATTTTTCAATTAATACAAATTTTTCTTTAAGACTTTGAAAGATATAGTGGGGTGCAAATGTTTGACATTATTTGCATTCTTTACCTACTTATGTTTTTGTTGTTTGCATTGTTTTTAAAGCAATTGACTCAAGCCACATTCGACCATCTCAAGAAGAACTCTTAAGAGGATGGTCTTGGTCATACATGATGCATTCCAAGTTCATCCCAAGTGCAATGGGAACCTGCCTTGTGAATGTAAGGTGTTAAGTCTAATGCGCACAAAGAAAGTCATTTTTTGCTTAATTTTCATTTTTATCACATTGATTCATGAGTAAATGAAGGACTCTAGTATGGATCAATGAAGTTTCACCCAAGTTGCCATAGGGACTCTAGAAATATCTAAAATTTCATGAATCATGGCAAATATATCTAGAGAAGAAACTTAGCAAGTAAAAACATCATGTTTCATCAAGTTTTCATTCAAAGCTTTCAATTTTCAAATTTTAACAAGATTAGCATGATAAATGAACTTGGACATATCTAAGCTAGTGATTTTCTTCAAAAGATGTAGTATGGTGTATTGCATGAAGATTAAATCATTTGCATAATAGACAAAGCTCATAAAATAGAAAATACAGTCTATATGCAATGCATGAATAGATTCCCAAACTCCCCTCAACAAGTGAATCAATTTAAGCACAAATCTAGTTAAAATGAGTTATTAGCAGGATTAGGTTAAGAAGAACCCAAATGAACTCAATGGAAACTAGAAATACGAATGATGAGAAGAAGTCGAGAAAACTGCAAACTTGATGACTATAGAGCATAGGAGAAATAGAAGAGATTCACTACGGGATAGACTCGCTCTCATCTTCCCCAATGACTAACATAGGAAGCTGACTCTAGATCCCAAACTAAGGAGTGTATACAGACCATGTCTACCAGGGGGCCCAACACCTACTAGACTTATAAGACTGTGAGCGACGTCAACCTAGAGAGAAGAGAGAACAGCTAATTGTGCATGATAGCAACCTATAGCATAAGATGAGAGGTCCAAGCAAAGCATGCCAGAAATCTAAGTGAAGAGAACTCAACTCAGGAAAATAAGCCCATAATCACCCAGAAAAAGCAAAGGAAAGGAAATACTGCAAGAAAACATATAATACATTGTATACAAACCAGCTCCCCCTCACAATAGGCCGTAAGGGCACACGACTCCAAGCTAACTCCTCAGGGTAACAAACCTGGAGCTATCCAAAGGCTTGGTAAAGATAACGGCTATCCGAGGTCACTCTTTACAAACTAAAGTGCGATATCACTCTTCTCCACATGGTCTCTAAGGAAGTGATATCTAATATCAATATGCTTGGTCCGGTAATGTCTTGCCGTGTTCTTAGCAATGCAAATAGCAGAAGTGTTGTCACAGAAAAGTGGCACACTCTCTATCTCTAACCCAAAGTCCCGCAAGGCCGATCTCATCTAGAGAACCAGACTACAGCAACTGGCTGCAGCAACATACTTAGCCTCAGCGGTGGATTGTGCACCTCCGGACTGCTTCCTAGATGACCAAGAAACAAGAGAAGTGCCAATGAATTGGCAAGTGCCAGAAGTGCTCTTCCTATCTATCCTACAACAGCAAAGTCTGCATCGGAAAAGGCTCGAAGGGACAAACAAGAAGAAGAGTATCAAATACCATAATCAATGGTAGCACGAAGGTACCTGAAGATGCGCTTCACCGCTTGGCGGTGAGAGGCGTGAGGAGAAGCCTGAAATCCAGTGCACAGACACACGGCAAAATGTACGTCCGACCTCAAGGTAGTGAGTTACAAGAGGGAGCCGATCATGCTCCGAAACTCCTCTTGATTAGCAGGCTCACCATCCTCATCAGGCTTGAGGACAGTAGTGGTGGCCACAGAAGTTATCACTGGCTTCCCGTGTGACATGTCAAAGCGCCTCAGGAGGTCCTGGGTGTATTTGCTTTGATGCAAGAAGCTGCCCTCCCGAGTCTGCTTGATTTGGAAGCCAAGGAAGTAGCTTAACTCGCATATCATACTCAACTCAAACTCTGTGCTCATCACGTTAGAAAACTGAGATACAAGAGAATGAGATGAGCCACCAAAAATGATATCGTCCACATAAATCTAGACGAGAAGAAGGTGGGACTCATAGTGTTTGATGAACAGAGTCTTGTCTACTATGCCCATTGTGAAGTCATGGCCGAGAAGATAAGACTTGAGGCTCTCATACATGTACTGGGGGCCTACTTGAGTCTATACAAAGCTTTGGAAAGCTTGTATACATGACTCCAAAACTTAGGGTTCTCGAATCCTGGAGGTTGCTTGACATACACCTCTTCCTCAATATACACATTGAGGAATGCACTCTTGACATTCATTTGATAAAGCTAGAAGTCCTTGGATGTAGAGAATGCAAGCAGGATCCTAATATCCTCTAGTTTAGCTACAGGTACAAAAGTCTCCTCAAAGTCGAGACCCTAAACCTGAGAGATGCCTTGTGCAACTACTCTAGCCTTGTTTCTAATGACAACCCCATCCTCACTCTACTTGTTCTTAAACACCCACTTGGTCCCAATGACATTATGACCAGATGGGGCTTGACAAGCTGTCATATTTGTTCCTCTCGAAGTTCTCAAGTTCCTGATGCATATCATTAATCCATGAATCATCGAATAATGCATGAGCAACATCCTTCGGCTGAAAGGAGGCAACAAAGGCAAAGTGTAGGAAGAAACTCGACAAACCTGATTTTGAGCGAGTGACCTGCTCGAACAGATCGCCAATGATCTGATGAGGAGGATGAGAATGCTGAATATGACGGGGAGGTCCAGAAGCAGAAGTAGCTCTACCTCATGCACAGAAGAGGTAGGATCAGAGCCACTAGCTGCATGAGAGTCAGAATGCAAGGGCTGGTCTCCCTAAGGTGCAGAAATGGAAACAAAAGACACCTCAGGTGTAGAGGGTACTGGATCAGGTGGAACACCATCAGCTTCATCATCCTCATCCTCTACAATGATAGTCTCGGAGGTGGAAGAAGAGCCTGAAATGTCAGGTCTAGCTCCCGGGCTAGCCTCATCAAAAGTCACCTTGCAGGTCTCTATGATCCTATGCGCATCGCAACTCCAGACCTTATAGCTACGAGAAGAAGTCGAATAACCCCGAAAGATACCATCAGAAGAACAAGACTCAAACTTATCTAGGTTACCAGACTTCAAAATGAAACACTTGCAACCAAAGACATGAAAATGAGAAACACCCATACCTCAACTCGTAAGAAGTGCGGTGCAAATGTGCTCTCAAAAATACACGATTAGAAACATGGCAAGCAGTAGCTATAGCCTCATCTCAAAACTTCCTAGGAGTGCTGAACTCGTCCAGCTTCGTCCTGTCCATCTCTACCAAGGTTCTGTTCTTCCTTTCCACTACACCATTTTGTTGAGGGACGTAGGAGAGGATAACTGATGCTCTAAACCTGACTCCACACAGAAACTCTCAAAATAGGAGATCTTGAACTCCATGCCATTGTCACTGCGTATAGCTCGTAGGGCACCAGGGAGCTAAAGAGACAACGTATGAACCAAACTCGTGAAATGGGTAAATGACTCATCCTTCGAGGCCATGAAAAACACCCAAGAGTACCTCGAAAAATCATCAACAATGACAAGAACATATCACTTCCTACCCACTGACTGCACTCTAGTTGGACCAACAGTGTCCATTTGTAAAAGTTGTCCTATGCATCAGTCATCACAATAGTGACTAGGGGATGAGAAGCGAGAATCATCTTACCTTGTCGGCAAGGAGAGCAAACTAAGTCTTTGACCATCTTGACTTTAGCCAAACAACGAATGAGGTCGTGGTCGCTAACTCAAATCAAATGATAAAATCCAATGTGACCAAGTCTCCTATGCCAAAAGGAGAGATCACGGACTCAAGCAACAAACAACGGAGAGAGTCTCCAGAAGAAACAAAAAAATCAGCATGAAAGGCTCTCCCATATATAGAAATCCCGCAAACTAACACTCCGGAAGAATCGAGGATTTTACAGGCACTACTCTTGAAGCTTACCTCGAAAGAGTCATCGATAAGCTGAGAAATAGAAAGCAAATTATATTGCAGCTTACCTACTAAGGCAACATCCTTAAGAATGAAATTCTGATTAATGCAAATGGTACCCTTAGCAATGACTCTACCTGATGAAGCATCCCCAAAAGTGATCATCTCATTACCAGGGGCTCGGACTAGGGAAGAGAACTAACGAGAGCCTTCGATCATATGACAAGAACAACCGGAGTTGACAATCCAAACCTCTCACTTCCCAATCCGACGAACCTGATCAAGTCATAGAAGATAGAGATGACTCAGTACTGGAATAAAGAGAAGACCTGGGAACTCAATACTGAACCACACGACACCTCAAGGTGCCAGCCAAAGAAGAAGACTGGACCCTAGCATCTCTCTTACGCTCAACCCTTACAAGATCAGAACTAGTAATACCAGAAGATTTAGGAGCTGAAACTGGGTTGACCCGCCGTGGTCCAAAGGTCGGACCATCCCAGTTAGGCTGCCTGAATCTCCTACCAGAAAACACCTCACGCCACTGATATCTATCTCGATAGGAAAAATGAGAAATATCAAGAGGCGGTGGAAAGACTGACCACGAATAGCTCCAGGACTAAACTCAACTGAACAGTCTGAAAACGTGTCCTACAAGCTGCCCAAAAACAAGCGACTCTCTAACCTGTCTAGAAGTAGTGTGTGCTTTAGGAGCACTCAGAGTCTGGGGATGACCCTGAATACCGCTAAGAGCAGCAACATAGTCACGGCTTGTGATCTTAGCATGCCTGAAGTAGAAATCTACCAAATGTACATCCTTCTAATAGAAGGTGTAAGTATACTTCACCTTGCTAGAGGCAGAAGTAGCAGGAGGAGCAACCTTGATGTGACCATGCCGGCCCAGCAAGCCATGCTTCTACCTCAAGCCAAGACAAGGGGCCAACAACTTGTGACGCTCCAAGCCCAGCCTAAGATAAAGCCCAATTCGTTCACGAGTCCAGTTCGGCCCCCAGGAGTAGTCCAATTAAAATTGACAATATCTGGGACATACGAAGTATATTTGAGGCTTTCTTCGACTCTACGAAGAAGCCCATGACGAGAGATTTCCAACGGAAGTGGTTTCACATTCAAACTCCTTCTGGATCGATGGCAATCATCAAAACTATATGACGTACAGAAACTGTCGGGTGCTGCGACACCTCCACTTGGGCCCAAAGGCCTTTTATAACCTAGGGTTACACGGCCAACCCCCACCTCCCTTTCCCTCTTTCTCATATATATTCAGTAGCCGTCGTTAGAATAGATGGGTTTTGCTTAGATGATAACTAGACAATTTGTCAGTTTTTTGCAGTACATCGGTTTGTGGAACCCCAACTCATATGCTTAATATTATTCGTAATTTCAGATTGCATCTTCTACGTTCTTGCTTGTGTTCTCGATTCACATGCAGGGCTTGGCGTGGTTGATAACCAAAGGAGCCGTGGTGTAGCGATTGTGCTGAGGACATCACTAATATGGACACGTCCACACCACATTGGACCAACTTTAACACGTCATCCATAGTCCAAGAAGATAGAGATAACAAATCCATCATGTTCTGGAATCCAATTCGGCCTTCGGAAACCAGTCTGAAGTAAAACGAGCATAACTTTTGCACACTGTGTCCAATTGGAGAGTTCTTGTGCTTGATTGAAAGCATACAACAAGACCTTTCAAATGGATCTGATCCTAGCCTTAGATTTATCATGGATAAGCTGGAATCATCGAAACAATAAGCTACATCACTGTTTTGGGCTGTTTTGGGCCTTGTAGCGTGAGGGGCCCAATCCCAAGTTGTGTGTGCCCCTGGCTGCACACAACCCTAAGACGACCCTCTCATATCCCTCCATCTTATATACTCAAGAGTCATTGCTTTAGACACTTGGTTTTGTTTAGTTGTAGTTTTCCTTAGTGAAACTATTTGGTATTCTCTTGTTCGGTGAGATCAACAAAGAATCTTGTGTTTCGGAACCCCACATCAATAATTCAATTATATTTGCAATTTTAGATTGCTTGTGCTTTGTTCTTGCTTGTTCTTCGATTGCTTGCAGGAATTGATCTTCGTGATCAGGTCAATCGGGTTTTGGCACGGTTGATTGCAACTCGGAGTTTGGTTCAGCGATTGCTTGGTGTCGGTCGTGTTTCGGTTGTAACCTGGATAATGAGGGTCATCTCGACTAATCGATAGCTATCCATCTCACCGAAAGATCGGGCCTCCATTAAGCCTCATCAGGTGGTATCAGAGCTTTCGTTGATCGGTGAGAATTTCAGTACCTTTGATTAGTTTTTGTTCTCTATCCCAAATTGAAAATTACTCTACAAAAATTCAACCTTTAGACTCAATCTAGTATTTTTGTGAGTTTGGTTAGGTTTTGATCCATTAGATTCCTTGTTTTAATTGCTGATCGTTTTTCCTTCGCGTAGTTTTTATTTCAATCTGTTCAGTACATTGTTTTGTTCATAACTTTCTCATACGAGCTCGGATTCTTGTGTTCTTGCACTTTCCTGTAACCTGGGGATGAGCTCTGCAAAAACCTAGTTGGGCACGGATTCTAATTCCATACCTAAGTTAGATTAATTTGGACATCAAATTAGTGAAGAAAGTTGTACTTCCAATCCAGATCGGTTCGGTATTTTGATCATAATTCTCACGTTCGAACTCCGATTGAGATGTTTTTGTACTTTCCTGAATTTTTGAAGAGTCCTCTACAAAAACGTTTTTGGGTGTCCCTTGTGATTCGGAATCTTTCAAACTGAATTTAAGTCGGATTCGGAATTGATCTCGTAGACTGAAATTGGGGATATTCTGTGGTGTTCGGTTTTTGAGCTATAACTTTCACCCTCGAGCTCTAAATTGCATGTTCTTGTACTCTTTTGAAACCTGAGGACATAAGCTTCAATTCATTCCATAGTGAACCATCCAAATTCGGTTGTTTTCAAGCTTTAATCTAGGCGACAATTCTGCTGCCCTAGAAACATTGAATTTGGGTACCTTGCTTTAATCCGTGTTCTAGCTTTGTTCCTTTGAGTTGGTTGAATCTAGTAGCATCCACAATCCATAAAACCCCAAAAATATCTGTACACGTACCTTTGGGAACCAATTCAACCTTTGCGAATACTTTGAACCTAGTTGAGACTAGCTATTTGATATTGTTTAGTGCTGCTCTACTTGATACATTGTATAATCTTGATTTATCATATCATACTATCTTACGACATCAAGTTAGGGATTCCAAAACTTTGTCCATACTAGTGTTGGCCGAAAGTCACTCAAAGAAAGAAAAGAGAAAGAGAAAGAAAGAGCCAAAAAAGAGCAAAAAAGAAGAAGAAAAGAAAGCAGAATAGTGGCCGACAGCGCTACATTGAGCAAAACCCTAATTTGTGTTCATTATTTTCAGATTGTGCAATTGTATTAATTAGTGAGCAATCTTGTGCCCTTTTACCTTTTCTGAAACAATTAGCTAGCATCTCTCCATAACTTATGCAACACGAGCTTTGGTGCTGAAATTATTCTTATTTAGCTCATTCCATTGGTTGCATTAAGTTCTATCATCTTTGCATGTGTGTTATCTTGAAATTCGCTTATATTTTTGAGATTGGCAACTAGGGCTTTGTGAATTCTAATTTGGATTATTACTTATCATTACAATAACTAGAATTATCAAATTGCATAGGAAATATATATTGCCTGTCCAAACTCCACCTTTTACAAGCCAAATAGGTACCGTTCTCCTTGCAATCGCTTTGCCAAGCTTGAAGTGTGTTTATCACGAACCAGCCGCCGGTTACCACCTGTTTGCTTGGTATGAATTGGTAAGAACTTCGTAAAAGCTTGAGTGTGAGAGACTTTGAATCAACAGCACATAGTAGTTGATAGGAGCGTATACTTGTGATTTATTTCTTGTCTTCACTAACAATGGCAGGTTCTCAACGTCGTAGTGCTTGGGCCAAAAGCATCCTAGGAGGAGATGTAGTTCACACTCCGAGATACGAAGAACATATGAGCAAAGCTTCACCATCATCGAAGGTACAACGACATAGCATGCGTACGAAAAGGAAGTTCACTGTACCTAATTTTAGTGGTAAGTATGATCATGAAGTGATAGGAGGATAGGTCCCACCTTTTCGATGAGAGAGGATAGATTCGATTGGGTGGAAGAAGGCGTTGGCGATCCGACTACACCGTCCCCTGCACGATGCGCCTTAGCAATCGTTACACCGACTTCGAAGTTGTTATTGATCTTGCTAGTGCACGATCAACCTGACCACGAAGGCCTTTGTCCCTGCAAGCAATCGAAGAACACGCAAGAACAAGATGAACAAGCACTGAAATTATAATTGAAACCACGAGTTCATTCGAATCACAAAAGAGGGTTTCGATGACAAGTAATTCGGGCGGTTTAGCCAACACGCGATTACAAGAAGTAGCAACTGCTATCTTTGATCTAAAAAACCCACCATCTAATGGCAGCGGCTGGCTGTTTTTATTGTGGAGAGGCGTCTAGGAACCCTAGGGTGCAGCCTTAAGTGGGCTTTCCTTGTTACAAGGCCAAAGGCCCACTTTTGACTTGGACTGAAAAAGTGATGCTGCTTGATTGAACGATTCCCGTCAACTCAGAAGGAGTTTGGATGTGATTCCAGATCCGTTCGAAAGTAAACTTGATAAGCTTTCAGTGAAGTACAAGAACGCCCAAAACGGAGTCCGGATGTAGCCGTGGCGGCCGAAACAAGTCAGCCCTGTCCTGGAGTCGAATCTGAACCGAACTCGTGCACTTCTCTTCTATCCTTCATCTTGGTTGGTTCCTCACCCAAGTTCCTGAGGCAAAGGACATCATCACAAGAATTAAATAGCATTCCATCCATTAAAATATTCGTATGAAGCCCGAGGAACGAATTCACCTGGTAATTGAGTTGACGTCGCGCGAGCTCGAGTAATCGGTCCATGTATTACAGCAACGGGACCGATTGATGCGTAGGTGATGGATTTGCGGTGTGGCTATATCCATAGAAGTGATGTCCTCATCATCCTCCCTTCTTGTATTGGAGTCGCCCTCGACTCAAGCTCGCCCTCTTCTCCAAAGTATGGCTTTAAATCTGCAATGTTAAATGTGGGAGAGACCCCAAAATCTGCAGCAACTCAAGCTTATATGCATTATCGTTAACTTTTTCCAATACTTTAAAAGGGCCATCAGCGAGGCATCAACTTAGACTTTCTTAATTGAGGAAAACGGTCCTTCCGTAAATGCAACCAAACAAGATCTCCAGGTTCAAAAGTTACATGTTTCCTTCCTTTACTACCAAAGAAGTTTATATTTCTCATTCATAGACTCAATGTTCGCTGTTGTCTCATGCAATTTTAACATCAGTTCAAAGACGTTGTGTAGCATCAAAATTCAGTTTCTCAAGGCGGAATAGGTAATAAATCAATGGGAGCACGAGGAACAAAACCATACACAATCTCAAAAGGGCACAACTTAGTAGTAGAATGCAGTGACGGTTATACGCAAACTCAATGTGAGGCAAGCATTCTTCTCACATCTTAATGTTTTGTTTTAAAACAGCCCTAAGCATGGTAGACAAAGTTCTATTGACGACTTGGTTTGCCCATCAGTTTGTGGGTGACAAGTAGTAGAAAACAGTAGCTTAGTCCCCAATTTAGCCCATAAAGTTCTCCAAAAGTGGCTAAGAAATTTAGCATCACGATCTGAAACTATTGTGTTTGGCACACCATGCAATCGAACAATCTCACGGAAAAACAAATCAGCAACATGGGTAGCATCATCACTCTTATGACAAGGTATGAAGTGTGCCATCTTAGAAAATCTATCCACCACAACAAAGATACTATCCTCCCTTCTTTGTTCTAGGCAACCCTAAAACAAAGTCCATAGAAATATCCTCCCAAGGCACACTAGGAACAGGGAGGGCAAGTACAAACCATGTGGGTTATGTCGTGACTTAGCTTTTTGACATGTTGTGCAGCTGACGACAAACGCTCCACATCTCGCCTCATCTTTGGCCGAAGAAATGGCTAGCAAGTATGTCCTCTGTCTTTTCACACCAAATGTCCCATCACCCCACCTCCATGCGCTTCTGTAACAACAACAAACGAACGGAGCTAGCTGGAATGCATAGCTTGTTAGCTCTAAACACAAACCCATTATTGAGGACAAATTTATTCCACATTTTTCCCTCTTTACAATTGAGCAACACATCTTTAAATTCAGCATCATGCTCATATTGCCCTTTAATCGCTTCGGCCGAAAATTTTGAAGTCAAGTTGGGAAAGCATAGCGTATCGCCTAGACAATGCATCAGCTATAACATTCTCCTTTCCCTTTGTGTTTAATGACATAAGGAAAAGATTCGATGAATTCAACCCACTTAGCATGCCTACGGTTTAGTTTTCCTTGACTTCAATATGTTTTAATGACTCATGATCGAATGTATTACAAATTCCTTGGGCCATAAATAATGTTGCCATGTTTCCAAAGTTCGAACTAGCGCATATAACTCCTTATCATAAGTGGAATAGTTCAAACTAGGCCCACTCAATTTCTCACTAAAATAAGCAACAGTTTTCCTTCTTGCAACAACACACCTCCCAACCCAATTCCACTAGCATCACATTCGAGTTCAAAGGTTTTATCAAATCGCGGTTGGAGAAGTGGTGATGTATCAACTTATCTTTCAACATGTTGAAGGCGTTCTCTTGTGCTTTGCCCCAAGCAAATGGCACTCCCTTCTTAGTGAGCTCGTGCAATGGTGCGGCGATGGTGCTGAAATCCTTCACAAAGCGACGATAGAATCCAGCAAGTCCTAAGAAACTTCGCACTTGTGTGACCGTTGTTGGAACCGGCCAGCTGTGTATTGCTTCAACCTTGGCTTGATCAACTTCAATCCCTTGCGGAGTAACAACATAGCCAAGAAAAGAGACTCGATCCGTGCAAAAGGTGCACTTCTCAAGGTTACCAAACAAACGAGCATCACGTAAGGCATGAAAAACAGACGCAAATGATCAAGATGTTGTTCTAGAGTTCGCTATAAATCGTAATATCATCAAAGTACACCACCACAAATTTTCCAATGAAATGGCGCAGAACCTCATTCATTAATCTCATAAAAGTGCTGGGTGCATTAGTGAGTCCAAAAGGCATTACTAACCACTCATACAATCCAAATTTTGTTTTAAAAGCTGTTTTCCATTCATCGCCCAATTTCATGCGAATCGGTGGTATCCGCTCACGCAAGTCGATCTTAGAGAACACAAGAGAGCCACTCAATTCATCTAGCATATCATCTAACCTAGGAATAGGATGACGATATCTAATTGTAATGTTGTTAATCGCTCTACAATCCACACACATGCGCCATGATCCATCTTTCTTAGGAACTAAAAGTACTGGGACAGCACATGGACTAAGAGATTCAGCGCACATACCCTTTCTCAAGCAATTCTTGCACTGTCGTTGTATCTCCTTGGTTTCTTCCGGATTGGTTCAGTATGGTGCACGGTTTGGTAAGGAGGCCCCGGAATGAGGTCAATTTGATGCTCAATTCCACGGATTGGTGGCGATCCGTGGCACCTCCTTTGGAAAAATGTCTATGTTTTCTGCAAAAGATTAATGACAGCAGGAGGCAAAGAAGAGGATGTATCTTCAAATGAAAATAAAGCTTCTTTGCAAACCAAAGCATAGCAAACTTCAGAGCCATCATTCAAATCATTTAAATCAGATTTGGAAGCAAGTAAACAAGCACCCTTCGCTTTAATCTCATCTTTTACATCATGAACAGATTTAGACTTGCCCTCTTTATGTTGTACAAATTCCTTTGCTACAATCTGATTTTCACTCTTCTCATGTTTTCGATTTTTTCTTTGTTGGCTCTAGCAACTTCATCCCTCAAAATGGCTTCAGGAGACATAGGATGTAATACAATTTTCTTCTCTTTATGCACAAAAGAGTACTTGATTAGTTCTACCATGATGCAAGGTGTCTTTATCAGATCGCCATGGTCTACCGAACAACATAGAACATGCTTGCATAGGCACAACATCGCAGTCAATATAGTCATGATACGAACCAATGGCAAAGTGCACTCTTACCAATCGTGTTACCTTTATCTTACAGCTGTCGTTAAACCATTGGATGTGGTACTACCGTGGATGTGGGCTTGTTTTCACTCTAGCTTTTGAACCATCTCGTAACTTGCTAAGTTATTGCAACTACCCCATCAATGATGACGCGCATGAGCGCTCCATGACCACACACTTGGTTTGAAACAAATTATGTCATTGGTTCTGTTCACCTTCCCCATTTGGGCACTCAACACGCCACCAACAACAAGGCTCTCATAATGTTCTCGCATTTTCAAGACCAATATGTTCTTCTTCCTTCTCATGTCCACTTCCCGCATGGTCAATGGCAAGCATAGCATATGTCTCATCATCCAAATCACTAGCGTAAGAATACTCACCAAGATCCCGCACAATCAAGACACGCTTGCTTGGGCAATCTTTCCTCACATGCCCAAATCCCTTGCATTGTAGGCACCGAATATCCTCGTTCTTCCGTGGATGCAACGGACGAAGCGCTCTTGGCGGGTGTTGGTGCTGACCCTTTGTTGTTTCCGATGCTGCGGCATTGGTTTTGTTGAGGCGTGTGTGGCGGTGCTAGTGGTACCTTGTGAAGATGCACGGTTTGGGGCAGCTCTTTGAAATGCGTGGATGCCATGATGTAGTCCGACCTGCGAAACATTAGTCCTTGCGCGACGCCTGACTTCCCTTTCACTTTACAAGCAAGATGGAATAAACGAGTGATAGAATTGTATTCCTTGTAAGCTAATATGTCCGAATTTCACGGTCACCCTCCCATAAATCTAGCCATAGCAGCTTCCTCTTCTTCCACTAACCCACAACGCAACATGCCTGCTTGTAGTTCCCGATAATATTCTTCTCAGATTTGCTACCTTGTCTCAATTGTCGCAGCTTATGTAATAAATCTCGTGCATGATACGAAGGAACAAATCTAGCTCGCATGATCCTTTTCAAAGCATCCCAAGTTTGTGGCACATTGTTTGGGGTCTTATTACGATACTCGCGCCACCAAACGGAGGCAAAATCAAGAAACTCACTAGTTGCAGCCCTAACCTCTTGTGTTCGGAAAATCATAGCAAGCAAATTTCGATCTACGCTAGTTCCCAAGTGAGGTATGCATCGGGTCATATTTCCCATCAAAAGGTGGCATGCTGAATTTTATTGATCCTAGGAGTCATCATGTTCACGCACTGCTGTCGTGGTGGTCGCAAACCCATACCATGGCGGTTGCGGTGTAGCCGTCGTTGTGGCCTATCATCCTCCTCTTCCTCAACTTCGTGTCCGCCGCATAGTCCTGTTCATTGTCTCCTGCAACGCTGCTCACATGTCCATCGGTAAGGCGCCCACGATCCCTCTCCTCAAGTCGCCGCAAGAATGCTGCAAGGGAGGTGTTGATTGCGCCTACGTAAACTTCCAACGCGTGATTTTGGTGTTGGTGTCAATTTGAATCGCCTCCAATTGACCAAGGCGGTCATTGGTAACACGAACGCCCTCATCAAGCGCATCGGTGTGAAGCCTCATTTGGCGCTCGAAGTGCTGTACGATCCCCCGTGTGCGAGGTGAATGTTGTCCCCCTTTATCGGCTTCCGATCCTGCCATGGTTAGAGAAAACAAAGAAAAAAAAAGGCTAACACCAAGTAACAAGATTATCCCTATCTACAAGTGGTGTGCTAGTGTCAAATCGCTCACTCTCAACCTGTTCAAACAAGTTCTTACCTGTTCTTACCAAGCTTTAGCAAGGAGGTGTTGGCAACCAGCAAGACAAACAACTTCAGAGAGTAGGAGACAATCTGTGGAGCTATAGGTGGCTGAAATAGCACAAGGAGTAACCTTCACCACGTTAGTCACAGCAAGCTAAATAAACGTTCTCCGACGGTACCGTGCTGGTCCTAGTCCCGAACCGTACTAGAGACGCGAGCCAAGACACAAACGTCGTCACCGAAACGCCCAAAACAGCAAGTTTTTTTTTTTTTTTTTGGAGGGTCACAAAACTCTCTTAGATGAACTCAGGAGACCCTAAAAACAAAATTTGCACAAAGGACTTTTGGCAAAACCAGGGTATAAAGGTAATTAAAAGATACTCTCTCTCTCTCTCTCTGAACTTTGATTTGCAATTGATCTAGTGCGGCTTTTGAAATCAGACTTGCCTTTTCTTCTCTCGATTTGGTGCGGCTTTTCTATCTGCACTTGCCTTTTCTTCTCGATTTGGTGCGGCTTTTCTATATGCACTTGCCTTTTTTTAACTCCTTGATTTGGTGCGGCTCTTGTATACTGCACCTACCTCTTTTTATATATATATATTTGGAAACTGATATTTATTTTGGTAAACACAGAGAATCAAGCGGATTAGTAAACAAAGCAAGGAAATCGGCAACCCAATTTGATCTCCCACACTAGACGAAACAAACTCAACTCCGATCCGATCTACTAATGAATACGACTCAAATTATGAACGAATCGTGACAAAACATGACTGAACTCGAAACTCTAAAGGATGAAACTAAAGACCAGCAACTTGACTCGTCAAGCAACCGTAAATTCAACAAGCCGAGAACTAAAGTAGCAAAAGCAAGGGCACAAACTGTTTTGGACAAGGAGATCTAATCGCCTATTTGTTTTTTTTTTATGGTTTTACGGATCGTAGGTAAAATAATGGATGGGGAAAAAATCTCTCACCGATCAACCTCGAGCTCGATACCACGTGATAGGAGGATAGGTCCCACCTTTCGATGAGAGAGGATAGATTCGATTGGGTGGAAGAAGACGCGTTGGCGATCCGACTACACCGCCCCAGCACGATGCGCCTTAGCAATCGTTACACCGACTTCGAAGTTGTTATTGATCTTGCCGGTGCACGATCAACCCGACCACGAAGGCCTTTGTCCCTGCAAGCAATCGAAGAACACGCAAGAACAAGATGAACAAGCACTGAAATTATAATTGAAACCACGAGTTCATTCGTAATCACAAAGAGGGTTTCCGATGACAAGTAATTGGGCGGTTTAGCCAACACGCGATTACAAGAAGTAGCAACTGCTATCTTTGATCTAAAAAAACCCACCATCTAATGGCAGCGGCTGGCTGTTTTTATTGTGGAGAGGCGTCTAGGAACCCTAGGGTGCAGCCTTAAGTGGGCTTTCCTTGTTACAAGGCCAAAGGCCCACTTTTGACTTGGACTGAAAAAGTGACGCTGTTTGATTGAACGATTCCCGTCAACTCAGAAGGAGTTTGGATGTGATTCCAGATCCGTTGGAAAGTAGACTTGATAAGCTTTCAGTGAAGTACAAGAACGCCCAAAACGGAGTCCGGATGTAGCCGTGGCGGCGAAACAAGTCAGCCCTGTCCTGAGTCGAATCTGAACCGAACTCGTGCACTTCTCTTCTATCCTTCATCTTGGTTGGTTCCTCACCCAAGTTCCTGAGGCAAAGGACATCATCACAAGAATTAAATAGCATTCCATCCATTAAAATATTCGTATGAAGCCCGAGGAACGAATTCACCTGGTAATTGAGTTGACGTGCGCGAGCTCGAGTAATCGGTCCATGTATTACAGCAACGGGGACCGATTGATGCGTAGGTGATGGATTTGCAGGTGTGGCTATATCCATAGAAGTGATGTCCTCATCAAAAGCTGCCCAGAGCCAACCAACCAATTCGCGTCTACTTTTCATCTACTTTTCCGTCGACTAGGAGTAGTTCTTGTAATTTAGTCTTTGTAATTCGATCTTGATCAATAAAGTTGCGCATCGTCGATTGTTGATCTTCTTCAAATTACGCCCCAGGTTTGATTTATTCTGATTTTGTTGCGTATCACCTTCTTCAGAATCGATCTGCCTTTATCCTCTGATTAGCCTTAATCGGCTAATTAGATTTATTCTGATACCTTGATCTTGATCGGCTTCAAGCTGATTGAATTTAAGCTGATTGATCGTTACGATCGGCTTTGAGAGAATTTTATCCTCTGATTAGCCTTAATTGGCTAATTAGATCTATTCTGATACCTTGATCTTGATCGGCTTCAAGCTGATTGAATTTAAGCTGATTGATCGTTACGATCGGCTTTGAGAGAATTTTATCCTCTGATTAGCCTTAATCGACTAATTAGATATATTCTAATACTTTGATCTTGATCGGCTTCAAGCTGATTTAAGCCGATTGATCCCAACGATCGGCTTCGAGTGAACTTTATATCTTTTACCTTGTTGATTATAGGTCAAATCGACTGGCACGCTCTTGAACACAGTGTTAAATGCGGTGTCTTCTTTATTAGAAACCCTACTTCAAGTTTTTGACGTCAACACATACCACTTCCCACCCACTAACTGCAATCTAGCTGGACCAACAGTGTCCATATGTAAAAGCTGTCCAGGTGAATCAGTCCTCACAACTGTGACTGATGGATGAGAAGCAGCAATCATCTTGCCATGTCGACAAGGAGAGCAAACTAAGTCTTTCACCATCCTGAGTTTAGGCAAACCACGAATGAGGTCGTGGCTACTAACTCGGGTCAAATGATCAAACCTAATGTGACCAAGTCTCCTATGACAGAAGGAGAGATCACGGGACTCTGAAGCAATCAAACAACGGAGAGAGTCTCTAGAAGAAGCAAAAAAATCAGCATGAAAGACTCTCCTATATCTAGAAATCCCGCAAACTAACACTCCTGAAGAATCGAGGATTCTACAGGCACTACTCTTGAAGCTTACCTCGAAAGAGTCATCGATAAGCTGAGAAATAGAAAGCAAATTATACTAATACTTACTTACTAAGGTAACATCCTTAGGAATGAAATTCTGATTAATGCAAATGGTACCGTTAGAAAAGACTCTACCTGATGAAGCATCCCCAAAAGTGATCAACTCATCACCGGGGGCTTGGACTAGGGAAGAGAACCAATGAGAGTCTCCGGTCATATCACGAGAACAGCCGGAGTCGACAATCCAAACCTCTCCCTTCCGCATCCGACGAACCTGATCAAGTCATAGAAGAAAGAGATGACTCCGTATTGAGATAAAGTGAAGAACTGGGAACCCAATACTGAATCACACGACGCTTCAAGGTATCAACCAAAGAAGAAGACTGGACTCTAGTGTCTCTCTTGTGCTCAATCCTTACGAGATCAGAACTAGCAATAGCAGAAGATCTAGGAGCTAAAACTGGGTTGGCCCGCCATGGTGCAAATGCCAGATCATCCCAGTTAGGCTGCCTGAATCTCCTACCAGAAAATAGCTCACACCGCTGATATCTACCTCGATAGGAAAAACGAGGAATATTAAGAAGACGGTGGAAAGACTGATCACGAATAGCTCCAGGACTAAAACTCAACTGAACAGCCTCAAAACCGAGTCCTGGATGCTGCCCAAAAACAGACGACTCTCTAACCTATCTAGAAACAGTGTGTCCTTTAGGAGCACTTAGAGTCTAGGGATGGCCCTGAATACCCCTAAGAGTAGCCATACGCTAATGCCTTGTGATTTTGGCGCACCTGAAGCAGCAATCTGCTAAATGTCCATCCTTCTGACAAAAGGTGCAAGTATAATTCGCCTTGCCAGAGGCGAAAGTAGCAGGAGGAACAACCTTCTGATCAGAGATCCCATGGACAACCCCGGAAGATCTAAACACAGTGGTACTCACCCTAGGAGCTACCACGATCTCACCACTCTTGGAGTTACGCACAATGGTGGGAGGATGTGCCCTAGCGTGCTCCAAGTAGTCAAATCTTAGACCCTTGTTGAATCGGCTAATCTTGGATTGGTCTAAAATGAGATTGAGCTTCTTCTTGCCTCCAACAAATTTCTCGAGAGTGCTCATGAGATACTCACACTCCTAGAAGAAAGAGGCACATGAAAACAGGGAAGAAACAAAGAAGAAGAACTAGAAAGAGAAGATCTCTCAGCACGTGCATTTTTTTCCCTCAGAACAGCTGCCTCAGTCTTGAGGGCCTCAGAAGAAACGCAAGGAGCATTTCTAATCCTAAGGGCTTGGTTTTCTAACTTCTTCCTAAGTTTGACTTGGATTTTATCCAAGTTGATAGAACTAGGCGTCTCGATCTTTCGATGAGAGGAGGTAGCGTCGATCTGGTGGAGGGCGAAGTTGGCGGCCCGACTACAACGAACCCGACGTTGCGCCTTAGCGACCGGTACACCACCCTCCTGAAGGTTATTGATCCCGCGGGAAGCGCGACCAACCTGACCACGAAGGTCTTTGTTCCTGCGAGCAATCGAAGAACCAGCAAGAACAAGGGATTACAAGCAACTCAATTGCGAATATGAATTCAAATGGTTCTGAAACAAAAACACTCGAAGTTGGGGTTCCGATGAACAAGTAGACGGGTGGCCTAGTCGGCACGCGCGAGTACAAGCAGTAGCAATGGCTAACTGAAACAAACAAAACCCAAAACCCTAACTACGGTGGCGGCTGGCTAATTATAGACCAAGGGCGTGCGACCTTTGGGCCTTAACATGGGCCTACTGATTACAACTCGAAATAAAGACTAGAGCCCAATTAGACTCGGATTTGGAAAAGTGTTCGGATTGTTTTGCGTATTCCCGTTGACTCGGAAGGAATTTGGAGGTGATCTCAGATCGGTTGGAAAGAGGACGACCAGAGCTTTCGTTCTTGTACTCGTAGACCTCCAGAAGCCTTCTGGATCAAAAGTATGGCCGTTTGAATCTGACCATATCTGGAAGTCCGAATCTGATTTCAATGTGCTCTTCCCTCTAGACGCGAACTCCTTTGTGCGTTGTGGGTCTTCTGCATGGTTCCTAAGAATAATCACATCATCACAAAAATTAAATAGCATCCCATTCATTGTATCATTAATTGGAATACTTAGGAAAGCCTTCACCTGATAATTTAGTTGACGTGCACGGGCTCGAGTGAGTGGTCCTTGAAGTGGTGGCTCATCCTGGTGAGTGGATTTAGAGCTGGTTGTATCCATTGTGGAGATGTCCTCATCATCCTCCCTCTCTTGAAATGGAGTCGTCCTCGACTCAAGCTCATCTTCATCACCCATGTACGGCTTCAAATCAGCAACATTGAAAAAATTACTTACACTGTAGTCTGCAGGCAAATCATGCTTGTATGCATTATCATTTATCTTAGCAATCACTTTAAAAGGACCATCAGCTCTAGGCATCAATTTAGACTTTCGCAAATCAGGAAACCTATCCTTTCTCAAGTGCAACCAAACAAGATCTCCAGGTTCAAAAGTTAATTCCTTCCTACCCTGACTACCAACAACTCTATATCTAGCATTCATGCGCTCAATGTTATCTTTAGTAGTCTCATGTAATTTCAAAGACAAAATCAAGACGTTTAGCAAACATCTAAGTTTACTTTTTCAGAACATGGTAATGGCAAAATATCAATGGGTGCACGAGGATTGAAACCATATACCACCTAAAAAGGAGTCATCTTGGTAGTAGAATGCAATGAGCGGTTGTAGGCAAACTCCACATGAGGTAGGCACTCTTCCCACATCTTCAAATTGTTCTTCAAAATGGCTCTCAACATTGTAGACAACGTTCTGTTGACGACTTCAGTCTGGCCATCAGTTTGAGGGTGACATGTAGTAGAAAACAAAAGCTTGGTACCCAGTTTCTTCCAAAGCGTCCGCCAAAAATGACTCAAAAATTTTGCATCCCGATCTGACACAATTGTGGAAGGCACTCCATGTAGGCGAACTATCTCCCTGAAAAACAAGTCAGCAATGTTTGTAGCATCATCGCTCTTATGACAAGGTATAAAATGTGCCATCTTAGAAAACCGATCCACGACAACAAATATGCTATCCCTTCCCCTCTTTGTCCTAGGTAGTCATAAAACAAAGTCCATTGAAATATCCTCCCATGGAACACTAGGAACAGGAAGAGGCATATATAAACCATGTGGGTTCAGTCGTGACTTAGCTTTATTGCAAGTAGAACAGAGAGAGACATAGCGCTCCACATCGAGCCTCATCTTTGGCCAATAAAAATGGTTGGCCAACACATCCTTTGTCTTCTTCACACCAAAGTGACTCATCAGTCCTCCTCCATGTGCTTCCTGAAGCAACAACAAACGAACAGATCCAGCTGGAATGCATAGCTTGTTAAAACGAAACACAAAACCATCATTAACAATGAACTTATTCCAAACTCTTCCTTCCTTACAATTTAGCAAAACATCTTTAAATCAGCATCAAGCGCATATTGCTCTTTAATCGTTTCCAAGCCAAAGATTTTATAGTCTAGTTGTGAAAGCATTGTATATCGTCGTGATAAAGCATCAGCAATAACATTATCCTTCCCCTTCTTGTGTTTGATAACATAAGGGAAAGTCTCAATGAATTCTACCCATGTTGCATGCCTACGGTTCAACTTATTTTGGCTACGAATGTGCTTCAAGGATTCATGATCAGAGTGTATAACAAACTCTTTGGGCCACAAATAATGTTGCCAAGTCTCTAATGTTCGAACCAGTGCATACAATTCCTTATCATAAGTTGAGTAGTTCAAACGAGGCCCAGATAATTTCTCACTGAAATAAGCAACTGGCTTACCTTCTTGGATCAGCACACCTCCAATCCCAATGCCACTAGCATCACACTCAAGTTCAAAAGACTTACCAAAGTCTGGGAGTTGGAGCAGTGGTGCATGGGTCAGCTTCTCTTTCAACAAGTCAAAGGCATCTTCATGTGACTTGCCCCATTGGAAAGCCACGCCTTTCTTGGACAACTCATTCAGCGGTGCAGCAATCGTACTGAAATCTTTCACGAAGCGACGATAGAATCCTGCAAGTCCAAGGAAACTCCGCACCTGTGTGACCATTTTAGGAGTCGGCCAACTCTGAATTGTCTCAACCTTGGCTTGATCAACTTCAATTCCCTGTGGAGTAACAACATAGCCAAGAAAAGCAACTCGATCGGTGCAAAATGTGCACTTCTCAACGTTACCAAATAAACGTGCATCTCGTAAGGCATCAAAAACAGCACGCAAATGAGCAAGATGTTCATCTAATGATTTGCTATAGATCAAGATATCATCAAAATATACCACCACAAATCTACCAATGAAAACACGCAAAACATCATTCATTAGTCTCATTAAAGTGCTAGGTGCGTTAGTCAAACCAAAAGGCATCACTAGCCACTCATATAGACCGAACTTAGTTTTGAAAGCTGTTTTCCATTCATCACCTAATTTCATGCGGATTTGGTGGTAACCACTACGCAAATCAACCATAGAGAACACAGTAGAGCCACTTAATTCATCAAGCATATCATCTAACCTAGGAATAGGATGACGATATCTAATGGTAATGTTATCGATTGCTCTACAATCCACACACATACGCCATGATCCATCCTTCTTAGGAACTAAAATGATCGGAACAGCACAAGGACTAAGAGATTCACGCACGTACCCTTTGTCAAGCAGTTCTTGCACTTGGCGTTGTATCTCCTTAGTTTCTTCTGGATTAGTCCTATATGGCGCTCGATTGGGCAAAGATGCTCCAGGAATGAGGTCAATCTGATGTTCAATCCCTCGAATTGGTGGCAAGCCTGGAGGAACGTCCTTGGGAAAAACATCAACATATTCCTGCAAAAGGTTAGTCACAGCAGGAGGCAAAGCAGCAGGTATCTCCTTAAATGAGAACAAAGCATCCTTGCAAACACCTCTCGGTTTTTTCTATGGTTTGTGATTGTTGCAACCACCTCTCGGTTTCTTTCTCATTCTTGATCGGATATCCATCTTCTTGCTTGCAGTCGGTCCATTGTATCTCCAAATTGTTGCCTTGCATCTTTGAGTCTTTGGGTTTTCGATCTCGTGTCCGCCGTGTTTCCTTTCAATTTCATGTTTTTACTTTATTTTTTCATAAACTCATATATAGTTTCGTTTTCATTTTCCTTTTGATTGGGTCGGTGTCGGCGTCATGTGATCGCTACTAAAGATAGAGTTTCCTTGGTTTTCCAAGGAAAGCTGATTTGAGCACGGAACGAAACAAGCAATGGTAGGCGAACACGACAATAACTCACTACACTAGATCAACAATGCCTTTCGAGAATGGGTGCCATATCTTCCAATCTTAAGGTCCATGTAAATGATCGAGTCACACCTTCTTCTAAGCTCCGCTGTTTCCCCCTCATTTAAGGTGTGTTTGAACCAGCCAGCTGACCATCGACGAGGGCCCAATGAGATTCGATTATTCTACTCGTTTTCTTAGGAGCAACATGAGACTTTCTTAGCCGTTGGTTCCCAACTCTCCTTCCCTTTAATTTCCTTCCTACACAACTCAGTTTTCCTATTTTCTTCCTAAGATGGGGTAGCAAAGACTCTGTCTAGTCGTTCATAAATTGGCATAGAAGTATCTCGCTTATTCGCCCACGTAAAAGCAGGGAAATTCAACCTAGACCCTTTCCTTTATACGCTTGAACTAGGCCTAATACGTTCCTTTCATAGCGTGCCCTTTGAATACGTTGATCGACTATTGCCCCTAAGTTGGTGAACTTGAACATTCCAAAGTATGCACTTTGGTTTGAAATTCGTTGAAGCTTACGACGAACATCCTTTGAGTTAACACGAGCTAGAAAAGGCGCAGCAGCCCTACCTCTACTAACTTCTCCATATTTGCACTAATAAAGGTAAGTACATCATTGCTAACTATGAATGGAATAGCTTGATTTCGGAGAATATTCCACAAAGATCCTCATATGAAGCCACCGTGTTAAACTTCACATAGTAGTGGTCAGAATCTTGAGCAGTCATCCACCTAAAAGGAATAGACAGATCTCCCGTTACAGGGGTAAGGCCCCACCTAATAGATCTCCAACTCCATCTCTACTCTTAACTGTACTTCTATAAGACTTGGCCTAAGATGTAGGAATGGAAAATACCAAACTGCGTAACCAAAAGCGACTCCATCTTGGTTGATAGGACTCGAAAAAAGCATTAGCCGCATATTGTACACAAAAGTAGCTGGTCCCTTTCCTCAGAAGAGTTGGCTTTCTTTTGAAAAGTAAGAAAACCCACACCTTGCGAGGTGCACTTATATTTTAAGAGTTTGGTTCAGAGTCACCTTCAAGAGTGAGCATGCAGGCAAGAGTGCCGCAGCTAAGGTCCAGAGTAGACCGAGGGAATCCTGAGTAGATCCTGGAGTAGAGTAGATCAATGGGAGGTCAGTCAGAGGCCGGCCTATGCCTTCTTAACCAAAACCATGCATGACCCTTGACACCAGACCATGATCCAGTACTTCTCCAACTCCACAAGCAGGGCGTCAGACAAAGAACAGTCATCAGTGACTCGGGAGGGAGAAGATCTAAGAGAAGCTAACTCCCGAGTCAAGGTACCTACTTCCTTCTCTAGCTCCATACACCTAGCTCTAGCATGAAATTTTCCTAATATGCAGAAAACTTCACGAAGCTGGTCATAGGAGGGTACCTCGTCCGAGTTGCTGTAGAGCTCGAAGTCGCTGATGCTGTTGGTGTCTGGCATGAATCACATGCCGGTGAAGTCGTCGTCGCCTTTCTTCTCTTGCGGTTCATCCTTGCCCTCGTCGCTCCATGTCTCTATGTCGGAGAGATTGATGTCGTCAAGTGCGGGAGGACGCGATGGAAGTGCTTCTTATTTTGGAGAAGTTGCGGTACTTCTTCTCAGGCGCCAACTCGTGAACTGGAGGCTTCTTGTTGCAGTTCTTATCGATGTAGTCGTTCTTTGCCGGACCGCGGTATTATTCTTGCCATCTCCAGTTTTGGGCAATTCACCCGAATGTGGTTGGGGCCACCACATTCGAAGTAGGTGATCGTTCCACCTCTCTTCCTCTCTCTCACCCTCTTGTATGCATGATAGATTTTGCAAGCTAAAAGAGCAAGCTCATTTTGTAGAAATTTTTTCAGTTGGTCATCGCTTAGCTCGCAAAGGGTGGAGAGGGAAACACCAACAGAAGAATCACAAGAAGAAGATCCAATGGGATCGGTGACCAAAGCCATCGATTGAGATTTCATCTTCCAAGAGATGACATCGATCTCATGAGTCTTAAGGTAGGAATAAAGCCCGTCAAGAGTCAGAGTCAACAAGTCGATGTCCTTGATGATGGTCACCTTCATATCCTAAACTCTAAGATCGAGTGCAGTCAAGAAATGGCGAGCATTATCCGAGTCAGAGTATTTGCAACCAACTGCTCGGAGATTGATCAAAATCTTAGTAAGCGACTGAAACACTCATCAAGACTCTCACCAGCGTGTTGTTCAAACATGTTGTACTCACGCTTGTACTGGTCCTGCCTTACGGTCTTGATTTGAGTAGTGCCCTCATGCTGAGTATCAAGGGTCACCCAAATCTCGTGAGTGGAACGAAGGTGAGAAATCCTATCATACTCACAACGGCTAAGACACTGCATGAGGATGTTCCTTGCCTTAGCATTTGCCTCAATGTCAGCCATATTGCCAACTATGATGTTTTCATCAGCAGGAACCTCATATGGGAGTTTCACCTTCTGCCATATCAGGAAGCCCTGGGTAGTGATGTATAACTCCATCCATGACTTCCAAAATAGAAAATCAACTCCAGAAAAAATTGGAGGCTTGGTGGAATACTTGTCCATTGCTATGTGTCTTGAGACCGGTCAAGACCTATGAAAGAGCAAAATCGGCTCTGATACCAATTTAAGGATCGAGATGGTGATCAGAGGGGGGTGAAAGATCCCAAATTAAATTTTATCCCCTAAAGAAGATAAAAAATGCAATTCTTCACCCAAAGAAACCAAGCCAAGATACTAAGGCCAGCACTACCGCCTAGGTAGGGGCGGTACTACCGAAGTTACGGTAGCTATAGTAAAAACAATCATATGAGCAATGATTTCAGCACTAGTTCAAAAAGAAAAATCGAGGAATCTTTTGATCCACTGATCCAAACTCAATGAAACTTTGTGGACACCTTCCTATGAATGTCAGGAACTTATTCCAACCAGCGATTGCAAGAATTGACATCAAAGTTCTGACCTTTTATAAATTTACAGAAGGATGCACAAAAACAGGTTCAAGAACAAAAACTTGGCCCTTAACTAGCTCACGGGTTTTTAATGATCAAGATGATCCTAGATGGTTTTCCACATGTCATAGCAAGCTAGAACACAAGTCAAGAACACCAAAAACCATATCTTTCAAGAATCATCCTCTGAAGAACAAAAATTCTGTTTCTTGCAAAGAAGAACACAAGATTTGCCTAGATGATTTTGATATGGTTTGAAGAAGACTCATCCATCAATCATACGTCCTTAGCACAAGATCCACAAGCATTTAGAAGGAGGGGAGGCAAATCCAAATGTGCAAGAAGTAAATTGCAAGAATGTAAATTATGGAATTTAGAGACTGAATTTAAAGCGTAATGTAAATGCGGAAAGTAAATTTAGAATTGAGAGGCATGGATTAAACTTTCATTTCTGGAAGGGAGGTTTACAAAGCCTCACAACAAAGTGGGCAAAGCTGAAAGGAGCACAACAACCTCAAAACCTTCTAGAGGAGGAAGGCTACCCTACCCCTCTATTTATATTATTCTTGAGTCATCCTCCACCCTTGGATGAGTCCTAAACCCTAAGGCATACCATCAAGGTCTAGGATTGACCCACTCATACACTCATGCAAGGGCTAACTCAAAACCCAACAAGCAAAATGGGTTTTCTTGCAAGGTTTTCAAAGCATACTAACTAGACCTGCTAACCTATCAACAAGACCAAGGTCCAATGGCCCTCATTGATCTATGTAGCGCCTAGCTAGCATCTCGTCCATTCCTTGTCTTCACGGCTTGCCACGACTTCGTCTCCGATCAACTGAACCTCCGATGCACCTCGCCTAGTCCCGATCATACTCTGCCTCATATGATCTAGCATCATCGTCCTACCACTACTACAGAACAGCACATCACTATCGGTTCCAAAACACCATCACTGTCGGTCATTGGTGCCGACAGTGATTGGTCGGCAGTGATACTCGGGGATTATCACTGCCGGCTCAGGAACCGACAGTGATAAGGATTATCACTACCGGTTCTATACAGAACCGGCAATGATATTGTACTATCATACTAGGTTAAACCAAAATTCGGCAGTGATAATAATTATCACTACCGGTTATACATAAAACCGGCAGTGATATAGGACTATCACTGCCGGGTTATACCTCAATCCGACGGTGTATATATATATATCACTTTGTCGGTTTTCTCAAGAACCTATAGTGACAAGCCGTGAACCAAATATTTTTATTGCATATTTTTGTTCAATATATATATTTTTATCTGATGTCCATATATAGTATATAAAGCATCGTTCAAATCATAATTCAAATATATCCATGTATATACAAAGCATCGTTAAAATCGTAACTCAAATATATTACATTAAGCATCACAATACTTTGTTTTTACAATGATTTATTTACAAATGTAGTTCGACTACATCTCATCTCATCTCTTCTCATTGACTTTGATTTTGCACGTGACGATGAGAATGAGGCGATGAGGCTACGCGTGGAACTTCGCCGTTTGGATTGATGACTTCGTCATGAATGAATCCGCGAGTGTTCTTGAATTGCTATAATTTACATCAACAATAACTTATTGGTTCTCAGTTTGGAGCACTATTATTGAAGAAAAGAGAAAGTTAATTAATGAAGATGTATGTTAAATGAAAAAAAGTAGGCATCAATGTGTAATTACGTACCATGGCTTCGTTATAGCCCACATCTCGTGACAATTGAATGTAAATTTTACATACATAGTATGCACATAAATTGTTTCCCGGGTCCTGCTTCATACATGGAAAGTCGGTTACTATTTCAAAATGTTTCCTGTAGGGACGATGGCGAACACTTTTCTTGCAGTATCGTGCGAATGCCATATGAATGATTTTGAATATTAAGTAAACTTAAATGAAGTAGAATGGAATATTGCTAGAGCAATAACAGCGATCGAGTTTACATGCTCATCATGTCCCAAAAGTCTTGATCTGACTTAGTTGCTTTTCTCCTAGAGTCCAAGACAAAAATCACGCTAGCATCTAACTGGATGACGAGGAGGACCAGTGAAACCTACACATATATGTCAGCGTAGTCAATTACTCCAACATCGATGCGTGTTACGCAAAAAAGCAGAAAGCGATATTAGAAGTAGGGAAATACATGCTTAAAGTTATAGGATAAAAGTATGGAGGTTTTGTTTTGCGACTTCAAAAAGTATTAATTAAATAGTCTTCATTGTCTTGTGGATTGTCCTTCACAAGCTTCTCATTGTGAGCCCCGATCTATGAATCCTAGATTGTCATTATCATTTCTTCTACAAATCTGTATCTCCATTCTACATAGGAAAGAAGTCGGACATGCAATTAAGCAAGACAAGAATGTACAATAATATACATAGAGACTTACAAAGTCCACATTCAAAGTATATTCACGTCCGGGCATCTTCTTTGGTACAACATGTACACCTCCTCGAAATTCACCCGTAAGATGTTATCCCCATTGTGAAAATCTTGCTCGTGTATCGGATGCGAACAACTCCATACCTTCGTTGGATCACGCATGTACCACCGATGGGCCTACGGTTGTGTTGTCGGTGGTCGAAATGAGCTAGTTCAACAAGCGGTTTCCCCATAAAGAACTTCCACGAGACCTTGTTCTTTGAGCTTCAAGTTGAGCAGGATCTGCCTGAGCATCCAACATCAACGCATCGGCACTAGCCGCCTTCAAGTATTGCTTTTTGGATATGCGCTCGTAGTCCGATATTTTGCAAGGTTCAGAAGCCTGCCCCGTCTTTTGCACTTTTGCCATACTCGAGAAAAACTTTTGCGCGTTCTCGTCAACTTTAGTCTTCTCAGGTGGTGGCACCTTTTTAAAGTGAGATGTTACGCTGGCGCTTACATGCTTTTTCCGTTCTTCTTCAGTCATGTCAGCTGGTAATTTCTTCTGGGATTGTCCTTGCTTCACAAATGAATTAGATTTCTTTGAGGACGGTGCTGACTTGCGAGATGGTGCTGGTGTTCGATTCTTCTCAGATTCGGCGGAGTCGAATTTTTGGTTGGTCTTTGGCGGAGGAGTTGGACTTTGTCTCTGTGGTGGCGACCAGGGCGGGAGGTCTCCGTGTGCAGAGCGCGGCTGATCATCATCTTCGTCGTCCTCATCGTCCGGGCCAAACTTAATCAAGCTCTTGCGCCACGCGAGGAAGCTATGAACGTTTTCTCCTAGTATTTTGTTTCCGTCCTCGCCAGGGATCTCTTCCTCCATTTTACGGTATTGGCGGACTACACTGTCCACTTCCACCCTGCCGAATCCCTCCGGTATCGGGCGGTAGTGCAAAACTTGTGACTCCTGGTATGGCCAACCCCTGCCCTCAGCCACCTTGATTGTAATGCCATGTGCGGACAAATGTAGCTTGCACGGTGTCGGTTCTTTGATGTCATCCACAGGAAAATAGAGTTCGTGTTCTTCGGGAAACCCTGTGGATGCGCAACTGCTCTTACGAGTACCAGGACTAATGAGCTCAGGGATTTCTCCAAGCGGCGGTCATGAGCTGAGAGCTTTCTGTACTGCTTGCTCCACAACCTTATCTAGTTCCGCTCTCTGTTCCTCTAACGCTCTCGCCACAACATCTTGTATTTGTGGTCGATTGATCTTCTCGTTGTCTCTTCGGGCGCTTGTACAACCATGAGTCTGCTGGGAAGGCTTCTTTCCACGGCACCAAACCAACTCCTCGGGTGCGACCTGGATGCTCCTTGTTACCCAGGGCTACGGTTAGCTCGTCATTCTCCCTTCATGGCCTGAAAGATCCTTGAGAAGACTGCATGTGAGCATCCGTGATTCTACGCGACACTTCCTGCTCTCTGTCGCTTCTGAAGCTTAAGCTGCCATCATCAGAGATAGAAGCACCCCTCCCAAGCAACCAGTGCTTCGATCGTTCACTCAAGACGGTCGTCGCAGGAATGACACCCTTGCGGGTTAGCTCTTCTTCGGTCCGATCCCATGCTGGTATTTTCTTCACGTACCCTCCTGTTCCTAGTGTGTGAGGGTGAATATTCTTATCCGCGTTTGCCTTGTTCCTTTGACTTACTATCTGCGCTTCTTCAGACCTCTTGTACGCCACAAAGTCCTCCCAGAACTCTCTTAACTTTGGGTACGTGTCAAAATTCGGTGTTTCATTCTTCTTCACATAGTTCTTATTTAGTGCCGTCTTCCAATTCTTCCACGTTGTGCACATGATGGATAGTGCATGTTTCTTTGCAACCACTCGGTCCCTTGGGGAACTGGAACACTTGTTTGACTTGTCCCTAGCGAGTTCTTGGTCATTGGGAAGCACCTATGGATCACCTTGGCGGCCAATCCACGATCCGTGGTGATGGGCATGTCATCCCTAGCAAGAACACCGCATCTGTCTGTCTGACGCCCCAACGATGACTCGGGTAGAGCGGGTTCCCCGATCGCCGAGAGTTCCACTCGTTAAAAAGTCCCTTAGGCATCTTGTTTGGACCACGACTTGTGCATCGCCTGCGTTGATCGGGCGTCCGAGCACGCAATTTGATCTTCTCATGAGTCGTGCGGGCCAACAATGTTTTGAGAACCACGATGCACTAATACTTTACCTCACCTCGTTCTTGGCGTCGAGGTTGGTCCACGGCGAGATCCTGCAAGTTCGTAGGGCGTTGGGCTATGGTTGGGCTACCGTTCCTCCTTTGTCGATATTTGAGGGCCCCGCTCCCTCCGGCACTAGTCCTTGGTCAGAGGCCATTCCTAGCAAGTTTATCGAAAATTTCAAATTAACAAGCTCATTTTTGAAACACACATACAAATGAAGATTGACATAACGAATGAACATAGATATAAAATCATATTAGCGTACGTATTCAGATGCAAAACAAGTTCTAATTAGGATCTTTTTCTATACTATGGTAGTATATATGTCCCTACGAGTGTTTTAAATTAAGTCCCGTGATATTTCTAAAATTGTAAAATTAAAATATGGCTAAGATTTATTGAAAGAAGGAGTACTCAATAATAATGTAAACAACAATCCCCGAACTTATCAATTCTAAGAAATAAAATTAATACACATATTTGAAAGACACATACACATCTTTAAAGAACATGTGCACATATAGATATTTTTTATCTTTATACACATACATCTTTGAAGAACACATACACATATACATCTTTTTTTTGAATCTGCATGCTCCAGAATAATTTGACCATGAACACAAATATACACATACACAAGATATATACACATGCAGGATATTATACGGGTTGTCAATTTAACGACAAATACGTAAGTGTAGAGCACAAAATACATCCTTGAAGGATACATACACATACAGCTTTCGAGGATACATACACATACATCTTTCGAGGATACATACACATACATCTTTCGAGGATACATACACATATACATCTTTCAAGTGAAAGTTACTTTTACTGGCAAGCATCATACTCTTGGAAATTTAAGAGAATGTAAGACAATATGATAAAAATAACATAATTGACGTTAATTTGTTTATGGTGCTCTCAGATTTAGGGTTTGATTGAAGATTTAAATCTTCAACCTCAATCACAAATGGGCTAAACAAATTAATTCAGCGAATTAGGCCTCGAACCCTTACCACCTTAAAATGCACAATAAAGAATTGATAGTTGAATTCCATGTCATAATAGAATCTTAATGAACAGATTGTACTCATATCAATATGCAATCTGATTAGCATTTATTCAGATTAACATAGTAAAGCAACAAAGCAATACTGATAGGTGCAACAATTAAGCAACAAAGCAATACTGATAGGTGCAACAATTGAGCAACAAAGCAATACTGATAGGTGCTAAACAATACAATATCAGGCTTGAATGGTTATCATAATTGAGCGACAGAAAGACTTATTAGCATGCAAGTCTACCGGTCCAAGGCCAAACTCGCAAAATTAACTGTTATGATCATTTTTTTCACCCATTATCATCATCGAGCAACGTCAAGGCAGCAAGGTGAGTTTCCATGACAAATATGCAAATTAAGCAACTTGAAGCATACATACAAATATGCATATATTCTAACACAAGCATACAAACCACTAAGAAGCTGGATGAGCACAGCGGAGCAATTTAGCACTTTCTAATAACAGTGGAGCAATTTAGCAACTAAGAAGCTGAATGAGCACAGTGAGGGTACTTCATCAACTTATTGATTTCTAATAACACTTTGTAATAACAGTGGAGCAATTTAGCAACTATAGAGCAATTTAGCTCCTGTGCCCGATTCAACTTCATCAGCGCCAAGTGCTGGATTTGCTCATGTCACTGTCACCACATTCAAGATTAAGTGATACATACAATCCTTATGTTAATCCCCACAACCACATTCAAGATTTTGCACACTGAACGAAAGCGGCTTGGATAGCACAACCATAGCACAGAAAAATCCCCACAAGCTCCTCACGAGCAGCATCACACATCAGACATTTTTCATATTGGACGAGAAATCAAACAGGGGATGGTAAAAAGGAACGAACCGGGGAAAGGTCGATGCCGATGTAGAGGTAGCGGCGGGGAGGCCCGAGGCGGCGACGACCACGGGGCAGAGCGTGGGGAGGGGATGCGATGGCGGCGACAGCGGCGAAGGGATGCGACGGCCTAGACTACGGGGAGGACGAGACAGCGGCGGAGATGATGCGGCAACGAGCGGGGAGGCCCGAGGTGGGGCGGGAAGCTCGATCTTGGCCAAGGCGCGGAGGTTGGGAGGTGAAGGTGGCGGAGATGCAAGTGACAGGAGAAGGGCAATGGTTGGGCGCGGCAATGATTTTTATAGGGGTGGACTATCACTGTCGGGTCCCAACATAACCGGCAGTGATATCATATCACTGCCGGGTCACAAAGATAGCCGGTAGTGATAGTACACTATCACTGCCGGTACTACTAAAACCCGACAGTGATATATAGTATCACTGCCGGATTTTAAAAGAACCGGCAGTGATAAGGACACTATCACTGTCGGCTCTCTTTAACCTCGGCAGTGATACTTCGTATTCCTGCCGGTTTTTACTAGAATCGACAGTGATAAGTCACTATCACTGCCGGAGATATTTGTAAACCGGCAGTAGTACTAAGTATCACTGCGGGTTAAAGAGAACCGATGATATATACTGATAAATTTCGATTTATTTCATTTCACGAATCGACGAAATACTATCAAATTTGATCCAAATAATCGAAAATTTTTGGCGCATACTACAGGACATGTAATATGTCATATAAATATTTTCCCCTAATTTGACTAACAGGAAAATTAAGAAAACCAAATTGCTCACTGTTTTAATAGTTCAAAAATCAAATAGTGCTCAAAAATTCATATTAAGTCTTACAAATTTCAAATTTTGAAATAATAAATAAATTGTAGATGGACCAAGGAGGACGCATGACACGGATGGTGTGACTTGTAACAATTCACACAAATGCAGTCAATCTATTGCCTCATATAATACATTAATTGTTACACAAAAGAAAATAAACATGTTGTTAAATGCGAAAGAAAGCATCTTTAATTTGAACTAAGCTACGATTCGACCTTCGTTATGATCACGGCGTACGTACGTAGCTTCCTCACTATCTTCCATGAGACTTAGTTCAACGTTCTCTCCGAAAGGAGGAAGCTCATCGAAATGGTTGTATTCTTCCTCATCGACAACATTCTGAACTCCGACAATCCTTCTTTTTCCTTGAATAACCACGTGGCGTTCCTTGTTACCCGGGTCAGTTACAAAGAAGATTTGCGTAACAGAATTAGCAAGTACGAATGGCTCTTCCCTGTATCCGACGAGTTTGAGGTCCACGGTAGTGATACCGTATTTGTCGATGTTAACACCCCCTGGAAGCCTGACCCATTAGCACCGAAAGAGAGGGACCTTCAAAGGTCCATAGTCAAGCTCCGAAATCTCTTCTATGAATCCGTAGTAGCTTTGCCTATTTTCATTGCTGTCGTAGGCGTCTATACGGATACCGCTGTTTTGGTTCATGCTCTTTTTATCTTGTGCTCTTGTATAAAATGTAAAACCATTTATGTCGTACCCTTGGAATGTGCGAATTGTAGATGACGGTCCCTGAGCCAACACTTTCAACTGAGCACACTCTGTTTTCGTACGCATCATGTGCCTACGCAACCAATCATCGAAGTTATCTCTATGCTCTCTCGCGATCCAGCCCTCTGACTTCGCTGGGTTTGTTCTGGATAGCATGCTCTTGTGCATGTTGACATACGGGCCACCACAACTGATTGTCCCAAAACTACGAAATGTGCTTGTGTGAATGAAGCTAGATTGTTAGTACGGAGTGATTTCTTGCCCAGTGTCCCTTTGCCCTGTAGCCTGCCCTCATGCCATGATGTAGGCACACCAATCGGTTTGAGATCCATATAATCGATGCAGAAGTCAATGACCTCCTCGGTTCCCCAACCATCTGCAATGCAACCTTCCGGCCGATGTCGGTTACGAACATATTTCTTTATAAACCCCATGAACCTCTCAAAATGATACATCTGATGTAGAAACATGGGACTGAGAATCCGTATCTCTTTCACAATGTGAACAATGAGATGGACCATAATATCAAAAAAAGATGGAGGGAAACACATCTCGAGCCTGCAGAGAGTGTGGACCACGTCTTCCTGCAGCTTATCTAGTTTCAATGGATCGATGACCTTCTGTGAAATCGCATTAAAGAATGAACACAACTTTATAATTGGGTCTCGGACTTTCTCTGGCAGAACAACCCTAATTGCAAATGGAAGCATCTGTGTCATCATCACGTGGCAATCGTGAGACTTCATGCCAATTAATTTTAAGTATTTCATTGAGACTAGTCTCTTTATGTTGGCAGAGTAACCAGACGGAACTTTCACTCCGTGCAAGCATTCGCACACGCTAATTTTTTCTTTCTTGCTCAGAGTGTAGCAGGCTGCGGGTAGGTACTTTTGCACAGATCCATGTCTTCGTGATGCAGCTCCTTCCTGAGTTTCATATCTTCAAGGTCCATCCGTGCGTGGAGGGTATCTTTTGTTTTGCCAGGTATATCCAGTAAGATACCAAGCAAGCTGTCGCACACGTTCTTCTCTTTGTGCATGACGTCGATTGCGTGTCGAACTTTCAAGTGTTGCCAGTACGGTAGGACCCAAAATACTGATCTCTTTTTCCACAAAGGAGCCTTGTCACGGGAACTCGGTATAGATGTACTGCCGGCTCCCTTTCCGTGAATAATATGAAGATCCTTTACGGCCGCAAATATCTGTTTCCCTGTCTGATTTTTTGGAGCTAAGGCAGTCTCTTTTTTCCCGTCAAAGGCTCTCTTATTATTGCGGTATGGGTGATCCTTGAGAAGGAACCTACGATGTCGCATGTATGCCATTTTTCGACAATTCTTCAGCCATCGGTTAGCTGTATCATCCAAGCACTGGACGCATCCGTTGAACCCTTTTGTCGTCTGTCCCGACAGGTTACCAAGGGCAGGGTAATCATTAATGGTTACGAACAATAATGCGCGTAGGATAAAGTTCTCTCTTTTGTACTCATCCCATACCCGTACTCCATTGTTCTACAGTATTAGAAGATCTTCAACCAATGGTTTGAGGTACACATCAATATCATTGCCAGGTTGCCTGAGCCCTTGGATCAGTAGTGGCATCATAATGTACTTCCGCTTCATACAAAGCCAAAGAGGAAGGTTGTAAATACATAGAGTCACCGGCCAAGTACTGTGACTGACAGCTACTCATGTTGCCAAAAGGATTCATCCCATCTATACTCAACCCGAACCTTATATTCCTCACATCATATGCATAGTGGTTCTTATATTTTCTGTCGATAATCCTCCATTGCACAGAATCAACAGGGTGCCTAAGCATTCCATAATTTTTACGCTCTTCAGCGTGCCATCGTAGCAATTGGGCATGCCTTTTGTTTGCAAACAATCGCTTCAGACAGGGGATTATAGGAAAATACCACACCACCTGATGAGGACATCACTACTACGGATATGACCACATTTGTTTGTGCCAACTCCAACACATCATCCACGGGCCAAGAAGAGAGAGATCAAATCCATCACGTTCTGGGATCCAATTCGGCCTCCTGAGACAACACCGACTTCAAATATGAATAACTTTTGCATACGGACTCCGATTTAGGTGAAATTGGACTTGATTGAAATCTTACAACGAGATCTTTCGAATGGACCTAATCTCAGGCCCAGATTCATTGTACATCAACAGGAATAATTAAAACAATGTACTACAATACTGTTTTGGGCTGTTTCGGGCCTTGTAAACGTGTGGGGGCCCAAGCCCAAGTTGTGTGCGCCCCCCTTGGCTGCACACAACCCTAGGACGTCCCTCTCACGTCCATCCCTCTTATAAACTCAGTAGCCGCCGATTTAGACACTTGGGTTTTGTTTGATTTGTTTAGCCAAGTGCAAACTTTGCGTCTTCGAGTTGTGCTGGACAGCTACCTTGTCAAGACCTTCAATAGAACCCCACCTTATTTTGGCCTTCAATTCTTATTTGCAATTTCAGATTGCTTTTACCATTGTTCTTGCTTGTTCTTCGGTTGCTTGCAGGAATTGAACCTCGTGTTCGAGTTGATCGTGCCTACGGCAAGATCAATAACACTCGAGTTGGTTTAGCGATTGCTAAGGCGCATCGTCGTTGTACGTTGTAGTCGGATCGTCAAAGTCGATTCCACCAAATCGATAGTTATCGCTCTCATCGAAAGATCGGGACACAACCTCGCATCAGGTGGTATCAGAGCTTCAAGTTGCTCGGTGAGAGATTCTGTACCGTAGATTAGTTTTTGTTTTCTGTCCTAAATTGAAAATTACTCCACAAAAATTTAACCTTTAGATTCAATCTGGTATTTTAGTGGGTTTTGTTAGGTTTTGATCCATTAGAATCCTTGTTTTAGTTGCTGATCGTTTTTTTCCTTCGCGTAGCTTTTCTTTCAATCGTTTAGTACTTTGTTTTGTTCATAACTTCCGCATACGAGCTCGGATTCTAGTGTTTTTGCACTTTCCTAAAACCATGGAACGATCTCAATAAAAACCTAGTTGGGCATGGACTCTAATTCTTGAGCGAAATCTCTTCAATCTGGATATCAAAGTTGTTTAAGCAAGTTGTACTTCCAATCCAGATCGGTTCGGTATTTTAATGATAATTCTCACGTCCGAACTCCGATTGGGAAGTTTTTATACTTTCCTGAATCCTTGAAGAGTCCACTACAAAAATGTTTTTGGGTGTCCTTTGTGATTCAGAATCCTTCAAACCGAATTTGATTCGGATTCGGAATCAGTCCCGCGGGCTGAAATTGGGGGTATTCTGTGCTGTTCGGTTTTTGAACCATAACTTTCACACCCGAGCTCAAAATTACATGTTCTTGTACTCTTTTGAAAGCTGAGGACATTCTTTCCATAGTGAACCTTCTAAATTTGGTCATTTTGAATCTTTAATCTATGCGACAAATCTGCTGCCCTAGAAACATTGAATTTGGGTATCTTGCTTCAATTCGTGTTCTATCTTCGTTCCTTTGAGTTGGTTGAGTCCAGTAGCATCCACAATCCATAAAACCCAAAAAAAATATCAGTGTACATACCTTTGGGAACCAATTCATCCTTTGCGAATACTTTGATCCCAATTAAGACTAGCTATTTGATATTTCTTAGGGCTGTTCATATTGATACATTGCATAATCTTGAATTATCATATCATACTATCTTGTGACATCGAGTTAGGGATTCCCAAAAATTTGTTCATAGTAGTGTTGGCCGAAAGTCAGTCAAAAAAAGAAAAGAGAAAGAAAGAGCCAAAAGGAAAAAAAAGAGAAGAAGAGAAAGAAAAAGAAAATAGTGGCCGGTCGCACTACATTGAGCAAAACCCTAACTTGTGTTCATTATTTCAGATTGTGCAATTGTATTAATTGTGAAGCAATCTTGTGCCCTTTTTACATTCTTGAAGCAATAAGCTAGCGTCTCTCTACGACTTGTGCAATAGAGCTTTTGGTTCCTCACTTATATTTTATAGCTCATCTCTTGATTGCATAAGTACCATCATCTTTGCGTGTGAGTTGCCTTGAAATTCGCTTATATCTTTGAGATCGGCAAATAGGACTTGTGAATTCTAGTTTGGGTCATTACTTAACATTACAATAACTAGAATTATCAGATTGTATAGGAAAAAGTATAGCCTACCCAGCTCCACATATTCTACGCTCGTACGTTTGTTCGGTCCCTTGGCAATCGCTTTATCCAAGCTTGGGAGAACTTTTGACACCGCTAACGGTCGACAACTCCTGCAGCATGGTAAGAACTTGTAAGAGCTTTGGTTAAGGCTTGAGAGTTGAGCGACTTTTTGATGAGGACATCACTTCTATGGATATAGCCACACCTACAAATCCATCACCTACGCATCAATCGGTCCCCGTTGCTGTAATACATGGACCGATTACTCGAGCTCGCGCACGTCAACTCAATTACCAGGTGAATTCGTTCCTCGGGCTTCATACGAATATTTTAATGGATGGAATGCTATTTAATTCTTGTGATGATGTCCTTTGCCTCAGGAACTTGGGTGAGGAACCAACCAAGATGAAGGATAGAAGAGAAGTGCACGAGTTCGGTTCAGATTCGACTCGGGACAGGGCTGACTTGTTTCGCCGCCACGGCTACATCCGGACTCTGTTTTGGGCGTTCTTGTACTTCACTGAAAGCTTATCAAGTCTACTTTCCAACGGATCTGGAATCACATCAAACTCCTTCTGAGTTGACGGAATCGTTCAATCAAGCAGCGTCACTTTTTCAGTCCAAGTCAAAAGTGGGCCTTTGGCCTTGTAACAAGGAAAGCCCACTTAAGGCTGCACCTAGGGTTCCTAGACGCCTCTCCACAATAAAAACAGCCAGCCGCTGCCATTAGATGGTGGGTTTTTTTAGATCAAAGATAGCAGTTGCTACTTCTTGTAATCGCGTGTTGGCTAAACCGCCCGAATTACTTGTCATCGGAAACCCCTCTTTTGTGATTCTGAATGAACTCGTGGTTTCAATTATAATTTCAGTGCTTGTTCATCTTGTTCTTGCGTGTTCTTCGATTGCTTGCAGGGACAAAGGCCTTCGTGGTCAGGTTGATCGTGCACTAGCAAGATCAATAACAACTTCGGAAGTCGGTGTAACGATTGCTAAGGCGCATCGTCTGGGGACGGTGTAGTCGGATCGCCAACGTCTTCTTCCACCCAATCGAATCTATCCCTCTCTCATCGAAAGGTCGGGACCTATCCTCCTATCACTTTTCTCCACTTCCTAGTAGTTTATAGGGAATTACATAAACCTTTGTGTTTCTCTTTTTGCTACTAACCATGTCAGGTGACAAGAGTTCACTGCATCATTCTCTACGCATGAAGCGCAATGTACGACTCACTAATGAGCGAATGTCGCTGCAAGAAGGCCGTCTCCGGTCCATCGAGACTGATCAGGGAGTTGCTAACACTACCCTTACTACTATTTTGTCTAGACTTGATGATATGCTTGCAGCTGCTGCCCCTGGAACTTCCAGTCCTCCACCTCGTCTCCTAAGCAACAACAATGACACAACGGGTTCCCATTGCTGCCCCGGCTTCCCAGCATGGACCCGCTACCTCGGTCGCCCCACCACACATCGCCACGGGTTCATCAACTGATGATGAACAAGGTAAAATCAAGTTTGAATTGCCTACTTTTGGTGGAAAGTTAGATCCTAATGCTATATTAATTGGGAGATAGTGGTAGACAAAGAATTTGCAAACTATGACTTATCTGAAAACCAATAGATTAGTGCATGATTAAAGTGTTAACATCGGATGCAATATATTGGTGGAAGCATATATCTAGACATGATAAAGAACCTAAAACTTGGAATGCCATGAAAAGACTTATGAGAAATGATTATGTTCCTGAATATGTTGATGAATATTTGCTTACTAAACTTCAATGCTTAAAACAAGGTTCTAAAACTGTTATAGAATACTTTCATTATTTCTAAAATTGTTTGTTGCGTTGTGGTTTACAAGAATGTGAAGAAGTTACTGAGCTTAGGTTCATACATGGACTTAATCATGAAATTCAGGATGTTCTTGTTGATGAAACATATAGTTGTCTTTCAGAATTGATTAAATGTGCTTGTAGAGCTGAAAACATGCTTGCTGAATCTTTGAAAGAGCCTTTAGCTTCATTTGAGGTGCCCATTGTTGCACCTTCTATTGTAGCTAACATTTTGCAGAAAAGTGAACAACATCATGAGAAAGATGATGAAGAAAATGTGCAGAAAGAGGAGATATTTGCTTCTCCATACATATGTGAAGAGTTGAAAATTGAAGTTGCACCTTCAACCACTGAGAATGATTTAGTTGGTAATGTAAAAGGTATGGACTGTATACATGGTGAAAATTATTTTGAAGAGATAAAACTGTCCATGAATCATGCTATCGTAGAGCAACTATTAATAGAACCCATTAATGATTTGGTTGCTATTCCTAGTGATAAAGAACAGTTGTGTCATAATGCTTCACTTATATCCATGCCACAATTAGTGAATAAACATGAAACAGCATTTAGAAGAACAGCATCCTAGAAGAACAGCATTTAGAAGGAGGGGAGGAAAATCCAAATTGCGATAAAGTAAATTGCGAGAATGTAAAAGCGGGAAAGTAAATGCTGAATTTAAATTGCGTAATTTAAATGTGTAACGTAAATACGTAAAGGAAATGAAACATGAACATAAATGAAGAATATTTCATTTCTGGAGGGAGAGGTTACAAAGCCTCACATTTCATGTGGGCAAAGCTCAAAGGAGCATAAAAAACCTCAAAACCTTCAAGGGGGAAGGCTACCCCTCCACCCCTATTTATACAACTCTTGGGCCACCTACCACCCTTGGATGAGCCTCTCAACCCTAGAGCATCCATCTAGGGCTAGGATTTACCCACTCAACCAGCCATGCAAGGGTTCACCCAAAACCCACAACACGTAATGGGTTTTCTTGCACGGTTCTCAAAGCACACTAACTAGACCCGCTATCCTATCAACTAGACCGCAATCCGACGGCCCTCATCGATCCGAGCAGCATCTAGCTAGCATCACATCCTTTCCTTGTCTTCACGGCTTGCACGGACTCCGTCTCCAATCATCTTCCGGCGATCCCCGACCTTCTGGACCTCCGACGCACCTCGCCTAGTCCCGGCAATCCTTCGCCTCACCATAACCTAGTACCATCATCCTGCAACCATCAAAAATAAGGAAACTCCTCACATAGCAATGCCCACATAGATGTGCAATAAATCCATCAAAGTACACTCATTAAACTTCATTTTTCCTCGTTCTGGCCGGTAGCACCGGGAAAACAGAGAAGACCTCAAATTGCTTCTAATTGAAAATCCAATTCAAATCAAACTCAAACATGAGCAATCCAAGCTCAAATTTAGTCAAATACTCATCACAAATTTGGATAGACCTCCACATGGTCTTTCAAGATGAAAACATTTTCATTTTTGGAAGGAGAGGTTTACAAAGCCTCACATTCAAGTAGGCAAAAGCTCAAAGGAGCACAAAACCTCAAAAACATTCAAAGAGGAGAAGGCTACCCCTCCCCTTCTATTTATACTACTCTTGGGCCACCTACCACCCTTGGATGAGCCTCTAAACCCTAGAGCACTCCATCAAGGGCTAGGATTAAGCCACTCACACAGCAATGCAAGGGCTAACTCAAAACCCACCAACAAACCGGGTTTTCTTGCATGGTTTTCGAAGCATACTACCTAGACCCGCTATCCTATCAACTAGACTACGATCCGATGGCCCTCATTGATTTGAGCAGCGTCTAGGTAGCATCTCATCCGTTCCTTGTCTTCTTGGCTTGCACGGACTCTGTTTCCATTCATCTTCCGGCGATCCCCGACCGTTTGGACCTCCGACGCTCCTCATCTTGTCCTGGTCTCCGCCTCACTATAACAAAGCATCATCATCCTGCAACCATCAAAGAGAAGGAAACACATCACATAGCAATGTCCCAAAAGATATGTGATGAAATCCATCAAAATCACAAGTTTTAATGCAATCTTGCTTATCAGGGCCGGTGCTACCACTCCCAAGCCGGTAGCAACGCCCTACAGTCGAACCAGAATAGGGACTCTATGGAATATTCACACTGGGAATTTGGGCTGGTGCTAATGCTAGCTCGGTAGCACACCTCCAGAATGCCCAAAAACGTACCTCTCTAGAAATATCACACCGCTCTACGAGGCCGGTGCTACTGCTCGGCCGGTAGCACCGCCCAGCAAAATCCCCTAAAAACACCCTCTCTGGAAATATCACACTAGCCATTTGGTCCGGTGCTACTGCCTGCCCGGTTGCACCGGGCTACCATGGCCGGTAGGATCGGGAAAATAGAGAAGACCTCAAATTGCTTCAAATTTCAAATCCAATTCAAATCAAACTCAAACCAAAGCATACTAAGCTCAAGTTTAGTCGAAATACTCATCACAAACCTGGGTAGACCTCCACATGGTCCTTCAATCTCCCCCTTGATGAGTATATTGACAAACACACGAAAAGGCATAAGTTTTGAGTTTGAACAATGAAGAAGAAAGCAAAGTTGCAAAGTCAAACTTGGTCCAAAGAAAAGAATTGAGATCGTGACCAAGTTGATGAAAGGGATTTTGGAGCTAAAGCTAAACTCAAGAGGATTTGGATTTTTGAGTTAAATTTAAGAAAGAGCAAGTTTTCCACAATGACTCTAAAATCCAATCGTAAGTGCCAAATGTGATTATGTGATTATGATTCATAAGAAATAGCAAAGATCATAAGAACCAAATAAGCATTCACATTTTTATCTTTTTAATGATGCCTTTTCCATGTTTTCTCCCCCTTTTGGCAATATAGGCATCAAGATGGCATTTTCTACTCCTTTTTCATATGTATGCATGAAATGCAACCTAAAAGAGCTTTGAAGATTATCCAATTGATCATAATGACAAGATATGACACCAAGCTTGTCAATTTGATTATGACTAAACTAAGATATGTCCAAGAGAAAACACATTTTGTCAGCAAGCTTAGTTTAAAATATTTCATTTTTAACAAGATTTGACAAGTGCAAAACTTAGAAAAAGTTTCAAAACTAGAAGCAAAGCCACTCATAGGATAAAATGGAAAACCTAGAGTTCAACCTACTGAACACTTTGAGGAATCTTGAAGTACATACAAGGTCCTTCGAGCTCATTTTCAATTAATACAAATTTTTCTTTAAGACTTTGAAAGATATAGTGGGGTGCAAATGTTTGACATTATTTGCATTCTTTACCTACTTATGTTTTTGTTGTTTGCATTGTTTTTAAAGCAATTGACTCAAGCCACATTCGACCATCTCAAGAAGAACTCTTAAGAGGATGGTCTTGGTCATACATGATGCATTCCAAGTTCATCCCAAGTGCAATGGGAACCTGCCTTGTGAATGTAAGGTGTTAAGTCTAATGCGCACAAAGAAAGTCATTTTTTGCTTAATTTTCATTTTTATCACATTGATTCATGAGTAAATGAAGGACTCTAGTATGGATCAATGAAGTTTCACCCAAGTTGCTATAGGGACTCTAGAAATATCTAAAATTTCATGAATCATGGCAAATATATCTAGAGAAGAAACTTAGCAAGTAAAAACATCATGTTTCATCAAGTTTTCATTCAAAGCTTTCAATTTTCAAATTTTAACAAGATTAGCATGATAAATGAACTTGGACATATCTAAGCTAGTGATTTTCTTCAAAAGATGTAGTATGGTGTATTGCATGAAGATTAAATCATTTGCATAATAGACAAAGCTCATAAAATAGAAAATACAGTCTATATGCAATGCATGAATAGATTCCCAAACTCCCCCTCAACAAGTGAATCAATTTAAGCACAAATCTAGTTAAAATGAGTTATTAGCAGGATTAGGTTAAGAAGAACCCAAATGAACTCAATGGAAACTAGAAATACAGAATGATGAGAAGAAGTCGAGAAAACTGCAAACTTGATGACTATAGAGCATAGGAGAAATAGAAGAGATTCACTACGGGATAGACTCGCTCTCATCTTCCCCAATGACTAACATAGGAAGCTGACTCTAGATCCCAAACTAAGGAGTGTATACAGACCATGTCTACCAGGGGGCCCAACACCTACTAGACTTATAAGACTGTGAGCGACGTCAACCTAGAGAGAAGAGAGAACAGCTAATTGTGCATGATAGCAACCTATAGCATAAGATGAGAGGTCCAAGCAAAGCATGCCAGAAATCTAAGTGAAGAGAACTCAACTCAGGAAAATAAGCCCATAATCACCCAGAAAAAGCAAAGGAAAGGAAATACTGCAAGAAAACATATAATACATTGTATACAAACCAGCTCCCCCTCACAATAGGCCGTAAGGGCACACGACTCCAAGCTAACTCCTCAGGGTAACAAACCTGGAGCTATCCAAAGGCTTGGTAAAGATAACGGCTATCTGGAGGTCACTCTTTACAAACTAAAGTGCGATATCACTCTTCTCCACATGGTCTCTAAGGAAGTGATATCTAATATCAATATGCTTGGTCCGGTAATGCTGCACTGTGTTCTTAGCAATGCAAATAGCAGAAGTGTTGTCACAGAAAAGTGGCACACTCTCTATCTCTAACCCAAAGTCCCGCAAGGCCGATCTCATCTAGAGAACCTGACTACAGCAACTGGCTGCAGCAACATACTTAGCCTCAGCGGTGGATTGTGCACCTCCGGACTGCTTCCTAGATGACCAAGAAACAAGAGAAGTGCCAATGAATTGGCAAGTGCCAGAAGTGCTCTTCCTATCTATCCTACAACAGCAAAGTCTGCATCGGAAAAGGCTCGAAGGGACAAACAAGAAGAAGAGTATCAAATACCATAATCAATGGTAGCACGAAGGTACCTGAAGATGCGCTTCACCGCTTGGCGGTGAGAGGCGTGAGGAGAAGCCTGAAATCCAGTGCACAGACACACGGCAAAATGTACGTCCGACCTCAAGGTAGTGAGTTACAAGAGGGAGCCGATCATGCTCCGAAACTCCTCTTGATTAGCAGACTCACCATCCTCATCAGGCTTGAGGACAGTAGTGGTGGCCACAGAAGTTATCACTGGCTTCCCGTGTGACATGTCAAAGCGCCTCAGGAGGTCCTGGGTGTATTTGCTTTGATGCAAGAAGCTGCCCTCCCGAGTCTGCTTGATTTGGAAGCCAAGGAAGTAGCTTAACTCGCATATCATACTCAACTCAAACTCTGTGCTCATCACGTTAGAAAACTGAGATACAAGAGAATGAGATGAGCCACCAAAAATGATATCGTCCACATAAATCTAGACGAGAAGAAGGTGGGACTCATAGTGTTTGATGAGCAGAGTCTTGTCTACTATGCCCATTGTGAAGTCATGGCCGAGAAGATAAGACTTGAGGCTCTCATACATGTCTTTGAGGGCCTACTTGAGTCTATACAAAGCTTTGGAAAGCTTGTATACATGACTCCAAAACTTAGGGTTCTCGAATCCTGGAGGTTGCTTGACATACACCTCTTCCTCAATATACACATTGAGGAATGCACTCTTGACATTCATTTGATAAAGCTAGAAGTCCTTGGATGTAGAGAATGCAAGCAGGATCCTAATATCCTCTAGTTTAGCTACAGGTACAAAAGTCTCCTCAAAGTCGAGACCCTAAACCTGAGAGATGCCTTGTGCAATTACTCTAGCCTTGTTTCTAATGACAACCCCATCCTCACTCTACTTGTTCTTAAACACCCACTTGGTCCCAATGACATTATGACCAGATGGGGCTTGACAAGCTGTCATATTTGTTCCTCTCGAAGTTCTCAAGTTCCTGATGCATATCATTAATCCATGAATCATCGAATAATGCATGAGCAACATCCTTCGGCTGAAAGGAGGCAACAAAGGCAAAGTGTAGGAAGAAACTCGACAAACCTGATTTTGAGCGAGTGACCTGCTCGAACAGATCGCCAATGATCGATGAGGAGGATGAGAATCTTGAATATGACGGGAGGTCCGAGCGAGCGAGTAGCTCTACCTCATGCACAGAAGAGGTAGGATCAGAGCCACTAGCTGCATGAGAGTCAGAATGCAAGGGCTGGTCTCCCTAAGGTGCAGAAATGGAAACAAAAGACACCTCAGGTGTAGAGGGTACTGGATCAGGTGGAACACCATCAGCTTCATCATCCTCATCCTCTACAATGATAGTCTCGGAGGTGGAAGAAGAGCCTGAAATGTCAGGTCTAGCTCCCGGGCTAGCCTCATCAAAAGTCACCTTGCAGGTCTCTATGATCCTATGCGCATCGCAACTCCAGACCTTATAGCTACGAGAAGAAGTCGAATAACCCCGAAAGATACCATCAGAAGAACAAGACTCAAACTTATCTAGGTTACCAGACTTCAAAATGAAACACTTGCAACCAAAGACATGAAAATGAGAAACACCCATACCTCAACTCGTAAGAAGTGCGGTGCAAATGTGCTCTCAAAAATACACGATTAGAAACATGGCAAGCAGTAGCTATAGCCTCATCTCAAAACTTCCTAGGAGTCTTGAACTCGTCCACCGTCTCTGTCCATCTCTACCAAGGTTACATTCTTCCTTTCCACTACACCATTTTGTTGAGGGACGTAGGAGAGGATAACTGATGCTCTAAACCTGACTCCACACAGAAACTCTCAAAATAGGAGATCTTGAACTCCATGCCATTGTCACTGCGTATAGCTCGTAGGGCACCAGGGAGCTAAAGAGACAACGTATGAACCAAACTCGTGAAATGGGTAAATGACTCATCCTTCGAGGCCATGAAAAACACCCAAGAGTACCTCGAAAAATCATCAACAATGACAAGAACATATCACTTCCTACCCACTGACTGCACTCTAGTTGGACCAACAGTGTCCATTTGTAAAAGTTGTCCTATGCATCAGTCATCACAATAGTGACTAGGGGATGAGAAGCAGCAATCATCTTACCTTGTCGACAAGGAGAGCAAACTAAGTCTTTGACCATCTTGACTTTAGCCAAACAACGAATGAGGTCGTGGCTGCTAACTCAAATCAAATGATAAAATCCAATGTGACCAAGTCTCCTATGCCAAAAGGAGAGATCACGGGACTCTGAAGCAACAAACAACGGAGAGAGTCTCCAGAAGAAACAAAAAAATCAGCATGAAAGGCTCTCCCATATATAGAAATCCCGCAAACTAACACTCCGGAAGAATCGAGGATTTTACAGGCACTACTCTTGAAGCTTACCTCGAAAGAGTCATCGATAAGCTGAGAAATAGAAAGCAAATTATATTGCAGCTTACCTACTAAGGCAACATCCTTAAGAATGAAATTCTGATTAATACAAATGGTACCCTTAGCAATGACTCTACCTGATGAAGCATCCCCAAAAGTGATCATCTCATTACCAGGGGCTCGGACTAGGGAAGAGAACTAACGAGAGCCTTCGATCATATGACAAGAACAACCGGAGTTGACAATCCAAACCTCTCACTTCCCAATCCGACGAACCTGATCAAGTCATAGAAGATAGAGATGACTCAGTACTGGAATAAAGAGAAGACCTGGGAACCCAATACTGAACCACACGACACCTCAAGGTGCCAGCCAAAGAAGAAGACTGGACCCTAGCATCTCTCTTACGCTCAACCCTTACAAGATCAGAACTAGTAATACCAGAAGATTTAGGAGCTGAAACTGGGTTGACCCGCCGTGGTCCAAAGGTCGGACCATCCCAGTTAGGCTGCCTGAATCTCCTACCAGAAAACACCTCACGCCACTGATATCTATCTCGATAGGAAAAATGAGAAATATCAAGAGGCGGTGGAAAGACTGACCACGAATAGCTCCAGGACTAAACTCAACTGAACAGTCTGAAAACCGTGTCCTACAAGCTGCCCAAAAACAAGCGACTCTCTAACCTGTCTAGAAGTAGTGTGTGCTTTAGGAGCACTCAGAGTCTGGGGATGACCCTGAATACCGCTAAGAGCAGCAACATAGTCACGGCTTGTGATCTTAGCATGCCTGAAGTAGAAATCTACCAAATGTACATCCTTCTAATAGAAGGTGTAAGTATACTTCACCTTGCTAGAGGCAGAAGTAGCAGGAGGAGCAACCTTGATGTGACCATGCCGGCCCAGCAAGCCATGCTTCTACCTCAAGCCAAGACAAGGGGCCAACAACTTGTGACGCTCCAAGCCCAGCCTAAGATAAAGCCCAATTAGTTCACGAGTCGATTCGGCCCCGAGAGTAGTCCAATTAAAATTGACAATATCTGGGACATCGAAGTATATTTGAGGCTTTCTTCGACTCTACGAAGAAGCCCATGACGAGAGATTTCCAACGGAAGTGGTTTCACATTCAAACTCCTTCTGGATCGATGGCAATCATCAAAACTATATGACGTACAGAAACTGTCGGGTGCTGCGACACCTCCACTTGGGCCCAAAGGCCTTTTATAACCTAGGGTTACACGGCCAACCCCCACCTCCCTTTCCCTCTTTCTCATATATATTCAGTAGCCGTCGTTAGAATAGATGGGTTTTGCTTAGATGATAACTAGACAATTTGTCAGTTTTTTGCAGTACATCGGTTTGTGGAACCCCAACTCATATGCTTAATATTATTCGTAATTTCAGATTGCATCTTCTACGTTCTTGCTTGTGTTCTCGATTCACATGCAGGGCTTGGCGTGGTTGATAACCAAAGGAGCCGTGGTGTAGCGATTGTGCTGAGGACATCACTAATATGGACACGTCCACACCACATTGGACCAACTTTAACACGTCATCCATAGTCCAAGAAGATAGAGATAACAAATCCATCATGTTCTGAAATCCAATTCGGCCTTCGGAAACCAGTCTGAAGTAAAACGAGCATAACTTTTGCACACTGTGTCCAATTGGAGAGTTCTTGTGCTTGATTGAAAGCATACAACAAGACCTTTCAAATGGATCTGATCCTAGCCTTAGATTTATCATGGATAAGCTGGAATCATCGAAACAATAAGCTACATCACTGTTTTGGGCTGTTTTGGGCCTTGTAAGCGTGAGGGGGCCCAATCCCAAGTTGTGTGTGCCCCCTGGCTGCACACAACCCTAAGACGACCCTCTCATATCCCTCCATCTTATATACTCAGTAGCCGCTGCTTTAGACACTTGGTTTTGTTTAGTTGTAGTTTTCCTTAGTGAAACTATTTGGTATTCTCTTGTTCGGTGAGATCAACAGCAATACTGTGTTTCGGAACCCCACATCAATAATTCAATTATATTTGCAATTTTAGATTGCTTGTGCTTTGTTCTTGCTTGTTCTTCGATTGCTTGCAGGAATTGATCTTCGTGATCAGGTCAATCGGGTTTTGGCACGGTTGATTGCAACTCGGAGTTTGGTTCAGCGATTGCTTGGTGTCGGTCGTGTTTCGGTTGTAACCTGGATAATGAGGGTCATCTCGACTAATCGATAGCTATCCATCTCACCGAAAGATCGGGCCTCCATTAAGCCTCATCAGGTGGTATCAGAGCTTTCGTTGATCGGTGAGAATTTCAGTACCTTTGATTAGTTTTTGTTCTCTATCCCAAATTGAAAATTACTCTACAAAAATTCAACCTTTAGACTCAATCTAGTATTTTTGTGAGTTTGGTTAGGTTTTGATCCATTAGATTCCTTGTTTTAATTGCTGATCGTTTTTCCTTCGCGTAGTTTTTATTTCAATCTGTTCAGTACATTGTTTTGTTCATAACTTTCTCATCTGAGCTCGGATTCTTGTGTTCTTGCACTTTCCTGTAACCTGGGATGAGCTCTGCAAAAACCTAGTTGGGCACGGATTCTAATTCCATACCTAAGTTAGATTAATTTGGACATCAAATTAGTGAAGAAAGTTGTACTTCCAATCCAGATCGGTTCGGTATTTTGATCATAATTCTCACGTTCGAACTCCGATTGAGATGTTTTTGTACTTTCCTGAATTTTTGAAGAGTCCTCTACAAAAACGTTTTTGGGTGTCCCTTGTGATTCGGAATCTTTCAAACTGAATTTAAGTCGGATTCGGAATTGATCTCGTAGACTGAAATTGGGGATATTCTGTGGTGTTCGGTTTTTGAGCTATAACTTTCACCCTCGAGCTCTAAATTGCATGTTCTTGTACTCTTTTGAAACCTGAGGACATAAGCTTCAATTCATTCCATAGTGAACCATCCAAATTCGGTTGTTTTCAAGCTTTAATCTAGGCGACAATTCTGCTGCCCTAGAAACATTGAATTTGGGTACCTTGCTTTAATCCGTGTTCTAGCTTTGTTCCTTTGAGTTGGTTGAATCTAGTAGCATCCACAATCCATAAAACCCCAAAAATATCTGTACACGTACCTTTGGGAACCAATTCAACCTTTGCGAATACTTTGAACCTAGTTGAGACTAGCTATTTGATATTGTTTAGTGCTGCTCTACTTGATACATTGTATAATCTTGATTTATCATATCATACTATCTTCGACATCAAGTTAGGGATTCCAAAACTTTGTCCATACTAGTGTTGGCGAAAGTCACTCAAAGAAAGAAAAGAGAAAGAGAAAGAAAGAGCCAAAAAGAGCAAAAAGAAGAAGAAAAGAAAGCGAAATAGTGGCCGAGCGCTACATTGAGCAAAACCCTAATTTGTGTTCATTATTTTCAGATTGTGCAATTGTATTAATTAGTGAGCAATCTTGTGCCCTTTACCTTTTACTGAAACAATTAGCTAGCATCTCTCCATAACTTATGCAACACGAGCTTTGGTGCTGAAATTATTCTTATTTAGCTCATTCCATTGGTTGCATTAAGTTCTATCATCTTTGCATGTGTGTTATCTTGAAATTCGCTTCTATTTTTGAGATTGGCAACTAGGGCTTTGTGAATTCTAATTTGGATTATTACTTATCATTACAATAACTAGAATTATCAAATTGCATAGGAAATATATATTGCCTGTCCAAACTCCACCTTTACAAGCCAAATAGGTACCGTTCTCCTTGCAATCGCTTTGCCAAGCTTGAAGTGTGTTTATCACGAACCAAATAGCGGGTTACCACTGTTTGCTTGGTATGAATTGGTAAGAACTTCGTAAAAGCTTGAGTGTGAGAGACTTTGAATCAACAGCACATAGTAGTTGATAGGAGCGTATACTTGTGATTTATTTCTTGTCTTCACTAACAATGGCAGGTTCTCAACGTCGTAGTGCTTGGGCCAAAAGCATCCTAGGAGGAGATGTAGTTCACACTCCGAGATACGAAGAACATATGAGCAAAGCTTCACCATCATCGAAGGTACAACGACATAGCATGCGTACGAAAAGGAAGTTCACTGTACCTAATTTTAGTGGTAAGTATGATCATGAAGTGATAGGAGGATAGGTCCCGACCTTTCGATGAGAGAGGGATAGATTCGATTGGGTGGAAGAAGACGTTGGCGATCCGACTACACCGTCCCCAGACGATGCGCCTTAGCAATCGTTACACCGACTTCCGAAGTTGTTATTGATCTTGCTAGTGCACGATCAACCTGACCACGAAGGCCTTTGTCCCTGCAAGCAATCGAAGAACACGCAAGAACAAGATGAACAAGCACTGAAATTATAATTGAAACCACGAGTTCATTCGTAATCACAAAGAGGGTTTCGATGACAAGTAATTGGGCGGTTTAGCCAACACGCGATTACAAGAAGTAGCAACTGCTATCTTTGATCTAAAAAAAACCCACCATCTAATGGCAGCGGCTGGCTGTTTTTATTGTGGAGAGGCGTCTAGGAACCCTAGGGTGCAGCCTTAAGTGGGCTTTCCTTGTTACAAGGCCAAAGGCCCACTTTTGACTACTGAAAAAGTGACGCTGCTTGATTGAACGATTCCCGTCAACTCAGAAGGAGTTTGGATGTGATTCCAGATCCGTTGGAAAGTAGACTTGATAAGCTTTCAGTGAAGTACAAGAACGCCCAAAACGGAGTCGGATGTAGCCGTGGCGGCGAAACAAGTCAGCCCTGTCCTGGAGTCGAATCTGAACCGAACTCGTGCACTTCTCTTCTATCCTTCATCTTGGTTGGTTCCTCACCCAAGTTCCTGAGGCAAAGGACATCATCACAAGAATTAAATAGCATTCCATCCATTAAAATATTCGTATGAAGCCCGAGGAACGAATTCACAGTAATTGAGTTGGCGTGCGCGAGCTCGAGTAATCGGTCCATGTATTACAGCAACGGGGACCGATTGATGCGTAGGTGATGGATTTGCGGTGTGGCTATATCCATAGAAGTGATGTCCTCATCATCCTCCCTTCTTGTATTGGAGTCGTCCTCGACTCAAGCTCGCCCTCTTCTCCAAAGTATGGCTTTAAATCTACAATGTTAAATGTGGAGAGACCCCAAAATCTGCAGCAACTCAAGCTTATATGCATTATCGTTAACTTTTTCCAATACTTTAAAAGGGCCATCAGCGCGAGGCATCAACTTAGACTTTCTTAATTGAGGAAAACGGTCCTTAGTAAATGCAACCAAACAAGATCTCCAGGTTCAAAAGTTACATGTTTCCTTCCTTTACTACCAGCAAGTTTATATTTCTCATTCATAGACTCAATGTTCGCTTCGTTGTCTCATGCAATTTTAACATCAGTTCAAAGACGTTGTGTAGCATCAAAATTCAGTTTCTCGAGGCGGAATAGGTAATAAATCAATGGGAGCACGAGGAACAAAACCATACACAATCTCAAAAGGGCACAACTTAGTAGTAGAATGCAGCGACGGTTATACGCAAACTCAATGTGAGGCAAGCATTCTTCCCACATCTTAATGTTTTGTTTTAAAACAGCCCTAAGCATAGTAGACAAAGTTCTATTGACGACTTGGTTTGCCCATCGGTTTGTGGGTGACAAGTAGTAGAAAACAGTAGCTTAGTCCCCAATTTAGCCCATAAAGTTCTCCAAAAGTGGCTAAGAAATTTAGCATCACGATCTGAAACTATTGTGTTTGGCACACCATGCAATCGAACAATCTCACGGAAAAACAAATCAGCAACATGGGTAGCATCATCACTCTTATGACAAGGTATGAAGTGTGCCATCTTAGAAAATCTATCCACCACAACAAAGATACTATCCTCCCTTCTTTGTTCTAGGCAACCCTAAAACAAAGTCCATAGAAATATCCTCCCAAGGCACACTAGGAACAGGGAGGGCAAGTACAAACCATGTGGGTTATGTCGTGACTTAGCTTTTTGACATGTTGTGCAGCGAGCGACAAACGTTCCACATCTCGCCTCATCTTTGGCCGAAGAAATGGCTAGCAAGTATGTCCTCTGTCTTTTCACACCAAAATGTCCCATCAGCCCACCTCCATGCGCTTCTGTAACAACAACAAGCGAGCGGAGCTAGCTGGAATGCATAGCTTGTTAGCTCTAAACACAAACCCATTATTGAGGACAAATTTATTCCACATTTTCCCTCTTTACAATTGAGCAACACATCTTTAAATTCAGCATCATGCTCATATTGCCCTTTAATCGTTTCGGCCGAAAATTTTGAAGTCAAGTTGGGAAAGCATAGCGTATCGCCTAGACAATGCATCAGCTATAACATTCTCCTTTCCCTTTTGTGTTTAATGACATAAGGAAAAGATTCGATGAATTCAACCCACTTAGCATGCCTACGGTTTAGTTTTCCTTGACTTGAATATGTTTTAATGACTCATGATCGAATGTATTACAAATTCCTTGGGCCATAAATAATGTTGCCATGTTTCCAAAGTTCGAACTAGCGCATATAACTCCTTATCATAAGTGGAATAGTTCAAACTAGGCCCACTCAATTTCTCACTAAAATAAGCAACAGGTTTTCCTTCTTGCAACAACACACCTCCCAACCCAATTCCACTAGCATCACATTCGAGTTCAAAGGTTTTTGAAATCGGCGGTTGGAGAAGTGGTGCATGTGTCAACTTATCTTTCAACATGTTGAAGGCGTTCTCTTGTGCTTTGCCCCAAGCAAATGGAACTCCCTTCTTAGTGAGCTCGTGCAATGGTGCGGCGATGGTGCTGAAATCCTTCACAAAGCGACGATAGAATCCAAAGCAAGTCCTAAGAAACTTCGCACTTGTGTGACCGTTGTTGGAACCGCCAGCTGTGTATTGCTTCAACCTTGGCTTGATCAACTTCAATCCCTGCGAGTAACAACATAGCCAAGAAAGAGACTCGATCCGTGCAAAGGTGCACTTCTCAAGGTTACCAAACAAGCGAGCATCACGTAAGGCATGAAAAACAGACGCAAATGATCAAGATGTTGTTCTAGAGTTCGCTATAAATCGAGAATATCATCAAAGTACACCACCACAAATTTTCCAATGAAATGGCGCAGAACCTCATTCATTAATCTCATAAAAGTGCTGGGTGCATTAGTGAGTCCAAAAGGCATTACTAACCACTCATACAATCCAAATTTTGTTTTAAAAGCTGTTTTCCATTCATCGCCCAATTTCATGCGAATCTGGTGGTATCCGCTACGCAAGTCGATCTTAGAGAACACAAGAGAGCCACTCAATTCATCTAGCATATCATCTAACCTAGGAATAGGATGACGATATCTAATTATAATGTTGTTAATCGCTCTACAATCCACACACATGCGCCATGATCCATCTTTCTTAGGAACTAAAAGTCTTGGACAGCACATGGACTAAGAGATTCGCGCACATACCCTTTCTCAAGCAATTCTTGCACCTGTCGTTGTATCTCCTTGGTTTCTTTTGGATTGGTTCTGTATGGTGCACGGTTTGGTAAGGAGGCCCCGGGAATGAGGTCAATTTGATGCTCAATTCCACGGATTGGTGGCAGTCCCGGTGGCACCTCCTTTGGAAAAATGTCTATGTTTTCTGCAAAAGATTAATGACAGCAGGAGGCAAAGAAGAGGATGTATCTTCAAATGAAAATAAAGCTTCTTTGCAAACCAAAGCATAGCAAACTTGAGCCATCATTCAAATCATTTAAATCAGATTTGGAAGCAAGTAAACAAGCACCCTTCAGTTTAATCTCATCTTTTCTCATCATGAACAGATTTAGACTTGCCCTCTTTATGTTGTACAAATTCCTTTGCTACAATCTGATTTTCACTCTTCTCATGTTTTCGATTTTTTCTTTGCTGGCTCTAGCAACTTCATCCCTCAAAATGGCTTCAGAGACATAGGATGTAATACAATTTTCTTCTCTTTATGCACAAAAGAGTCTTGATTAGTTCTACCATGATGCAAGGTGTCTTTATCGATCGCCATGGTCTCCGAACAACATAGAACATGCTTGCATAGGCACAACATCGCAGATCAATATAGTCATGATACGAACCAATGGCAAAGTGCACTCTTACCAATCGTGTTACCTTTATCTTACCATTGTCGTTAAACCATTGGATGTGATGCGGTGTGGATGTGGGCTTGTTTTCACTCTAGCTTTTGAACCATCTCGAACTTGCTAAGTTATTGCAACTACCCCATCAATGATGACGCGGCATGAGCGCTCCATGACCACACACTTGGTTTGAAACAAATTATGTCGCTGGTTCTGTTGACCTTCCCCATTTGGGCACTCAACACGCCACCAACAACAAGGCTCTCATAATGTTCGCATTTTCAAGCACCAATATGTTCTTCTTCCTTCTCATGTCCACTTCTGCATGGTCAATGGCAAGCATAGCATATGTCTCATCATCCAAATCACTAGCGAAGAATACTCACGAAGATCCCGCACAATCAAGACACGTTTGCTTGGGCAATCTTTCCTCACATGCCCAAATCCCTTGCATTGTAGGCATTGAATATCCTCGTTCTTCCCGTGGATGCAGCGGACGAAGCGCTCTTGGCGGGTGTTGGTGCTTGACCCTTTGTTGCTTCCGGATGCTGCGGCATTGGTTTTGTTGGGCGTGTGTGGCGGTGCTAGTGGTACCTTGTGAAGATGCACGGTTTGGGGCAGTTCTTTGAAATGCGTGGATGCCATGATGTAGTCCGACCTGCGAAACATTAGTCCTTGCGCGACGCCCTGCACTTCCCTTTCACTTTACAAGCAAGATGGAATAAGCGAGTGATAGAATTGTATTCCTTGTAAGCTAATATGTCACGAATTTCACGGTCACCCTCCCATAAATCTAGCCATAGCACTTCCTCTTCTTCCACTAACCCACAACGCAACATGCCTGCTTGTAGTTCCCGATAATATTCTTCTCTGATTTGCTACCTTGTCTCAATTCTGCAGCTTATGTAATAAATCTAGTGCATGATACTGAAGGAACAAATCTAGCTCGCATGATCCTTTTCAAAGCATCCCAAGTTTGTGGCACATTGTTTGGGGTCTTATTACGATACTCGCGCCACCAAGCGGAGGCAAAATCGATAAACTCACTAGTTGCAGCCCTAACCCTCTTGTGTTCGGAAAATCATAGCAAGCAAATTTCGATCTACACTAGTTCCAAAGTGAGGTATGCATCGGGGTCATATTTCCCATCAAAAGGTGGCATCTTTGAATTTGATTGATCCTAGGAGTCATCATGTTCACGCACTGCACATCGTCGTGGTGGTCGCAAACCCATACCATGGCGGTTGCGGTGTAGCCGTCGTTGTGGCCTATCATCCTCCTCTTCCTCAACTTCGTGTCCGCCGCATAGTCCTGTTCATTGTCTCCTGCAACGCTGCTCACATGTCCATCGTAGGCGTCCACGATCCCTCTCCTCAAGTCATTGCAAGAATCTTGCAAGGAGGTGTTGATTGCGCCTACGAAACTTCCAACGCGGTGATTTTGGTGTTGGTGTCAATTTGAATCGCCTCCAATTGACCAAGGCGGTCATTGGTAACACGAACGTCCTCATCAAGCGCATCGGTGTGAAGCCTCATTTGGCGCTCGAAGTGCTGTACGATCCCCCGTGTGCGAGGTGAATGTTGTCCCCCTTTATCGGCTTCCGATCCTGCCATGGTTAGAGAAAACAAAGAAAAAAAAAAAGGCTAACACCAAGTAACAAGATTATCCCTATCTACAAGTGGTGTGCTAGTGTCAAATCGCTCACTCTCAACCTGTTCAAACAAGTTCTTACCTGTTCTTACCAAGCTTTAGCAAGGAGGTGTTGGCAACCAAAGAAGACAAACAACTTCGAGAGTAGGAGACAATCTGTGGAGCTATAGGTGGCTGAAATAGCACAAGGAGTAACCTTCACCACGTTAGTCACAGCAAGCTAAATAAACGTTCTACGACGGTACCGTGCTGGTCCTAGTCCCGAACCGTACTAGAGACGCGAGCCAAGACACAAACGTCGTCACCGAAACGCCCAAAACAGCAAGTTTTTTTTTTTTTTTTGGGAGGGTCACAAAACTCTCTTAGATGAACTCAGGAGACCCTAAAAACAAAATTTGCACAAAGGACTTTTGGCAAAACCAGGGGTATAAAGGTAATTAAAAGATACTCTCTCTCTCTCTCTCTGAACTTTGATTTGCAATTGATCTAGTGCGGCTTTTGAAATCAGACTTGCCTTTTCTTCTCTCGATTTGGTGCGGCTTTTCTATCTGCACTTGCCTTTTCTTCTCGATTTGGTGCGGCTTTTCTATATGCACTTGCCTTTTTTTTTTTAACTCCTTGATTTGGTGCGGCTCTTGTATACTGCACCTCCTCTTTTTTATATATATATATTTGGAAACTGATATTTATTTTGGTAAACACAGAGAATCAAGCGGATTAGTAAACAAAGCAAGGAAATCGGCAACCCAATTTGATCTCCCACACTAGACGAAACAAACTCAACTCCGATCGATCTACTAACGAATCGACTCAAATTATGAGCATAATCTGTGACAAAAACATGACTGAACTCGAAACTCTAAAGGATGAAACTAAAGACCAGCAACTTGACTCGTCGAAGCAACCGTAAATTCAACAAGCCGAGAACTAAAGTAGCAAAAGCAAGGGCACAAACTGTTTTGGACAAGGGAGATCTAATCGCCTATTTGTTTTTTTATGGTTTTCTGGACTGTAGGTAAAATAATGGATGGGGAAAAAAAATCTCTCACCGATCAACCTTGAGCTCGATACCACGTGATAGGAGGATAGGTCCCGACCTTTCGATGAGAGAGGATAGATTCGATTGGGTGGAAGAAGGCGTTGGCGATCCGACTACACCGTCCCTGCACGATGCGCCTTAGCAATCGTTACACCGACTTCCGAAGTTGTTATTGATCTTGCTGGTGCACGATCAACCTGACCACGAAGGCCTTTGTCCCTGCAAGCAATCGAAGAACACGCAAGAACAAGATGAACAAGCACTGAAATTATAATTGAAACCACGAGTTCATTCGAATCACAAAGAGGGTTTCGATGACAAGTAATTGGCGGTTTAGCCAACACGCGATTACAAGAAGTAGCAACTGCTATCTTTGATCTAAAAAACCCACCATCTAATGGCAGTGGCTGGCTGTTTTTATTGTGGAGAGGCGTCTAGGAACCCTAGGGTGCAGCCTTAAGTGGGCTTTCCTTGTTACAAGGCCAAAGGCCCACTTTTGACTTGGACTGAAAAAGTGACGCTGCTTGATTGAACGATTCCCGTCAACTCAGAAGGAGTTTGGATGTGATTCCAGATCCGTTGGAAAGTAGACTTGATAAGCTTTCAGTGAAGTACAAGAACGCCCAAAACGGAGTCGGATGTAGCCGTGGCGGCGAAACAAGTCAGCCCTGTCCTGGAGTCGAATCTGAACCGAACTCGTGCACTTCTCTTCTATCCTTCATCTTGGTTGGTTCCTCACCCAAGTTCCTGAGGCAAAGGACATCATCACAAGAATTAAATAGCATTCCATCCATTAAAATATTCGTATGAAGCCCGAGGAACGAATTCACCTGGTAATTGAGTTGACGTGCGCGAGCTCGAGTAATCGGTCCATGTATTACAGCAACGGGGACCGATTGATGCGTAGGTGATGGATTTGCAGGTGTGGCTATATCCATAGAAGTGATGTCCTCATCAGAGGGCGCACACAACTTGGGCTTAGGCCCCCACACGCTTACAAGGCACGAAGCAGCCCAAAACAGTATTTTAGTGTATTGTCTTGATGATTCAGACTGATCTGCGATGAATCTGGAGCTTAGATTAGATCCATTGGAAATATCTCGTTGTTAGCTTTCAATCAAGTCCAAGATCACCCAAATCGAAGTCCGTATGTAAAAGTTATTCATATTTGAAGTCGGTGCTATCCCAGGAAGCCAAATTGGATTCCAGAACGTGATGGATTTGATCTCTCTCTCTTCTTGGCCCGTGGATGATGTGTTGGAGTTGGCACAACCAAATATGGTCATATCCGTAGTAGTGATGTCCTTATCATCCTCCTTTTCTTGAATTTGAGTCGTCCTCGACTCATGCTTAGCTTTTAGCTTGTCCTCAACAAAAAATATTCTCATCTGAAAATCATCCACATAGCTCAATATTTCTTTCCAGCATATAAAGGCATGTTGAAAGCTTGCACTCTTTGATGCTTCCTCCCCTCCGTGAAGGAAAGCCATCCTAGTAGATGTAGATGATGTAGAGGATGCTGTGAAGTGTCGCTAAATTGATATAGCGTTGATCATATCCCGGACGAGCATGGTCTCATCATTCTCCCTTTCTTGAATTGGAGTCGTCCTCGACTCCATCACATTCTCCTACAAAATGTTAGTAGCGAGAAAGAGCAAAGCAATATGCATATCTTTTGTGATCAAATCAATGGCTTGTGAATCACAATCACCCAAACACTCCCTTTCTTGAAATCTATCATATAGATTATAATCGACAGCAGGGGTACTTGATATGATATTAGAATTATCAAATTGATCACATTGTTGCATAAGATGTGGAGGTCTCAGATCTGAACAAATGTCTAATCTATGCACTTTGTATTCTCCTTTATCATTATGTTTACCAACATGGAAAATATTTCGTGATAACTATGGCAAATCAGAATGTACAAAAATCTTCTCCTTGAAACTATCCAGATCACACAGAACATCAAATTCTATGTAACCTAAAGTATCTAACGTAGACATCAATTTAAGCTCATCTTCTTCATTTGCAATGTGAATAACATGTTTGTGTTCAGCGTAAGTGTTTAGTTCAAATATAAATGTTTCATGTTCATTCACTAGTTGTGGCATGGATATAAGTGAAGCATTATCACACAACTCTTCTTTACTACCAGAAATAGCAAGCATATCAGCAATGGGTTCCATTAATAGTTGCTCTACGATAGCATAATTCATGGACAGTTGTATCTCTTCAAAATGATTTTCACCAAGTATACAGTCTATATATTTTACATTACCTTCTAAATCATTTTCAGTTGTTGTAGGTGCAACTTTAATTTCCAACTCTTCACATACGTATGGAGCAGCAAATATCTCCTTGTTCTGCACATTTTCTACTTCATCTTTCTCACGATGGTGCTCACTTTTCTGCAAAATGTTAGCTACAATAGAAGGTGCAACAATGGGCACCTCAAATGAAGCTAAAGGCTATTTCAAAGATTTAACAAGCATGTTTTCAGCTCTACAAGCACAGTTAATCAATTCTGAAAGACAACTATATGTTGCACCAACAAGAACATCCTGAATTTCATGATTAAGTCCACGTATGAACCTAAGCTCAGTAGCTTCTTCACATTCTTGTAAACCACAACGCAACAAACAATTTTGCAAATCATGAAAGTATTCTTAACAGTTTTAGAACCTTGTTTTAAGTGTTGAAGTTTAGTAAGCAAATATTCAGCATCATATTCAGGAACATAATAATTTCTCATAAGTCTTTTCATGGTATTCCAAGTTTTAGGTTTTTTATCATGTCCATCTTCCACCAATATATTGCACCTGACGTTAACACTTGAACTACGGCACTAATGTGAAGTTGTGTCCCGATCTTTTGGTTTTCAGATAAGTCATAGTTTGCAAATTCTTTGTCTACCGCTATCTCCCAATTAATATATGAATTGGGATCGAACTTTCCACCAAAAGTAGGCAATTCAAACTTAATTTTACTTTGTTCATCATCAGTTGATGAACCCGTGGCGATGTGTGGTGGGACGACCGAGGTAGCGGGTCCATGCTGGGAAGCCAAGGCAGCAATGGGAACCCGTTGTGCACGTAGTACACCATTATTGTTGCTTAGGAGATGAGGCGAAGGACTGGAAGTTCCAGGGGCAGCAGCTCAAGCATATCATCAGTATGTTCGTAACCGTTCTCGTCCGGAAGGATGCATTGCCGAGAGTTATGGGACAGAGGAGGTGATTGAGTTTTGTGTGGATTACATTAATGATCTAAACCCGATCGGCGTCCCTATATCACGCCATGAGGGGAGGCTACGGGGAAAAGGGACACTAGGAAGGAAAGCAATTGCATGCAATGATCTTCTTACATTTAAGCAAGCACATTTCACGGTTTTGAAACAATCAACTGTAGTGGCCCCCGTATGTCCTTGAGCACAAGAGTATTCTACGCCGCGATTTCTCGGGGAGGTCTGAGGATTGGATAACACTGAAGCACATGGATTCTTTCGACGCTTGGTTACAAAAGTATATCCTTTTGAAAGGGTCAGACAATGAACAGTTGCAACGCTTGGCTCGGGGACCATCTAGTGAAATCGTGACATTCAAGGTGCGAGATAAATGGTTACACATTCTATATCGATCCCGTGATAACAAGAGCACCAACGTAATAGCGGTGTATCAGATAGACGATGAAGACAACAAAGGCAAGGTGGATACATATTATGGTTTCATAGAAGGGATATGGGAGCTTGACTATGGACCTTTGAAGGTCCCTCTATTTAAGTGCCAATGGGTCAAACTGACTTCAAGCGGCGTGAAGGTCGACAAATACGGTATGACAATCGTGGACCTCACGCAAGTCGGCTATAGGCACGAACCGTTCGTCCTCGCGAACGATGTGAGACAGGTCTTCTACGTAATGGACATGTCAATCAAACCTAAGAAGCAGAAAGATTGTAGTACTAAGCCAAAGCGACACGTGGTTCTCCAAGGCAAACGAAGGATTGTTGGAGTTGAGGACGTACAGACGAGGAAGAGTAAGTCAGTTCGACGAGATCCCTCCTTTCGCTTTGGATGTCGACATAAGCCTCCTCAATGACACAGACGTGGATACTCCTTTCATATGTCGCAATCATAATGAAGGAACACTTGTAAAGACAAAGTACGTTACTACTTAGGATGTACCCCTACTGTATGAACTATGTATGAAGTGTTTATTTGGAATGAATGTAAAGTGCCAAAATTCTGGAATGAAACTAAAGTGCTGAAAGCATTTTTTAAAAATTATGGAATGAACCTAAAGTTGTAAGAGCTTTTTTAAAAATTATGGAATGAAACTAAAGTTGTAAGAGTTTTTTTTAAAAATTATGGAATGAAACTAAATTGCTAAAAGCATTTTTTAAAAATTATGGAATAAAACTAAAGTTGTAAGAGCTTTTTTAAAAACTCTTAAATTAAACTGAAGCGGTTTGAGAAAAGAACCGCTTCTGAAATGCAACATTCAGAAGCAGTTTTAGAAAAGAACCGCTTCTAGAACGCAACATTCAGAAGCGATTAGTAATATCAACCGCTTGTAGAAGTCATCCCTCTATAAGTGGTTAGTAATATCAACTGCTGGTAGAAGTCATCCCTCTACAAACGGTTAGTAATATAAACCGCTTGTAAAAGTCCTCCCTCTACAAGCGATTGGTTCTAAAACCGCTTGTACAGAAATTTTACAAGCGGTTAGTTCTAAAAACCGCTTGTAGAAGTGCTCCCTGTATAAAGTTTACACGCCCTGCCCTTTTCTCACACAGCAAATTTTCTAAGTCCCTGCTCGAGAATACGCGTGCCCCAGGTCGTGAGTCAGAAGAACAAGGCCAATTCACAGATGAAGAAATACCACCATCATCTTGGCACCGGTGGTACCTCAAGGCTGTACCAAAATGGGAGAAGCGGAAGAAGAATTAATGGCGAAGGACGTCCACACGGCTCCGCTTTGTGGGAAGATCGCCCGCAATTGGTTCATGGGTCATGGGGAGCCTTTCGATGACGGCAGTTTGGTGATGGCACATGGAGTACAAGAGGTTGGCCAAAGGATTGTACAAGGCGTCGAGCGCCTCAGTGTACATTGGTGGCGAGCATAGGAGAATGATGAGCTAACACATACCCTTGAAAACCCTGAACACCCAAGACACCTACTTTGGAACGAGATCACAAATTGCAATTCACCACCAAATCAAAATTAGAAACACTCAAGTAAATAAGAACATTATGATACAATAGCGCAGAAAAGATACCAACGGTGTTGGGATCTAATAAGCATTCTGAGCAGTGTTTTACAATTAACAAACCTCATGGATCCATATAAGTGTGTCTTCCTATATGCACACAGAATTCAACAAAATATTGAATCTTATACTCACAAAATTCAATGTGCAAAGACCCTAAACCAGATATCATTCAATCACACAACATCACATATCACCAATTCCATTCTGATAATCAAGCATAGGGTTTAACATTCCAATAACCATCAAAATTTCAGCATGCATACATTGCTTAACCAGTATACATCATTCTTTAAGCCCCATTTCCAGCAACCAAAACCAAAGGTAAAATCGGATACCACGTATAACAGATAAGCATGGCAATTAAAATAAAATTTTGGAAGATTGAGAGGAGGACATAGCTTGTAGAGAAGGGGGTATGAACCCTAGCAGTGACCGAGCCGTAGTCGAAGGAGTTGAAGCCGTCAGGCTGTGGTGGTGCCGAAATGGCCGCTGCGCCGCTGGAGCCGAGTAGGCCGGTGGATTTAGGGTCGGCGCTAGGGCCGAGCCCTGGTGCCTAGGGAAAAATGGAGAAGAAGATGAGTAAAGAAGGTGAGTAGAGGGAGAGGAAAAAAAGGAGAGAAAAGCTAGGGGGAAACCCTGGAGGTGGCGACGCTTATGGCGTCGAGGGGGCCAGATCCGGCGAGGGAGTCGGCCAGCGTTCGGAGCTAAGAGGCGCGGTGGCGCTCAGCGGAGAGAAGGCGGCGGTCGGCTCGGTGGAGAGGCGCGGTCGGCCGGGAACTAGAGGGAGGCAGCGGCGTACTGGAGGGGAGCAAGCGCCAGAAGGCGAAGGGGGTGAGGAAGACGCGCAGTTGGATAGAGGGGGGCGGCAACTGGGAAAAAAATGGAGATATGTGTGGTAGGATTGGAGTAAGGGTTAGGATAAGGGCTAGGGTTAGGGAACCAGTTTGGCCAAAATTAGATGTGCTGATCGGCTTGGAAAGGAAAAAAATAAAGAAATAAATGATAACTAGATGGATGAATGAATAAGTAAATAAATAAAAATAATAAAGGAATAATAAAATATATAAAAAAATGAAAATGAATAATATGTATCTCATCATGTGCTGAAAATAAATGTAAAATAAAATGGATCGAGAGGGTAATAGAAAACAAATCTAGATTTTATTTTCTTGTTTTTCTCTTTTCTTTTCTCTAAATAAATTTAAACTTTAAAGTACAGAAAACATTTAGAGGTAAAACATCAGATGCACATAACTTACCATAGAACAATTTCTATTGTAAATCCAAATAATTTTAGCATCTTGAATTTGTAACAAAACACATGCAATCAAGAAACCTTAACTATAAAACAAACATGTTTTATGTAGTAGATTTATATTTAATTTTCCATCTGATTTCCGTTTGCCCTTAGTAAAAATTGTTATTTGCTATATTTTCTTTAAACTACGCGTAGATTCCGATGTTCTAGAGTCTGCGACAATCGACTCTGACTTCGCGACTGAAATCAACAAGCAAGGCAAGCACCCCATTTGACCATGTTGATCCCAGTTTTGCAAATATTTTATTAAATGTTTTATTGCATGCATATGTTCATTAAACTTTGCTATATTGTGGGAAATGGTAAGTTATACATGTAGACTCATAGAACTTCCTTAATAAGTATGGACATGTGAACCTTGATAACCTAGAATTAAGGTTAGACAATATATAATGTCAAATTGGGTATAAGCGATGAATAATAATCATGCTTAGCCATCCTTTAGATTTGGGATGAACAAGTTGGATAAATTGATCAGATCAAACTTTGGTATATTGAGACATGATGATAGTTACTGGTATTTTGGTATAAAAACTCAAAACAAAACTATAGTTTTGATACGTGCGATTATTGGCAATAGCCGGAGGTGCAGGTGTTGCACGTAGTGTAGGGGGGGATTATCTCCCGTGTTAGATTAAGGACCAAACTATGGGTTGTTTTCAAGCCAAGAAATCCGTACAACCACAAGTGCTGGTATGGGACAACCTTAACCTAATATTTACTTAGAACTAGCTTTGCACATTGGTAGGCTGGAGTAGTACGCGCTTTCAATGATTGATTGCTCGGAGGGGCACCCACACCGAGGTGTTGGGAGCAACATTTGCTGATACAACGGTGTACGCCATACTATGGATATGCTTAATCATCTATTGTACAGTGACTGTACAAACAACCATAGTATGGGTTTAACGTCACCGGGCTGGTGCAAAGATAGAGCTAAGTAATGTAATGGTTATGTAATGATTTTCCTGCTGACACACCAAAGGAAGTGTGTTACTATCCTGGCAAAACCGGATGATCATTTCTTGTGGGTAAAGTTTCTTGTGGGTAAAGTTGTACACCTCTGCAGAGGGTTAATCTTTTCAAAAAGCCGCGCCCGCGGATATGAGCACTTGTATTGGCAAAGAATTTACCGTATTGGCAAAATGGCTTGGTTTCATTTGTTTGCCTCATATTGGCAAAGAATGTTGGCAGGAATTGGGTGTCTCAATGGTCACGTCATGGAGGACTGTGAGTTATTACTTATGCTTTGTTTACATGTTGCTTTCATATCAGTCAAATTTGCATTGACAAATTCCGTTTTGCAAACTACAACTTGATTTGCAAATAAAATTTTTCTTTATGCAAATTTACTGTAAAGCCTTTCCTTTGAAATGGCCTGCATATATTACTGGTTTTAAAAAAGTCTTGCTGAGTACAAAAGTACTCACCCTTGCTTATTTACTTTTTTTATGTGAAGAAACAAATTACCCCGACGATGCATACTTTGACGCAGGATTCGGGGATTTTAATGATGAGTTTTTCTGGGGTTTACCTTATCAGTTGCCTGTGCGGATTATGGGTTAAAGGCATACTGCAAGATACATATGTCTCCACTGCAAGAGTTTATCTCGGTTTGTAAGATTAATATGTAAGAACTACTTCTGCTTTTGCAATAATAATATGTGTGTGGTTGTGATATCAATTTGTGAATGTGCGTACTAGCCACTGATCATGAGACTAGTACTGTATGCACATGGTACCCATTATTGATATTTATTATCAAAAATGGGGGGCTTACACATAGCAATATTATCATCACTTATTAAGAAGTGTTGATGAACTTTCTGCTAAAAAAAGTGGTGATGTACTTCGATCGTTTAAGTGTGGCAGTTCATCCTTGAGGTGGTAGTGATCCCTGTATCATGGTTTAAGAAATTTATTGAGTTGTCTTATTCCTAGAACTCAACTCTGAAAATTATGTGTTGCGTTTAGTCTATGTTATCTTGCATTCCTATGTCTCTTAAGGATCATCATATGCAAAAGATTAACAGTGTTTACAATCAGCACTATCTCCATTCTAATTTACTTTTCTTGTAGAATATGTGAAATGACATTATTAGATATGTTATTAAACACTACTACAGAATCAGTGATCCTTGCCGCCATATCACTACCGGTTCATCAAAAACGGGCAGTAATAATATTATTATTGTCGGTTCGGATGGAAAATTGGCAGTAATGGCTTTTTCTGATGAACCCGTAAGGATAAATCCCTTATTACTGCTGGTTCGGACAAAAACCGACAGTAATAATTTCACTGTCCGTTTTTTAAAAGAACCGACAATGATAAATCCCTTATTACTGCCGGTTCGGAACAAGAACCGACAGTGATAATGGACGACATGAACTGACAGTACTGATATTTTTGAAAAATCATAACTTTTTCATACGGAGTTGGATGGAGATAAAATTTATATGAACATTGTAGCTCTCGATGAGATCTACAACTTTGTAGTTGAAAAGTTTTTCATTTGATGTAATTTAGATATCCAAATAATGGTATCACTGCCGGTTGGCGGTTTGTATTACCAACCGGCAGTAATAATGCTATCAACCATTATTCGAAAAATCATAACTTTTTCATACAGAGTCGAATGGAGATACAATTTATATGAAAATTGTAGATCTCGACGAGATCTACAACTTTGTAGTTGACAACCTTTTTATTTGAAATAATTTAGATATCCAAATAATGGTATCATTGCCGGTTGGCGGTTCGTGACAGTAATAATGCTGTCATCCATTTTTCGAAAAATCATAACTTTTTTGATAGAATTAGGCGTCCCGATCTTTCGATGAGAGGAGGTAGTATCGATCTGGTGGAGGGCGAAGTTGGCGGCCCGACTACAACGAACCCGACGTTGTGCCTTAGCGACCGGTACACCACCCTCCTGCAGGTTATTGATCCCGCGCGAAGCGCGACCAACTTCACCATGAAGGTCTTTGTTCCTGCGAGCAATCGAAGAACCAAAAAAACAACGGATTACAAGCAACTCAATTGCGAATATGAATCCAAATCGGTTATGAAACAAAAACACTCGAAGTTGGGGTTCCGATGAACAAGTAGACAGGCGACCTAGTCGGCACGCGCGAGTACAAGCAGTAGCAATAGCTAACTGAATCAAACAAAACCCAAAACCCTAACTATGGTGGCGGCTGGCTAATTATAGACCAAGGGCATGCAGCACTAGGCCTTAATATGGGCCTACTGATTACAACTCGAAATAAAGACTAGAGCCCAATTAGACTCAGACTGGAAAAGTGTTCTGGATTGTTTTGCGTATTCCCGTTACTCGGAAGGAATTTGGATGTGATCTCTGATCGGTTGGAAAGAGGACGACCAGAGCTTTCGTTCTTGTACTCGTAGACCTCCAGAAGCATTTTGCATCAAAAGTTATGACCGTTTGAATTTGACCATCTCTGGAAGTCCGAATCTGATTCCAATTTGCTGTTCCCTCTGGACGCGAACTCCTTTGTGCGTTGTGGGTCTTCTCCATGGTTCCTAAGAATAATCACATCATCACAAAGATTAAATAGCATCCCATTCATTGTATCATTAATTGGAATACTTAGGAACGCCTTCACCTGATAATTTAGTTGACGTGCACGGGCTCGAGTGAGTGGTCCTTGAAGTGGTGGTTAATCCTGGTGAGTGGAGTTAGAGCTGGTTGTATCCATTGTAGAGATGTCCTCATCATTTTTAATACGGAGTAGTAACATAAAATTTATATAAAATTGTAGATCAACTTTATAGTTGACAACTTTTTCATTTTATGTAATTTAGATATCCAAATAATGGTATCACTTCTGGTTGGCGGTTCATATTACCAACCGGCAATAATAATGCTACCAACCATTTTTCGAAAAATCATAATTTTTTTATATGGAGTCGGATGGAGATAAAATTTATATGAAAATTTTAGATCTCGAAGAGATCTACAACTTTGTAGTTGACAACTATTTCATTTGAAGTCATTTAGATATCCAAATAATGGTATCATTGCCGGTTGGTGGTTCGTATTACCAACCGACAGTAATAATGCTATCAACCATTTTTCGAAAAATCATAACTTTTTATACAGAGTCGGATGGAGATAAAATTTGTATGAAGATTGTAGATCTCGAGGGGGTCTACAACTTTCTATTTGACTATCAACCATTTTTCGAAAAATCATAACTTTTTCATACGGAGTCGGATATAAATAAAATTTATATGAAAATTTTCAACCTCAACGAGATCAAAAACTTTGTAGTTGACAACTTTTTCATTTGAATTAATTTGGATATCCAAATAATGGTTTCACTGCCGGTTAGCGGTTCGTATTACCAACCGGCAGTAATAATGCTATCAACCATTTTTCGAAAAATCATAACTTTTTCATATGGAGTCGGATGGAGATAAAATTTGTACGAAAATTGTAGATCTCGACGAGATCTACAACGTTGTAGTTGACAACCTTTTCATTTGATGTCATTTAGATATCAAATAATGGTATGACTACCGGTTGGCGATTCATATTACCACCCGGTAGTAATAATGCTATCAACTATTTTTTGAAAAATCATACCTATTTCATACGGGGTTGTATGGAGATAAAATTTATATGAACATTGTAGCTCTCGATGAGATCTACAACTTTGTAGTTGAAAATATTTCCATTTGATGTCATTTAGATATCCAAATAATCATCAAAAGTTTCGGAGACAAAGGATCAAAAGGAAAATATATCCTATATTAGTTGAGGATTGAGTGATAGGTGAGAAGGTAAGGGACACATGCGTGGAGTAGCAGGTCACCAGTTAGACTCCTAGCAACCACACGCGCGCGAAAATCATGTGACTTGTGACTTGCGACGTGCGCGTGCGAATACAGGGTCCTCCTGGTGCAAATAATTTTTATTTTATTTAACGAGTGTTTTTTGGATGTACGAATTAGCAGACTATCACTGTCGATCAATCACTGCTGGTTCCCATATCCGGCAGTAACGAGGATTTCAAACCGGCAGTGATCACGTTTTCTGTAGTTGTGAAATGTGCTTTCGTATCATTATACTTAGCCAACTGGTACCCGTTATAAACAAATTTTATAATGATGAGGACATCAACCCGAAGGATACGACCGCTGCCACTACTTCCTCTTCGACTGCGATATCTTCATCGCAAAAGGGCCTTAATCCAGAAGCTCAGCCTTTCAAGCCCACGAAAAAGAACCAACGCCTCAAGCACACACACCAAGGACAGCCCACGTGCCAAAGAACACTCGTATGGAAATCCAAGATGCCAAAAAACCCGGTTCGGCCATCCAGCAGCTTGACAAATTCAAATGGGCGTAACTCGGGCTCCCGGACTCCGTTTTTGGAGTGTGACTACCCGTTGGAAAGCTTAGGAGATAAGCTTTCTAATAGATCCAGCCTCACCTTCCAATTCGCTACAGATAGACGGGAAAACATAGAATAATATCACGGGCCAAATCTGTCAGGTGATGCGTCACCGTATTTTTGGGCCCATGGCCTATGTATGGTAAGTGTTGCGTGGTGGCCGACCCCATTTTGGATGCCCCAAGTCTGGTCTCCACCCTATATAATGCCCCTGCCGTCATACATTATGGCATAGGTTTTGTTGTGTTTTAGTAGACCCCGTGTGCGTCCCTCCTCAATCTTGCGTGTGTCGACTAGATCACCCGAGTTGAGAAACAAAACCTCACCCTTGTTTCGTTGAGATTATTGGATTGAAATTGCTATCACCTTGTTCTTGCATGTTCTTGGTTGCAGCAGGTACAAGGATAGATCGGGTCTTTGATTAGGTTGATCGCCTCGTGTGGTGATGTTGCAATTGTTTGGTTGCTGATCTTGTGGTTATTAGCCGATCCATCTACTCTGTACTACACCAAATCAACGTATCATTCTCATCAGAAGATCGGGACAACCTTAGTGCACATCAAATAATAAGAAAAAGTAATAGTTAAAAATGTCTTTTAGAGACTGTGTCGATATCTAAAACAACAAAACTATAGAGTTGCCCTATACTTCGAAGTTCCAATCAAGAGAAAAACCTATCCCTTCAAAAAAAGAGAGAAAAAACTATAATCCACTTCTATCATTGACAAATTTCTTTTCATCATTTCCCACAATAATCTAAAGAAGGTGCACATAGATTGCATGCCAAAGAAATGAAGCTGGTAGCTCCAAAAAGATATTGTCAGGTTTTAGTTTATTGAATGCAACACCTTTTCTAGCTCCATACTCCTTATGCCACGGCAAGCAAAATAAGCAGATTTGCATTCAACACGTACCGGCACTACTACAAAACAGGTCATCATTGTTGGCATATCACTGTCGGTTTAAAAGTCCGGCCGGTCGGAGCACATATCACTGCCGGTGTGTGAACAGAACCGGCAGTGATAACAATATATCAATGCCGGTTTGTATCCCAAACCGGCAGTGATAAGTATTTTCCCTCGCAAACTCGTAAGTATTTTCCCGCACAATCCTTATCACTGCCGGTTCTGCGCAGAACCGAATGTGATAAGTACTTTTTATAGGTGAAATTGCCTTTCCGAACTGAGCAGAACAGACGGGATCGGTGGCAATGATTTTGGTGATTTGCTAATTGTTCCAAAATTCATCTCGAATTTCTCTCCAAGGTTAGTAATTTGTTCAAATTAGCTGAACAGACGGGCTGATAGGAGGGGTCGCCAAAGAGAGGGGCCTGCGCGGCAGATACAAGGGAAGAGAACTTCAAGTTCTTCTGCATAATGAGGCGACTTTGATCCATTGAATCAGTTATCTATCTTGTCTGTAATTTAGTGAAATTTTTGATGAGTGTGCAAGAGATAAGGTTGATCACATTGTTAAATTTTAATACTGAGATGATATCTGTGGAATTTATAAAAATTATGACAAGATAGTGTGCACAGATTTCATTTTTTTGTATTTAATTAATCTGAGAGTCTATAACTTATCAAATATTTGTAAAACTTTTTTGAAGGTTTATTACGGACATATTGATCTCCTGTAAAATTTTAAACTTCAAATTATTTATATTTTATTTACTAAAATTGTGACATTGATATTTCCAAATTTTCAACTTTTTTTACTTTTGAATTTTTATAATTATCAAATTTAATAATTATTTTCTGATATTTTTACTTGATGGGCCGATCCATAATGAAGATATTATAAAAAAATTCACATCGAATTTATGAAAATTAATTTCTGACATATTTACTGTTTATAGTCAAGAAACATTAATTAACTTTTATTTCATGTTTAAATGCTTTGACATGACTTTTTAAATTTAGAATTAGATTTTTGAATATTTTAAGGGATTAAATTAAATTTTTGTTTATCTTATTGTTATAAATTTTTTACTTTTTTCTTTATCTATTACTTAGCAAAATCAAGAAAATCCAGAAAAGTCAATAAAATCAAGATAATTCAGGAAAAGCATAAATAAATTCTTTAGAAATATACCCTTATTTTCAACTATATGCTTATTTTCAATTATATGCTTATTTCATGTATGTCAATTTAATTTATTAGCACTACATAACAAATGAAATGAATAAATCATTTAGATAATTAAACATTGCTAGATGGATATTTAAATAATAGAAAAGGTTGATGTATTTTAATATAGTCAAAATTGGTAGATTGATTTTTAAATCTAATCATTTACAATTATATTGTTGTTTGCAATTATATGCTTATGTGATCTTTATTGATTTAATTAATTAGTACTCCATGACTAATGTAAAGAATAAATTATTTTCTGATCGTATTTTGTTTTACTAAAATTTAGTTTGATATAATTAATTGTAGATGGACCGAAGGTGGAAGTAAGAACAATAGTAAAAGCAATCTGAAATTGCAAATAAGAATGGAAGTATTGAGGATCTTGAAAAGGTGGCTGTCCAGCACAACTTGAATACACAAAGTTTGCACTTGGCTAAACTAATCAAACAAAACCCGAGTGTCTAAAGCGACGGCTACTGAGTTTATAAGAGGGATGGAGATGAGAGGGATGTCCTAGGGTTGTGTGCAGCCAAGGAGGGCGCACACAACTTGGGCTTAGGCCCCCACACGCTTACAAGGCACGAAGCAGCCCAAAACAGTATTTTAGTGTATTGTCTTGATGATTCAGACTGATCTGCGATGAATCTGGAGCTTAGATTAGATCCATTGGAAATATCTCGTTGTTAGCTTTCAATCAAGTCCAAGATCACCCAAATCGAAGTCCGTATGCAAAAGTTATTCATATTTGAAGTCGGTGCTATCCCAGGAAGCCAAATTGGATTCCAGAACGTGATGGATTTGATCTCTCTCTCTTGGCCCGTGGATGATGTGTTGGAGTTGGCACAACCAAATATGGTCATATCCGTAGTAGTGATGTCCTTATCATCCTCCTTTTCTTGAATTTGAGTCGTCCTCGACTCATGCTTAGCTTTTAGCTTGTCCTCAACAAAAAATATTCTCATCTGAAAATCATCCACATAGCTCAATATTTCTTTCCAGCATATAAAGGCATGTTGAAAGCTTGCACTCTTTGATGCTTCCTCCCCTCCGTGAAGGAAAGCCATCCTAGTAGATGTAGATGATGTAGAGGATGCCGTGAAGTGTCGCTAAATTGATATAGCGTTGATCATATCCCGGACGAGCATGGTCTCATCATTCTCCCTTTCTTGAATTGGAGTCGTCCTCGACTCCATCACATTCTCCTACAAAATGTTAGTAGCGAGAAAGAGCAAAGCAATATGCATATCTTTTGTGATCAAATCAATGGCTTGTGAATCACAATCACCCAAACACTCCCTTTCTTGAAATCTATCATATAGATTATAATCGATGCTAGGGTACTTGATATGATATTAGAATTATCAAATTGATCACATTGTTGCATAAGATGTGGAGGTCTCAGATCCAACAAATGTCTAATCTATGCACTTTGTATTCTCCTTTATCATTATGTTTACCAACATGGAAAATATTTCGTGATAACCATGGCAAATCGTAATGTACAAAAATCTTCTCCTTGAAACTATCCGATCACACGTAACATCAAATTCTATGTAACCTAAAGTATCTAACGAGACATCAATTTAAGCTCATCTTCTTCATTTGCAATGTGAATAACATGTTTGTGTTCAGCGTAAGTGTTTAGTTCAAATATAAATGTTTCATGTTCATTCACTAGTTGTGGCATGGATATAAGTGAAGCATTATCACACAACTCTTCTTTACTACCAGAAATAGCAAGCATATCAGCAATGGGTTCCATTAATAGTTGCTCTACGATAGCATAATTCATGGACAGTTGTATCTCTTCAAAATGATTTTCACCAAGTATACAGTCCATATATTTTACATTACCTTCTAAATCATTCTCAGTTGTTGTAGGTGCAACTTTAATTTCCAACTCTTCACATATGTATGGAGCAGCAAATATCTCCTTGTTCTGCACATTTTCTACTTCATCTTTCTCACGATGGTGCTCACTTTTCTGCAAAATGTTAGCTACAATAGAAGGTGCAACAATGGGCACCTCAAATGAAGCTAAATGCTATTTCAAAGATTTAACAAGCATGTTTTCAGCTCTACAAGCAAAGTTAATCAATTCTGAAAGACAACTATATGTTGCACCAACAAGAACATCCTGAATTTCATGATTAAGTCCACGTATGAACCTAAGCTCAGTAGCTTCTTCACATTCTTGTAAACCACAACGCAACAAACAATTTTGCAAATCATGAAAGTATTCTTAACAGTTTTAGAACCTTGTTTTAAGTGTTGAAGTTTAGTAAGCAAATATTCAGCATCATATTCAGGAACATAATAATTTCTCATAAGTCTTTTCATGGTATTCCAAGTTTTAGGTTTTTTATCATGTCTATCTTCCACCAATATATTGCACCTGACGTTAACACTTGAACTACGGCACTAATGTGAAGTTGTGTCCCGATCTTTTGGTTTTCAGATAAGTCATAGTTTGCAAATTCTTTGTCTACCGCTATCTCCCAATTAATATATGAATTGGGATCGAACTTTCCACCAAAAGTAGGCAATTCAAACTTAATTTTACCTTGTTCATCATCAGTTGATGAACCCGTGGCGATGTGTGGTGGGACGACCGAGGTAGCGGGTCCATGCTGGGAAGCCAAGGCAGCAATGGGAACCCGTTGTGCACGTAGTACACCATTATTGTTGCTTAGGAGATGAGGCGAAGGACTGGAAGTTCCAGGGGCAGCAGCTCAAGCATATCATCAAGTCTAGACAAAATAGTAGTAAGAGTAGTGTTAGCAACTCCCTGAGCAGTCTCGATGGACCGGAGACGGTCTTCTTGCAGCGACATTCGCTCATTAGTGAGTCGTACATTGCCCTTCGTGCGTGGAGAATGATGCAGTGAACTCTTGTCACCTGACATGGTTAGTAGCAAAAAGGGAAAGACAAAGGTTTATGTAATTCCCTATCAACTACTAGGAAGTGGAGAAAAGTTGCTCAACTCTCAGGCCTTAACCAAAGCTCTTACAAGTTCTTACCGTGCTGCAGGAGTTGTCGGCCGTTGGCGGTGTCAAAAGTTCTCCCAAGCTTGGATAAAGCGATTGCCAAGGGACCGAATAAATGTACAAGTGTAGAATATGTGGAACTGGGTAGGCTATATTTTTCCTATACGATCTGATAATTCTAGTTATTGTAATGTTAAGTAATGACCCAATGAGCTAAACAGGAAATGTTCAGCACCAAAGCTCGTGTTGCATAAGTTATGGAGAGACACTAGCTAATTACTTCAGAAAAGGTAAAAGGGCACAAGATTGCTCACTAATTAATACAATTGCACAATCTAAAAAATAAAGAACACAAATTAGGGTTTCGCTCAATGTAGTGCTGCCGGCCACTATTATGTTTTCTTTTCTCTTTTTTTTCCTTTTTTTGGCCTTTTGGCTCTTTCTTTCTCTCTCCTTTATTTTGGTGACTTGTGGCCAACACTAGTATGAGCAAAGTTTTGGAATCCCTACATGTCACAAGATAGTATGATATGATAAATCAAGATTATGTAATGTATCAAGTAGAGTAGCCCTAAGCAATATCAAACAGCTAGTCTCAATTGGATCAAAGTATTCGCAAAGGATGAATTGGTTCCCAAAGGTATGTGTACTGAAATTTTTTGGGTTTTATGGATTGTGGATGCTACTGGACTCAACCAACTCAAAGGAACAAAGCTAGAACATGAATTGAAGCAAGATACCGAAATTCAATGTTTCTAAGGCAGCAGATTTGTTGCCTAGATTAAAGCTTCAAAATGACCGAATTTAGAAGATTCACTATGGAAGAATTGAAGCTTATGTCCTCAGCTTTGAAAAGAGTACAATAACATGCAATTTGGAGCTCGGGTGTGAAAGTTATGGCTCAAAAACCGAACACCACAGAATACCCCCAATTCAGCCTGCGAGACCGATTCCGAATCCGAATCAAATTCGGTTTGAAGGTGTCCGAAACACAAAGGACACCCAAAGAAGTTTTTGTAGTGGACTCTTAAAGGATTCAGGAAAGTATAAAAACTTCCCAATCGGAGTTCGTATGTGAGAATTATCATCAAAATACCGAACCGATCTGGATTGGAAGTACAACTTACTTCACCAACTTTGACGTCCAGATTAATCAGATTTGGCTCCAAAATTAGAGTCCATGCCCAACTAAGTTTTTTTGTAGGGATCGTTTCAATGTTTTAGGAAAGTGCAAAAACACTAGAATCTGAGCTCGTATGCGAAAGTTAAGAATAAAACAAAGTACTAGACAGATTGAATGAAAAGCTACGCAAAGGAAAAACGATCAGCAACTAAAACAAGGACTCTAATGGATCAAAACCTAACAAAACTCACTAAAATACCAGATTGAATCTAAAGGTTGAATTTATGCGGAGTAATTTTTAATTTAGGACAGAAAACAAAAACTAATCTAAGGTACATAATCTCTTACCGAGAAACCTGGCTCTGATACCACCTGATGTGAGGTTGTGTCCTGATCTTTCGATGAGAGTGATAACTATCGATTTGGTGGAACTGACTTTGACGATTCGACTACAACGTACAACGACGATGCGCCTTAGCAATCGCTAAACCAACTCCGGAGTGTTATTGATCTTGCCGTGGGCACGATCAACCTGAACACGAGGTTCAATTCCTGCAAGCAACCAAAGAACAAGTAAGAACAATAGTAAAAGCAATCTGAAATTGCAAATAAGAATGGAAGGCAAAATCAAGGTGGGGTTCTATTGAGGATCTTGACAAGGTGGCTGTCTAGCACAACTTGAAGACACAAAGTTTGCACTTAGCTAAACTAATCAAACAAAACCCGAGTGTCTAAAGCGGCGGCTACTGAGTTTATAAGAGGGATGGACGTGAGAGGGACGTCCTAGGGTTGTGTGCAGCCATGTGGGGCACACACAACTTGGGCTTGGGCCCCCACATGCTTACAAGGCCAAAACAGCCCAAAACAGTATTTTAGTGTATTGTCTTGATGATTCCGACTGATCTGCGATGAATCTGGAGCTGGAATTAGATCCATTGGAAAGATCTCATTGTAAGCTTTCAATCAAGTCCAAGATCACCCAAATCGGAGTCCGTATGCAAAAGTTATTGATATTTGAACTTGGTGCTGTCCCAGGAGGCCGAATTGGATTCCAGGACGTGATGGATTTGATCTCTCTTTCTTCTTGGCCCGTGGATGACGTGTTGGAGTTGGCACAACCAAATGTGGTCATATTCGTAGTAGTGATGTCCTCATCCTCCTCCCTTTCTTGAATTTAAGTCGTCCTCGACTCATGCTTAGCTTTTAGCCTGTCCTCAACAAAAAATATTCTCATCTGAAAATCATCCACATAGCTCAATATTTCTTTCCAGCATATAAAGGCATGTTGAAAGCTTGCATTCTTTGATGCTTCCTCCCCTCCGTGAAGGAAAGCCATCCTAGTAGATGTAGATGATGCAGTGGGTGCCTTGAAGTGTCGCCAAATTGATATAGCGTTGATCATATCCAGGACGAGCATGGTCTCATCAGAAGAACCAGAAAGGGAAGATCTCTCAGCACGTGCATTTTTCTCCCTCAGCACGGCTGCCTCAATCTTGAGGGCCTCACAAGAAACGCACGACACATTTCAAATCTTATGTACTTGTTCTTCTAACTTCTTCCTAATTTCGGCATGAACTAAGAAGGGGAGGGATAGTAGTATATTTGTGGTCGTTGACAGATTTTCTAAGATGGCACAGCAAGAACAACTATACCGACATGAACGGCAACAAGAAGGCCCCAGCTCGTGAGCCGACGAAGAACAAGTACCGCAACTTTGTCAAGAACAAGAAGCTCTTTCACCGGGTCCTCGCCGCACTGGACGACATCGAGCTCTCTGACACGGAGAACTAGAGCGATGCAAGCAAAGACGATCCCGCAAGAGAAGGTGAAGGGCAGCGACGACTTCTCCGGCTTGTTCTTCATGGTAGGCGCCATTGAAGTAAGCGACTCCGAGCTGTACAGCGACACGGATGAGGTACCCACCTACGATGACTTAAATGATGCCTTCTGTAAATTAGGCAAGTTTCATGCTAAGGCTAGGTCGAGGTGTTCTGAGTTAGAGAAGGAGGTAGATAACTTGTCTTGAGAGTTAGCTTCACTTAAATCTTGTTCCTCCTGAGACTCTAATAGTTGTACACTCTGTGATGCTTTGCTTGTGGAGCTAGAGAACCTAAGGACTTTGCATGATAGTGTGCTTGAACATCTTGAGAATTTGAGGTCGAAGAATGCTAGTTCTGTTACTATTGATATTCCTGCTGATGCTAGCTTTTCTTATGCTCACACAAATGCTTCTTGTAATAATTGCCCTAAACTGCTTACTGAAATTGATGCCATGAGCTCGCACCTTAGAAAGCTTTCTGCTAGAAATGATGAACTTTAATTGCATGCTTCTAAGGACCTAGTCAGCTCATGATAGAACTAGGCGTCCCGATCTTTCGATGAGAGGAGGTAGCATCGATCTGGTGGAGGGCGAAGTTGGCGGCCCGACTACAACGAACCCGATGTTGCGCCTTAGCGACCGGTACACCACCCTCCTGAAGGTTATTGATCCCGCGGGAAGCGCGACCAACCTGACCACGAAGGTCTTTGTTCCTGCGAGCAATCGAAGAACCAACAAGAACAAGGGATTACAAGCAACTCAATTGCGAATATGAATTCAGATGGTTCTGAAACAAAAACACTCGAGTTGGGCCTCCGATGAACAAGTAGACGGGCGGCCTAGTCGGCAAGCGCGAGTACTGATGAGGACATCAATACCAACGATACATCCATGCCTACACAAGATACATCCACGCCTACACAAGTACCACTTGTTACTGGTCCTATTACTCGTGCTCGTGCTCGTCAACTTAATCATCAGGTGAGTTCACTCTTGAGTTCATGTCCATCATGTTTAGACCGTGGAGACGTGTGCACTCTTGTTTTGCTTAGGAACCAAGGAGAGGACCGAAGGGAAACGGATTCGCGCAGTGGATTCGATCGCAAAGACAAAGACCATCTTGTGATGGACGCCACGGTCGATATGGACTCGGATTGGGGCGCTCAAGTACTTCGATGATTTCGATGAAGTCTATTTTCATATGGATCTGGACTCATGTCCATATTTGTTCCGAGGCGACCGCAATCGCCAAATTACTACCGAGAGGTTTTTCATTTAGGTGTCACACCACAATATTTTGGCCCAATGGGCCGTGTATCAAGTTGGGTCCATAGGGACGCGTCCTAGGGTTGGAGTTCGACCCCAGCACCCTTGTGGTCGACCCTTCCACATTTATATACCCCTTAGCCGCCACCAGGAACACTTGGGTTTTGTTTAGATCAAGTTTAGCTCTCGCTACTTGCTTGTAAGCGTGCGTGCTGGATTAGCCGCCTGTCTTCTTGTCTTCGGAATCCCACCTTATTGGAGATTGAGTTTGAAACCTTCTTTTACATCTAGTAATTCAGTACTTGTTCTACTTGTTTTTGCTAGTTCTTCGATTGCTTGCAGGACGAGTGCCCTAGTGGCCGGGGTGTCGCGTTCCACAAGATCGCGGTAGCCATAGGAGGTGGTGTATCGGTTGCTAAGGCGCAGCATCCTTGAAAGGCTGTAGTCGGGCCGTGAACGTCGTCTCCTCTACAAATCGAGTTATCCCACGCCCTCTCATCGAAAGATCGGGAATTCACCCAACGGGTTTACATCAAGTACAAGCAGTAGCAATGTCTAACTGAATCAAACAAAACCCAAAACCCTAACTATGGTGGCGGCTGGCTAATTATAGACCAAGGGCGTGCAGCACTGGGCCTTAACATAGACCTACTGATTACAACTCGAAATAAAGACTATAGCCCAATTAGACTCGGACTGGAAAAGTGTTCTGGATTGTTTTGCGTATTCCCGTTGACTCGGAAGGAATTTGGAGGTGATCTCGGATCGGTTGGAAAGAGGACGACTAGAGGTTTCGTTCTTGTACTCGTAGACCTCAAGAAGCCTTCTGGATCAAAAGTTATGGCCGTTTGAATCTGACCATCTCTGGAAGTCCGAATCTAATTTCAATGTGCTCTTCCCTCTGGACGCGAACTCCTTTGTGCGTTGTGGGTCTTCTCCATGGTTCCTAAGAATAATCACATCATCACAAAAATTAAATAGCATCCCATTCATTGTATCATTAATTATAATACTTAGGAACGCCTTCACCTGATAATTTAGTTGACGTGCATGGGCTCGAGTGAGTGGTCCTTGAAGTGGTGGTTCATCCTGGTGAGTGGAATTAGAGCTGGTTGTATCCATTGTGGAGATGTCCTCATCAGCTCATGTGAGGGTTGTAGGCAACTAAAACATGACAATGATGCTTTGAATGTCAAGTGTGATCAACTTGCTAAGGACCTACTAGTTAAGTCACAAACTGGTTGCATGCTGTGTGTTGGGGTTAAGGATGATATGGATAAATCCATGTCGAACATAGGAAGAAGTTAGAAAACCAAGTCCATAGGATTAGAAATGTGTCGTGCGTTTCTTGTGAGGCCCTCAAGATTGAGGCAGTCGTGCTAAGAGAGAAAAATGCACGTGCTAAGAGAGCTCATATTTCTGGTTCTTCTTCTTCTTCTTCCCCATGTTCTTCTTGTGCCTCTTTCTTCCGAGATTACCAGTATCGCATGAGCACTCTCGAGAAGTTTGTTGGAGGCAAGAAGAAGCTCAATCTTATTCTAAACCAATCCAAGATTAGTAGATTTAATCAAGGTCTAGGATTTGATCCCTTGGAGCACGCTCGGGCGCATCCTCCCACCATTGTGCATGGCTCCAAGAGTGGTGAGATTGTGGTAGCTCCCAGAGTGAGTACCACCGTGTTTAGGTCTGCTGGGGTTGTCCATAGGACTTCTGACCAGAAGGGTGTTACTCTTGTTGCTTCTGCCTCTAGCAAGGTGAAGTACACATGCAACTTCTGTAAGAAGGATGGTCGCCTATAGATTTTTGCTTCAGGCCCACCAAGAACACTCGGCGTGAGCGTGTTGCTGCTCTTAGGGGTATTCAGGGTCATCCCCAGACTCTGAGTGCTCCTAATGCATACACTGCTTCTAGACAGGTTAGAGAGTCGCCTGTTTTTGGACAGCGTCCAGGACTCCGTGTTCATGCTGTTTCTTTGAGTTTTAGTCCTAGAGCCGCTCGTGGTCAGTCTTTCTGCTGTCCTCTTGATATTCCTCGTTTTTCTCATTGGGGTAGATATCAGCAGCGTGAGATGTTTTCTGGTAGGAGTTTTAGGCAGCCACACTGGGGTGATTTGGCCTATGCACCACAGCGGGCCAACCCAGTTCTAGCTCCTAGACCATCTACTAGAGTTGCTATTGATCGGGTTAGGGTTAAACGTTAGAGAGACACTCAAGTCCAGTCTTCTCCTGTGGCTGGTACTCTAAGGCGTCGTGTGATTCAGTATTGGGTTCCCAAGTCTTCACTCTATCCTAATACTGAATTATTTTTCTCTCTTGTGTCTTGATCAGGTTCGTCGGATGGGGAAGGGAGATGTTTCGATAGTTGACTACGGTTGTTCTCGTCATATGACCGGAGATTCTCGATGGTTCTCTTCCCTAGTCTGAGCCCCCGGTGATGAGTTGATCACTTTCGGCGATGCTTCTTCATGTAGAGTCATTGCTAAAGGTACCATCTGCATTAATAACAATTTCATTCTTAAAGATGTTTCCTTAGTGAGTAAGCTGCAATACAATTTGCTTTCTGTTTCTCAGCTTATTGATGACTCTTTCGAGGTGAGTTTCAAGAGTAGCGCCTGTAGAATCCTCGATTCTACAGGAGGGTTAGTTTGCGGGATTTCTAGATATGGGAGTCTTTCGTGCTGATTTTTCTGCTTCTTCTGGAGACTCTCTCCGTTGGTTCATTGCTTCAGTGTCCCATGATCTCTCCTTCTGGCATAGGAGACTTGGTCATATTGGATTTGATCATTTGACCCGAGTTAGCAGTCACGACCTCATTCGTGGTTTGCCTAAACTCAAAATGGTCAAAGATTTAGTTTGCTCTCCTTGCCGACATGACAAGATGTCAGGGGCCCTTTTCCAGCGAGCCCCGGTGTCTTCGGCTCCCTTTTCTAGCGAGCCCGCGGCACAGCCGAGTCTGACTCCAAGGGACTCGGGGGGTTGATAGGGGCCCAGGGTACCAGTCGGTGCAGCCCCGAGTGGCCCTTCCAGGAGTAGCTCGGCCATTCGGAAGAAGCCCCCGATGAGGATGAAGAAGTTCGACAGGTTTGTCACCTTATCGACTCTCATTTAATGCGTTCTGCCAGCTTGTTTACTGATGAGTGTTCTTATAGGAATCCTTCGCTCGATGCTCCTGTCGAGACACCATCTAGGGCTCCTGAAGAGGCTGGGCCCGCGGAGGGTCAAGTCCCGGTTGAGGGGACCTTGCCTGGGGACACAGGAGCGCCCCCCGAGCCTCGGCCGCCTTCGCCGATGCCTCGTGCTTCAGCATCGGGCTCTGCTGCTCCGGAGCCCATCCCCCGTCCGTCCCCCGAGGTTGAGGAGATCTCCCGGGTTCCACCGACTCCTGCCCGCTCTCGGCTCATAATGCGAGCTGCGTGGGTTGATGAGGAGGATGGCTTGAAGCTCCTGGACGACTCGGAGGAGGAGAGGGAGAGGAATGACTTTTACAGTCATGCCACTGCTTGTGCCCGCCTAGCTCGCGTAAAATTTTCTCTATTCTCGCTGTCTTCTTGCTTATGTCGGTCAGCTCGTAGTCACCTTTCCCTGTGGTGATTATAGAAATTAGGGGAATGCTCCGAGAAGAAGTCCGAGTACTTTCAGAAGATGCTTCCAGAGGTCTGGATGCGCCAGGAATATCTGGCCGAGCTAGAGCAGATCAAGGCTGGACATGCGGCCGAGCTGCGAGCTCTTCGGTCGGAGGTCCAGGCGCTGCAGGCTGAGAGGGAGACCCTTCGGCAAGAGAAGATAGATGTCGTCTGCTCCATTCGCGGTAGATATTTCCCGGACTATCTAATGCTTTCATTTAATCGTCTGGCTTTTTGATCTTCTTATCTTCGTGTCAGCTCGGGACTTTGCTAATATAAAGCTCCAGGGGCAGCTTAAAACTTCAGAGAAGGAGCTAGAAGGTACGGTTGGCAGCTTGGACTTCCCATGTCTTCATTGCTTTCATGGTACTTCTTAATACTCTCTCTTGCAGATTATAAGCTCAAAACGCGGGCGCAATACGCCGTTTTTAACGAAAAAGTCGAAGCCCTTGAGTCGTCTTGCGCTAGGCTTCATGAAGCCTCCGAGCCGCTGCTGAGTTCGCTTCATCCTGGAGGTGAGAGGCCACTCAACAGGCAGGGGTCAGGTCATCTCTCAACTGGAGGAAGCCCCCGAGGTGCTTAAGAAACTCTTGAAGGAAAAAGCGACCAATGGTGCTAGCCAGGCTTTGGCAATCACTAAGTCGCTCTATCCCCGAGTGGATCTTGAAGCCGTTAAGGAAGGCTACGCCTGCAATGTAGATGACGATCGGGCCGCCGAGCTCTGGGAGGATGTCAAGGATGCCTCTATGGACATTGTAGAAACTCTGGAGCTGTAAAACGAGATATATGAAAAAATTTCTTTGTTCATGCATCTTGTCTTTCAAGTATGCTGCTTTGTCCGAGTGGTTTTGACATATCGTTATCCGACTAGTCCAGCCCCCACGCTCTGAGGCGTGGTTCATGACGCATGTCTTAGAGTCTTAATCATCGTAGGAGCAAAGCACTGGGATGCATAAATTACAAGATGTTTGAACGAAAATAACTTTAAGAGCGAACATTTATTCATAAAGAGACAATTGAATTACAAAGTTCAGGTGAAAAAACAACGTAGCTGTTCTATGTTCCAAGTGTTGCTGACTGCCGTGCCGTCTTCACGCTTGAGCTTATAAGCTCCAGGGAGTATCACCTCATCGATGACGTAAGGGCCTTCCCAGCTTGGGGAGAACTTATACTCGCACTTCTGATTCTTTCTAAGGACCAGATCTCCTTTGGACAACGAGCTGCACCTCACATTGCGTCTGTGATAGCGACGTAAGCCCTGAAGATATTTTGCCGACTGAATTGTTACGATGTCTCTGTCTTCCTCCAGTCGGTCGAGGTCTTCTTGCCGGCTCTCTTCCGAAGCGACTTCTTCATAGCTCCGAACCCGTGGGGATCCGAATTCTAACTCGGTGGGGAGGACCGCCTATAATCCATACACCAGGAAGAAAGGTGACTGCCCGATTGCTCTGCTAGTGGTGGTTCGCAGCCCCCAAAGTGCCGAAGGCAATTCTTTGACCCACCGAGTGGCATATGGTTTGAGATGATCGAAAATCCTTGCCTTTAGGCCTTGTAAAACCATGTCGTTGGCTCGCTCAACCTGCCTATTACTTCGAGGATGTGCTACTAATGCGAAGCAGATCTTTATGCCGAGTTCGCCGCACCAGTCTTGAAATATGCTGCCTCTGAATTGGGTGCCATTATCCGTGATGATTCGGTTTGGTATACCGAATCTAACCACAATTTCATGGAAGAATTCTTTGGCCTTTGCAGCTGTGATTGTGGCGACTGGCCTGGCCTCAATTCATTTGGTGAATTTGTCGACAGCCACGAAGAGGTGAGTGTAGCCGCCTTGGGTCTTCTTCAAAGGTCCCACCATGTCCAGCCCCCAGACCGCAAACGGCTAGGTGATTGGGATAGTTTGTAGCTCTTGTGCCAGTTTGTTCATCTGTCGCGCAAAGAACTGGCAACCTTCGCATGTTCGAACGATGTCCTCTGCGTCAGTGATGGCAGTCGGCGAGAAAAATCCCTGACGGTAAGCCTTAACAACTAGGGTTGATGACGCCGAGTGGTTCCCGCAGACTCCCGAGTGGATCTCCTTGAGGAGATCTCTTCCTTCTTGCTCTGATATGCACCGTCGTAGTACACCAGAGGAGCTCTTGTGATAGAGTTCTTCCCTGATCACTGCATAGCTCTTCCTTCGGCGCATTATTCGTTCGCTTGTACGCGGTCTTCGGGTAATTCGTCCTTCGTCAAATAGTCTAGATATGGAGCTGGCCAATCGGGGGTAATGACTAGAACTTCATCTTCAACGTTTCTCTCCGCCGGGGCGTCCGTCTTTGACCGAGTGTTAATCGTGGGCTTATGAATTTCTTCAACGAAAACCCCCACGAGCACTGTAGACCGGCAGGATCCCATTTTCGCCAGCTCGTCTGCCGCTTCATTGTCCCGATGGAGCATATGAACGAGTTCTAGGCCGTCGAAGTTGCCCTCCAGCCTGCGTACCTCCTGGCAGTAGGCAGCCATGTTGTCTTCGATGCAGGACCATTCTTTTTGCAATTGATTGACCACGAGCATTGAATCTCCGCGGACCGCCAAACGTCGGATCCCGAGTGATATGGCGATACGGAGCCCATGGATGAGTGCCTCATACTCGGCAGCGTTGTTTGATGCGGGAAAAGTATCTGCAGAACGTACCTCAATCTTTCTTCACTTGGCGATATAAGCACAATACCAGCCCCCGCGCCGCTGAGCATGAGGGAACCGTCGAAGTACATCGTCCAATACTCGAGTTCCTTGATAACCGCCGGATTTTGAAATTCCGTCCACTCGGTAGTGAAGTCGGCGAGTGCTTGAGACTTGATGGCTGTGCGAGGCTTGAAAAGGATATCGAAAGCTCCAAGCTCGACTGCCCATTTTGCAATTCTTCCAGTGGCCTCTTGGTTGTGAAGAATGTCTCCTATTGGGAAGGAGGTGACCACCGAAACAGCATGCTCTTGGAAGTAGTGCTTGAGCTTGCGAGATGTAAGAATTATGGCATATAATAATTTCTGTACTTGCGGATACCGCACCTTAGATTCACTCAGGACCTCGCTGACGAAGTAGACCAGGTGTTGGATCTTTTGCACGTGGCCCGGCTCCTCCCTTTCTACAATGACCGCAGCGCTGACTACATGAGTCGTTGCCGCGATGTAAAGTAGCAGAGGTTCTTCTGGCATCGGCGAAACCAAGACCGGGGGTGTTGTTAGGAAGGCCTTTAGATCTTAAAACGCTTGCTGTGCCTCTGGCATCCATTGGAAATTGTCCTGCTTCTTGAGGAGTTTAAAGAGAGGCATACCTCACATACCCAGTCGGGAAATAAACCTGCTGAGCGCGGCCATACATCCTGTAAGCTTCTGGACATCCTTCTGGCAAGTCGACACTTCCATATTTGATATGACCCTGATCTTCTCTGGGTTGGCCTCAATGCCTCGTTGGGATACGATAAACCCGAGCAGTTTTACCGAAGATCTTCCGAAAACACACTTCTCGGGATTAAGCTTCATGCTGAAAACCCTTAGACTCTCGAACGTCTCGTCAGGTCGGCGATGAGGTCCTTCTTTTCCCATGTCTTCACCACGACATCGTCCACGTATGCCTCCACATTGCATCCGAGCTGGGCGTGAAAACACCGCTGTATCGCGCGCTGATATGTGGCACCAGCATTTTTTAACCCCAACGCCATTGTGGTATAGCAAAAGGCTTCAAAAGGCGTGATGAATGAAGTCTTGATATGATCTTCCGACTTTAAGCGAATCTGATGGTACCAGTAAGTGTCGAGAAAACTCATAATTTCACACCCGACGGTCGAGTCAACCACCTGATCAATTCGAGGTAGCCCAAATGGATCCTTCGGACATGCCTTGTTGAGATCAGTATAATCAACGCATATGCGCCAAGTTTTACTCTTCTTTTGAACTAGTACAGGGTTTGCCAACCAATTTGGATGATACACTTCTTTTATAAAGACTGCAGCTAAAAGCTTGGTGATCTCCTGCTTGATGGCGTTCCGGCGGTTCGCTCCAGATCGCCTAGCACTATCAGAGTCGTTTTGGTTTTGCCTTTTCATCGACGTGCAGAGATTGCTCGATCTGGAGCGAACCGCCGAAGCCTTTGCTTGATTGGTTTTGCCTTTTCATCGACGTGCAGAGATTGCTCGATCACCTCCCTAGGGACACCCGGCATGTCGGATGGTTTCCAGGCAAAGATGTCCCTATTAGCCTGGAGGAAGGTGACGAGCACGCCTTCCTATTTATCCTCGAGCCCTAACACCATCAGAGTCGTTTTGGACGAGTTGGATGGGTCGAGAATGATCCTCTTGGTTCCTTCTCCAGGCTTCATCCCTGACGTGGCCTGCTTTTTGGACGGGACATCGCATTCTTCCTGTAACGTGACAGCCTCTGCCTGGACACTCTTTAGCTCAGTGGCTGCCTCCTGCAGTTCGGCAAGTTCGCAATTTTCTCGATCGCATTCCAGAGATCGCTTGATGTCGCTGCGAACCGTGATGACACTTCTGGGTCCCGGCATCTTCATCATCAAGTAGGTGTAGTGCGGGATGGCCATGAATCTAGCCAGACCGGGCCTTCCCAAGATAGCGTGGTACGCTATCTCGAAATTGGCCACTTCAACTTACATACTCGGTCTGGTAGTTGTCTTCGGCTAATTAGATTTATTCTGATACTTGATCTTGATCGGCTTCAAGCTGATTGATAGTTACGATCGGCTTTGAGAGAATTTTATCCTCTGATTAGCCTTAATCGGCTAATTAGATATATTCTGATACTTTGATCTTGATCGGCTTCAAGCTGATTTAAGCCGATTGATCCCAACGATCGGCTTTGAGTGAACTTTATATCTTTTACCTTGTTGATTATAGGTCAAATCGACTGGCACGCTCTTGAACCTGGTGTTCGTCTGGTGTGCTGCTGTTAGAAACCCTACTTCAAGTTTTTGACGTCAACACATACCACTTCCCACCCACTAACTGCACTCTAGCTGGACCAACAGTGTCCATATGTAAAAGCTGTCCTGGTGAATTAGTCCTCACAACTGTGACTGATGGATGAGAAGCAGCAATCATCTTGCCATGTCGACAAGGAGAGCAAACTAAGTCTTTCACCATCCTGAGTTTAGGCAAACCACGAATGAGGTCGTGGCTACTAACTCGGGTCAAATGATCAAACCTAATGTGACCAAGTCTCCTATGACAGAAGGAGAGATCACGGGACTCTGAAACAATCAAACAACGGAGAGAGTCTCTAGAAGAAGCAGAAAAATCAGCATGAAAGACTCTCCCATATCTAGAAATCCCGCAAACTAACACTCTCAAGAATCGAGGATTCTACAGCACTACTTTGAAGCTTACCTCGAAAGAGTCATCGATAAGCTGAGAAATAGAAAGCAAATTATACTACTACTTACTTACTAAGGCAACATCCTTAGGAATGAAATTCTGATTAATGCAAATGGTACCGTTAGAAAAGACTCTACCTGATGAAGCATCCCCAAAAGTGATCAACTCATCACCGGGGGCTTGGACTAGGGAAGAGAACCAATGAGAGTCTCCGGTCATATCACGAGAACAGCCGGAGTCGACAATCCAAACCTCTCCCTTCCCCATCCGACGAACCTGATCAAGTCATAGAAGAAAGAGATGACTCCGTATTGAGATAAAGTGAAGAACTGGGAACCCAATACCGAATCACACGACACTTCAAGGTATCAACCAAAGAAGAAGACTGGACTCTAGTGTCTGTCTCTCTTATGCTCAATCCTTACGAGATCAGAACTAGCAATAGCAGAAGATCTAGGAGCTAAAACTGGGTTGGCCCGCCGTGGTGCAAATGCCAGACCATCCCAGTTAGGCTGCCTGAATCTCCTACCAGAAAATAGCTCACACCGCTGATATCTACCTCGATAGGAAAAACGAGGAATATTAAGAAGACGGTGGAAAGACTGACCACGAATAGCTCTAGGACTAAAACTCAACTGAACAGCCTCAAAACCGAGTCCTGGATGCTGCCCAACAAATTTCTCGAGAGTGCTCATGAGATTGAGCTTCTTCTTGCCTCCAACAAATTTCTCGAGAGTGCTCATGAGATACTCACACTCTTGGAAGAAAGAGGCACATGAAAACAGGGAAGAAAGAAAGAAGAAGAACCAGAAAGAGAAGATCTCTCAGCACGTGCATTTTTTTCCCTCAGCACAGCTGCCTCAGTCTTGAGGGCCTCAGAAGAAAAGAAAGGAGCATTTCTAATCCTAAGGGCTTGGTTTTCTAACTTCTTCCTAAGTTTGACTTGGATTTTATCCAAGTTGATAGAACTAGGCGTCCCGATCTTTCGATGAGAGGAGGTTGCGTCGATCTGGTGGAGGGCGAAGTTGGCGGCCCGACTACAACGAACCCGACGCTTGCGCCTTAGCGACCGTACACCACCCTCCTCGAAGGTTATTGATCCCGCGGAAGCGCGACCAACCCGACCACGAAGGTCTTTGTTCGTGCGAGCAATCAAGAACCAAGCAAGAACAAGGGATTACAAGCAACTCAATTGCGAATATGAATTCAGATGGTTCTCAAACAAAACACTCGGGTTGGGGTTCATGAACAAGTAGACGGGTGGCCTAGTCGACGCTGCGAGTACAAGCAAGAGTAATGGCTAATCAAACAAACAAAACCCAAAACCCTAACTATGGTGGCGGTGGCTAATTATAGACCAAGGGCGTGCAAAGATGGGCCTTAACATGGGCCTACCGATTACAACTCGAAATAAAGACTAGAGCCCAATTAGACTCGGACCGAAAAGTGTTCTGATTGTTTTGCGATTCCGCTGACTCGGAAGGAATTTGGAGGTGATCTCAGATCGGTTGGAAAGAGGACGACCAGAGCTTTCGATCTTGTACTCGTAGACCTCCAGAAGCCTTCTGGATCAAAAGTATGGCCGTTTGAATCTGACCATCTCTGGAAGTCCGAATCTTATTTCAATGTGCTCTTCCATCTGGACGCGAACTCCTTTGTGTGTTGTGGGTCTTCTGCATGGTTCCTAAGAATAATCACATCATCACAAAAATTAAATAGCATCCGATTCATTGTATCTTTAATTGGAATACTTAGGAACGCCTTCACCTGATAATTTAGTTGACGTGCAGGGGCTCGAGTGAGTGGTCCTTGAAGTGGTGGCTCATCCTGGTGAGTGGATTTAGAGCTGGTTGTATCCATTGTGGAGATGTCCTCTTCATCCTCCCTCTCTTGAAATGGAGTCGTCCTCGACTCAAGCTCATCTTCATCACCCATGTACGGCTTCAAATCAGCAACATTGAAAGAATTGCTTACACTGTAGTCTGCAGGCAAATCAAGCTTGTATGCATTATCATTTATCTTAGCAATCACTTTAAAAGGACCATCAGCTCTAGGCATCAATTTAGACTTTCGCAAATCAGGAAACCTATCCTTTCTCAAGTGCAACCAAACAAGATCTCCAGGTTCAAAAGTTAATTCCTTCCTACCCTGACTACCAACAACTCTATATCTAGCATTCATGCGCTCAATGTTATCTTTAGTAGTCTCAAGTAATTTCAGACAAAATCAAGACGCTTAGCAAGATCTAAGTTTACTTTTTCGAACATGGTAATGGCAAAATATCAATGGGTGCACGAGGATTGAAACCATATACCACCGAAAAGGAGTCATCTTGGTAGTAGAATGCAATGAGCGGTTGTAGGCAAACTCCACATGAGGTAGGCACTCTTCCCACATCTTCAAATTGTTCTTCAAAATGGCTCTCAACATTGTAGACAACGCTCGCTGACGACTTCACCGCCATCGCTTGAGGGTGACATGTGTAGTAGAAAACAAAAGCTTGGTACCCGCTCTTCCAAAGCGTCCGCCAAAATGACTCAAAAATTTTGCATCCCGATCCGACACAATTGTGGAAGGCACTCCATGTAGGCGAACTATCTCCCTGAAAAACAAGTCAGCAATGTTTGTAGCATCATCGCTCTTATGACAAGGTATAAAATATGCCATCTTAGAAAACCGATCCATGACAACAAATATGCTATCCCTTCCCCTCTTTGTCCTAGGTAGGCCTAAAACAAAGTCCATTGAAATATCCTCCCATGGAACACTAGGAACAGGAAGAGGCATATATAAACCATGTGGGTTCAGTCGTGACTTAGCTTTATTGCAAGTAGAACAGCGAGAGACATAGCGCTCCACATCGAGCCTCACTTTGGCCAATAAAAATGGTTGGCCAACACATCCTCTGTCTTCTTCACACCAAAGTGACTCATCAGTCCTCCTCTATGTGCTTCCTGAAGCAACAACAAACGAACAGATCCAGCTGGAATGCATAGCTTGTTAGAACGAAACACAAAACCGTCATTAACAATGAACTTATTCCAAACTCTTCCTTCCTTACAATTTAGCAAAACATCTTTAAATCAGCATCAAGCGCATATTGCTCTTTAATCGTTTCCAAGCCAAAGATTTTATAGTCTAGTTGTGAAAGCATGGTATATCGTCGTGATAAAGCATCAGCAATAACATTATCCTTCCCCTTCTTGTGTTTGATAACATAAAGGAAAGTCTCAATGAATTCTACCCATGTTGCATGCCTACGGTTCAACTTATTTTGGCTACGAATGTGCTTCAAGGATTCATGATCAGAGTGTATAACAAAATCTTTGGGCCACAAATAATGTTGCCAAGTCTCTAATGTTCAACCAAAGGCATACAATTCCTTATCATAAGTTGAGTAGTTCAAACGAGGCCCAGATAATTTCTCACTGAAATAAGCAACTGGCTTACCTTCTTGGATCAGCACGCCTCCAATCCCAATGCCACTAGCATCACACTCAAGTTCAAAAGACTTACCAAAGTCTGGGAGTTGGAGCAGTGGTGCATGGGTCAGCTTCTCTTTCAACAAGTCAAAGGCATCTTCATGTGACTTGCCCCATTGGAAAGCCACGCCTTTCTTGGACAACTCATTTAGCGGTGCAAAGAATCAGATCAAATCTTTCACGGCGACGATAGAATCCTGCAAGTCCAAGGAAACTCCGCACCTGTGTGACCATTTTAGGAGTCGGCCAACTCTGAATTGTCTCAACCTTGGCTTGATCAACTTCAATTCCCTGTGGAGTAACAACATAGCCAAGAAAAGCAACTCGATCGGTGCAAAATGTGCACTTCTCAACGTTACAAAATAAACGTGCATCTCGTAAGGCATCAAAAACAGCACGCAAATGAGCAAGATGTTCATCTAATGATTTGCTATAGATCAAGATATCATCAAAATATACCACCACAAATCTACCATTGAAAACACGCAAAACTTCATTCATTAGTCTCATTAAAGTGCTAGGTGCGTTAGTCAAACCAAAAGGCATCACTAGCCACTCATATAGACCGAACTTAGTTTTGAAAGCTGTTTTCCATTCATCACTTAATTTCATGCGGATTTGGTGGTAACCACTACGCAAATCAACCTTAGAGAACACAGTAGAGCCACTTAATTCATCAAGCATATCATCTAACCTAGGAATAGGATGACGATATCTAATGGTAATGTTATTGATTGCTCTACAATCCACACACATGCGCCATGATCCATCCTTCTTAGGAACTAAAATGATCGAACGACAAAAAGGACTAAGAGATTCACGACGCACTTTGTCAAGCGCTTGCACTTGGCTTTGTATCTCCTTAGTTTCTTCCGGATTAGTCCTATATGGCGCTCGATTGGGCAAAGATGCTCCAGGAATGAGGTCAATCTGATGTTCAATCCCTCGAATTGGTGGCAAGCCTAGAGGAACGTCCTTGGGAAAAACATCAATATATTCCTGCAAAAGGTTAGTCACAGCAGGAGGCAAAGCAGCAGGTATCTCCTCAAATGAGAACAAAGCATCCTTGCAAACACCTCTCGGTTTTTTCTATGGTTTGTGATTGTTGCAACCACCTCTCGGTTTTTTTCTCTGTTGCTGATCCAGATATCCATCTTCTTGCTTGCAGGTCGGTCCATTGTATCTCCAAATTGTTGCCTTGCATGCTAAGCTGCTGGGCTTTCAGTCTCAGATCCGCCGTGTTTCCTTTCAATTTCATGTTTTTACTTTATTTTTCTCATAAACTCATATATAGTTTCGTTTTCATTTTCCTTTTTGATTGGGTCGGTGTCGACGTCATGTGATCGCTACTAAAGATAGAGTTTCCTTGGTTTTTCCAAGGAAAGCCTGATTTTGAGAACGGAACGGAAACAAGCAATGGTAGACTGAACACAGTACAATAACTCACTACACTAGATCAACAATGCCTTTCGAGAATGGGTGCCATATCTTCCAATCTTAAGGTCCATGTAAATGATCGAGTCACACCTTCTTCTAAGCTCCGCTGTTTCCCCCTCATTTAAGGTGTGTTTGAAACAGCCAGCTGACCATCGACGAGGGCCCAATGAGATTCGATTATTCTACTCGTTTTCTTAGGAGCAACATGAGACTTTCTTAGCCGTTGGTTCCCAACTCTCCTTCCCTTTAATTTCCTTCCTACACAACTCAGTTTACCTATTTTCTTCCTAAGCTGGGGTAGCAAAGACTCTGTCTAGTCGTTCATAAATTGGCATAGAAGTATCTCGCTTATTCGCCCACGTAAAAGCAGGGAAATATAACCTAGACCCTTTCCTTTATACGCTTGAACTATGTCTAATATGTTCCTTTCATAGCGTGCCCTTTGAATACGTTGATCGACTATTGCCCCTAAGTTGGTGAACTTGAACATTCCAAAGTATGCACTTTGGTTTGAAATTCGTTGAAGCTTACGACGAACTGTCACTGAGTTAACACGAGCTAGAAAAGGCGCAGCAGCCCTACCTCTACTAACTTCTCCATATTTGCACTAATAAAGGTAAGTACATCATTGCTAACTATGAATGGAATAGCTTGATTTCGGAGAATATTCCACAAAGATCCTCATATGAAGCCACCGTGTAAAACTTCGCATAGTAGTGGTCAGAATCTTGAGCAGTCATCCACCTAAAAGGAATAGACAGATCTCCCGTTACAGGGGTTAAGGCCCCACCTAATAGATCTCCAACTCCATCTCTACTCTTAACTGTACTTCTATAAGACTTGGCCTAAGATGTAGGAATGGAAAATACCAAACTGCGTAACCAAAAGCGACTCCATCTTGGTTGATAGGACTCGAAAAAAGCATTAGCCGCATATTGTACACAAAAGTAGCTGGTCCCTTTCCTCAGAAGAGTTGGCTTTCTTTTGAAAAGTAAGAAAACCCACACCTTGTGAGGTGCACTTATATTTTAAGAGTTTGGTTCAGAGTCACCTTCAAGAGTGAGCATGCAGGCAAGAGTGCCGCAGCTAAGGTCCAGAGTAGACCGAGGGAATCCTGAGTAGATCCTGGAGTAGAGTAGATCAATGGGAGGTCAGTCAGAGGCCGGCCTATGCCTTCTTAACCAAAACCATGCATGACCCTTGACACCAGACCATGATCCAGTACCTTAAGTCATTTATCAACGGACTCATTGTTCAATGTACTACTCGGATTGAAAGTACTAAAAGCATGCCCAGTAAACTCTTGAATGAAAATAGCAAAGCCAACCGCACATTCATTGCAAGAATGCCTCTCTTTCGGTTAGTGATTGATTTTGCAATCAATTCGTATAACAAGAAGTCAGCTGTGGGGGTCTTGGCATCTAGTCTGGTCCAGGGATTGGAATGATGAAAGGTCTCTATTCTTTTTGTTCCATTCCTATTTTCAGTACGTTTGGCGTAATAACTTAGTAAACGAGCTACAGATGCAAGCTACAGATGGAATCGTCAGGAACCAACCTTTTCCGTCCGATCGTCAGGAGAAGACCGATCCACTATTTTCTTGCATACAACTTGGCAAGGAAGACCTGAATAGAGTAGCTCTTTATCTTTTAGCAATGCCTATGCGAACATCCTTTTAGCAACGCAATAGAGTGAAGTTATCATGTGAGGCTGGCACTTAGTAGTAAGCAATTTATTCTATCTAGGAAAGCAATAGTGACGTAACTTACTTGCCTTAAGATAATTCCTTAGACCTTTGAGTTCTCTTCCGGGTAGGGCCATATCTTTTTGCTAAACGAGAAACGAGAGGGCTATATATTTCAAAAGTCAGGTAAGCGCATTCAGTTGACAGCAAGGGAAAATCCACCGCTCCATCCTGTGGGAGAGTTCTTTTACAACCATGGATCGCCAGTGCCCTTCAGCATTCGTACCAGTAGTTTCATTTCCCCCAGTCCATTCTGTCCTTATCGCTACCCGCTAGCTAGCCCAGAATCACAGGACCCAAGATACTTGCCAATGAAAAGTGAGGGCTCTCTTTCTGTAGATGGTTGCCCCTTCCTTGGCCTAGATAGAGAAAGTGTTGGTTGAAGCAACCGTTGCTTCTCTTACTTGACTTGCTGATCTAGTTTTTCTAGCCCTATCAACTACAGCGGATGCCTCAGCCTATTAGTCTGCCATAAGAAAGTCCTTGCTACCCTAAGATGCCTACTTACCTAGTGGACTGCTAGAAGTTTAGGCTATCCTTTTCTTTTAACACCCTTCCATTCCTATTGTCTTTTTTGATATGTGTGGTTTCATGTTCTCTGGTCTTTTGCTGTCTTCCAATTTTATACCATTTTGAAGAGCATTCTTATCTTCTTGACTTTGTCCCTTCAGAAGGGGTAGGGCTTCTTTTTGAACATCCTAAGTAAACAACCATTCCCATTGGCACAGGGGCAACCTCGCCAGACTAAGGCCAGTCTCTTTATCCCGGTTCTAGTCTAGAAAAAAAAATACGAGTTCTATCTGCATCCGGCAGTGACCTGCTACTACTCCTATTCTTTTCCAGCCACCCGCATAGCATAGCAAACAGATTCATCAACAACCAGTTCCTTCACATCAGATTTGGTAGCGAGAAACATGCACCTTTCAACTTAATCTCATTTTTATTATCACAAACAGAACTAGAATTTTTCTTTTTTGCACTTTCATCAATCTTTTGCTTACTAGCTCTAGCAATGTCCTCCTTAAGAATGGAATCAAGAGTCATAGGATGCAATACAATCTTCTTTCCCTTACGCACAAAGGAATACTGGTTGGTTCTACCATCATGCACAGAACTATTATCATATTGCCAAGGTCTACCTAACAATATAGAACATGCTTGCATGGGTACGACATCACATACAGCAAAATCATGATAGGAACCATAGCAAATTGTACTCTCACCAAGCGTGTAACCTTAACCTTACCAATACTGTTGAACCATTGAACATAGTAAGGCTGGCGGTGCGGTCTTGTCTCCAACAAAAGGTTCTCCACCATGTCCAAGCTTGCAAGGTTGTTGCAACTTCCTCCATCAATGATCACACGACATGATCGCTCCTTGACGACACATTTGGTTTGGAACAGGTTGTGCCGCTGATTTTGGTCGAACTTTCCAATCTGGACACTCTGATGAGGACATCACTTCTATGGATATAGCCACACCTGCAAATCCATCACCTACGCATCAATCGGTCCCCGTTGCTGTAATACATGGACCGATTACTCGAGCTCGCGCACGTCAACTCAATTACTAGGTGAATTCGTTCCTCGGGCTTCATACGAATATTTTAATGGATGGAATGCTATTTAATTCTTGTGATGATGTCCTTTGCCTCAGGAACTTGGGTGAGGAACCAACCAAGATGAAGGATAGAAGAGAAGTGCACGAGTTCGGTTCAGATTCGACTCCAGGACAGGGCTGACTTGTTTCGGCCGCCACGGCTACATCCGGACTCCGTTTTGGGCGTTCTTGTACTTCACTGAAAGCTTATCAAGTCTACTTTCCAACGGATCTAGAATCACATCCAAACTCCTTCTGAGTTGACGGGAATCGTTCAATCAAGCAGCATCACTTTTTCAGTCCAAGTCAAAAGTGGGCCTTTGGCCTTGTAACAAGGAAAGCCCACTTAAGGCTGCACCCTAGGGTTCCTAGACGCCTCTCCACAATAAAAACAGCCAGCCGCTGCCATTAGATGGTGGGTTTTTTTTTAGATCAAAGATAGCAGTTGCTACTTCTTGTAATCGCGCGTGTTGGCTAAACCGCCCGAATTACTTGTCATCGGAAACCCCTCTTTTGTGATTCTGAATGAACTCGTGGTTTCAATTATAATTTCAGTGCTTGTTCATCTTGTTCTTGCGTGTTCTTCGATTGCTTGCAGGACAAAGGCCTTCGTGGTCGAGTTGATCGTGCACCAAAGAAGATCAATAACAACTTCGAAGTCGGTGTAACGATTGCTAAGGCGCATCGTGCTGGGGCGGTGTAGTCGGATCGCCAACGCCTTCTTCCACCCAATCGAATCTATCCCTCTCTCATCGAAAGGTGGGACCTATCCTCCTATCACGTGGTATCGAGCTCAAGGTTGATCGGTGAGAGATTTTTTCCCATCCATTATTTTACCTACATCCCGTAAAACCATAAAAAAAAAAATAGGCGATTAGATCTCCCTTGTCCAAAACAGTTTGTGCCCTTGCTTTTGCTACTTTAGTTCTCGGCTTGTTGAATTTACTGTTGCTTGACGAGTCAAGTTGCTGGTCTTTAGTTTCATCCTTTAGAGTTTCGAGTTCAGGTCATGTTTTTGTCACAGATTCGCTCATAATTTGAGTCGATTCATTAGTAGATCGATCGGAGTTGAGTTTGTTTCGCATCTAGTGTGGGAGATCAAATTGGGTTGCCGATTTCCTTGCTTTGTTTACTAATCCGCTTGATTCTCTGTGTTTACCAAAATAAATATCAGTTTCCAAATATATATATATAAAAAAAGAGGCGGTGCGAGATACAAGAGCCGCACCAAATCAAGGAGTTAAAAAAAGGCAAGTGCATATAGAAAAGCCGCACCAAATCGAGAGAAGAAAAGGCAAGTGCAGATAGAAAAGCCGCACCAAATCAGAGAAGAAAAAGGCAAGTGCAGATTTCAAAAGCCGCACTAGATCAATTGCAAATCAAAGTTCAAGAGGGAGAGAGAGTTTCTTTAAATAACTTTATAACCCTGGTTTTGCCAAAAGTCCTTTGTGCAAATTTTGTTTTAGGGTCTCTGAGTTCATCTAAGAGAGTTTTGTGACCCTCCCAAAAAAAAAAAAAAAAACTTGCTGTTTTGGGCGTTTCGGTGACGACGTTTGTGTCTTGGCTCGCGTCTCTAGTACGGTTCGGGACTAGGACCAGCACGGTACCGTCGTAGAACGTTTATTTAGCTTGCTGTGACTAACGTGGTGAAGGTTACTCCTTGTGCTATTTCAGCCACCTATAGCTCCACAGATTGTCTCCTACTCTCTGAAGTTGTTTGTCTTGCTGGTTGCCAACACCTCCTTGCTAAAGCTTGGTAAGAACAGGTAAGAACTTGTTTGAACAGGTTGAGAGTGAGCGATTTGACACTAGCACACCACTTGTAGATAGGGATAATCTTGTTACTTGGTGTTAGCCTTTTTTTTCTTTGTTTTCTCTAACCATGGCAGGATCGGAAGCCGATAAAGGGGGACAACATTCACCACGCACACGGGGATCGTCTGACGACTTGGCGCCAAATGAGGCTTCACACCGATGCGCTTGATGAGGACGTTCGTGTTACCAATGACCGCCTTGGTCAATTGGAGGCGATTCAAATTGACACCAACACCAAAATCACCGTTGGAAGTTTTTGTGGCGCAATCAACACCTCCTTGCAGCATTCTTGCAATGACTTGAGGAGAGGGATCGTGGGCCACCGATGGACATGTGAGCAGCGTTGCGGGAGACAATGAACAGGACTATGCAATGGACACGAAGTTGAGGAAGAGGAGGATGATAGGTCACAACGACAGCTACACCGCAACCGCCATGGTATGGGTTTGCGACCACCACGACGCACAGTGCGTGAACATGATGACTCCTAGGATCAATCAAATTCACATGCCACCTTTTGATGGGAAATATGACCTGATGCATACCTCACTTGGGAACTAGTCAGTAGATCGTAAATTTGCTTGCTATGATTTTCCGAACACAAGAGGTTAGAGCTGCAACTAGTGAGTTTATTGATTTTGCCTCCGTTTGGTGGCGCGAGTATCGTAATAAGACCCCAAACAATGTGCCACAAACTTGGGATGCTTTGAAAAGGATCATGCGAGCTAGATTTGTTCCTTCGTATCATGCACGAGATTTATTACATAAGCTGCAGAATTGAGACAAGGTAGCAAATCAGAGAAGAATATTATCGGGAACTACAAGCAGGCATGTTGCGTTGTGGGTTAGTGGAAGAAGAGGAAGCTGCTATGGCTAGATTTATGGGAGGGCTGACCGTGAAATTCGTGACATATTAGCTTACAAGGAATACAATTCTATCACTCGTTTATTCCATCTTGCTTGTAAAGTGAAAGGGAAGTGCAGGGCGTCGCGCAAGGACTAATGTTTCGCAGGTCGGACTACATCATGGCATCCACGTTTGGCTGCCCCAAACCGCATCTTCACAAGGTACCACTAGCACCGCCACACACGCCTCCAACAAAACCAATGCCGCAGCATCCGGCAACAAAGGGTCGGCACCAACACCCGCCAAGAGCGCTTCGTCCGCTGCATCCACGGGAAGAACGAGGGATATTCGGTGCCTACAATGCAAGGGATTTGGGCATGTGAGGAAAGATTGCCCAAGCAAGCGTGTGCCGATTGTGCGGGATCTTGTGAGTATTCTTCGCTAGTGATTTGGATGATGAGACATATGCTATGCTTGCCATTGACCATGCAGAAGTGGACATGAGAAGGAAGAAGAACATATTGGTGCCAAAATGCAGAACATTATGAGAGCCTTGTTGTTGGCGTGTTGAGTGCCCAAATGGGGAAGGTGAACAGAACCAATGACATAATTTGTTTCAAACCAAGTGTGTGGTCATGGAGCGCTCATGCCGCGTCATCATTGATGGGGGTAGTTGCAATAACTTAGCAAGTTCTGAGATGGTTCAAAAGCTAGAGCTGAAAACAAGCCCACATCCACAGCCGTACCACATCCAATGGTTTAACGACAGCGTAAGATAAAGGTAACACGATTGGTAAGAGTGCACTTTGCCATTGGTTCGTATCATGACTATATTGATCGCGATGTTGTGCCTATGCAAGCATGTTCTATGTTGTTCGGTAGACCATGGCGATCGATAAAGACACCTTGCATCATGGTAGAACTAATCAAGACTCTTTTGTGCATAAAGAGAAGAAAATTGTATTACATCCTATGTCTCCTGAAGCCATTTTGAGGGATGAAGTTGCTAGAGCCAGCAAAGAAAAAAATCGAAAACATGAGAAGAGTGAAAATCAGATTGTAGCAAAGGAATTTGTACAACATAAAGAGGGCAAGTCTAAATCTGTTCATGATGAAAAGATGAGATTAAACTGAAGGGTGCTTGTTTACTTGCTTCCAAATCTGATTTAAATGATTTGAATGATGGCTCAAGTTTGCTATGCTTTGGTTTGCAAAGAAGCTTTATTTTCATTTGAAGATACATCCTCTTCTTTGCCTCCTGCTGTCATTAATCTTTTGCAGGAAAACATAGACATTTTTCCAAAGGAGGTGCCACCGGGACTGCCACCAATCCGTGGAATTGAGCATCAAATTGACCTCATTCCCGGGGCCTCCTTACCAAACCGTGCACCATACAGTAACCAATCCGAAGAAACCAAGGAGATACAACGACAGTGCAAGAATTGCTTGAGAAAGGGTATGTGCGCGAATCTCTTAGTCCATGTGCTGTCCCAGTACTTTTAGTTCCTAAGAAAGATGGATCATGGCGCATGTGTGTGGATTGTAGAGCGATTAACAACATTACAATTAGATATCGTCATCCTATTCCTAGGTTAGATGATATGCTAGATGAATTGAGTGGCTCTCTTGTGTTCTCTAAGATCGACTTGCGTGAAGGATACCACCAGATTCGCATGAAATTGGGCGATGAATGGAAAACAGCTTTTAAAACAAAATTTGGATTGTATGAGTGGTTAGTAATGCCTTTTGGACTCACTAATGCACCCAGCACTTTTATGAGATTAATGAATGAGGTTCTGCGCCATTTCATTGGAAAATTTGTGGTGGTGTACTTTGATGATATTCGATTTATAGCGAGAACTCTAGAACAACATCTTGATCATTTGCGTGCTGTTTTTTTCATGCCTTACGTGATGCTCGTTTGTTTGGTAACCTTGAGAAGTGCACCTTTTGCACGGATCGAGTCTCTTTTCTTGGCTATGTTGTTACTCCGCGAGGGATTGAAGTTGATCAAGCCAAGGTTGAAGCAATACACAGCTGGCCGGTTCCAACAACGGTCACACAAGTGCGAAGTTTCTTAGGACTTGCTGGATTCTATCGTCGCTTTGTGAAGGATTTCAGCACCATCGCCGCACCATTGCACGAGCTCACTAAGAAGGAGTGCCATTTGCTTGGGGCAAAGCACAAGAGAACGCCTTCAACATGTTGAAAGATAAGTTGACACATGCACCACTTCTCCAACCGCCAGATTTCAGTAAAACCTTTGAACTCGAATGTGATGCTAGTGGAATTGGGTTGGGAGGTGTGTTGTTGCAAGAAGGAAAACCCGTTGCTTATTTTAGTGAGAAATTGAGTGGGCCTAGTTTGAACTATTCCACTTATGATAAGGAGTTATATGCGCTAGTTCGAACTTTGGAAACATGGCAACATTATTTATGGCCCAAGGAATTTGTAATACATTCGATCATGAGTCATTAAAACATATTCAAGTCAAGGAAAACTAAACCGTAGGCATGCTAAGTGGGTTGAATTCATCGAATCTTTTCCTTATGTCATTAAACACAAAAGGGAAAGGAGAATGTTATAGCTGATGCATTGTCTAGGCGATACGCTATGCTTTCCCAACTTGACTTCAAAATTTTCGGCCGAAACGATTAAAGGGCAATATGAGCATGATGCTGAATTTAAAGATGTGTTGCTCAATTGTAAAGAGGGAAAATGTGGAATAAATTTGTCCTCAATAATGGGTTTGTGTTTAGAGCTAACAAGCTATGCATTCCAGCTAGCTCCGTTCGTTTGTTGTTGTTACAGAAGCGCATGGAGGTGGGGTGATGGGACATTTTGGTGTGAAAAGACAGAGGACATACTTGCTAGCCATTTCTTCCGGCCAAAGATGAGGCGAGATGTGGAGCGTTTGTCGCTCATTGCACAACATGTCAAAAAGCTAAGTCACGACATAACCCACATGGTTTGTACTTGCCCCTCCTGTTCCTAGTGTGCCTTGGGAGGATATTTCTATGGACTTTGTTTTAGGGTTGCCTAGAACAAAGAAGGGGAGGGATAGTATCTTTGTTGTGGTGGATAGATTTTCTAAGATGGCACACTTCATACCTTGTCATAAGAGTGATGATGCTACCCATGTTGCTGATTTGTTTTTCCGTGAGATTGTTCGATTGCATGGTGTGCCAAACACAATAGTTTCAGATCGTGATGCTAAATTTCTTAGCCACTTTTGGAGAACTTTATGGGCTAAATTGGGGACTAAGCTACTGTTTTCTACTACTTGTCACCCACAAACTGATGGGCAAACCAAGTCGTCAATAGAACTTTGTCTACCATGCTTAGGGCTGTTTTAAAACAAAACATTAAGATGTGGGAAGAATGCTTGCCTCACATTGAGTTTGCGTATAACCGTTAGCTGCATTCTACTACTAAGTTGTGCCCTTTTGAGATTGTGTATGGTTTTGTTCCTCGTGCTCCCATTGATTTATTACCTATTCCGCCTTGGAGAAACTGAATTTTGATGCTACACAACGTCTTTGAACTGATGTTAAAATTGCATGAGACAACGAAAGCGAACATTGAGTCTATGAATGAGAAATATAAACTTGCTGGTAGTAAAGGAAGGAAACATGTAACTTTTGAACTTGGAGATCTTGTTTGGTTGCATTTACTAAGGACCGCTTTCCTCAATTAAGAAAGTCTAAGTTGATGCCTCGCTGATGGCCCTTTTAAAGTATTGGAAAAAGTTAACGATAATGCATATAAGCTTGAGTTGCTGCAGATTTTGGGGTCTCTCCACATTTAACATTGCAGATTTAAAGCCATACTTTGGAGAAGAGGATTTAGCTTGAGTCGAGGACGACTCCAATACAAGAAGGGGAGGATGATGAGGACATCACTTCTATGGATATAGCCACACCGCAAATCCATCACCTACGCATCAATCGGTCCCGTTGCTGTAATACATGGACCGATTACTCGAGCTCGCGCACGTCAACTCAATTACTGTGAATTCGTTCCTCGGGCTTCATACGAATATTTTAATGGATGGAATGCTATTTAATTCTTGTGATGATGTACTTTGCCTCAGGAACTTGGGTGAGAACCAACCAAGATGAAGGATAGAAGAGAAGTGCACGAGTTCGGTTCAGATTCGACTCCAGGACAGGGCTGACTTGTTTCGGCCGCCACGGCTACATCCGGACTCCGTTTTGGGCGTTCTTGTACTTCACTGAAAGCTTATCAAGTCTACTTTCCAACGGATCTAGAATCACATCCAAACTCCTTCTGAGTTGACGGGAATCGTTCAATCAAGCAGCGTCGCTTTTTCAGTCCAAGTCAAAAGTGGGCCTTTGGCCTTGTAACAAGGAAAGCCCACTTAAGGCTGCACCCTAGGGTTCCTAGACGCCTCTCCACAATAAAAACAGCCAGCCGCTGCCATTAGATGGTGGGTTTTTTTTTTAGATCAAAGATAGCAGTTGCTACTTCTTGTAATCGCGCGTGTTGGCTAAACCGCGAATTACTTGTCATCGAAACCCTCTTTTGTGATTCTCAATGAACTCGTGGTTTCAATTATAATTTCAGTGCTTGTTCATCTTGTTCTTGCGTGTTCTTCGATTGCTTGCGGGGACAAAGGCCTTCGTGGTCGAGTTGATCGTGCACCAAAAGATCAATAACAACCGAAGTCGGTGTAACGATTGCTAAGGCGCATCGTCTGGGGACGGTGTAGTCGGATCGCCAACGTCTTCTTCCACCCAATCGAATCTATCCCTCTCTCATCGAAAGGTCGGGACCTATCCTCCTATCACACTCAACGCACGCTGTACAATGAGGCTCTCATAATGGTCAACATGGTTGGCATCAATGTGCTCTTCCTGGTCATGATCATCTTCGCTCCCTGCATTGTCAGCTGCAAGCATAGCATATGTTTCTTCATCCAAATTACTAGCAGAAGAAAACTCACGATTGTCTCGCACAATCAGCACACGCTTGCTCGGACATTGACTCCTCATGTGACCATACCCCTTGCATTGATGGCATTGCGCATCCCTCGTCCTCCCAGTTGAAGCAACGGAAGCAGAGCTCTTGGCGGGCTCTGGTGTAGAAGTTTTTGTTACCTCCGAAGGCTTGGAAATCGGCGCGGAAGAGGAAGGTCGATTCTTGTTGTTGTTGGAGGACGGTGCAGCCGGTTGCCTTGTGGCTGTAGGTGGGGCTCGTGTTGACCAAGTGTTAGCACGACTGCGAAATATTAGTTCTCGTGCTAAACCATTTGCGTCGTCCTGCACTTCTCTTTCAAAGACGGCAAGCGAGATGAAACAAGCGAGTGATCGAATTATATTCCTTGTAATTAAGAATATCATAAATCTCACGGTTCAGCCCACCCATAAATCTAGCCATAGCACCTCCTCGGACTCCTCTATACCACAAAAGCAACATACCCATTTGTAATTCCTGATAGTATTCCTCTACACTCTTACTATCTTGCCTAAGCAGCTGCAGCTTATTTATCAAATCACGTTGGTAATAAGAGGGAACAAATCTAGCTCGCATGATTCTTTTCAAATCAGCCCAGTTTTGCGCAGCATTGGGATTCTTACGTCGAAACTCACTCCACCAAACAGAGGCAAAATCAGTGAACTCACTAGTGGCAGCCCTAACTCTTTTGTTTTCAGGATACTCATGACATGCAAACTTTTGTTCTACAGCTAATTCCCATGTGAGGTATGCATCAGGATCATATTTTCCATCAAAAGGTGGAATAGAGAATTTAATTCTGCCAAGTGTGTCATCATCACAGTACCTCCGTGGCATGCGCAAGGGAGGCATGCCGGCGATTGCATGCGCAAGAATCGCCGTCGCCGATGGCCTCCCTTGTCCTCCACCTCCGTGTCAGCAGAGTATTCATTAACATTTTCCTCCACCTCGCTGCCCAAAGCACCATTGTTGTTGTGATGCCGACGAGGAGTAGCGCCGTCTCCTATAGGAGCTCGCCCAACTCATCAAGCCGCTTTATCACCTCAGCAAGTGAAGTGTTAATAGCAGCAAGTGAGGTGTTGGTGTCAATCTGAGCCTTCTCCACCTGTCCCAGCAGCTCATTTACCACCTGCACATCACCATCAAAGCCCTCTGTATGCAGCTTGACTTGGCGCTCGAAATGTTGAATGATTCCCCTAGTGCGAGGGGAATGCTGACCATCATTGCTCGCTGTTTCTGACATGGTTAGAAAGCAAAAGAACAAACAATTCACAGGAAAGGGCACTGTCTCTCAACTTGTATCACCAAGCTCTTACCAGTTCTTACCAAGCCTTAGCAGGAGGTGTCGGCGACCGCGAGTCAAAATCTCCTGGAGAGGTAGTGTACCGATGCCAAACGCTAGAGCCTGGTAAGTTGTAGTTTTTCTGTGGAGCTATAGGTGGCCGAGAAACAACTCAAGGAAATGCTAGAGCCACGTTAGTCAAAACAAGCTGAATAAACATTCGACGACGGTATGTGCTGGTCCTATGCAAGGCCGTATTAGAGACGCAAGCCTATTCACAGATGTCGTCACGGAACAACAAGTAAAACGAAGAGAAACAACCTGAGATATCTCCCTTTCTTTTTCTTTTTTTCCCTTTTTTTCCTTTTTTTTTTGCTAGAGTCCCAAACTTGGAAATATTAACTTCTAGGACCCCAGAACACCAATTGTCACAAGCACTTTGACTCTGATTTTTTTTAACGTCCCTCTTGCAGGGAGGGGATCACAGAGAGAGCAGAGAGGTATGCCGTGGATATATATTTTTTTTATTGATTTCCGAACAGGGGAAAACCAAATTTGGAAAGGCTATTTGATTGGATGATGAATGGAAAAGGTGGAAAATCTAGCGATGATTCTGATCTGCTGTTATGGTAGGGATGATGGTGGAAAGTAGGGGATGTGGCAGGTGATGGATTCTGATCTGCTGTTATGGTAGGGATGATGGTGGAAAGTAGGGGATGTGGCAGGTGATGGATTCTGATCTGCTGTTATGGTAGGGATGATGGTGGAAAGGTAGGTGGCAGGTGATGGATTCTGATATGCTATTATGGTAGGGATGATGGTAAGGCACAACGAAAATAGGATTGAACAAAACACGTGACACTAAGGTGATAAGAACTTGAAACTCTAAACGACACAAACACTAAGACCGGCAACGACTCGACGACGTAATGCAAATTCAACAAGAAAGGCTAAAACAGCAAAAGCAAAAGGCCAAAATGGGCTAGGACCGAAAGGATTTTATTTTTGTTGGGCTATTTGTTTTGGACTGTAGGCAAAAAAAATCTAAGAACAAGAAGTCAATCACCGAGCAACCGAAAGCTCTGATACCACTTGATTGAACTAGGCGTCCCGATCTTTCAATGAGAGGAGGTAGCGTCGATCTGGTGGAGGGCGAAGTTGGCGGCCTGACTACAACGAACCCGACGTTGCGCCTTAGCGACCGGTACACCACCCTCCTGAAGGTTATTGATCCCGCGGGAAGCGCGACCAACCTGACCACGAAGGTCTTTGTTACTGCGAGCAATCGAAGAACCAGCAAGAACAAGGGATTACAAGCAACTCAATTGCGAATATGAATTCAGATGGTTCTGAAGCAAAAACACTCGAAGTTGGGGTTTCGATGAACAAGTAGACGGGCGGCCTAGTCGGCACGCGCGAGTACAAGCAGTAGTAATGGCTAACTGAATCAAACAAAACCCAAAACCATAACTATGGTAGCGGCTGGCTAATTATAGACCAAGGACGTGCAGCACTGGGCCTTAACATGGGCCTACTGATTACAACTCGAAATAAAGACTAGAGCCCAATTAGACTCGGACTGGAAAAGTGTTCTAGATTGTTTTGCGTATTCTTGTTGACTCGGAAGGAATTTGGAGGTGATCTCGGATCGTTTGGAAAGAGGACGACCAGAGCTTTCGTTCTTGTAATCGTAGACCTCCAGAAGCTTTCTGGATCAAAAGTTATTGCCGTTTGAATCTGACCATCTCTGGAAGTCCGAATCTGATTTCAATGTGCTCTTCCCTCTGGACGCGAACTCCTTTGTGCGTTGTGGGTCTTCTCCATGGTTCCTAAGAATAATCACATCATCACAAAAATTAAATAGCATCCCATTCATTGTATCATTAATTGGAATACTTAGGAACGCCTTCACCTGATAATTTAGTTGACGTGCACGGGCTCGAGTGAGTGGTCTTTGAAGTGGTGGTTCATCCTGGTGAGTAGGGATGAAAACGGGTCGGATATCTCCCGCCCGATCCGGGATCGGATCCGGTCGGGACCGGATCCGGCACCGGATTTTACTATCCGGTCGGATCCGGACGGATCGGATACTTGAATCGGATTCGGATCGGATCCGGAGCATCCAATATCCGGTAAATACGGGACGGGATCCGGATATTCGGATTTTTCCTATTCGGATATCCGGATTTTTCCTATTCGGATATCGGATCGGATATTCGGATTTTCCTATTCGGATATCAGCAAGGCCCAGCCCATTTTCATCATTTTTTCCATTTCAGCCCATTTACATTAACAATTAGTTCGTTCTATTGATCCTCAAGTAGCATATTCTTTCTACGATGTTTGTTAAATTTAATTGATATATAATTTGTTACTATAGTCATGTACTCGTATGGTTTTAATTCAATATATATTACTCTATATATGCGTGCATTATCCGTATATCTTTATCCGTTTTCGACCCGAATCCGTCACATATCCGTTCCGTATCCGTATCCCGAATAACCCGAATCCGTATCCGTATCCGATTAGCCCGTATCCGGTTCCGAATCCGGGAAAAAAATATGGGTTAGGATACGGGAAGAGCAATATCCGCCCGTATCCGACCCGTTTTCACCCCTACTGGTGAGTAGAGTTAGAGCTGGTTGTATCCATTGTGGAGATATCCTCATCACAAGTCCCCCTCAATCTCAACACATCGCAAGCAACTTTCTTGTGATTTAGCTAGTAAGTCCTTAGCAAGATTTGCACACTTGATATTTAAAGCTTCATTGTCAAGTTTTAGTTGCCTACAGCCCTCACATGAGCTGACTGAGTCTTTAGAAGCATGCATTTCAAGTTCATCGTTTCTAAAAGAAAACTTCTTAAGGTGATCGCTCATTGAATTAATTTCAGCAAGCAATTTAGGGTAATTAGAGCATGAAGGAGTGGGGTGAGAATGAAGAAAACTAGCATCTAAAGGAATAGGATCAATAGAATCATTGCTAGCATTCTTCAACCTAAGACTATCTAGTTCAGACAACACACTATCATGCATAGTCCTTAGGTTCTCCAACTCCACAAGCAGGGCGTCAGACAAAGAACAGTCATCAGTGACTCGGGAGGGAGAAGATCTAAGAGAAGCTAACTCCCGAGTCAAGGTACCTACTTCCTTCTCTAGCTCCATACACCTAGCTCTAGCATGAAATTTTCCTAATTTGCAGAAAACTTCACGAAGCTGGTCAAGGAGGGTACCTCGTTCGAGTCGCTGTAGAGCTCGAAGTCGCTGATGCTGTTGGTGTCTGGCATGAAGCACATGCCGGTGAAGTCGTCGTCGCCTTTCTTCTCTTGCGGTTCATCCTTGCCCTCGTCGCTCCATGTCTCTATGTCGGAGAGATTGATGTCGTCAAGTGCGGGAGGACGCGATGGAAGTGCTTCTTATTTTGGAGAAGTTGCGGTACTTCTTCTCTGGCGCCAACTCGTGAACTGGAGGCTTCTTGTTGCAGTTCTTATCGATATAGTTGTTCTTTGCCGAACCGCGGTATTATTCTTGCCATCTCCAGTTTTGGGCAATTCACCCGAATGTGGTTGGGGCCACCACATTCGAAGTAGGTGATCGTTCCACCTCTCTTCCTCTCTCTCACCCTCTTGTATGCATGATTGATTTTGCAAGCTAAAAGAGCAAGCTAATTTTCTAGAAATTTTTTCAGTTGGTCATCGCTTAGCTCGCAAAGGGTGGAGAGGGAAACACCAACAGAAGAATCACAAGAAGAAGATCCAATGGGATCGGCGACCAAAGCCATCGATTGAGATTTCGTCTTCCAAGAGATGACATCGATCTCATGAGTCTTAAGGTAGGAATAAAGCCCGTCAAGAGTCAGAGTCAACAAGTCGATGTCCTTGATGATGGTCACCTTCATGTCAGAGTATACGCAACCAACTGCTCGAAGATTGATCAAAATCTTAGTAAAGCGACTGAAACACTCATCAAGACTCTCACCAGCGTGTTGTTCAAACATGTTGTACTCACGCTTGTACTGGTCCTGCCTTACGGTCTTGATTTGAGTAGTGCCTCATGGTGAGTATCAAGGGTCACCCAAATCTCGTGAGTGGAACGAAGGTGAGAAATCCTATCATACTCACAACGGCTAAGACACTGCATGATGATGTTCCTTGCCTTAGCATTTGCCTCAATGTCAGCCATATTGCCAACTATGACGTTTTAATCAGCAGGAACCTCATATGGGAGTTTCACCTTCTGCCATATCAGGAAGCCCTGGGTAGTGATGTATGACTCCATCCATGACTTCCAAAATAGAAAATCAACTCCAGAAAAAATTGGAGGCTTGGTGGAATACTTGTCCATTGCCATGTGTCTTGAGACCGGTCAAGACCTATGAAAGAGCAAAATCGGCTCTGATACCAATTTAAGGATCGAGATGGTGATCAGAGGGGTGTGAAAGATCCCAAATTAAATTTTATCCCCTAAAGAAGATAAAAATGCAATTCTTCACCCAAAGAAACCAAGCCAAGATACTAAGGCCGGCACTACCGCCTAGGTAGGGGCAGTACTACCGAAGTTATGGTAGCTATAGTAAAAACAATCATATGAGCAATGATTTCAGCACTAGTTAAAAAAGAAAAATTGAGGAATCTTTTGATCCACTGATCCAAACTCAATGAAACTTTGTGGACACCTTCCTATGAATGTCAGGAACTTATTCCAACCAGCGATTGCAAGAATTGACATCAAAGTTCTGACCTTTTATAAATTTACAGAAGGATGCACAAAAACAGGTTCAAGAACAAAAACTTGGCCCTTAACTAGCTCGTGGGTTTTTAATGATTAAGATGATCCTAGATGGTTTTCCACATGTCATAGCAAGCTGGAACACAAGTCAAGAACACCAAAAACCAAATCTTTCAAGAATCATCCTCTGAAGAACAAAAATTCGGTTTCTTACAAAAAAAGAACACAAGATTTGCCTAGATGATTTTGATATGGTTTGAAGAAGACTCATCCATCAATCATACGTCCTTAGCACAAGATCCACAAGCATTTAGAAGGAGGGGAGGCAAATCCAAATGTGCAAGAAGTAAATTGCAAGAATGTAAATTATGGAATTTAGAGACTGAATTTAAAGCGTAATGTAAATGCGGAAAGTAAATTTAGAATTGAGAGGAATGGATTAAACTTTCATTTCTAGAAGGGAGGTTTACAAAGCCTCACAACAAAGTGGGCAAAGCTGAAAGGAGCACAACAACCTCAAAACCTTATAGAGGAGGAAGGCTACCCTACCCCTCTATTTATATTATTCTTGAGTCATCCTCCACCCTTGGATAAGTCCTAAACCCTAAGGCACACCATCAAGGTCTAGGATTGACCCACTCATACACTCATGCAAGGGCTAACCCAAAACCCAACAAGCAAAATGGGTTTTCTTGCAAGGTCTTCAAAGCATACTAACTAGACCTGCTAACCTATCAACTAGACCAAGGTCCAATGGCCCTCATTGATCTATGCAGCGCCTAGCTAGCATCTCGTCCATTCCTTGTCTTCACGGCTTGCCACGACTTCGTCTCCGATCAACAGAACCTCCGATGCACCTCGCCTAGTCCCGATCATACTCTGCCTCATATGATCTAGCATCATCGTCCTACCACTAATACAGAACAGCACATCACTATCGGTTCCAAAACGCCATCACTGTCGGTCATTGGTGCCGACAGTGATTGGTCGGCAGTGATACTCGGAGATTATCACTGCTGGCTCAGGAACCGACAGTGACAAAGATTATCACTGCCGGTTCTATACAGAACCGGCAATGATATTGTACTATCACTGCCGGGTTAAACCAAAATCCGGCAGTGATAATAATTATCACTGCCGGTTATACATAAAACCGGCAGTGATATAGGACTATCACTGCCGGGTTATACCTCAATCCGACAGTTATATATATATATCATCGCCGGTTTTCTCAAGAACCGCGATGACAAGCCGTGAACCAAATATTTTTATTGCATATTTTTTGTTCAATATATATATTTTTATACAGTGTCCATATATAGTATATAAAGCATCGTTCAAATCATAATTCAAATATATCCATGTATATACAAAGCATCGTTAAAATCGTAATTCAAATATATTACATTAAGCATCACAATACTTTGTTTTTACAATGATTTATTTACAAATGTAGTTCGACTACATCTCATCTCATCTCTTCTCATTGACTTTGATTTTGCACCGGCCACAGTAGAATGAGGGCGATGAGGCTACACGTGGAACTCGCCGTTTGGATTGATGACTTCGTCATGAATGAATCCGGCGAGCTGTTCTTGAATTGCTATAATTTCTGTCAGCAATAACTTATTGGTTCTCAGTTTGGAGCACTATTATTGAAGAAAAGAGAAAGTTAATTAATGAAGATGTATGTTAAATGAAAAAAGTAGGCATCAATGTGTAATTACGTACTATTATTGTTTGGGTGATTTTGATTCACGAGACATTGATTTGAGCACAAAAGATATGCATGTTGCTTTGCTCTTTCTCGCTACTAACATTTTGCAGGAGAATGTGATGGAGTCGAGGACGACTCCAATTCAAGAAAGGGAGAATGATGAGACCATGCTCGTCCTGGATATGATCAACGCTATATCAATTTGGCGACACTTCACGGCATCCTCTGTATCATCTACATCTACTAGGATGGTTTTCCTTCACAGGGGGGAGGAAGCGTCCAAGAATGCAAGCTTTCAACATGCCTTTATATGCTGGAAAGAAATATTGAGCTTTGTGGAGGATGATCTGAACATGAGAATACTTTTTGTTGAGGTCAAGCTAAAAGCTGAGTATGAGTCGAGGACGACTCAAATTCAAGAAAGGGAGGATGATGAGGACATCACTACTACGGATATGACCACATTTGGTTGTGCCTACTCTAACACATCATCCACGGGCCAAGAAGAGAGAGAGATCAAATCCATCACGTTCTGGAATCCAATTCGGCCTCCTGAGACAGCACCAACTTAAAACGGCCATAACTTTTGATCCAGAAGGGTGTTCGGGGTACATGAGTACTTGATTGAAAGCTTTCGTCGCCCTCTTTCCAATGGATCCAGTCTCACCTTCAAATTCCTTCTGAGCTGTCCGGAAACTGCAAAACAAATCACGTCACTTTTCCAGTCCGAGTCAGAGTGGGCCTTGGGCCTTGTAATCGAATTGTATTTGGTTTCCTAGGGTTTTGAACGACCACCTCCTCTTGTTATCTCATAAATAACCAGCCGCAACCCCATCTAGGGTTTTGGGTTTTGTTTGGTTAGTTTAGCCAAGTGCAAACTTCGTGTCTTCAAGTTGTGCTGGACAGCCACCTTGTCAAGACCTTCAATAGAACCCCAACTTATTTTGTCCTTCAAATCTTATTCGCAATTTCAGATTGCTTTTACCATTGTTCTTGCTTGTTCTTCGGTTGTTTGCAGGAATTGAACCTCGTGTTCAGGTTGATCGTGCCCACGGCAAGATCAATAACACTCCGGAGTTGGTTTAGCGATTGCTAAGGCGCATCGTCGTCGTACGTTGTAGTCGGATCGTCAAAGTCGGTTCCACAAATCGATCGTTATCGCTCTCATCGAAAGATCGGGACTCAACCTCACATCACACAGTCTCTGTGACAATTGAATGTAAATTTGTACATACATAGTCTGCACATAAATTGTTTCCCGGGTCCTGCTTCATACATGGAAAGTCGGTTACTATTTCAAAATGTTTCCTGTAGGGACGATGGCGAACACTTTTCTTGCAGTATCGTGCGAATGCCATATGAATGATTTTGAATATTAAGTAAACTTAAATGAAGTAGAATGGAATATTGCTAGAGCAATAACAGAACGATCGAGTTTACCTGTTCATCATGTCCCAAAAGTCTTGATACAGCTTAGTTGCTTTTCTCCTAGAGTCCAAGACAAAAATCCTGCTAGCATCTAACTGTATGACGAGGAGGACCCAGCGAAACCTACACATATATGTCAACGTAGTCAATTACTCCAACATCGTGCGTGTTACGCAAAAACAGTAAAACGATATTAGAAGTAGGGAAATACATACTTAAAGTTATAGGATAAAAGTATGGAGGTTTTGTTTTGCATCTTCAAAAAAGTATTAATTAAATAGTCTTCATTGTACTGTGGATTGACCTTCACAAGCTTCTCATTGACGAGCCCCGGATCTATGAATCCTAGATTGTCATTATCATTTCTTCTACAAATCTGTATCTCCATTCTACATAGGAAAGAAGTAAGACATGCAATTAAACAGTACAAGAATGTACAATAATATACATAGAGACTTACAAAGTCCACATTCAAGTATATTCACGTCCAGGGCATCTTGCTGGTACAACATGTACACCTCCTCGAAATTCACCCAGAAGATGTTATCCCCATTGTGAAAATCTTGCTCCGTGTATCGGACTGCGAACAACTCCATACCTTCGTTGGACACATGTACCACTGATGGACGCGCCACAGTTGTGTTGTCAGGTGGTCGAAATGAGCTAGTTCAACAAGCGGTTTCCCCATAAAGAACTTCCACCTGAGACCTTGTTGCTGAGCTTCAAGTTGAGCAGGATCTGCCTGAGCATCCAACATCAACGCATCGGCACTAGCCGCCTTCAAGTATTGCTTTTTGGATATGCGCTCGTAGTCCGACATTTTGCAAGGTTCAGAAGCCTGCCCCGTCTTTTGCACTTTTGCCATACTCGAGAAAAACTTTTGCGCGTTCTCGTCAACTTTAGTCTTCTCAGGTGGTGGCACCTTTTTAAAGTGAGATGTTACGCTGGAGCTTACATGCTTTTTCCGTTCTTCTTCAGTCATGTCAGCTGGTAATTTCTTCTGGGATTGTCCTTGCTTCACAAATGAATTAGATTTCTTAGAGGACGGTGTTGACTTGCGAGATGGTGCTGGTGTTCTATTCTACTCAGATTCTGGCAGAGGAGTCGGAATTTTTTTGGTTGGTGCTGGCGGAGGAGTTGGACTTTGTCTCTGTGGTGGCGACCAGGGCGGGAGGTCTCCGTGTGCAGAGCGCGGCTGATCATCATCTTCGTCGTCCTCATCGTCCGGGCCAAACTTAATCAAGCTCTTGCGCCACGCGAGGAAGCTATGAACGTTTTCTCCTAGTATTTTGTTTCCGTCCTCGTCAGGGATCTCTTCCTCCATTTTACGGTATTGGCGAACTACACTGTCCACTTTGACCCTGTCGAATCCCTCCGGTATCGAGCGACAGTGCAAAACCTGCGACTCCTGGCATGGCCAACCCCTGCCCTCAGCCACCTTGATTGTAATGCCATGTGCGGACAAATGTAGCTTGCACGGTGTCGGTTCTTTGATGTCATCCATAGGAAAATGGAGTCCGTGCTCTTCGGGAAACCCTGTGGATGCGCAACTGCTCTTACGAGTACCAGGACTAATGAGCTCAGGGATTTCTCCAAGCGGCGGTCATGAGCTGAGAGCTTTCTGTTCTGCTTGCTCCACAACCTTATCTAGTTCCGCTCTCTGTTCCTCTAACGCTCTCGCCACAACATCTTGTATTTGACGGTCAGTTGATCTTCTCGTTGTCTCTTCGGGCGCTTGTACAACCATGAGTCTGCTGGGAAGGCTTCTTTCCACGGCACCAAACCAACTCCTCGGGTGCGACCTGGATGCTCCTTGTTACCCAGGGCTACGGTTAGCTCATCATTCTCCCTTCTTGGCCTGAAAGATCCTTGAGAAGACTGCATGTGAGCATCCGTGATTCTACGCGACACTTCTGCTCTCGTAAACCACGAAGCTTAAGCTGCCATCATCGGAGATAGAAGCACCCCTCCCAAGCAACCAGTGCTTCGATCGTTCACTCAAGACGGCCGTCGCAGGAATGACACCCTTGCGGGTTAGCTCTTCTTCGGTCCGATCCCATGCTGGTATTTTCTTCACGTACCCTCCTGTTCCTAGTGTGTGAGGGTGAATATTCTTATCCGCATTTGCCTTTTTCCTTTGACTTACTATCTGCGCTTCTTTAGACCTCTTGTACGCCACAAAGTCCTCCCAGAACTCTCTTAACTTTGGATACGTGTCAAAATTCGGTGTTTCTTTCTTCTTCACATAGTTCTTATTTAGTGCCGTCTTCCAATTCTTCCACGCTGTGCACATGATGGATAGTGCATGTTTCTTTGCAACCAGCTCGGTCCCTTGGGGGAACTGGAACACTTATTTCAGCTTGTCCCACAACGAGTTCTTCAGGTCATTGGGAAACCACCTATGGATCACCTTGGCGGCCAATCCACGATCTGTAGCTGATGGGCACGTCATCCCTAGCAAGAACACCGCATCCTGTCCTGTACGGCCCCAACGATGACTCGGGTAGAGTAGGTTCCCCGACTGCCGAGAGTTCCACTACGTTAAAAAGTCCCTTAGGCATCTTGTTTGGACCACGACTTGTGCGCTGCCTGCGTTGATCAGACGTCTGAGCCTGCAATTTGATCTTCTCATGAGTCGTCTGGGCCAACAATGTTTTGAGAACCACAGTGCACTAATACTTTACCTCACCTACGTTACTGACGTCAGGTTGGTCCACGACAGGATCCTGCAAGTTCAGGTAGGACGTTGGGCTATGGTTCGGGCTACCCGTTCCTCCTTCATCGATATTTGAGGGCCCCGCTCCCTCCGGCACTAGTCCTTGGTCAGGCCTACATTCCTAGCAAGTTTATCGAAAATTTCAAATTAACAAGCTCATTTTTGAAACACACATACAAATGAAGATTGACATAACGAATGAACATAGATATAAAAGCATATTAGCGTACGTATTCAGATGCAAAACAAGTTCTAATTAGGATCTTTTTCTATACTATGGTAGTATATATGTCCCTACGAGTGTTTTAAATTAAGTCCCGTGATATTTCTAAAATTGTAAAATTAAAATATGGCTAAGATTTATTGAAAGAAGGAGTACTCAATAATAATGTAAACAACAATCCCCGAACTTATCAATTCTAAGAAATAAAATTAATACACATATTTGAAAGACACATACACATCTTTAAAGAACATGTGCACATATAGATATTTTTTATCTTTATACACATACATCTTTGAAGAACACATACACATATACATCTTTTTTTTGAATCTGCATGCTCCAGAATAATTTGACCATGAACACAAATATACACATACACATACACAGGATATATACACATGCAGGATATTATACGGGTTGTCAATTTAACGACAAATACGTAAGTGTAGAGCACAAAATACATCCTTGAAGGATACATACACATACAGCTTTCGAGGATACATACACATACAGCTTTCGAGGATACATACACATACATCTTTCGAGGATACATACACATACATCTTTCGGGATACATACACATATACATCTTTCGAGTGAAAGTTACTTTTACGGGCAAGCATTATACTCTTGGAAATTTAAGAGAATGTAAGACAATATGATAAAAATAACATAATTGACGTTAATTTGTTTATGGTGCTCTCAGATTTAGGGTTTGATTGAAGATTTAAATCTTCAACCTCAATCACAAATGGGCTAAACAAATTAATTCAACGAATTAGACCTCAAACCATTACCACCTTAAAATGCACAATAAAGAATTGATAGTTGAATTCCATGTCATAATAGAATCTTAATGAATAGATTGTACTCATATCAATATGCAATCTGATTAGCATTTATTCAGATTAACATAGTAAAGCAAAGCAATACTGATAGGTGCAACAATTAAGCAACAAAGCAATACTGATAGGTGCAACAATTAAGCAACAAAGCAATACTGATAGGTGCAACAATTGAGCAACAAAGCAATACTGTTAGGTGCTAAACAATACAATATCAGGCTTGAATGGTTATCATAATTGAGCGACAGAAAGACTTATTAGCATGCAAGTCTACCGGTTCAAGGCCAAACTCGCAAAATTAACTGTTATGATCATTTTTTCACCCATTATCATCATCGAGCAACGTCAAGGCAGCAAGGTGAGTTTCCATGACAGCAAGGTGAGTTTCCATGACAAATATGCAAATTAAGCAACTTGAAGCATACATACAAATATGCATATATTCTAACACAAGCATACAAACCACTAAGAAGCTGGATGAGTACAGCGGAGCAATTTAGCACTTTCTAATAACAGTGGAGCAATTTAGCAACTAAGAAGCTGAATGAGCACAGTGAGGGTACTTCATCAACTTATTGATTTCTATTAACACTTTGTAATAACAGTGGAGCAATTTAGCAACTATAGAGCAATTTAGCGCCTGTGCCCGATTCAACTTCATCAGCGCCAAGTGCTGGATTTGCTCATGTCACTGTCACCACATTCAAGATTAAGTGATACATACAATCCTTATGTTAATCCCCACAACCACATTCAAGATTTTGCACACTGGACGAAAGCGGCGTGGATAGCACAACCATAGCACAGAAAAATCCCCACAAGCTCCTCACGAGCAGCATCACACATCAGACAATTTTCATATTGGACGAGAAATCAAACAGGGGATGGCAAAAGGAACGAACCGGGGAAAGGTCGATGCCGATGTAGAGGTAGCGACGGGGAGGCCCGAGGCGGCGACGACCAAGGGGCAGAGCGTGGGGAGGGGATGCGATGGCGGCGACAGCGGCGAAGGGATGCGACGGCCTAGACTACGGGGAGGACGAGACAACGGCGGAGATGATGCGGCAACGACAGGGAGGCCCGAGGTGGGACGGGGAAGCTCGATGCGGCCGAAGGCGCGGAGGTTGGGAGGTGAAGGTGGCGGAGATGCAAGTGACAGGAGAAGGGCAATGGTTGGGCGCGGCAGTGATATTTATAGGGGTGGACTATCACTGTCGGGTCCCAACATAACCGGCAGTGATATGATATCACTGCCGGGCCATAAAGATAGCCAGTAGTGATAGTACACTATCACTGCTGGTTCTACTAAAACCCGACAGTGATATATAGTATCACTGCTGGATTTTAAAAGAACCGGCAGTGATAAGGACACTATCACTGTCGGCCCTCTTTAACCCCGGCAGTGATACTTCGTATTCCTGCCGGTTTTTACTAGAATCGACAGTGATAAGTCACTATCACTGCCGGAGATATTTGTAAATCAGCAGTAGTACTAAGTATCACTGCCGGGTTAAAGAGAACCGACAGTGATATATACAGTAGAATTTCCAGTTTATTTCATTTCACAGACCGACAAAATACTATCAAATTTGATCCAAATAATCTGAAATTTTTTTGACGCATACTACAGGACATGTAATATGTCATATAAATATTTTCCCCTAATTTGACTAACAGGAAAATTCAGAAAAACCAAATTGCTCACTGATTTAATAGTTCAAAAATCAAATAGTGCTCAAAAAATTCATATTAAGTCTTACAAATTTCAAATTTTGAAATAATAAATAAATTGTAGATGGACCGAAGGAGGACGCATGACACGGATGGTGTGACTTGTAAAAATTCACACAAATGCAGTCCAATCTATTGCCTCATATAATACATTAATTGTTACACAAAAGAAAATAAACATGTTGTTCGTACGAAAGAAAGCATCTTTAATTTGAACTAAGCTACGATTCGACCTTTGTTATGATCACGGCGTACGTACGTAGCTTCCTCACTATCTTCCATGAGACTTAGTTCAACGTTCTCTCCGAAAGGAGGAAGCTCATCGAAATGGTTGTATTCTTCCTCATCGATAACATTCTGAACTCCGACAATCCTTCTTTTTTCTTGAATAACCACGTGGCGTTCCTTGTTACCCGGGTCAGTTACAAAGAAGATTTGCGTAACAGAATTAGCAAGTACGAATGGCTCTTCCCTGTATCCGACGAGTTTGAGGTCCACGGTAGTGATACCGTATTTGTCGATGTTAACACCCCTTGGAAGCCTGACCCATTAGCACCGAAAGAGAGGGACCTTCAAAGGTCCATAGTCAAGCTCCCAAATCTCTTCTATGAATCCATAGTAGCTTTGCCTATTTTCATTGCTGTCGTAGGCGTCTATACGGATACTGCTGTTTTGGTTCATGCTCTTTTTATCTTGTGCTCTTGTATAAAATGTAAAACCATTTATGTCGTACCCTTGGAATGTACGAATTGTAGATGACGGTCCCTGAGCCAACACTTTCAACTAAGCACACTCTGTTTTCGTATGCATCATGTGCCTACGCAACCAATCATCGGAGTTATCTCTATGCTCTCTCGCGATCCAGCCCTCTGACTTTGCTGGGTTTGTTCTGGATAGCATGCTCTTGTGCATGTTGACATACGGGGCCATCACAACTGATTGTCCCAAAACTACGAAATGTGCTTGTGTGAATGAAGCTAGATTGTTAGTACGGAGTGATTTCTTGCCCAGTGTCCTTTTGCCCTGTAGCCTGCCCTCATGCCGTGATGTAGGCACACCAATCGGTTTGAGATCCATATAATCGATGCATAAGTCAATGACCTCCTCGGTTCCCCAACCATCTGCAATGCAACCTTCCGGCCGATGTCGGTTACGAACATATTTCTTTATAACCCCATGAACCTCTCAAATGATACATCGATGTAGAAACACGGATGAGAATCAGTATCTCTTTCACAATGTGAACAATGAGATGGACCATAATATCAAAAAAAGATGGAGGGAAACACATCTCGAGCCTGCAGAGAGTGTGACCACGTCTTCCTGCAGCTTATCTAGTTTCAATGGATCGATGGCCTTCTGTGAAATCGCATTAAAGAATGAACACAACTTTATAATTGGGTCTCGGACTTTCTCTGGCAGAACAACCCTAATTGCAATTGGAAGCATCTGTGTCATCATCACGTGGCAATCGTGAGACTTCATGCCAATTAATTTTAAGTATTTCATTGAAACTAGTTTCTTTATGTTGGCAGAGTAACCAGACGGAACTTTCACTCCGTGCAAGCATTCGCACACGCTAATTTTTTCTTTCTTGCTCAGAGTGTAGCAGGCTGCGGGTAGGTACTTTTTGCCTGTATCCATGTCTTCGTGATGCAGCTCCTTCCTGAGTTTCATATCTTCAAGGTCCATCCGTGCGTGGAGGGTATCTTTTGTTTTGCCAGGTATATCCAGTAAGATACCAAGCAAGTGTCGCACACGTTCTTCTCTATGTGCATGACGTCGATTGCGTGTCGAACTTCCAAGTGTTGCCAGTACGGTAGGACCCAAAATACTGATCTCTTTTTCCACAAAGGAGCCTTGTCACGGGAACTCGGTATAGATGTACTGTCGGCTCCCTTTCCGTGAATAATATGAAGATCCTTTACGGTCGCAAATATCTGTTTCCCTGTCTGATTTTTTGGAGCTAAGGCAGTCTCTTTTGTCCCGTCATGGCTCTCTTATTATTGCGGTTTGGGTGATCCTTGAGAAGGAACCTACGATGTCGCATGTACGCCATTTTTCGACAATTCTTCAGCCATCGGTTAGCTGTATCATCCAAGCACTGGACGCATCCGTTGAACCCTTTTGTCGTCTGTCTCGACAGGTTACCAAGGGCAGGGTAATCATTAATGGTTACGAACAACAATGCGCGTAGGATAAAGTTCTCTCTTTTGTACTCATCCCATACCCGTACTCCATTGTTCCACAGTATTAGAAGATCTTCAACCAATGGTTTGAGGTACACATCAATATCATTGCCAGGTTGCCTGGGCCCTTGGATCAGTAGTGGCATCATAATGTACTTCCGCATCATACAAAGCCAAAGAGGAAGGTTGTAAATACATAGAGTCACCGGCCAAGTACTGTGACTGACAGCTACTCATGTTGCCGAAAGGATTCATCCCATCCGTACTCAACCCGAACCTTATATTCCTCACATCATATGCATAGTGGTTCTTATATTTTCTGTCGATAATCCTCCATTGCACAGAATTAGCAGGGTGCCTAAGCATTCCATAATTTTTACGCTCTTCAGCGTGCCATTGTAGCAATTGGGCATGCCTTTTGTTTGCAAACAATCGCTTCAGACGGGGGATTATAGGAAAATACCACACCACCTGATGAGGACATCACTACTACGGATATGACCACATTTGGTTGTGCCAACTACAACACATCATCCACGGGCCAAGAAGAGAGAGATCAAATCCATCACGTTCTGGGATCCAATTCGGCCTCTTGAGACAACACCGACTTCAAATATGAATAACTTTTGCATACGGACTCCGATTTAGGTGAAATTGGACTTGATTGAAATCTTACAACGAGATCTTTCGAATGGACCTAATCTCGGGCCCAGATTCATTGTACATCAACAGGAATAATTAAAACAATATACTACAATACTGTTTTGGGCTGTTTCGGGCCTTGTAAACGTGTGGGGGCCCAAGCCCAAGTTGTGTGCGCCCCCCCTTGGCTGCACACAACCCTAGGACGTCCCTCTCACGTCCATCCCTCTTATAAACTCAGTAGCCGCCTTTTAGACACTTGGGTTTTGTTTGATTTGTTTAGCCAAGTGCAAACTTTGCGTCTTCGAGTTGTGCTGGACAGCTACATTGTCAAGACCTTCAATAAAACCCCACCTTATTTTGGCCTTCAATTCTTATTTGCAATTTCAGATTGCTTTTACCATTGTTCTTGCTTGTTCTTCGGTTGCTTGCAGGAATTGAACCTCGTGTTCAGGTTGATCGTGCCGACGGCAAGATCAATAACACTCCGGAGTTGGTTTAGCGATTGCTAAGGCGCATCGTCGTTGTACGTTGTAGTCGGATCGTCAAAGTCGATTCCACCAAATCGATAGTTATCGCTCTCATCGAAAGATCGGGACACAACTTCGCATCAGGTGGTATCAGAGCTTCAAGTTGCTCGGTGAGAGATTCTGTACCGTAGATTAGTTTTTGTTTGCTGTCCTAAATTGAAAATTACTCCACAAAAATTTAACCTTTAGATTCAATCTGGTATTTTAGTGAGTTTTGTTAGGTTTTGATCCATTAGAGTCCTTGTTTTAGTTGCTGATCGTTTTTTTCCTTCGCGTAGCTTCTCTTTCAATCTGTTTAGTACTTTGTTTTGTTCATAACTTCCGCATACGAGCTCGGATTCTAGTGTTTTTGTACTTTCCTAAAACCTTGGAACGATCTCAATAAAAACCTAGTTGGGCATGGAGTCTAACTCTTGAGCGAAATCTCTTCAATCTGGATATCAAAGTAGTTTAAGCAAGTTGTACTTCCAATCCAGATCGGTTCGGTATTTTAATGATAATTCTCACGTCCAAACTCCGATTGGGAAGTTTTTATACTTTCCTGAATCCTTGAAGAGTCCACTACAAAAACGTTTTTGGGTGTCCTTTGTGATTCGGAATCCTTCAAACCGAATTTGATTCGGATTCGGAATCAGTCCCGCGGGCTAAAATTGGGGGTATTCTGTGCTGTTCGGTTTTTGAGCCATAACTTTCACACCCGAGCTCAAAATTGCATGTTCTTGTACCCTTTTGAAAGCTGAGGACATTCTTTCTATAGTGAACCTTCTAAATTTGGTCGTTTTGAATCTTTAATCTATGCGACAAATCTGCTGCCCTAGAAACATTGAATTTGGGTATCTTGCTTCAATTCGTGTTCTATCTTCGTTCCTTTGAGTTGGTTGAGTCCAGTAGCATCCACAATCCATAAAACCCAAAAAAAAATATCAGTGTACATACCTTTGGGAACCAATTCATCCTTTGCGAATACTTTGATCCCAATTGAGACTAGCTATTTGATATTTCTTAGGGCTGTTCATATTGATACATTGCATAATCTTGAATTATCATATCATACTATCTTGTGACATCGAGTTAGGGATTCCCAAAAATTTGTTCATAGTAGTGTTGGCCGAAAGTCACTCAAAGAAAGAAAAGAGAAAGAAAGAGCCAAAAGGAAAAAAAAAAGAGAAGAAGAAAAAGAAAATAGTGGCCGGTCGCACTACATTGAGCAAAACCCTAACTTGTGTTCATTATTTCAGATTGTGCAATTGTATTAATTGTGAAGCAATCTTGTGCCCTTTTTATATTCTTAAAGCAATAAGCTAGCGTCTCTCTACGACTTGTGCAATAGAGCTTTTGGTGCCTCACTTATATTTTATAGCTCATTTCTTGATTGCATAAGTACCATCATCTTTGCGTGTGAGTTGCCTTGAAATTCGCTTATATCTTTGAGATCGGCAAATAGGACTTGTGAATTCTAGTTTGGATCATTACTTAACATTACAATAACTAGAATTATCAGATTGTATAGGAAAAAGTATAGCCTACCCAGCTCCACATATTCTACGCTCGTACGTTTGTTCGGTCCCTTGGTAATCGCTTTATTCAAGCTTGGGAAAACTTTTGACACCGCTAACGACTGACAACTCCTGCAGCATGGTAAGAACTTGTAAGAGTTTTGGTTAAGGCTTGAGAGTTGAGTGACTTTTCTCCACTTCCTAGTAGTTGATAGGGAATTACATAAACCTTTGTGTTTCCCTTTTTGCTACTAACCATGTCAGGTGACAAGAGTTCACTGCATCATTCTCTACGCATGAAGCGCAATGTACGACTCACTAATGAGCTAATGTCGCTGCAAGAAGGCCGTCTCCGGTCCATCGAGACTGATCAGGGAGTTGCTAACACTACCCTTACTACTATTTTGTCTAGACTTGATGATATGCTTGCAGCTGCTGCGCCTGGAACTTCCAGTCCTCCGCCTCGTCTCCTAAGCAAAACAATGATTTACTACGTGCACAACGGGTTCCCATTGCTGCCCCGGCTTCCCAGCATGGACCCGCTACCTCGGTCGCCCCACCACACATCGCCACGGGTTCATCAACTGATGATGAATAAGGTAAAATCAAGTTTGAATTGCCTACATTTGGTGGAAAGTTAGATCCTAATGCTATATTAATTGGGAGATAGTGGTAGACAAAGAATTTGCAAACTATGACTTATCTGAAAACCAAAAGATTAGTGCCGCAGTTAAAGTGTTAACATCAGATGCAATATATTGGTGGAAGCATATATCTAGACATGATAAAGAACCTAAAACTTGGAATGCCATGAAAAGGCTTATGAGAAATGATTATGTTCCTGAATATGTTGATGAATATTTGCTTACTAAACCTCAATGCTTAAAACAAGGTTCTAAAACTGTTATAGAATACTTTCATTATTTCTAAAATTGTTTGTTGCGTTGTGGTTTACAAGAATGTGAAGAAGTTACTGAGCTTAGGTTCATACATGGACTTAATCATGAAATTCAGGATGTTCTTGTTGATGAAACATATAGTTGTCTTTCAGAATTGATTAAATGTGCTTGTAGAGCTGAAAACATGCTTGCTGAATCTTTGAAAGAGCCTTTAGCTTCATTTGAGGTGCCCATTGTTGCACCTTCTATTGTAGCTAACATTTTGCAGAAAAGTGAACAACATCATGAGAAAGATGATGAAGAAAATGTGCAGAAAGAGGAGATATTTGCTTCTCCATACGTATGTGAAGAGTTGAAAATTGAAGTTGCACCTTCAACCACTGAGAATGATTTAGATGGTAATGTAAAAGGTATGGACTGTATACATGGTGAAAATTATTTTGAAGAGATAAAACTGTCCATGAATCATGCTATCGTAGAGCAACTATTAATGGAACCCATTGATGATTTGGTTGCTATTCCTACTGATAAAGAAGAGTTGTCATAATGCTTCACTTATATCCATGCCACAATTAGTGAATAAACATGAAACATTTATATTTGAACTAAACACTTGCGCTGAATATAGACATGTTATTCAAATTGCTAGTGAAGAAGATGAGCTTAAATTGATGTCTTCTTTAAATACTTTAGGTTACATTGAATTTGATGTTCTGTGTGATCTGGATAGTTTCAAGGAGAAGATTTTTGTACATTCTGATTTGCCATGGTTATCACGAAATATTTTCCATGTTGTTGGCAAACATAATGATAAAGGAGAATACGAAGTGCATAGATTATACATTTATTCAGATCTGAGACCTCCACATCCTATGCAACAATGAGATCAATTTGATAATTCTAATATCATATCAAGTACCCCTACTGTCGATTATAATCTATATGATAGTTTTCAAGAAAGGGAGTGTTTGGGTGATTTTGATTCACGAGACATTGATTTGATCACAAAAGATATGCATGCTGCTTTGCTCTTTCTCGCTACTAACATTTTGCAGGAGAATGTGATGTGATGGAGTCGAGGACGACTCCAATTCAAGAAAGGGAGAATGATGAGACCATGCTCGTCCTGGATATGATCAATGCTATATCAATTTGGCGACACTTCATGGCATCCTCCGTATCATCTACATCTACTAGGATGGCTTTCCTTCACAGACGGGAGGAATTGTCCAAGAGTGCAAGCTTTCAACGTGCCTTTATATGCTCAAAAGAAATATTGAGCTTTGTGGATGATCTTCACATGATAATACTTTTTGTTGAGGACAAGCTAAAAGCTGAGCATGAGTCGAGGACGACTCAAATTCAAGAATGGGAGGATGATGAGGACATCACTACTACGGATATGACCACATTTGGTTGTGCCAACTCTAACACATCATCCACGGGCCAAGAAGAGAGAGATCAAATCCATCACGTTCTGGAATCCAATTCAGCCTCCTGAGACAGCACCGACTTCAAATATGAATAACTTTTGCATACGGACTCCGATTTGGGTGAACTTGGACTTGATTTTTCGCTTACAATGAGATCTTTCGAATGGATCTAATCTCAGACCCAGATTCATCGTACATCAACCGAAATCATTAAAACAATGTACTATAATACTGTTTTGGGCTGTTTCGGGCCTTGTAAACGTGTGGGGACCCAAGCCCAAGTTGTGTGCGCCCTCCCTTGGCTGCACACAACCCTAGGACGTCCCTCTCACGTCCATCCCTCTTATAAACTCAGTAGCCGCCGCTTTAGACAATTGGGTTTTGTTTGATTAGTTTAGCCAAGTGCAAACTTTGCGTCTTCGAGTTGTGCTGGACACCACCTTGTCAAGACCTTCAATAGAACCCCCCACCTTATTTTGGCCTTCAATTCTTATTTGCAATTTCAGATTGCTTTTACCATTGTTCTTGCTTGTTCTTCGGTTGCTTGCAGGAATTGAACCTCGTGTTCAGGTTGATCGTGCCCACGGCAAGATCAATAACACTCCGGAGTTGGTTTAGCGATTGCTAAGGCGCATCGTCGTTGTACGTTGTAGTCGGATCGTCAAAGTCGATTCCACCAAATCGATAGTTATCGCTCTCATCGAAAGATCGGGACACAACCTCGCATCACCACCTTACGGGAGGATCTCTTCTTCTTATGCTCCACCTCGATATCGTCGTTATTGATATCATCGTTGCCCTTATACCGCTTTGCTTTGCAAACAGCACAGGCATCCAAGTGTGCAAACTCATTGCGATACAACATGCAATCGTTTGGACATGCGTGTATTTTTTGTACTTCCAGTCCCAACGGGCAGACAACCCGCTTGGCCTGGTATGTAGTTGTAGGCAACACGTTACCCTCTGGAAGCAAGTCCCCCAAGACACATAAGAGCTCAGTGAAGCTCTTATCGGACCAACCATTGCTTGCCTTCAACTGCAGTAGTGTAAGCACGGTATGCAGTTTTTTTTGCTCCTCTTTGCAGCCAGGGTACAATGGTGTTGTGGAGTCCTCTACCATACGCTGGAACTTTTGAAACTCTCGTTCACTCGTGAAGTCCCCCTCCCCATCACGCAACATTTGATCCAGGTCATCGTCGTGGCTATCGACAAACGTATCTTCGATCGCCGTCATATCGTTGTCTCTGTCATGTTCACCACCAATATGTTGCCCTTCATGCACAATCTCATCTTCACCATGCTCGGTCCAACAGGTATAGCCAGCCTTGAAACCCCTTCGAAGTAAATGTGCACGTCTCGACTCTATGATAGAAAACAACTTCTCGTTTTTGCAATCAACGCATGGACAACACATATAGTTCGACAGATTCTTCGACTTGTACGCCGCAGCCGCATTTACAAAACATGTCACACCATTAAAGAACTCCGCGCCGCAACGGTCCGTGTCATACATCCACCTTCGGTCCATCTATTAATTAAAACAAACATCACATAAGCATATAATTGCAAATAAAAATATAATTGTAAATGATAAGATTTAAATATCCATGTAGCAATTTTGAATATGTTAAAATACATCAACCTTTTTTCATTATGTAAATTTCCATCTAGCAATTTTTTATTATTTTATAAAATGAAAAAATACTTAGGATATATTTTTACTATATCAAAATACATCAATCTTTTTTCATTATGTAAATATCCATCTTCCAATTTTTAAATATTTACAAAATAATAAATAATTGCAAATAGTTACGATATATTTTGACTATGTTCAAATACATCAACCTTTTTTCATTATGTAAATATCAATGTAACATTTTTTTATTATTTTATAAAATGAAAATAATTGTAAATACTTAGGATATATTTTTACTATATCAAAATAAATTAATCTTTTTTCATTATGTAAATATTCATCTTCCAATTTTTAAATATTTACAAAATAATACATAATTTTAAATAATTAGGATACATTTTGACTATATTAAAATACATCAACCTTTTTTCATTATGTAAATATCCATGTAGCATTTTTTTTCCAAAATTTCAGCATACATCAACATTTTTTCACTATGTAAATATCCATCTGGCAAATTTATTTATTTGCAAAATAGAAAATAGTTGTGCATAAATAGGACATATTTTTATTATATTAAAAATATCTAGGTAGCAATTTTTAATTACTTTCATAATTGATAATATCAATGTTTCAATTTTTTAATGACTTTAATTATTGAGAGTAAGCATATAAATGAAAATACAGGATATATTTGGTAATATATCGATTTACAAATGTATCTTGCAATTTTCATTATTGCAAAATTCACCTAGCCATTTTCACCATTCAAAAATCCACTAAATCACTGAAATGAATAAGAATTGTAATGATCTAAATCTAAAACAATCTACAAAGTAAAATCCAACTACAAATATAATGTTATTAAAATTACTAACCTTGAAAACAAGTAGATATGAATTTTAGTATGATTTTCGGCAGCAAGTGGACACAATAATGGAGCAGAGACTCCTCTCTGTTACGCTAGATTGGTCGGTGGGAAGGGATGGCAGGCATATAAAGGACTTATCATCGCGGTTCGCCCTAACCGCAAGTGATAGGGTCGATTGCGCAGGAAAATAAAATTAGGCGAGAAAATAAATATCACTGCCGGTTCTGGTTTAAAACCGGCAGTGGAAATCCCAATATCACTACCGGTTAAAACAAGAACCAGCAGTGATATATCACTACCGGTTTTATATATAAATCGGCAGTGATATGAGTTTATCACTGCCGGTTGTTTCTACGAACCGACAGTGATAAGTTCACCCCGTCGGCTCAACTTTCGAACCGGCAGTGATATGTTCTCACTGCCGGCTCTGCCTAACCGGCAGTGATGTGCCGGCAAGGATGTGCTGTTCTGTAGTAGTGTACAACCATCAAAAATAAGGAAGCACATCACATAGCAATGTCCAAATTGATATGAAATAAATCTCATGCAATTTCAAAATTCAAACTCAACATTCGCTCTATGGTCTAGCACTACCGCCTCCTGGGTCTGGTAGTGCCACTCGGCCGGCACTACCATTCCCACATGGCCGGTAGTGCCAAATCTAACAAACACAATTCAAATTGCTTCATTTTGAAAATCCTATTCAAATCAAACTCAAACCAGAGCAAACCAAGCTCAAATTTAGTCAAATAATCATCACCATCATGAGTAGACCTCCACATGGTCTTTCATCATCAGATTGTGATGAGGTGGCCTAGCACGGTCAGTTCTCACCCGATTGTGATGACCTTCTCATCTATATTGGTTCTTTACATAAACCGACACCATTGACAATTATCTCTATCAGTTGTTTAAAAACCGATACCATTGAGGTTATATCTGTGTCGGTTCACTTGAGAACCGTTGCAATATTTTTAGTTGTATTCTCACCCTTTTAGCAAGCTTCTGACATAGTTCATTTTGGAAAACTGAGATGTTGCATTCAAAGATCGCACATATAAGACAACATCCATGACCATATGACTAGCTAGTCATCACTCTACATACACATAAAAGACACCATCCATGACCATCATACTAGCTTCTGCAAAACACTAAGTAACTTATGGTCATTTTAAACTAGGGACTTCTGTGTCAAGTTCTGCTAGTTCGAATATAGTTGGAATTGCTTCAAATTTTGCATAAACATAATTTGGGATACTAACAAGATTTTCCAAAAAGAATTTTTGAAAAATAGTCCCCATTCAAAAAATTTGCCGAATTTCAGTTCGTAGGCATGGTTTTTGCTTAAAGCGTACAAAAGTAAAAAAATTCAAATTAAGCCCAAATTATTTGAAAATTTCCAGAAATGAACTTTTGAATCACTATCGGTTCTTATGTGAGAAGCGATAGTGATGTGTATCAGTTCTTATGTGAGAAGCGATAGTGATGTGTATCAGTTCTTACATATACACATCACTATCAGTTCTTACACATACAGCTTGGTAAGAACAGGTAAGAACTTGTTTGAACAGGTTGAGAGTGAGCGATTTGACACTAGCACACCACTTGTAGATAGGGATAATCTTGTTACTTGGTGTTAGCCTTTTTTTTTTCTTTGTTTTCTCTAACCATGGCAGGATCGGAAGCCGATAAAGGGGGACAACATTCACCTCGCACACGGGGGATCGTACAGCACTTCGAGCGCCAAATGAGGCTTCACACCGATGCGCTTGATGAGGACGTTCGTGTTACCAATGACCGCCTTGGTCAATTGGAGGCAGTTCAAATTGACACCAACACCAAAATCACCGCGTTGGAAGTTTCTGTGGGCGCAATCAACACCTCCCTTGCAGCATTCTTGCAGCGACTTGAGGAGAGGGATCGTGGACGCCCCGCTGATGGACATGTGAGCAGCGTTGCAGGAGACAATGAACAGGACTATGCAGCGGACACCGAAGTTGAGGAAGAGGAGGATGATAGGCCACAACGACAGCTACACCGCAACCGCCATGGTATGGGTTTGCGACCACCACGACGACAGGTACGTGAACATGATGACTCCCTAGGATCAATCAAATTCAGCATGCCACCTTTTGATGGGAAATATGACCCTGATGCATACCTCACTTGCGAACTAGCTGTAGATCAGAAATTTGCTTGCTATGATTTTCCTGAACACAAGAGGGTTAGGGCTGCAACTAGTGAGTTTACTGATTTTGCCTCCGTTTGGTGGCGCGAGTATCGTAATAAGACCCCAAACAATGTGCCACAAACTTGGGATGCTTTGAAAAGGATCATGCGAGCTAGATTTGTTCCTTCGTATCATGCACGAGATTTATTACATAAGCTGCAGCAATTGAGACAAGGTAGCAAATCAGAGAAAATATTATCGGGAACTACAAACAGCATGTTGCGTTGTGGGTTAGTGGAAGAAGAGGAAGCTGCTATGGCTAGATTTATGGGAGGGCTGACCCGTGAAATTCAGGACATATTAGCTTACAAGGAATACAATTCTATCACTCGTTTATTCCATCTTGCTTGTAAAGTCGAAGGGAAGTGCAGGGCGTCGCGCAGGACTAATGTTTCGCAGGTCGGACTACATCATGGCATCCACGCATTTCAAAGAAATGCCCCAAACCGCATCTTCACAAGGTACCACTAGCGACCGCCACACGCGCCCAACAAAACCAATGCCGCAGCATCCGGCAACAAAGGGTCGCACCAACACCCGCCAAGAGCGCTTCGTCCGTTGCATCCACGGGAAGAACGAGGGATATTCAATGCCTACAATGCAAGGGATTTGGGCATGTGAGGAAAGATTGCCCAAGCAAACGTGTGCTGATTGTGCGGGATACTGGTGAGTATTCTTCTGCTAGTGATTTGGATGATGAGACATATGCTATGCTTGCCATTGACCATGCAGGAAGTGGACATGAGAAGGAAGAAGAACATATTGGTGCTGAAAATGCAGAACATTATGAGAGCCTTGTTGTTCGGCGCGTGTTGAGTGCCCAAATGGGGAAGGCTGAACAGAACCAGCGACATAATTTGTTTCAAACCAAGTGTGTGGTCATGGAGCGCTCATGCCGCGTCATCATTGATGGGGGTAGTTGCAATAACTTAGCAAGTTCTGAGATGGTTCAAAAGCTAGAGTGAAAACAAGCCCACATCCACAGCCGTACCACATCCAATGGTTTAACGACAGCGGTAAGATAAAGGTAACACGATTGGTAAGAGTGCACTTTGCCATTGGTTCGTATCATGACTATATTGACTGCGATGTTGTGCCTATGCAAGCATGTTCTATGTTGTTCGGTAGACCATGGCGATCGATAAAGACACCTTGCATCATGGTAGAACTAATCAAGACTCTTTTGTGCATAAAGAGAAGAAAATTGTATTACATCCTATGTCTCCAAGCCATTTTGAGGATGAAGTTGCTAGAGCCAGCAAAGAAAAAAATCGAAAACATGAGAAGAGTGAAAATCAGATTGTAGCAAAGGAATTTGTACAACATAAAGAGGGCAAGTCTAAATCTGTTCATGACAGAAAAGATGAGATTAAACTGAAGGGTGCTTGTTTACTTGCTTCCAAATCTGATTTAAATGATTTGAATGATGGCTCAAGTTTGCTATGCTTTGGTTTGCAAAGAAGCTTTATTTTCATTTGAAGATACATCCTCTTCTTTGCCTCCTGCTGTCATTAATCTTTTCTTTGGAAAACATAGACATTTTTCCAAAGGAGGTGCCACCGGGACTGCCACCAATCCGTGGAATTGAGCATCAAATTGACCTCATTCCCGGGGCCTCCTTACCAAACCGTGCACCATACAGAACCAATCCAGAAGAAACCAAGGAGATACAACGACAGTGCAAGAATTGCTTGAGAAAGGGTATGTGCGCGAATCTCTTAGTCCATGTGCTGTCCCAAAGACTTTTAGTTCCTAAGAAAGATGGATCATGGCGCATGTGTGTGGATTGTAGAGCGATTAACAACATTACAATTAGATATCGTCATCCTATTCCTAGGTTAGATGATATGCTAGATGAATTGAGTGGCTCTCTTGTGTTCTCTAAGATCGACTTGCGTAGCGGATACCACCGATTCGCATGAAATTGGGCGATGAATGGAAAACAGCTTTTAAAACAAAATTTGGATTGTATGAGTGGTTAGTAATGCCTTTTGGACTCACTAATGCACCCAGCACTTTTATGAGATTAATGAATGAGGTTCTGCGCCATTTCATTGGAAAATTTGTGGTGGTGTACTTTGATGATATTCGATTTATAGCGAAACTCTAGAACAACATCTTGATCATTTGCGTTGTTTTTCATGCCTTACGTGATGCTCGCTTGTTTGGTAACCTTGAGAAGTGCACCTTTGCACGGATCGAGTCTCTTTCTTGGCTATGTTGTTACTCCGCAGGATTGAAGTTGATCAAGCCAAGGTTGAAGCAATACACAGCTGGCGGTTCCAACTACGGTCACACAAGTGCGAAGTTTCTTAGGACTTGCTGGATTCTATCGTCGCTTTGTGAAGGATTTCAGCACCATCGCCGCACCATTGCACGAGCTCACTAAGAAGGAGTGCCATTTGCTTGGGGCAAAGCACAAGAGAACGCCTTCAACATGTTGAAAGATAAGTTGACACATGCACCACTTCTCCAACCGCCGATTTCAAAAACCTTTGAACTCGAATGTGATGCTAGTGGAATTGGGTTGGGAGGTGTGTTGTTGCAAGAAGGAAAACCTGTTGCTTATTTTAGTGAGAAATTGAGTGGGCCTAGTTTGAACTATTCCACTTATGATAAGGAGTTATATGCGCTAGTTCGAACTTTGGAAACATGGCAACATTATTTATGGCCCAAGGAATTTGTAATACATTCGATCATGAGTCATTAAAACATATTCAAGTCAAGGAAAACTAAACCGTAGGCATGCTAAGTGGGTTGAATTCATCGAATCTTTTCCTTATGTCATTAAACACAAAAGGGGAAAGGAGAATGTTATAGCTGATGCATTGTCTAGGCGATACGCTATGCTTTCCCAACTTGACTTCAAAATTTTCGGGCTGGAAACGATTAAAGGGCAATATGAGCATGATGCTGAATTTAAAGATGTGTTGCTCAATTGTAAAGAGGGAAAAATATGGAATAAATTTGTCCTCAATAATGGGTTTGTGTTTAGAGCTAACAAGCTATGCATTCCAGCTAGCTCCGTTCGTTTGTTGTTGTTACAGGAAGCGCATGGAGGTGGGCTGATGGGACATTTTGGTGTGAAAAGACAGAGGACATACTTGCTAGCCATTTCTTACGGCCAAAGATGAGGCGAGATGTGGAACGTTTAAATCGCTCATTGCACAACATGTCAAAAGCTAAGTCACGACATAACCCACATGGTTTGTACTTGCCCCTCCCTTCCTAGTGTGCCTTGGGAGGATATTTCTATGGACTTTGTTTTAGGGTTGCCTAGAACAAAGAAGGGGAGGGATAGTATCTTTGTTGTGGTGGATAGATTTTCTAAGATGGCACACTTCATACCTTGTCATAAGAGTGATGATGCTACCCATGTTGCTGATTTGTTTTTCCGTGAGATTGTTCGATTGCATGGTGTGCCAAACACAATAGTTTCAGATCGTGATGCTAAATTTCTTAGCCACTTTTGGAGAACTTTATGGGCTAAATTGGGGACTAAGCTACTGTTTTCTACTACTTGTCACCCACAAACTGATGGGCAAACCGAAGTCGTCAATAGAACTTTGTCTACCATGCTTAGGGCTGTTTTAAAACAAAACATTAAGATGTGGGAAGAATGCTTGCCTCACATTGAGTTTGCGTATAACCGTTCGCTGCATTCTACTACTAAGTTGTGCCCTTTTGAGATTGTGTATGGTTTTGTTCCTCGTGCTCCCATTGATTTATTACCTATTCCGCCTTCGGAGAAACTGAATTTTGATGCTACACAACGTGCTGAACTGATGTTAAAATTGCATGAGACAACGAAAGCGAACATTGAGTCTATGAATGAGAAATATAAACTTGCTGGTAGTAAAGGAAGGAAACATGTAACTTTTGAACCTGGAGATCTTGTTTGGTTGCATTTACGGAAGGACCGTTTTCCTCAATTAAGAAAGTCTAAGTTGATGCCTCGCGCTGATGGCCCTTTTAAAGTATTGGAAAAAGTTAACGATAATGCATATAAGCTTGAGTTGCCTGCAGATTTTGGGGTCTCTCCCACATTTAACATTGCAGATTTAAAGCCATACTTTGGAGAAGAGGATTTAGCTTGAGTCGAGGACGACTCCAATACAAGAAGGGAGGATGATGAGGACATCACTTCTATGGATATAGCCACACCGCAAATCCATCACCTACGCATCAATCGGTCCCCGTTGCTGTAATACATGGACCGATTACTCGAGCTCGCGCACGTCAACTCAATTACCAGGTGAATTCGTTCCTCGGGCTTCATACGAATATTTTAATGGATGGAATGCTATTTAATTCTTGTGATGATGTACTTTGCCTCAGGAACTTGGGTGAGGAACCAACCAAGATGAAGGATAGAAGAGAAGTGCACGAGTTCGGTTCAGATTCGACTCCAGGACAGGGCTGACTTGTTTCGGCCGCCACGGCTACATCCGGACTCCGTTTTGGGCGTTCTTGTACTTCACTGAAAGCTTATCAAGTCTACTTTCCAACGGATCTGGAATCACATCCAAACTCCTTCTGAAGCAGCGTCACTTTTTCAGTCCAAGTCAAAAGTGGGCCTTTGGCCTTGTAACAAGGAAAGACCACTTAAGGCTGCACCCTAGGGTTCCTAGACGCCTCTCCACAATAAAAACAGCCAGCCGCTGCCATTAGATGGTGGGTTTTTTTTAGATCAAAGATAGCAGTTGCTACTTCTTGTAATCGCGCGTGTTGGCTAAACCGCCCGAATTACTTGTCATCGGAAACCCTCTTTGTGATTCGAATGAACTCGTGGTTTCAATTATAATTTCAGTGCTTGTTCATCTTGTTCTTGCGTGTTCTTCGATTGCTTGCAGGACAAAGGCCTTCGTGGTCGTTGATCGTGCACCAAAGCAAGATCAATAACAACTTCGGAAGTCGGTGTAACGATTGCTAAGGCGCATCGTCTGGGGACGGTGTAGTCGGATCGCCAATGTCTTCTTCCACCCAATCGAATCTATCCCTCTCTCATCGAAAGGTCGGGACCTATCCTCCTATCACATCACTATCGCTTCATCTGGGTCGGTTTTTAAATTTTTAGGAAAAAATGATTGTGACAGATGACTTAGGAGGGCAAGTTAATACTAATCACTATCAGTTCTCAGGTTAGAAGCGATTGTGATGTGGTGGTATAGCACTGGGCACATCACAATCGGTTCTAACATTAGTACCGAAAGGAGGTGTTGGCAACCAGCAAGACAAACAACTTCAGAGAGTAGGAGACAATCTGTGGAGCTATAGGTGGCTGAAATAGCACAAGGAGTAACCTTCACCACGTTAGTCACATCAAGCTAAATAAACGTTCTACGACGGTACCGTGCTGGTCCTAGTCCCGAACCGTACTAGAGACGCGAGCCAAGACACAAACGTCGTCACCGAAACGCCCAAAACAGCAAGTTTTTTTTTTTTTTTTTTTGGGAGGGTCACAAAACTCTCTTAGATGAACTCAGGAGACCCTAAAAACAAAATTTGCACAAAGGACTTTTGGCAAAACCAGGGGTATAAAGGTAATTAAAAGATACTCTCTCTCTCTCTCTCTCTACTTTGATTTGCAATTGATCTAGTGCGGCTTTTGAAATCTGCACTTGCCTTTTTCTTCTCTGATTTGGTGCGGCTTTTCTATCTGCACTTGCCTTTTCTTCTCTCGATTTGGTGCGGCTTTTCTATATGCACTTGCCTTTTTTTAACTCCTTGATTTGGTGCGGCTCTTGTATCTCGCACCTACTCTTTTTTATATATATATATTTGGAAACTGATATTTATTTTGGTAAACACAGAGAATCAAGCGGATTAGTAAACAAAGCAAGGAAATCGGGAACCCAATTTGATCTCCCACACTAGACAGAAACAAACTCAACTCCGATCCGATCTACTAATGAATCGACTCAAATTATGAACGAATCGTGACAAAAACATGACCTGAACTCAAACTCTAAAGGATGAAACTAAAGACCAGCAACTTGACTCGTCAAGCAACCGTAAATTCAACAAGCCGAGAACTAAAGTAGCAAAAGCAAGGGCACAAACTGTTTTGGACAAGGGAGATCTAATCGCCTATTTATTTTTTTATGGTTTTCGGGATCAGTAGGTAAAATAATGGATGGGGAAAAAAAATCTCTCACCGATCAACCTTGAGCTCGATACCACGTGATAGGAGGATAGGTCCTGACCTTTCGATGAGAGAGGGATAGATTCGATTGGGTGGAAGAAGAGGTTGGCGATCCGACTACACCGCTCCTGACGATGCGCCTTAGCAATCGTTACACCGACTTCGAAGTTGTTATTGATCTTGCCGGTGCACGATCAACTCGACCACGAAGGCCTTTGTCCTGCAAGCAATCGAAGAACACGCAAGAACAAGATGAACAAGCACTGAAATTATAATTGAAACCACGAGTTCATTCGAATCACAAAAGAGGGGTTTCGATGACAAGTAATTCGGGCGGTTTAGCCAACACGCGATTACAAGAAGTAGCAACTGCTATCTTTGATCAAAAAAACCCACCATCTAATGGCAGCGGCTGGCTGTTTTTATTGTGGAGAGGCGTCTAGGAACCCTAGGTGCAGCCTTAAGTGGGCTTTCCTTGTTACAAGGCCAAAGGCCCACTTTTGACTTGGACTGAAAAGTGACGCTGCTTGATTGAACGATTCCCGTCAACTCAGAAGGAGTTTGGATGTGATTCCAGATCCGTTGGAAAGTAGACTTGATAAGCTTTCAGTGAAGTACAAGAACGCCCAAAACGGAGTCCGGATGTAGCCGTGGCGGCCGAAACAAGTCAGCCCTGTCCTGGAGTCGAATCTGAACCGAACTCGTGCACTTCTCTTCTATCCTTCATCTTGGTTGGTTCCTCACCCAAGTTCCTGAGGCAAAGGACATCATCACAAGAATTAAATAGCATTCCATCCATTAAAATATTCGTATGAAGCCCGAGGAACGAATTCACCTGGTAATTGAGTTGACGTGCGCGAGCTCGAGTAATCGGTCCATGTATTACAGCAACGGGGACCGATTGATGCGTAGGTGATGGATTTGCAGGTGTGGCTATATCCATAGAAGTGATGTCCTCATCATGATGTACCATTCTGTAGTAGTGATGGGTAGTAATCCAAATATATCAACAAAAAAATACTACAACACTATTTTAGCCTCTTTCGGACCTTGTAAGCGTGTGGGGGCCCAAGCCAATTTGTGTGCATGCACCCTGGTTACACACAACCCTAGGACGACCCTCTCTTGTCCCTCCCTATGATATACTCAGTAGTCGCTGCTTTAGACAATTGGGTTTTTGTTGAGCATAGTTCTAGCCTAGGTCTTACATTGTTCTCTAGACGTGTCGAACGACCACCTGTTGAGACTTATTCGCAGAACCCCGCCTTACCTTTGATCTATATTTTCATGAACCTCAATTCTTGTTTGCAATTTCAGATTGCTTCACTATTGTTGTTGCTTGTTCTTTGGTTGCTTGCAGGAATTGAACCTTGTGTTTAGGTTGATCGTGCCCACGGTAAGAGAAATAATCCTCTGGAGTTGGTTTAGCGATTGCTAAGGCACATCGTCATCGTACGTTGTAGTCAGATTGTCAAAGTCAATTCCACCTTTGTGATTCAGACTCGTTCAAAAAGCTAATTTGATTCGGATTCGGATTTGGTCAGATCGGCTGAATTTAGGTCAAATTTTTGCACCTCCGTGTTTTGGCTATAACTTCTATATACAAGCTCCAAATTGTGTGTTCGTATACTTGTTTTATAGAATAGAACAATGCCTTCAATTTGCTACATTGTGAGCAAACTATATTCGGTAATTTTCGTACTTTAATTGTGGTGACAATTTTGCTGCACTGTTCTGGTCGAATTTGGGTTTCTTGCTTCAATTCGTGTTCTAGCTTTGTTCCTTTGAGTTGGTTGAGTCCAGTAGCATTCAAAAACCATAAACACAAAAAATATCAGTACACATACCTTTTGGGAACCAATTCATCCTTTGCGAATACTTTGATCCCAATTGAGACTAGCTATTTGATATTGCTTAGAGCTACCCTACTTGATACATAGCATAGTCCTGAATTATCATATGTGACATCAAGTTAGGTATTCCATCATCTTTGCGTGTAAGTTATCTTTAAATTTTCTTATATCTTTGAGATCAGCAACTAGGACTTGTGAATTCTAGTTTGGGTCATTACTTATCATTACAATAACTAGAATATTAGATTGCATAGGAAATAAGTATAGCCTACCTAGCTCCACATATTCTACCTTATACGTTTGTTCGGTCTCTTGGCAATCGCTTTATCCAAGCTTCAGATAACTTTTGATACCGCCAACGGCTAACAACACCTGTTGCACGATAAGAACTTGTAAGAGCTTTGGTTAAAGCTTGAGAGTTAAGCGACTTTTCACCACATCCTACGTAGTGATAGGATCATTATACTTATAATTTGTTTCTTGTCTTCACTAACAATGGCTGGTTCTCCACGTCGTAGTGCTTGGGCCAATAGCATCCTAGGAGAAGAGGTAGTTCACACTTCGAGATATGAAGAATATACAAACACATCTTCATCACCACAGGAGGTACAACGACATAGCACACGTACCAAAAGTAAGTTCGCCATACCTATTTTTAGTGGTAAATATGATCCTAAAGGTTATCTTACATGAGAATTAGCTGTAGAACAATAATTTGATAAACATGGAATTCCTGAGCATGATATGGTTAGGGTTGTTACTAGTGGATTTACTGATTTTGCTGCCATTTGGTGGAATGATTATACGAGTAAAAATTAGGACATCCCTAGCACATGGATTAAATTGAAGAAAATTATGAGAGCTAGATTTGTTCCTTCATATGTTGCTTGCCAATTACGAATGAATTGCAACGTCTAGAACAAGGTAGTAAAACTGTGGATGAGTACTACTAAGAATTTCAGCATAGATCTTTCCGTTATGGGTTAGAAGAGACCGAAAAGACTCGGATGAACAACTTTTATTTTGGACTAGATTTTGATATTCAGATCATGATATCTCGTAAAGAATTCAATTCTATGTCATGTTTGCTTAATCTTTTATGTGAAGCTAAAAGAAAAATACAGAGAAGATAATCAACCACATTTTAAGCTCCTAGAGAATTAAATGCTACTTCGGTTGCATGCACTGCACCAAACCTTAATGAGAGCATACACCCCGAGCATGCGAAAGAAATACCAGAAAATTCGAGTGCAGTAGAGGATAGCACACATGACGATGATTCTACTAACATAATCCAATCCACTTCTGTTACTTCTTTGTTGCCGTTCCATGTAATATGCAGGTTACTTTTGATGAAGGGGAGCTACAAGTTGAAAAACCTGCATTATCAAGTGAAAGTTTTGTGGTACCTACTTCTTCTGTGGAGGACGTTAATGACAATGGTACATATCTGATTTTACATCAAAAAAGGGAGCAAATTTGTGAGTATATTCCTACTGTACTTATTTCTAGTGAGTTACCACCTGTGCCACAATTGTAGAACCATGTGATGGATTGCATGCATATAATTTTGATCATGTGGAGCATATTACGCTTAAGGAAGTGATAGCAAGAATATCCTTGCCACTATTTTGTGCTATATAATGTTGAATGAGCCTGCTAGTTTGAATTGTGCTATGGATAAGATTTCTAAAATTTCATCACTTAAGTCTTTATCTAGCACATATGCCTACTCTTTTAAGTTCAATTTATTTTGAGATTATGGCATAGATGGCAAGTTTCTTGTTTACAGAATATGCATAATGATGAGGACATCCCAACCAAGGATACAACCGCTGCCCCTTCTTCCTCTCGACGATCGCTTCGCTCACGACGTGCGGAGGGCTTAATCCGGAAGCAAGTCCTTTCCATCCACCTTTGCTGGACCAGCACGTCAAGGACATCCACCGAGGACAGCCCACGCGCCAAGGAAGGGCCAAGATAAAGCCCAATTCGTCGCCGAGTCCGGTTCGGCCATCCAGGAGCAGCAGTACTTCAAACGGACGCCACGGCCACATCCGAACTCCGTTTTCGATATTCGATAACTCGTTTGAAAGGTATCGAGATAACCTTTCCAATGGATCTGATCCCGAGGCCAAATTCCTCCTGGAGAGAAGGGAAATCATAGAACAATCTTACGGGACAGAAATTCCAGGTGATGCGCTTGTTTCAGATCGTGATGCCAAGTTCTTGAGCCATTTTTGGAGAACTTTATGGAGCAAATTAGGGACAAAGCTAGTGTTCTCTACCACATGTCACCCTCAAACCGATGGCCAAACTGAAGTGGTGAATCAAACCTTGTCAACTATGTTGAGGGCTGTTCTAAAGAAGAATTTGAAGATATGGGAAGAATGCCTACCTCATGTGGAGTTTGCCTATAATCGTACATTGCACTCTACGACAAAAATGACTCCATTTCAGGTTGTGTATGGCTTTAACCCTCGTGCTCCAATTGATCTATTGCTTTACCATCTTCGGAGAAGGTAAACTTTGATGCAAAGAGACGTGCTGAATTTGTTCTTAAATTGCATAAGACCACAAAAGAAAATATAGAGCGCATGACTGAGAAATATAGGGTTGCTGGTAACCATGGTAGAAAGGAATTGACATTTGAACCTGGTGATCTTGTTTGGTTGCATTTATGAAAGAAAGATTTCTAACTTACGAAAGTCTAAATTAATGCCTAGAGCTGATGGTCCTTTCAAAGTGCTTGAACGAATTAATGATAATGCTTATAAACTTGAGTTACCTGTAGATTTTGGGGTTAGTCCCACTTTTAACATTTCAGATTTGAAGCCATATTTTGGAGAGAACGATGAGCTTGAGTCGAGGACGACTCAAATGCAAGAAGGGGAGGATGATGAGGACATCACTATGTCGGATGCACCCATGACCTCACCACCACCACCTCCTATGCAAGGTCCTATCACAAGGGCACGGGCACAGAAGCTAAATCAACAGGTGAACTCGTTTCTCGGGTGGTATAATTATATTTTTGAGGATATACCACTGCATAATAATGTGCTTGTGCCTACGAATCATGGCTTAGAGCTGCAAGGACGTCATTCCTCATCACTACAAGCTATAGTACAAGTTATTCCCGAGAAGGAAGCCAAAACGTCCACCCAGGAGCAGTCCACCTTCCACTGGCCATAACTATTGCATACGGAGTCCGTTCGGGATGAGTGAGTACTTGATTAAAAGATAAATTCGTGCTCTTTCCAACGGATCTGGCCTCATCATCAAATTCCACTCGAGCTGGCCACAGCTGTCAAAATAGTGCGACGGTCTCTGTCTTTTAGGGTGCTGTGCCACCATAATTTTGGGCTGAGTTCCCATGTAATTAAAGTGGCGTGAGACCAACTCCTAGCAGCCATCCTTGGCTATATATATTGGACAAGCCCCTATCTATCTCCTTAGGTTTTGATTTGAGAATAGTTACCCATGTGTGGAACTTTATCCTTGTTCTCCTGACTCGGCTAGAGCAGCAGTAAACAAGTTTCGAAACCTCAACTTGAGTGTGTGCTTCATCCTTGTTCTTGCAGTTCTTCGATTGCTCGCAAGAATAGACCTTCGTGGTCAGGTCATCCGTGTTCTTGGCATGGTTGATAACGACGAGGAGTGTGGTTTAGCGATTGCAGGCGCTTATCCTTGTGTGGTTCGTAGCCGGATCGTCAAAGTCATCCTCCGCCAAATCGAAGTTATCCCCTCACCGGAAGATCGGGGCCGTCTTGTGCGCATCAACAGTTTTTCACATGTCTTAGCAGTCTAGAAGACAAGACAAGAACACCAAAAACCCGATCTTGCAAGAATGATCATCTAAAGAGCAAAAGATTGGTTTCTTGCAACAAAGAACACAAGATTTGCCTAGATAACTGGGATATAGTCTGAAGAAGACTCGTCCATCAATCATACATCCTTAGTACAAGATCCACAACTATTTAGAAGGAGGGGAGGCAAATCCAAATGTGCAAGAAGTAAATTGCAAGAATGTAAATTGCGGAATTTAAAGATTGAATTTAAAGTATAATGTAAATGCAGAAAGTAAATTCAGAATTGTGAAAATTAGATTTTCATTTCTGGATGGAAGGGTTACAAAGCCTCACAACAAGGTGGGCAAAGCTCAAAGGAGCACAAAAATCTCAAAACCTTCAAGGGGAGGAAAGCTACCCATACCCCTTTATTTATACTACTCTTGAGTCATCCTCTATTCTTAGATGAGTTCCTTCTAACCTAAGGATCACCATCAAGGGCTAGTATTTACTCACTCACTCATACATGGGTTAACACGAAACAATCTAACATAATAGGTTTATGCACGCTTCTCAAAGCATACTAACTCTCACTTAGACTGTGATCCAACAACCCTCCTTGATCCGAGCAGCTCCTAGCTAGCATCTCATCCATTCCTTGTTTTCTAGGTTCGCGACGACTCCATCTACGATTATCTTCTGGCGATCCTCGACCATCTGGACCTCCAACGCACATCGCCTAGTACCGGTCATCCTCTGTCGCACCATGACCTAGCACTGTCGTCCTACAACTATCAAAAACAAGGAAAACCCATCACATAACTATGTTCAATATAGATATGCTATAATAATTCAATTGCAAAAATCAAATCTCACATCGCTCGTTAAGTCGGTACTACCTTAATTCTTGTGCAAAATCAAAATACGCCTTATAAAATTGAACAGAGGTAGTAATTTGTTGTCAATGCCACACACGTAGTGTGTAGACTTATATTGTACTCAATTGACTGTCTTATATGGAAAAGACAGTTCCACATGATTCCTAACTTCTCTTTTGCCTTGAATCGTTACATGCAGGCAGCAAACAGCCATATAACGCCCTACAATGGCATTAATTAGTTAGGACGGGGCTAATCCGTTTCCAACATTAAATGCATTAATTGATGTGCTTTGCCTCTCTAGGATCCAGAATCTACTAGAGTACCCGCTTCCATGTTTAGGAAGAATTCTATGGACCGGCAAGTGAAACAACCAAACTTTCTTGGCATTGAGCAGCCGCGCAGGACTATACTCCCACACGAAAATTTATCCATAGCATGCGGATGCTGAGTTGGCGTCACTATAGACTTCGTGGTGAATCATCAACGACAAGTCAAAGCGTCCGTCGGTGCGATTACGTGTCACTGTGTTCCTATATGGCTATCTCAGCATGGTCTTGTTGTTATCCATGCAACTCATGAATCATCTTCTTTGTTTTTTTCTATGCAGTGGCCTGAGACAACAATGACATTCTGAAAGGAAACGCACATGCGCTCGTCTGAAAGCAGACATCAGCAAAAGGTAGTATCCGACTATCCGCTACCTAGCATAGCATCCTTTTACTGTTCCTCTGCATCTCAGGATCAGGATACCATAAATCACTTGAGTCAGCGTTTAAAGGAAAGAATGTGTAATAGTAGCACGTACTCCTAGAATTCATTCCACTCTCCAGTCTCAATACATGTATATGCAGTCTATTCTATACCTTAAAAAGAGTATCAATTTTGAGTGATTGGTCTTTATGATGGTGCAGAGGAGCATGAGCATCCTTGATTTTTTTTATTCCATCCTTGATTATTTGTTTAATGCAGAAGAGAAAGGACGCATCATTAATTCCATTTACTACTAGATCGCCTCACTTGCATTGAAGCAATGTAGCATGTGCAGCAGCACTCATACAGTATATCCACATAGCCCCATCTAGTTCATCTATCATCAGTAGTATTGAGTAATACACTTGTAGTTGTCACTTGCTGTCTCCCCTTTCTACAGTAGTCTGACCGCCGTGCGTGCAACAGCGTGTGCAGCTAGCTAGTGCAGAAGGCACAGGGTCTCCAGCGGCTTGACGGCGTCCAGCCGGCGGGGCAGCGTCTGTGGCATGGCCGGCACCGACGGTTGCACGAACTTGCAATTGGGGCATGCTGGGGAGGACTTGCACATACTACGTCGTTCCAAGAGTTGCCTATCTAAAACTGTTCTCTGCTAATTATGTTGTTCTGCCAGCTCAGTAACAGACAATAGTGTCATTGAGGTGCCACGTGTATACATGGCTTGTGCTGTTGTGCAGGGTGCTTCCATCGTGCAAATTGCTACGTAAGAATTTAGAAATATGTATGCGTTACTAATGAAGAAATTGAATGTGTATATATGTTTGTAAACTCACATGTAGGTCAAGGAACTGCTCACAGTCCAAGGGCAAGGGGTCATTGAGGTGCAGTTCCAGGTTCGCGTGGGACACGGCCTCCTCCTAGGCGAAGTGCTTCCTTTTTTTCCTGATGCTGCTACTGCTGCTGTCCGAGTCCGATGACAAGTTCTTGGTGCTCTTCGCGGAGGCGAAGCCCAGCGACGTCGGCCCTAGTGAGAGCTCCGGCTGCACTTCCAATCTCGTTCAACCTCAACGCGCCTTATACACCGTAAGGAATTATATCCTCTATATCACCTCTGCTGTTGCTTTGTGTGTTGTTTGGGTAGCTCTAACTAGGGTGAGAGGTTATATGCTACATATGGCAGCTACTACACTGGTAATTGGATCGATTTATAGGGGGTCATGAGGTTGAGAGCGTGGATACTTAAGATGGAGGAAGAGGGGAGAGGAGAAGGGTTCTTAAATGGCCTTCATCCAACGCCACATATTAAGGAGAGGGCAGTCGGGGTATTAAAGGGTGACAAGTAGAGCGACCTTAAATGCCTCAAATCTCTCCAACCCCCCCCCCCCCCAAAATTAAATCGGCCTTTGCTCACCACGGCCAAACTGCTGGTGCTGCGCGACATAGCCTCACCTCCCCGCCAGTAGATAGATAGATAGATAGATAGATAGATAGAGGGAGATGCTACCTACTAGTTGATGTGAGGTTGTGTCCCGATCTTTCGATGAGAGCGATAACTATCGATTTGGTGGAATCGACTTTGACGATCCGACTACAACGTACGACGACGATGTGCCTTAGCAATCGCTAAACCAACCCCGCAGTGTTATTGATCTTGCCGTGGGCACGATCAACCTGAACACGAGGTTCAATTCCTGCAAGCAACCGAAGAACAAGCAAGAACAATGGTAAAAGCAATCTGAAATTGCAAATAAGAATTGAAGGCCAAAATAAGGTGGGGTTCTATTGAAGGTCTTGACAAGGTGGCTGTCCAACACAACTTGAAGACACGAAGTTTGCACTTGGCTAAACTAATCAAACAAAACCCAAAACCCTAGATGGGGTTGCGGCTGGTTATTTATGAGATAACAAGAGGAGGTGGTCGTTCAAAACCCTAGGAAACCAAATACAATTCGATTACAAGGCCCAAGGCCCACTCTGACTCGGACTGGAAAAGTGACATGACTTGTTTTGCAGTTTCTGGACAGCTCAGAAGGAATTTGAAGGTGAGACTGGATCCAATGGAAAGAGGGAGACGAAAGCTTTCAACCAAGTACTCATGTGCCCCGAACACCCTTCTGGATCAAAAGTTATGGCCGTTTTAAGTTGGTGCTGTCTCAGGAGGCCGAATTGGATTCCAGAACGTGATGGATTTGATCTCTCTCTCTTCTTGGTCCGTGGATAATGTGTTGGAGTAGGCACAACCAAATGTGGTCATATCCGTAGTAGTGATGTCCTCATCATCCTCCCTTTCTTGAATTTGAGTCGTCCTCGACTCATGCTCAGCTTTTAGCTTGACCTCAACAAAAAGTATTCTCATGTTCAGTTCATCCTCCACAAAGCTCAATATTTCTTTCCAGCATATAAAGGCATGTTGAAAGCTTGCACTCTTGGACGCTTCCTCCCCCCTGTGAAGGAAAGCCATCCTAGTAGATGTAGATGATACAGAGGATGCCATGAAGTGTCGCCAAATTGATATAGCGTTGATCATATCCAGGACGAGCATGGTCTCATCATTCTCCCTTTCTTGAATTGGAGTCGTCCTCGACTCCATCACATTCTCCTGCAAAATGTTAGTAGCGAGAAAGAGCAAAGCAACATGCATATCTTTTGTGCTCAAATCAATGTCTCGTGAATCAAAATCACCCAAACACTCCCTTTCTTGAAAACTATCATATAGATTATAATCGACAGTAGGGGTACTTGATATGATATTAGAATTATCAAATTGATCACATTGTTGCATAGGATGTGGAGGTCTCAGATCTGAACAAATGTATAATCTATGCACTTTGTATTCTCCTTTATCATTATGTTTGCCAACAACATAGAAAATATTTCGTGATAACCATGGCAAATAAGAATGTATAAAAATCTTCTCCTTGAAACTATCCAGATCACACAGAACATCAAATTCAATGTAACCTAAAGTATCTAAAGAAGACATCAATTTAAGCTCATCTTCTTCACTAGCAATTTGAATAACATGTCTATGTTCAGCGCAAGTGTTTTGTTCAAATATAAATATTTCATGTTCATTCACTAATTGTGGCGTGGATATAAGTGAAGCATTATGACACAACTCTTCTTTATCACAAGGAATAGCAACAAAATCAGCAATGGGTTCCATTAATAGTTGCTCTACGATAGCACGATTCATGGACAGTTTTGTCTCTTCAAAATGATTTTCACCATGTATACAGTCCATACCTTTGACATTACCTTCTAAATCATTCTCCGTGGTTGTAGGTGCAACTTCAATTTCCAACTCTTCACATACGTATGGAGCAGCAAATATCTCCTCTTTTTTCACATTTTCTTCTTCATCTTTCTCCCGATGGTGCTCACTTTTCTGCAAAATGTTAGCTACAACAGAAGGTGCAACAATGGGCACCTCAAATAAAACTAAAGGCTCTTTCAAAGATTCAGTAAGCATGTTTTCAGCTCTAAAAGCACATTCAATCAATTCTGAAAGACAACTATATGTTTCATCAACAAGAACATCCTGAATTTCATGATTAAGTCCACGTATGAACCTAAGCTCAGTAGCTTCCTCACATTCTTGTAAACCACAACGCAACAAACAATTTTGCAAATCATGAAAGTATTCTATAACAGTTTTAAAACCTTGTTTTAAGCATTGAAGTTTAGTAAGCAAATATTTAGCAACATATTCAGGAACATAATCATTTCTCATAAGTCTTTTCATTGCATTCCAAGTTTTAGGGTCTTTATCATGTCTAGATATATGCTTCCACCAATATACTGCATCTGACGTTAACACTTTAACTGCGCACTAATCTTTTGGTTTTCGATAAGTCATAGTTTACAAATTCTTTATCTACCGCTATCTCCCAATTAATATATGCATTAGGATCGAACTTTCCACCAAAAGGAGGCAACTCAAACTTGATTTTACCTTGTTCATCATCGTGGATGAACCCGTGGCGATGTGTGGTGGGGGGACCGATGCAGCCGCGTCCATGCTTGGGAAGTCGGGGCAGCAATGGGAACCCGTTGTGCACGTAGTACACCATTGTTGTTGCTTAGGAGACGAGGCGGAGGACCGGAAGTTCCAGGGACAGCAGCTGCAAGCATATCATCAAGTCTAGACAAAATAGTAGCAAGGGTAGTGTTAGCAACTCCTGAGCAGTCTCGATGGACCGAAACGGTCTTCTTGCAACGACATTTGCTCATTAGTGAGTTGTACATTGCCCTTCGTGCGTGGAGAATGATGCATGAACTCTTGTCACCTGACATGGTTAGTAGCATAAAGGGAAAGACAAAGGTTTATGTAATTCCCAATCAACTACTAGGAAGTGGAGAAAAGTCGCTCAACTCTCAAGCCTTAACCAAAGCTCTTACAAGTTCTTACCGTGCAGCAGGAGTTGTCGGCCGTTGGCGGTGTCAAAAGTTCTTCGAAGCTTGGATAAAGCGATTGCAAGGGACCGAACAAACGTACAAGGTAAAATATGTGGAGCTTGGTAGGCTATACTTATTTCCTATGCAATCTGATAATTCTAGTTATTGTAATGACAAGTAAGGACCCAAAATAGAAATCACAAGTCCTAGTTGCCGATCTCAAAGATATAAGCGAATTTCAAGGCAACTCACGCGCAAATATGATGTAACTTAATGCAACCAATGGAATGAGCTAAATAAGAAAATTTTCAGTACCAAAGCTCGTGTTGCATAAGTTATAGAGAGACACTAGCTAATTGCTTCAGAAAAGATAAAAGGGCACAAGATTGCTCACTAATTTATACAATTGCACAATCTGAAAAATAATGAACACAAATTAGGGTTTCGCTCAATGTAGTGCTGCCGGCCACTATTATGTTTTTTTTTTTGGCCTTTTGGCTTTTTCTTTCTCTCTTCTTTCTTTTGGTGACTTGCGGCCAACACTAGTATGAGCAAAGTTTTGGAATCCCTAACTTGATATCACAAGATAGTATGATATGATAATTCAAGATTATGCAATGTATCAATATGAACAACCCTAAGCAATATCAAATAGCTAGTCTCAATTGGGATCAAAGTATTCGCAAAGGATGAATTGGTTAACAAAGGTATGTATACTGATATTTTTAGAGTTTTATGGATTATGGAAGCTACTGGACTCAACCAACTCAAAGGAACAAAACTAGAACACAAATTGAAGAAAAACACCCAAATTCAAAGTTTCTAGGGCAGCAGATTTGTCGCCTAGATTACAGATTCAAAACGACCGAATTTAGAAGGTTCACTATGGAAAGAATTGAAGCTTATGTCCTCAGCTTTCAAAGGAATACAAGAACATGCAATTTGGAGCACGGGTGTGAAAGTTATGGCTCAAAAACCGAACTGCACAGAATACTCCCAATTTTAGCCCGCGGGACCAATTCCGAATCCGAATCAAATTCAGTTTGATGGAATCAGAATCAGAAAGGACACCCAAAAACGTTTTTGTAGAGGACTCTTCAAGGATTCAGGAAATTATAAAAACTTCCCAAACGGAGTTCGGACGTGAGAATTATGATCAAAATACCGAACCGATCTGGATTGGAAGTACAACTTGCTTCAACAAATTTGATATCCAGATTAAATAGATTTAGCTCCAGAATAAGAGTTCATGCCCAACTAGGTTTTTGTAGAGATCGTTCCCAGGTTTTAGGAAAGTACAAAAACACTAGAATCTGAGCTCGTATGCGAAAGTTATGAACAAAACAAAGTACTGGACAGATTGAAAGAAAAGCTACGCGAAGGAAAAACGATCAGCAACTAAAACAAAGACTCTAATGGATCAAAACCTAACAAAACTCACTAAAATAACAGATTGAATCTAAAGGTTGAATTTTTGTGGAGTAATTTTCAATTTAGGACAGAAAACAAAAACTAATCTACAGTATAGAATCTCTCACCGAGCAACTTGGCGCTCTGATACCACCTGATGTGAGGTTGTGTCCCGATCTTTCGATGAGAGCGATAACTATCGATTTGGTGGTATCGACTTTGACGATCCGACTACAACGTACGACGACGATGCGTCTTAGCAATCGCTAAACCAACTCCGGAGTGTTATTGATCTTGCCGTGGGCACGATCAACCTGAACACGAGGTTCAATTCCTGCAAGCAACCGAAGAACAAGTAAGAACAATGGTAAAAGCAATCTGAAATTGCAAATAAGAATTGAAGGCCAAAATAAGGTGGGGTTCTATTGAAGGTCTTGACAAGGTGGCTGTCCAGCACAACTTGAAGACACGAAGTTTGCACTTGGCTAAACTAATCAAGCAAAACCCAAAACCCTAGATGGGGTTGCGGCTGGTTATTTATTAGATAACAAGAGGAGGTGGTCGTTCAAAACCCTAGGAAACCAAATACAATTCGATTACAAGGCACAAGGCCCACTCTGACTCGGACTGGAAAAGTGACGTGACTTGTTTTGCAGTTTTCGGACAGCTCAGAAGGAATTTGAAGGTAAGACTGGATCCATTAGAAAGAGAGCGACGAAAGCTTTCAATCAAGTACTCATGTGCCCCGAACACCCTTCTGGATCAAAAGTTATGGCCGTTTTAAGTTGGTGCAGTCTCAGGAGGCCGAATTGGATTCCAGAACGTGATGGATTTGATCTCTCTCTCTTCTTGGCCCGTGGATGATGTGTTGGAGTAGGCACAACCAAATGTGGACATATCCGTAGTAGTGATGTCCTCATCACTAGTCCAGTCTATACATACACAACTGTATAAAAGCTCATTATAGATGGTTCATAAATCTCATCACAGATGGTTATGTGGACCGTCTGTAATAAAGTGTCAGTGATGAGAAACGCTCATCATAGACGGTTTGCGAACCGTCAATTATGTTACCTTTCTAATGTTTACACTTTTCTATTTATTAGTAAGTCTCAAGAAATGCTAGCCATGCCCTCTGAAACAAAACAGATTAAGTGCATCACAAGCGTATTATTATAACATACATTTCAGAAATGAACTCAAATAACATATTATAACATACAACAAATCCATGTCAAAAATTAACTCCAATCACACATTATAACGTATAACGCATCCATCTCAGAAATCGACTCAGATATATTAACCAATTGAATTCATAACTACAACTCACAAATTCATAGCACAAGATTCACAAATTAATCCAAGTAGTAACTAACAAATTCACAACTTATCAGATGAGGCTGAGTGGCATTCGTCTTTTGGATTTAGGACCTCACGCATCAAGAAGGCACAGAGTTGTCCTCGAATTCCTAGCAGGTCAGCCTTTTCCAATACTGATTTAGCGTATTTCCAAGCCAGTTGATAGGAAGAGTAAAGTCTTACGTATATATAAATTGATAACTGGAAACAATTATTGCAAGATTAAAGTCTTTTTTGCACCAATGAGGAGTTGCATGCTGTAGCAAATGTAGAATCCACAGAGGTTAGTGGCCTTTGGCTACTGGTGGCACTGCCAAAATATAATAGGTTAGTTCCGAAGGTATTATTATGGAGTGTGAAGAATTATTGCGTACTAGCGGATACCAAAAACTTATGAATGTTCTTCATTTGTGATGAGTCCTTGTGTGGCCCTCCACAAGCTCTGTAGACGTTGAACGATGTTTCAAGTAAATTGCGATAGGCGTCAAGTTGTGAATGCCGCCCTTTTTGGAATCAAGATAAATTACCCATTCTGTCTTAGTATAATTACAAGTAGAACCCAGTGAAACCTACAATCGCCATGGTCATTCAACCTAACTTCGAGTTGTGTATAAAGTACAAATCAACAAGTATAGCAACTGTACGAAGCACTTACCCTAGGTTGTGAGGTAAAAGTATGAATTTTTTTCCTATTGAGTCAACAATGCTTTTTCCATGTACTCCTGAATGACTTGAAAAATTTTCGTCCATGATTTGTTTGGACACCATGTGTGGGTCAAGGAAACCCACAGGTTCTTTCCTCTTTTTTTTGCTTCCATAATCATGTATCTATATATACAAAATCAAGCATCATATATATATATGATATTTATCGGTATGACACGAATGTAGACCGTGATTGCATACACTTACAATATCCAACATCTGATGAGTGAGGCGTCGAGGGCGTTGAGGTTGTAGAGATCGAACAAGTCGTTAAAGTCGACCATAAATAAGCCATTCAAAAACTGGTGTAAGAAATGCTCCTCTGTGAAACTGACCGAGATACTCGATACCCGTTGTGCCACCGACTTGTTGGCTTGTTCCATGCACCAATTTTGCAATCTAATAGAGGCTATTGTAAACATCTACTGGAACTCTTTCAGTACGAAATAGCTGTCCCAACTCGAATTACCGCACCAACAGGGCCAACGAAAAGTCATGGGCTGACGTGGTCCCCTTCGATCTGACCTTGTCGCCACCTCGCGGTCTGTCATAGGTCATCTTCACGGGAGACGACTGGACACGAACTGAAATACCGACCTATGCCTTTCGGGACACAGTAGCCGATTTGGTGGGCTGCTTCGGTGCACACGTGGATTGGAAAGTTCTGGTAGCTCTGACGCAGCACATGGCTCCTGTAGTGCTAATAGCTCTAGCGCAGCACGTGGCCCTGTTAGTGCTGGTAGCTTCGGTGCTACAGGATGATCATCGAAGGAGATATCTCTCTTGGGTCACTAGATGAATGTGCCAATGACATCCCCTAGTATGACAATCTCATCATTTGGGGGCATCTCCAACGTGATGTCCTTGCAAATTTGATGTACACCGTCGACATGGACCTTCACATAGCACATATCTACTTTGCGACCGTGCACAATCGCCCCTAAGCTAGATGGATACACTCGCCCCCAACTAGCCTACAGTGGAACGGAGCCGTTGACAAGTCTTACTTTGAGATTACACGGCGTGGCCACCTACATAAGGGTACACAATTAGCTAACATATCCAATAGGTCTATCTAAGGAGCATTGCATATATTATCCGAGTGTCGTCGAGAGGAAATCTGGTGTCGTCCTTGTCTGTCTCAAGGGTGGACGTGCAGCTGCTCCGACGGTTAGTTGGGCTGAACTGCGTCTGTGCTTCTGGGGCTTGTACGTTCCATGCATGCCTCTCCGCAGCCACCCTTTGCTTCATCCTTTCTTTAAGGAGCTGATTATGAAACTACGCTCTCAGCCTTTCCTCAACCCTTTCCTCAATGAGAGCTACTAGGCGTTCCTCGTGCTCGACTTTGCTTCTCTTCCTACTCCGGTATGTATCGGAGTCTTGTGAGAATCCCATTTTTTAGGGAACGAAAATACCTTAGGCTTGCGTGCAACCCGGGTGCTCCTTGTTTTCCATGGCCGTAAAGAGTATTATCTTTCTCTCTGTCTTTAATTGGATGACGGTGTAGGTGGAGCTTTTTTTTGTTGGGTTTAAATGTAACGAAATTTAAGTTAGGTTATAATTTTTGTAACGAAATTTGTTATAATTTTTAATGAAATTATAACTTGGTGTAGATGAATCGGCAATGGATGTACAATGCGGACCGTTGGTCGAGAGAGTTCATTGATGGCGTGCAGGTTTTTCTCGATGTGGCCGTTGCATTCTTGCCTCCAGGCAGCTTCATATGTTGTCCGTGTGTAGATTGCAAGAACGAGAAGGAGCACTACCAGCGATGGCAAGTTATGAACCACTTGGTCATGAGAGGTTTCATGCCAAACTATACCTGTTGGACCAACCATGGCGAAGTTGAGGTGATTAGCCAAGAAGACGATGAAGAAGGCGAGGAAGAGGAAGATGGATTCAACAATATCCCGGACGGCACGCAATACTATTCCATGGAAGAAACACTTGGTGACTTTGGTGATGATGAGCTAGACCAGATGCTGCGTGACGGAGAGGGAGACTACACAGATGAAAGACAGTTCGAGAAGTTCCAGCGCATGTTAGAGGACCACATAACTCCTTTGTACCCAAACTGTGGGCAGGGCCACAAAAAGCTACGTACCACACTGGAACTCATGCAATGGAAGGCTACAAATGGTGTGTCAGATAAGGGATTCGATGAGTTGTTATCACTCGTAAAGAAGTTGCTTCCAGAAGATAACACTCTGCCTGAATCTACATATGAAGCCAAGCAAGTCGTATGTCCTTTGGGATTGGAAGTACAGAAGATACACGCATGTCCTAATGATTGTATCCTGTATCGTAATGAGTATGCCGATTTGGATGTTTGTCCAGTGTGCAGAGAATCATGGTATAAGGTGAAGCGTGACGATCTAGGTGAAATAGATGGGGAGCGTAAGAAGAAGAGACCTCTAGCTAAAGTGTTGTGGTATTTCCCTGTGATCCCCCGATTGAAACGTATGTTTGGTAACAAAGCGCATGCCCAGATGATGCGTTGGCACAAAGAAGAGCGTAAGGACGACGGGATGCTTAGACACCCTGCAGATGGCTCACAGTGGAGGAAAATCGACAGGACGTACCCAGACTTCGCAGATGAGGTCAGAAACATAAGGTTTGGGTTGAGTACCGATGGGATGAATCCTTTTGGAGAATTGAGCAGCAGCCATAGCACCTGGCCTGTTACACTATGTATCTATAACATTCCTCCATGGCTATGCATGAAGCGAAAGTACATCATGATGCCATTGTTGATCCAAGACCCCAAGCAACCTGGAAATGACATCGATGTCTACCTGAAACCATTGGTTGAAGATCTTGTGACGTTGTGGGACGATGGTGCAAGGGTATGGGATGAGTACAAAAGGGAGTATTTCACCCTACGTGCATTGTTATTTGTAACAATCAACGACTGGCCTACTCTTGGTAACCTGTCCGACCTAACTATCAAAGGATATAGAGCCTGCATCTAGTGCTTAGATGAAACGAATGGCATGTACCTGAAAAACTCTCGGAAGGTTGTGTACATGGGTCACCGTAGGTTTCTTCTTACGAGTCACCCGTTGCGGAAGGAAGGCAGGAAATTTAACGGGCAACCAGACCTTCGTGCAAGGCCTCAGCATCGTAGTGGGCCACGTGTGTTTGCTATGGTAAAAGATTTGAAAGTAGTATTTGGAAAGGGTCCTAGAAGCAAACATGTGCAGAATGAGGATGGTCATGCACCCATGTGGAAAAAGAAGTCAATATTTTGGGACTTGCCTTATTGGGAAGTCATGGAGGTTCGTCACTCACTTGACTTCATGCACATCACGAAGAATGTTTGCTTGAACCTGCTAGGCTACATAGATATGTACGGAAAATCGAAAGATACACTGCAAGCTCGGAAGGACCTTGAACTCTTGGAACTGAGGAACGACCTACATCCCGAAAAGAGAGGGAAAGGACAACATTACCTACATCATGCGAGCTACACTCTAAGCAAAGAAGAGAAAAAAAGCGTGATAGAGTTCTTGAACAGTGTAAAGGTCCCTTCCGGATACTCCTCGAATGTAAAGAGACTCATAAACACGAAAGAGAATAAAATCGTACACATGAAATCCCATGACTGTCTTGTGTTAATGACACAGTTACTCCTAGTGGCTGTGAGAGGCATATTGCCCGAGTGGGTACGGGGGACAATCACAAAGCTGTGTTCTTTTTTCAACGCGGTTTCACAGAAGGTCATCGACCCAGATAAACTAAGTAAGCTGCAGGATGACGTGGTACAAAGTGTGGTTAGTCTTGAGATGATCTTTCCTCTTGCATTCTTTGATATTATGGTTCATCTCACTGTTCACCTTGTCAAAGAGATAGGTATTCTTGGACCCGTGTATTTACACAACATGTTTCCTTTCGAGAGGTACATGAGTGTGCTAAAGAAGTATGTTCGTAACCGTTCTCGTCCGGAAGGATGCATTGCCGAGAGTTATGGGACAGAGGAGGTGATTGAGTTTTGTGTGGATTACATTAATGATCTAAACCCGATCGGCGTCCCTATATCACGCCATGAGAGGAGGCTACGTGGAAAAGGGACACTAGGAAGGAAAGCAATTGCATGCAATGATCTTCTTACATTTAAGCAAGCACATTTCACGGTTTTGAAACAATCAACTGTAGTGGCCCCGTATGTCCTTGAGCACAAGAGTATTCTACGCCGCGATTTCCCGGGGAGGTCTGAGGATTGGATAACACTGAAGCACATGGATTCTTTCGACGCTTGGTTACAAAAGTATATCCTTTTGAAAGGGTCAGACAATGAACAGTTGCAACGCTTGGCTCGGGGACCATCTAGTGAAATCGTGACATTCAAGGGGTACGAGATAAATGGTTACACATTCTATACCAGATCCCAGGATAATAAGAGCACCAACCGGAATAGCGGTGTCCGTATAGACGCTGAAGACAACAAAGGCAAGGTGGATACATATTATGGTTTCATAGAAGAGATATGGGAGCTTGACTATGGACCTTTAAAGGTCCCTCTATTTAAGTGCCAATGGGTCAAACTGACTTCAAGCGGCGTGAAGGTCGACAAATACGGTATGACAATCGTGGACCTCACGCAAGTCGGCTATAGGCGCGAACCGTTCGTCCTCGCGAACGATGTGAGACAGGTCTTCTACGTAATGGACATGTCAAGCAAACCTAAGAAGCAGAAAAATTGTAGTACTAAGCCAAAGCGACACGTGGTTCTCCAAGGCAAACGAAGGATTGTTGGAGTTGAGGACGTACAGACGAGGAAGAGTAAGTCAGTTCGACGAGATCCCTCCTTTCGCTGTGGATGTCGACATAAGCTGATGAGACCATGCTCGTCCTGGATATGATCAACGCTATATCAATTTGGCGACACTTCACGGCATCCTCTGTATCATCTACATCTACTAGGATGGCTTTCCTTCACAGGGGGGAGGAAGCGTCCAAGAGTGCAAGCTTTCAACATGCCTTTATATGCTGGAAAGAAATATTGAGCTTTGTGGAGGATGATTTGAACATGAGAATACTTTTTGTTGAGATCAAGCTAAAAGCTGAGCATGAGTCGAGGACGACTCAAATTCAAGAAAGGGAGGATGATGAGGACATCACTACTACGGATATGACCACATTTGGTTGTGCCTACTCCAACACATCATCCATGGGCCAAGAAGAGAGAGAGATCAAATCCATCACGTTCTGAAATCCAATTCGGCCTCCTGAGACAGCACCAACTTAAAACGGCCATAACTTTTGATCCAGAAGGGTGTTCGGGGCACATGAGTACTTGATTGAAAGCTTTCGTCGCCCTCTTTCCAATGGATCCAGTCTCACCTTCAAATTCCTTCTGACCTGTCGAGAAACTGCAAAACAAGTCATGTCACTTTTCTAGTCCGAGTCAGAGTGGGCCTTGGGCCTTGTAATCGAATTGTATTTGGTTTCCTAGGGTTTTGAACGACCACCTCCTCTTGTTATCTCATAAATAACCAGCCACAACCCCATCTAGGGTTTTGGGTTTTGTTTGATTAGTTTAGCCAAGTGCAAACTTTGCGTCTTCGAGTTGTGCTGGACAGCCACCTTGTCAAGACATTCAATAGAACCCCACCTTATTTTGGCCTTCAATTCTTATTTGCAATTTCAGATTGCTTTTACCATTGTTCTTGCTTGTTCTTCGGTTGCTTGCAGGAATTGAACCTCGTGTTCAGGTTGATCGTGCCCACGGCAAGATCAATAACACTCTGGAGTTGGTTTAGCGATTGCTAAGGCGCATCGTCGTCGTACGTTGTAGTCGGATCGTCAAAGTCGGTTCCACCCAAATCGATAGTTATCGCTCTCATCGAAAGATCGGGACACAACCTCGCATCAGGTGGTATCAGAGCGCCAAGTTGCTCGGTGAGAGATTCTATACTGTAGATTAGTTTTTGTTTTCTGTCCTAAATTGAAAATTACTCCACAAAAATTCAACCTTTAGATTCAATCTGTTATTTTAGTGAGTTTTGTTAGGTTTTGATCCATTAGAGTCCTTGTTTTAGTTGCTGATTGTTTTTTCCTTCGCGTAGCTTTTCTTTCAATCTGTCCAGTACTTTGTTTTGTTCATAACTTTCGCATACGAGCTCGGATTCTAGTGTTTTTGTACTTTCCTAAAACCTGGGAACGATCTCTACAAAAACCTAGTTGGGCATGAACTCTAATTCTGGAGCTAAATCTGTTTAATCTGGATATCAAATTTGTTGAAGCAAGTTGTACTTCCAATCCAGATCGGTTCGGTATTTTGATCATAATTCTCACGTCCGAACTCCGTTTGGGAATTTTTTATACTTTCCTGAATCCTTAAAGAGTCCTCTACAAAAACGTTTTTGGGTGTCCTTTCTGATTCGGATTCCATCAAATCGAATTTGATTCGGATTCGGAATTGGTCCCGCAGGCTAAAATTGGGAGTATTCTGTGCAGTTCGGTTTTTGAGCCATAACTTTCACACCCGTGCTCCAAATTGCATGTTCTTGTAATCCTTTGAAAGCTGAGGATACAAGCTTCAATTCTTTCCATAGTGAACCTTCTAAATTCGGTCGTTTTGAATCTGTAATCTAGGCGACAAATCTGCTGCCCTAGAAACTTTGAATTTGGGTGTTTTGCTTCAATTCGTGTTCTAGTTTTGTTCCTTTGAGTTGGTTGAGTCCAGTAGCATCCATAATCCATAAAACTCCAAAAATATCAGTATACATACCTTTGTTAACCAATTCATCCTTTGCGAATACTTTGATCTCAATTGAGACTAGCTATTTGATATTGCTTAGGGCTGTTCATATTGATACATTGCATAATCTTGAATTATCATATCATACTATCTTGTGATATCAAGTTAGGGATTCCAAAACTTTGCTCATACTAGTGTTGGCCGCAAGTCACCAAAAGAAAGAAGAGAGAAAGAAAGAGCCAAAAGTCAAAAAAAAAAAAGAAAGGAAAACATAATAGTGGCCGGCAGCACTACATTGAGCGAAACCCTAATTTGTGTTCATTATTTTTCAGATTGTGCAATTATATTAATTAGTGAGCAATCTTGTGCCCTTTTTACATTCTTGAAGCAATAAGTTAGTGTCTCTCTACGACTTGTGCAATAGAGCTTTCGGTGCCTCACTTATATTTTATAGCTCATTTCTTGATTGCATAAGTTCCATCATCTTTGCGCGTAAGTTGCCTTGAAATTCGCTTAAATCTTTGAGATCGGCAACTAAGACTTGTGATTTCTATTTTGGGTCCTTACTTTCATTACAATAACTAGAATTATCAGATTGCATAGGAAATAAGTATAGCCTACCAAGCTCCACATATTTTACCTTGTACGTTTGTTCGGGCCCTTGCAATCGCTTTATCCAAGCTTCGAAGAACTTTTGGCACCGCCAACGGCCGACAACTCCTGCTGCACAGTAAGAACTTGTAAGAGCTTTGGTTAAGCCTTGAGAGTTGAGCGACTTTTCTCCACTTCCTAGTAGTTGATTGGGAATTACATAAACCTTTGTCTTTCCCTTTATGCTACTAACCATGTCGGTGACAAGAGTTCATCGCATCATTCTCCACGCACGAAGGGCAATGTACAACTCACTAATGAGCAAATGTCGCTGCAAGAAGACTGTTTCCGTCCATCGAGACTGCTCAGGAGTTGCTAACACTACCCTTGCTACTATTTTGTCTAGACTTGATGATATGCTTGCATTCTGCTGTCCTGGAACTTCCAGTCCTCCGCCTCGTCTCCTAAGCAACAACAATGGTGTACTACGTGCACAACGGGTTCCCATTGCTGCCCGACTTCCCAAAGATGGACGCCTTGTTGCATCGGTCGCCCCACCACACATCGCCACGGGTTCATCCACTGATGATGAACAAGGTAAAATCAAGTTTGAGTTGCCTCCTTTTGGTGGAAAGTTCGATGCTAATGCATATATTAATTGGGAGATAGCGGTAGATAAAGAATTTGCAAACTATGACTTATCTGAAAAACAAAAGATTAGTGCCGCAGTTAAAGTGTTAACGTCAGATGCAATATATTGGTGGAAGCATATATCTAGACATGATAAAGACCCTAAAACTTGGAATGCAATGAAAAGACTTATGAGAAATGATTATGTTCCTGAATATGTTGCTAAATATTTGCTTACTAAACTTCAATGCTTAAAACAAGGTTCTAAAACTGTTATAGAATACTTTCATGATTTGCAAAATTGTTTGTTGCGTTGTGGTTTACAAGAATGTGAGGAAGCTACTGAGCTTAGGTTCATACGTGGACTTAATCATGAAATTCAGGATGTTCTTGTTGATGAAACATATAGTTGTCTTTCAGAATTGATTGAATGTGCTTTTAGAGCTGAAAACATGCTTACTGAATCTTTGAAAGAGCCTTTAGCTTTATTTGAGGTGCCCATTGTTGCACCTTCTGTTGTGGCTAACATTTTGCAGAAAAGTGAGCACCATCGGGAGAAAGATGAAGAAGGAAATGTGAAAAAAGAGGAGATATTTGCTGCTCCATATGTATGTGAAGAGTTGGAAATTGAAGTTGCACCTACAACCACGGAGAATGATTTAGAAGGTAATATCAAAGGTATGGACTGTATACATGGTGAAAATCATTTTGAAGAGACAAAACTGTCCATGAATCGTGCTATCGTAGAGCAACTATTAATGGAACCCATTGCTGATTTTGTTGCTATTCCTAGTGATAAAGAAGAGTTGTGTCATAATGCTTCACTTATATCCACGCCACAATTAGTGAATGAACATGAAATATTTATATTTGAACAAAACACTTGCGCTGAACATAGACATGTTATTCAAATTGCTAGTGAAGAAGATGAGCTTAAATTGATGTCTTCTTTAGATACTTTAGGTTACATTGAATTTGATGTTCGTGTGATCCGGATAGTTTCAAGGAGAAGATTTTTGTACATTCGATTTGCCATGGTTATCACGAAATATTTTCTATGTTGTTGGCAAACATAATGATAAAGGAGAATACAAAGTGCATAGATTATACATTTGTTCAGATCTGAGACCTCCACATCCTATGCAACAATGTGATCAATTTGATAATTCTAATATCATATCAAGTACCCCTACATCGATTATAATCTATATGATAGTTTTCAAGAAAGGGAGTGTTTGGGTGATTTTGATTCACGAGACATTGATTTGAGCACAAAAGATATGCATGTTGCTTTGCTCTTTCTCGCTACTAACATTTTGCAGAGAATGTGATGGAGTCGAGGACGACTCCAATTCAAGAAAGGGAAAATGATGAGACCATGCTCGTCCGGATATGATCAACGCTATATCAATTTGGCGACACTTCACGGCATCCTCTGATCATCTACATCTACTAGGATGGCTTTCCTTCATAGGGGAGGAAGCGTCCAAGAGTGCAAGCTTTCAACATGCCTTTATATGCTGGAAAGAAATATTGAGCTTTGTGGAGGATGATCTGAACATGAGAATACTTTTGTTGAGGTCAAGCTAAAAGCTGAGCATGAGTCGAGGACGACTCAAATTCAAGAAAGGGAGGATGATGAGGACATCACTACTACGGATATGACCACATTTGGTTGTTCCTACTCCAACACATCATCCACGGGCCAAGAAGAGAGAGATCAAATCCATCACGTTCGGAATCCAATTCGGCCTCCTGAGACAGCACCAACTTAAAACGGCCATAACTTTTGATCCAGAAGGGTGTTCGGGGCACATGAGTACTTGATTGAAAGCTTTCGTCGCCCTCTTTCCAATGGATCCAGTCTCACCTTCAAATTCCTTCTGAGCTGTCCGGAAACTGCAAAACAAGTCACGTCACTTTTCCAGTCCGAGTCGAGTGGGCCTTGGGCCTTGTAATCGAATTGTATTTGGTTTCCTAGGGTTTTGAACGACCACCTCCTCTTGTTATCTCATAAATAACCAGCCGCAACCCCATCTAGGGTTTTGGGTTTTGTTTGATTAGTTTAGCCAAGTGCAAACTTTGCGTCTTGAGTTGTCTTTGATGCCATCTTGTCAAGACCTTCAATAGAACCCCACCTTATTTTGGACTTCAATTCTTATTTGCAATTTCAGATTGCTTTTACCATTGTTCTTGATTGTTCTTCGGTTGCTTGCAGGAATTGAACCTCGTGTTCAGGTTGATCGTGCCCACGGCAAGATCAATAACACTCTGGAGTTGGTTTAGCGATTGCTAAGGCGCATCGTCGTCGTACGTTGTAGTCGGATCGTCAAAGTCGGTTCCACCCAAATCGATAGTTATCGCTCTCATCGAAAGATCGGGACACAACCTCGCATCATAAGCCTCCTCAATGACACAGACGTGGATACTCCTTTCATACGTCGCAATCATAATGAAGGAACACTTGTAAAGACAAAGTACGTTACTACTTAGGATGTACCCCTACTGTATGAACTATGTATGAAGTGTTTATTTGGAATGAATGTAAAGTGCCAAAATTCTGGAATGAAACTAAAGTGCTGAAAGCATTTTTTAAAAATTATGGAATGAACCTAAAGTTGTAAGAGCACTTTTAAAAATTATGGAATGAAACTAAAGTTGTAAGAGTTTTTTTAAAAATTATGGAATGAAACTAAATTGCTAAAAGCATTTTTTAAAAATTATAGAATAAAACTAAAGTTGTAAGAGCTTTTTTAAAAACTCTTAAATTAAACTGAAGCGGTTTAAGAAAAGAACCGCTTCTGAAATGCAACATTCAGAAGCGGTTTTAGAAAAGAACCGCTTCTAGAACGCAACATTCAGAAGCGGTTAGTAATATCAACCGCTTGTAGAAGTCATCCCTCTATAAGCGGTTAGTAATATCAACTGCTGGTAGAAGTCATCCCTCTACAAGCGGTTAGTAATATAAACCGCTTGTAAAAGTCCCCCCTCTACAAGCGATTGGTTCTAAAACCGCTTGTACAGATATTTTACAAGCGGTTAGTTCTAAAAACCGCTTGTAGAAGTGCTCCCTGTATAAAGTTTACACGCCCTGCCCTTTTCTCACATCCCAAATTTTCTAAGTCCCTGCTCGAGAATACGCGCGCGCCGCTGCCTCCTGTGTGTCTCCGACCGCCGCTGTCGTCGCCTCCGTCGAGACCCTGTGCTGCCATCCTCGTCGACGCCGTCGCCCTCCTCCGCCACCCAACCATCCCGGCGCCACTAGCTCCACCCCTGCGCCAGTCGACCCGCGCTGGTGGCATCATCGCCGCCACCACTCACCCTGTCGGCGCCTTCTCCGCCACCTCGCCGACGCCTCCTCCGCCATCAAACCGCCGCCACACCGCCATTCCACCCAGGAGGACCGAGGTACAGCTGTGCGCCAGTCGTCCCCCCTCTCTAATTCGGCTGCCCACAAGATGTTCGGTGAAATGCCCACAAGGATGTTCTCATTTCTGTGCATGCATAATGCCACATTGATTTTGTATTCTTGGTATGCTTGTGTTGTAATCTGTAATATGCCCACATTGTAGAATTTTTTTAATAATATGCTTGTGTTGTAATCTGTAATATGGTTGTTTCAAAGTAATGCTTGGTGTAGATATTTTTTTAATAATATGCTTGTGTTGTAATCTGTAATATGGTTGTTTCAAAGTAATGCTTGGTGTAGATATTTTTTAATAATATGCTTGTGTTGTAATCTGTAATATGGTTGTTTCAAAGTAATGCTTGGTGTAGATATTTTTTTAATAATATGCTTGTGTTGTAATCTGTAATAAGGTTGTTTCAAAGTAATGCTTGGTGTAGAATTTTTTTTAATAATATGCTTGTGTTGTAATCTGTAATATGGTTGTTTCAAAGTATTGCTTGGTGTAGAATTTTTTTAATAATATGCTTGTGTTGTAATCTGTAATATGGTTGTTTCAAAGTATTGCTTGGTGTAGAATTTTTTTTAATAATATGCTTGTGGTGTACTTAATGCTTGGTGTAGAATTGATAGCGCACCCAGGACGTGGTGACCCTACTTTCGATGAGGGAGAACAGTTCTTGCTGGACTCCATCGCTGAGGCTAATGTTGGTTCCGGTGAGGCCGTTGAGGCTGTAGCTGATAAAGCCATTGACGCTGGAGCCGCTGAGTTCGGTAACACTGGTTCCGGCCAGGATGAGGTATAGCCAGAAGAATATAATCCCCGTAGACATGTTAATTAATCGCAATTCGTTAATATAATACAATCTGACACGTTTATACATATGTTTATGTATTTCAAGCCCCGTACATCGAGCAACCAATCCAAGCATCGGGGACCTAACAAGAAGCCATCCACAAAGCACGTGTTTATCGACGTTAACAACGAAGGGATGCCGGTTGCCCCTATTTTAGCAGTTGGGCCGTACAACAACGCTTGCGATTACCACGTGAGGGATCACGTCCCAATTAGCATCAGAAAATGGGCCGAAGTTCCTCAAGCTACCAAGGACCTGCTCTCGCAAGATATTATGGAAAATTTCACATTTCCTCAAGGGTCCGAAGACAAGGCCAAGAAATTCACTTTGAAGAAGATGGCAACAATGTTTCTGGCGTGGAAGACGTCTCTCAGCCGCAAGTATGTGCAGAAGGGAGAAAGACCCGACTTCAACCAATTTTCAAAGTTGGCGGATCACTGGGAAGCATTCGAGGAGTTCAAGCTGTCAGCTGAAGGCCAGGTCGCGAGTCAGAAGAACAAGGCCAATTAACAGATGAAGAAATACCACCATCATCTTGGCACCGGTGGTACCTCAAGGCTGTACCAAAATGGGAGTAGCGGGAAGAAGAATTATTGGCGAAGGACGTCACACCGGCTACCGCTTTGTGGGAAGATCGCCCGCGCAATTGGTTCATGGGTCATGGGGGGAGCCTTTCAGATGACGGCAGTTTGGTGATGGCACCTAGAGTACAAGAGGTTGGCCAAAGGATTGTACAAGCTGTCGAGCAGTCTCAGACAGGTACATTGGTGGCAGACAGGGAGAATGATGAGCTAACACATGCCCTTGAAAACCCTGAACACCCAGGACACCTACTTTGGAATGAGATCACAAATTGCAATTCACCACCAAATCAAAATTGGAAACACTCAAGTAAATAAGAACATTATGATACAATAGCGCAGAAAAGATACCAACGGTGTTGGGATCTAATAAGCATTCTGAGCAGTGTTTTACAATTAACAAACCTCATGGATCCATATAAGTGTGTCTTCCTATATGCACACAGAATTCAACAAAATATTGAATCTTATACTCACAAAATTCAATGTGCAAAGACCCTAAACCAGATATCATTCAATCACACAACATCACATATCACCAATTCCATTCTGATAATCAAGCATAGGGTTTAACATTCCAATAACCATCAAAATTTCAGCATGCATACATTGCTTAACCAGTATACATCATTCTTTAAGCCCCATTTCCAGCAACCAAAACCAAAGGTAAAATGGGATACCACGTATAACAGATAAGCATGGCAATTAAAATAAAAATTTGGAAGATTGAGAGGAGGACATAGCTTGTAGAGAAGGGGGTATGAACCCTAGCAGTGACCGAGCCGTAGTCGAAGGAGTTGAAGCCGTCAGTGTGGTGAATCTTGAAATGGCAGGCTGCACGGGAGCCGAGTAGGCCGGTGGATTTAGGGTCGGCGCTAGGGCCGAGCCCTGGTGACCTAGGGAAAATGGAGAAGAAGATGAGTAAAGAAGGTGAGTAGAGGGAGAGGAAAAAAAGGAGAGAAAAGCTAGGGGGAAACTCTGGAGGTGGCGACGCTTATGGCGTCGAGGGGGCCAGATCTGGCGAGGGAGTCGGCCAGCGTTCGGAGCTAAGAGGCGCGGTGGCGCTCGGCGGAGAGAAGGCGGCGGTCGGCTCGGTGGAGAGGCGCGGTCGGCCTTGAACTAGAGGGAGCAGCGGACCGAGGAGAGAAGCGCCCGGAAGGCGCGAGGGGCGAGGAAGACGCGCAGTTGGATAGAGGGGGGCGGCAACTGGGAAAAAAATGGAGATATGTGCGGTAGGATTGGAGTAAGGGTTAGGATAAGGGCTAGGGTTAGGGAACCGGTTGGGCCAAAATTAGATGTGCTGATCGGCTTGGAAAGGAAAAAAATAAAGAAATAAATGATAACTAGATGGATGAATGAATAAGTAAATAAATAAAAATAATAAAGGAATAATAAAATATATAAAAAAATGAAAATGAATAATATGTATCTCATCATGTGCTGAAAATAAATGTAAAATAAAATGGATCGAGAGGGTAATAGAAAACAAATCTAGATTTTATTTTCTTGTTTTTCTCTTTTCTTTTCTCTAAATAAATTTAAACTTTAAAGTAAAGAAAACATTTAGAGGTAAAACATCAGATGCACATAAGTTACCATAGAACAATTTCTTTTGTAAATCCAAATAATTTTAGCATCTTGAATTTGTAACAAAACACATGCAATCAAGAAACCTTAACTATAAAACAAACATGTTTTATGTAGTAGATTTATATTTAATTTTCCATCTGATTTCTGTTTGCCCTTATTAAAAATTGTTATTTGCTATATTTTCATTAAACTACGCGTAGATTCCGATGTTCTAGAGTCTGCGACGATCGACTCTGACTTCGCGACTGAAATCAACAAGCAAGGCAAGCACCCCATTTGACCATGTTGATCCCAGTTTTGCAAATATTTTATTAAATGTTTTATTTCATGCATATGTTCATTAAACTTTGCTATATTGTGGGAAATGGTAAGTTATACCTGTAGACTCATAGAACTTCCTTAATAAGTATGGACATATGAACCTTGATAACCTAGAATTAAGGTTAGACAATATATAATGTCAAATTGGGTATAAGCGATGAATAATAATCATGCTTAGCCATGCTTTAGATTTGGGATGAACAAGTTGGATAAATTGATCAGATCAAACTTTGGTATATTGAGACATGATGACAGTTACTGGTATTTTGGTATAAAAACTCAAAACAAAACTATGGTTTTGATACGTGCGATTATTGGCAATAGCCGGAGGTGCAAGTGTTGCACGTAGTGTAGGGGGAGATTATCTCCCGTGTTAGATTAAGGACCGAACTATGGGTTGTTTTCAAGCCAAGAAATCCGTACAACCACAAGTGCTGGTATGGGACAAACTTAACCTAATATTTACTTAGAACTAGCTTTGCACATTGGTAGGCTGGAGTAGTACGCGCTTTCAGTGATTGATTGCTCGGAGGGGCACCCACACCGAGGTGTTGGGAGCAACATTTGCTGATACAACAGTGTACGCCATACTATGGATATGCTTAATCATCATTGTACAGTGACTGTACAAACAACCATAGTATGGGTTTAACGTCACCGGGCTGGTGCAAAGATAGAGCTAAGTAATGTAATGGTTATGTAATGATTTTCCTGCCGACACACCAAAGGAAGTGTGTTACTATCCTGGCAAAACCGGATGATCATTTCTTGTGGGTAAAGTTGTACACCTCTGCAGAGGGTTAATCTTTTCAAAAAGCCGCGCCCGCGGATATGGGCACTTGTATTGGCAAAGAATTTACCGTATTGGCAAAATGGCTTGGTTTCATTTGTTTGCCTCATATTGGCAAAGAATGTTGGCAGGAATTGGGTGTCTCAATGGTCACGTCATGGAGGACTGTGAGTTATTACTTATGCTTTATTTACTTGTTACTTTCATATCAGTCAAATTTGCATTGACAAATTCCGTTTTGCAAACTACAACTTGATTTGCAAATAAAATTTTGCTTTATGCAAATTTACTGTAGAAGCCTTTCCTTTGAAATGGCCTGCATATATTACTGGTTTTGAAAAAGTCTTGCTGAGTACAAAAGTACTCACCCTTGCTTATTTACTTTTTTTATGTGAAGAAACAAATTACCCCGACGATGCTTACTTTGACGCAGGATTTGGGAATTTTAATGATGAGTTTTTCTAGGGTTTACCTTATCCGTTGCCTGTGCGGATTATGGGTTAAAGGCATACTGCAAGATACATATGTCTCCACTGCAAGAGTTTATCTCGGTTTGTAAGATTAATATGTAAGAACTACTTCTGCTTTTGCAATAATAATATGTGTGTGGTTGTGATATCAATTTGTGAATGTGCGTACTAGCCACTGATCATGAGACTAGTACTGTATGCACATGGTACCCATTATTGATATTTATTATCAAAAATGGGGGGCTTACACATAGCAATATTATCATCACTTATTAAGAAGTGTTGATGAACTTTCTGCTAAAAAAAGTGGTGATGTACTTCGTTCGTTTAAGTGTGGCAGTTCATCCTTGAGGTGGTAGTGATCCCTGTATCATGGTTTAAGAAATTTATTGAGTTGTCTTATTCCTAGAACTCAACTCTGAAAATTATGTGTTGCGTCTAGTCTATCTTATCTTGCATTCCTATGTCTCTTAAGGATCATCATATACAAAAGATTAACATTGTTTACAATCAGCACTATCTCCATTCTAATTTACTTTTCTTGTAGAATATGTGAAATGACATTATTAGATATGTTATTAAACACTACTACAGAATCAGTGATCCTTGCCGCCATATCACTACCGGTTCATCAAAAACGGGCAGTAATAATATTATTATTGTCGGTTCGGATGGAAAATTGGCAGTAATGGCTTTTTCTGATGAACCCGTAGGGATAAATCCCTTATTACTGCTGGTTCGGACAAAAACCGACAGTAATAATTTCACTGTCCGTTTTTTAGAAGAACCGACAATGATAAATCCCTTACTACTGCTGGTTCGGAACAAGAACCGACAGTGATAATGGACGACATGAACTGACAGTACTGATATTTTCGAAAAATCATAACTTTTTCATACGGAGTTGGATGGAGATAAAATTTATATGAACATTGTAGCTCTCGATGAAATCTACAACTTTGTAGTTGAAAACTTTTTCATTTGATGTAATTTAGATATCCAAATAATGGTATCACTGCCGGTTGGTGGTTTGTATTACCAACCGGCAGTAATAATGCTATCAACCATTATTCGAAAAATCATAACTTTTTCAAACAGAGTCGAATGGAGATACAATTTATATAAAAATAGTAGATCTCGACGAGATTTACAACTTTGTAGTTGACAACCTTTTTATTTGAAATAATTTAGATATCCAAATAATGGTATCACTGCCGGTTGGCGGTTCGTGACAGTAATAATGCTGTCATCCATTTTTCGAAAAATCATAACTTTTTTGATAGAACTAGGCGTCCCGATCTTTCGATGAGAGGAGGTAGCATCGATCTGGTGGAGGGCGAAGTTGGCGGCCCGACTACAACGAACCCGACGTTGTGCCTTAGCGACCGGTACACCACCCTCCTAAAGGTCATTGATCCCGCGCGAAGCGCGACCAACCTGACCATGAAGGTCTTTGTTCCTGCGAGCAATCGAAGAACCAAAAAGAACAACGGATTACGAGCAACTCAATTGCGAATATGAATTCAGATCGGTTCTGAAACAAAAACACTCGAAGTTGGGGTTCCGATGAACAAGTAGACGGGCGACCTAGTCGGCACGCGCGAGTACAAGCAGTAGCAATGGCTAACTGAATCAAACAAAACCCAAAACCCTAACTATGGTGGCGGCTGGCTAATTATAGACCAAGGGCATGCAGCACTGGGCCTTAATATGGGCCTACTGATTACAACTCGAAATAAAGACTAGAGCCCAATTAGACTCGGACTGGAAAAGTGTTCTGGATTGTTTTGCGTATTCCCGTTACTCGGAAGGAATTTGGAGATGATCTCGGATCGGTTGGAAAGAGGACGACCACCAGAGCTTTCGTTCTTGTACTCGTAGACCTCCAGAAGCATTCTGCATCAAAAATTATGATCGTTTGAATTTGACCATCTCTGGAAGTCCGAATCTGATTCCAATTTGCTGTTCCCTCTGGACGCGAACTCCTTTGTGCGTTGTGGGTCTTCTCCATGGTTCCTAAGAATAATCACATCATCACAAAGATTAAATAGCATCCCATTCATTGTATCATTAATTGGAATACTCAGGAACGCCTTCACCTGATAATTTAGTTGACGTGTACGGGCTCGAGTGAGTGGTCCTTGAAGTGGTGGTTAATCCTGGTGAGTGGAGTTAGAGCTGGTTGTATCCATTGTAGAGATGTCCTCATCATTTTTAATACGGAGTAGGATAGACATAAAATTTATACAAAATTGTAGATCAACTTTATAGTTGACAACTTTTTCATTTTAAGTAATTTAGATATCCAAATAATGGTGTCACTTCTGGTTGGCGGTTCATATTACCAACCGGCAGTAATAATGCTACCAACCATTTTTCGAAAAATCATAATTTTTTTATATGGAGTCGGATGGAGATAAAATTTATATGAAAATTTTAGATCTCGAAGAGATCTACAACTTTGTAGTTGACAACTATTTCATTCGAAGTCATTTAGATATCCAAATAATGGTATCATTGCCGGTTGGTGGTTCGTATTACCAACCGACAGTAATAATGATATCAACCATTTTCCGAAAAATCATAACTTTTTATACAAAGTCGGATGGAGATAAAATTTGTATGAAAATTGTAGATCTCGAGGGGGTCTACAACTTTCTATTTGACTATCAACCATTTTTCGAAAAATCATAACTTTTTCATACGGAGTCGGATGTAAATAAAATTTATATGAAAATTTTCAACCTCGACGAGATCTAAAACTTTGTAGTTGACAACTTTTTCATTTGAATTAATTTGGATATCCAAATAATGGTTTCATTGCCGGTTAGCGGTTCGTATTACCAACCGGCAGTAATAATGCCATCAACCATTTTTTGAAAAATCATAACTTTTTCATATGGAGTCGGATGGACATAAAATTTGTACGAAAATTGTAGATCTCGACGAGATCTACAACGTTGTAGTTGACAACCTTTTCATTTGATGTCATTTAGATATCCAAATAATGGTATGACTACCGGTTGGCGATTCATATTACCACCCGGTAGTAATAATGCTATCAACCATTTTTTGAAAAATCATACCTATTTCATACGGGGTTGGATGGAGATAAAATTTATATGAACATTGTAGCTCTCGATGAGATCTACAACTTTGTAGTTGAAAATATTTCCATTTGAAGTCATTTAGATATCCAAATAATCATCAAAAGTTTCGGAGACAAAGGATCAAAAGGAAAATATATCCTATATTAGTTGAGGATTGAGTGATAGGTGAGATGGTAAGGGACACATGCGTGGAGCAGCAGGTCACCAGTTAGACTCCTAGCAACCACACGTGCGCGAAAATCATGTGAATTGTGACTTGCGACGTGCGCGTGCGAATACAGGGTCCTCCTGGTGCAAATAATTTTTATTTTATTTAACGAGTGTTTTTTGGATGTACGAATTAGCAGACTATCACTGCCGGTTCGCGTACAAACCGGCAGTGATAGTCGGACTATCACTGTCGATCAATCACTGCTGGTTCCCATATCCGGCAGTAACGAGGATTTCAAACCGGCAGTGATCACGTTTTCTGTAGTTGTGAAATGTGCTTTCGTATCATTATACTTAGCCAGCTGGTACCCGTTATAAACAAATTTTATAATGATGAGGACATCAACCCGAAGGATACGACCGCTGCCACTACTTCCTCTTCGACTGTGATATCTTCATCGCAAAAGGGCCTTAATCCAGAAGCTCAGCCTTTCAAGCCCACGAAAAAGAACCAACGCCTCAAGCACACACACCAAGGACAGCCCACGCGCCAAAGAACACTCGTATGGAAACCCAAGATGCCAAAAAACCCGGTTCGGCCATCCAGCAGCTTGACAACTTCAAATGGGCGTAACTCGGGCTCCCGGACTCCGTTTTTGGTGTGTGACTACCCGTTGGAAAGCTTACGAGATAAGCTTTCTAATAGATCCAGCCTCACCTTCCAATTCGCTACAGATAGATGGGAAAACATAGAATAATATCACGGGCCAAATCTGTCAGGTGATGCGTCACCGTATTTTTGGGCCCATGGCCTATGTATGATAAGGGTTGCGTGGTGGCCGCCCCCATTTTGGATGCCCCAAGTCTGGTCTCCACCCTATATAATGCCCCTGCCGTCATACATTATGGCATAGGTTTTGTTGTGTTTTGGTAGACCCCGTGTGCGTCCCTCCTCAATCTTGCGTGTGTCGACTAGATCACCCGAGTTGAGAAACAGAACCTTACCCTTGTTTCATTGAGATTATTGGATTGAAATTGCTATCACCTTGTTCTTGCATGTTCTTGGATGCAGCAGGTACAAGGATAGATCGGGTCTTTGATTAGGTTGATCGCCTCGTGTGGTGATGTTGCAATTGTTTGGTTGCTGATCTTGTGGTTATTAGCCGATCCATCTACTCTGTACTACACCAAATCATCATATCGTTCTCATCAGAAGATCGGGACAACCTTAGTGCACATCAAATAATAAGAAAAAGTAATAGTTAAAAATGTCTTTTAGAGACTGTGTCGATATCTAAAACAACAAAACTATAGAGTTGCCCTATACTTCGAAGTTCCAATCAAGAGAAAAACCTATCCCTTCAAAAAAAGAGAGAAAAAACTATAATCCACTTCTATCATTGACAAATTTCTTGTCATCATTTCCCACAATAATCTAAAGAAGGTGCACATAGATTGCATGCCAAAGAAATGAAGCTGGTAGCTCCAAAAAGATTTTTGTCAGGTTTTAGTTTATTGAATGCAACACCTTTTCTAGCCCCATACTCCTTATGCCACGGCAAGCAAAATAAGCAGATTTGCATTCAACACGTACCGGCACTACTACAAAACAAGTCATCATTGTTGGCATATCACTGTCGGTTTAAAAGTCCGGCCGGTCGGAGCACATATCATGTCGGTGCGTGAACAGAACCGGCAGTGATAAGTATTTTCCCTCGCAAACTCGTAAGTATTTTCCCGCACAATCCTTATCACTGCCGGTTCTGCGCAGAACCGACAGTGATAAGTACTTTTTATAGGTGAAATTGCCTTTCCGAACTGAGCAGAACAGACGGGATCGGTGGCAACGATTTTGGTGATTTGCTAATTGTTCCAAAATTCATCTCGAATTTCTCTCCAAGGTTAGTAATTTGTTCGAATTAGCTGAACAGACGGGCTGATAGGAGGGGTCGCCAAAGAGAGGGGCCTGCACGGCAGATACAAGGGAAGAGAACTTCAAGTTCTTCTGCATAATGAGGCGACTTTGATCCATTGAACCAGTTATCTATCTTGTCTGTAATTTTGTGAAATTCATAATGAGTGTGCTAGAGATAAGGTTGATCACATTGTTAAATTTTAATACTGAGATGATATCTGTGGAATTTATAAAAATTATGACAAGAAAGTGTGCACAGATTTCATTTTTTTGTATTTAATTAATCTGGGAGTCTATAACTTATCAAATATTTGTGAAACTTTTTTGAAGGTTTATTAGGACATATTGATCTCCTGTAAAATTTTAAACTTCAAATTATTTATATTTTATTTACTAAAATTGTGACATTGATATTTCCATATTTTCAACTTTTTTATTTTTGAATTTTTATAATTATCAAATTTAACAATTATTTTCTGATATTTTTACTTGATGGGACAATCCATAATGAAGAATTATAAAAAAATTCACATCGAATTTATGAAAATTAATTTCTGACATATTTACTGTTTATAGTCAAGAAACATTAATTAACTTTTATTTCATGTTTAAATGCTTTGACATGACTTTTTAAATTTAGAATTAGATTTTTGAATATTTTAAGGGATTAAATAAAATTTTTGTTTATCTTATTGTTATAAAATTTTTACTTTTTTCTTTATCTATTACTTAGCAAAATCAAGAAAATCCAGAAAAGTCAATAAAATCAAGATAATTCAGGAAAAGCATAAATAAATTATTTAGAAATATATCCTTATTTTCAACTATATGCTTATTTTCAATTATATGCTTAAGTATGTCAATTTAATTTATTAGCAATACATAACAAATGAAATGAATAAATCATTTAAATAATTAAACATTGCTAGATGGATATTTAAATAATACAAAAGGTTGATGTATTTTAATATAGTCAAAATTGGTAGATTGATTTTTAAATCTAATCATTTACAATTATATTGTTGTTTGCAATTATATGCTTATGTGATCTTTATTGATTTAATTAATTAGTACTCCATGACTAATGTAAAGAATAAATTATTTTCTGATCGTATTTTGTTTTACTAAAATTTAGTTTGATATAATTAATTGTAGATGGACCGAAGGTGGATGTATGACATGGACTATTGTGGCCCAGAGTTCTTTAATGGTGTGCTATATGCTTATTTTCAATTATATGCTTAAGTATGTCAATTTAATTTATTAGCAATACATAACAAATGAAATGAATAAATCATTTAAATAATTAAACATTGCTAGATGGATATTTAAATAATACAAAAGGTTGATGTATTTTAATATAGTCAAAATTGGTAGATTGATTTTTAAATCTAATCATTTACAATTATATTGTTGTTTGCAATTATATGCTTATGTGATCTTTATTGATTTAATTAATTAGTACTCCATGACTAATGTAAAGAATAAATTATTTTCTGATCGTATTTTGTTTTACTAAAATCTAGTTTGATATAATTAATTGTAGATGGACCGAAGGTGGATGTATGACATGGACTATTGTGGCCCAGAGTTCTTTAATGGTGTGACTTGTTTTCGGAACGTGGCTGCGGCACACAAGTCGAAGAAGCTGACGGACTATATGTGATGTCCATGCGTTGATTGGAAAAATGAAAAGCTGTTTTCTACCATAGAGTCGATACATGCACACTTGCTTCGAAGGGGTTTCAAGGCTGGCTACACCTGTTGGACCGAGCACGGTGAAGATGACATTGTACATGAAGGGCAACACATTGATGATGATGACGGAGACAACGATATGACGGCGGTCGAAGATACGTTCGTTGATAGACACGAAGACGATCTAGATCAAATGTTGCGTGATGGGAGGGGGACTTCATGAGTGAAAGAGAGTTTCAAAAGTTCCATCATATGGTAGAGGACTTCACAACACCTTTGTACCCGGGCTGCAAGGAGGAGCACAAAAAACTGCATACCGTGCTTACACTACTGCAGTTGAAGGCAAGCAATGGTTGGTCCGATAAGAGCTTCACTGAGCAGTTATGTCTCTTACGAGACTTGCTTCTAGAGGGTAACGTGTTGCCTATAACTACGTACCAAGCCAAGCAGGTTGTCTGCCCGTTGGGACTAGAAGTACAAAGAACGCACGCATGTCCAAACGATTGCATGTTGTATAACAATGAGTTTGCAGACTTGGATGCCTGTGCTGTTTGCGAATCAAAGCGGTATAAGGGCAAAGATGATGTCGGGGTGAACCGTAAGAAGATGATATCCCCCGTAAGTTGGTGTGGTATTTTCCTATAATCCCCCATCTAAAGCGATTATTTACGAACAAAAGGCATGCCCAATTGCTACGATGTCATGCCGAAGAGCGTAAGAAGGATGGAATGCTCAGACACCCTGCCGATTCTGTGCAATGGAGGAACATCAATAGAAAATATAAGAAGCACTTTGCATATGATGTGAGGAATATAAGGTTCAGGTTGAGTACGGATGGGATGAATCCTTTCGGCAACATGAGTAGTCGTCATATTACTTGCCCGGTGATTCTATGTATCTACAACCTTCCTCCTTGGCTTTGTATGAAGCGAAAGTACATTATGATGCCACTACTGATCCAAGGGCCCAAGTAACCAGGCAACGATATCAATGTGTACCTCAAACCATTGGTTGAAGATCTTCTAATGTTGTGGAACAATGGAGTACGGGTGTGGGATGAGTACAAAAGAGAGAACTTTATCCTACGCGCATTGTTGTTCGTAACCATTAATGATTACCCTGCCCTTGGTAACTTGTCGGGAGTCTGGGGATGACCCTGAATACTCCTAAGAGCAGCAACATGCTCACGCTGAGTGTTCTTAGCGCACCCAAAACAGAAATCTACTAGGTGACCATCCTTCTTACAGAAGATGCATGTGTACTTCGCCTTCCTAGAGGCAGAAGCAACAGGAGTAACAACCTTCTGATCAGAAATCCCATCGACAACCCCAGTAGACCTAAACACAGTGGTACTCACTCTGGGAGCTACCACTATCTCACCACTCTTGGAGCTGCGCACAATGCTAGGAGGATGTGCCCGAGCATGCTCCAAAGGGTCAAATCCTAGACCCTGATTTAATCTGCTAATCTTGGATTGGTTTAGAATAATATTGAGTTTCTTCTTGCCTCCTACAAACTTCTCGAGAGTGCTCATGAGATACTCACACTCCCGGAAGAAAGAGGCACATGAAGAACAGGGAAGAGAGTAAGAAGAAGATGATATGAGGTTGTGTCCTGATCTTTCGATGAGAGCGATAACTATCGATTTGGTGGAACTAACTTTGACGATCCGACTACAACGTACAACGATGATGCGCCTTAGCAATCGCTAAACCAACTCCGGAGTGTTATTGATCTTGCCGTGGGCACGATCAACCTGAACACGAGGTTCAATTCCTGCAAGCAACCAAAGAACAAGTAAGAACAATAGTAAAAGCAATGTGCAATAAATCCATCAAAGTCCACTCATTAAAATTCATTTTTACTCATTCTGGCTGGTAACACAGGGAAAACAGAGAAGACATCAAATTGCTTCCAATTGAAAATCCATTTCAAATCAAACTCAAACAAGAGCAACCCAAGCTCAAATTTAGTCAAATACTCATCACAAATCTGGATAATCCTCCACATGGTCCTTCAAAAACAAACAACGAAAGTTTGACACACTATAGAAAAAGTTGGACGAGCTGATAGCAAGGCATACATCGAAGAAGGCAATGGTTACCACAGGAGAGTCCCTAGATGCGCTTGAAGAGTTACCCATAGACCCTCTACAGTTGTTTCGAAGGAACGGACAGGGTACTAAATGCTTCTCCGAGTGGATAGAGCATGAGCCTAGGGAGAAGTGGCCTTTACTTTATGACACAAACAGTGCTAGGAATGGGATTATGAAAACAAACCTGGCTGAGGTATACAACTGGGTCATGTAGGGTCTGAGGCTCCTTCTGCTGGTAGTTATAGTGGAGGGAGTTCTCTGTGTGATCATGAAGTACTTCGTGGATCAACATGCTAGGGCGTTGGTCCGCACGAATGATGTTGGTATCAAATACTCCGAGATGATCACTGCATACATGTAATAGAAAGACAGCAAGGGGGAGATGTATAGAGCAGTGAAGATGGGGATGAGGGACCATCGTTTTGAGGCATTGCATAGAGACAAATCTAGTTGTGGCACGAATAGAAGAACAGTTGTTCAGGAGTCCCTCATTCGGAGGCAAACATGTTCGTACACATGCAACAAGCAACGTCTATTAACAGGTCATGTGCACATGTCATGGCTGCTAGCTCAACAGTGTGTATAGACCCGGGTGTATTGATATCAAAGTACTTCACGAAGGAAGCGATGATGGCAACTTGGAGTCGGGAAATGTATGTGTTCCGTGTGGTCTGTTTGTTCACAGAGCAAAAAAGTTGGGAGGACACAAAGTGGGTTCCAGACATGGGGAGGCTAAAGGGCATCGGGCGTCGGCAGATATGGCGTATCAGGAACGATATGGATGCAGCATGCAGAATGTGGGCATCAAGTCAAGAAATGTTCGCTTTGCAAGGAGACAGGACACAATTTCAAGAATTTCCCAACGGTACAAAACCGTGACTGTTGTGTGCCTTCCATGTGTAAAATTATTGTATGGAACATGTATTTCTCCTATGCAGTTTGTATGTAAAATTGTTCTAAGCCTTCCATGTGTAATACTATTGTATGGAACTTGACTGTTGTACATATTTTATTGTTTCGAACAATTGCATTACCATGTTGAATTATTGTACTAAATTATTGCATTTCTACAACAACTTATTGCGTTAAATTATTACACATGTTGCACCCCATTTTTCAGAGCTAGGTGACAATACACTATCCATTACTTTGTCAGCCTAATTTGACAAAATGCTACCCCAAGCTTTGTTAGTTGAAATTGACATCACATTGTCTATTGCTTTTTTAGCCTGATTTCACAATACGCTTCCCCACTTTCTCAGTGCGAAGTGACAATACACTGCCCATACACTATCGGCTACTTTTTCTCAGAGTGAAGTGATAACACACTGTCCATTATTTTGTCAGACCAAAGTGATGACACGCTACTCCCCACTCTATTAGCCCTGCATCGACTATACATTGCCTATAAAACTACCGGCCAGCCAGGCAGCACTTCTTCACTAGCCATCGACTATACATTGCCTATAATATGCGTGCATGTACCTTAGCTATAGTTTCCGTTTACGGTTCGGTTCGTCCATGTCGTCGTGCCATGTTTCTATTATCATTTTCTATATCAAGTTATGTCATTTTCTCTGTCATGCTATGTCCAAGATGTCATTTTCTATGTCATGTTATTACTGTACTTTTTCTGATTTACCATTTGTTTCTCATTTCTTTCATACATGTTACCGATGTCGTCAACCTTTTCATTTCTCATTTCTCACTAACTTCAACACACCGAAGCGATGTCCTCCTCAAATACATTGTACATCAATATTCTCATACGAATTACAATTTCAAAAACAAACAAACACTCTCCCTTCATTTCAAATTCGATAGCAATATAATTTGTACAAATAATATGGTGACAATTCTGAGCAGAAAAAATTACACAAATTATTTATAGCAAAAATATTTATGAAAACACCTGTCGCCATTTCAATAGGTGATAGGGCCCTATCTAGTTATTTCTGTCAATTTTTGTTCCCGTATATTATTTTTGTAATTTTTTTTAAAATATATTATTAAAAAAATTCATGGCTTATGTGCATAGTGTAACAGCCCCAAAATAAGAGAAAGCAAAAAGAAATTTAATTGGGACTTAGCCTTGAGTTAAGCTTCCTTTAGCTATTAAAACTCTTCTAGACTTTGTTTTTAAAAGAAAGGCTTCATTGATTGAAGCGAACTTTAAAAATTTTACACACACATAACCAATTATCAGCAAGGAATATTAATATTTATACAAAGAACCTACCCAATCGGGTTCAATAAGCATAACACCACAATTAAACATCACATTATCACTCAAGAGTAATTCATCCCATTCCTATTATATCAAGGGAGAAAATAAATTATTAGTTCAATACCATCCAAATAAAGTAAGAGTGTTCGAAAGAATGTATGTCTCATTCAATACACCCAAATCATCCAATTTAATCTACATTAGAGAGCAATCAATCCCATTCGATTACATCTGTGCTTAACAAAAAGGTGAAAACCAATTCATAAAATTTGATACAACTGACATACATCAAGTTCTACATTGCCCTAAATCTCTCATAAATTACAGTTCAAATCTCATACAAAAATGATTACACCGGTTCTCAAAAGTTCAGTAAAAGGAATATATTGCTAAGCATCTACCCTGAACCTTTTTCCTTCTCCTGCCAACCCAAACCGACTTTTTTCAGCACTGCATCCAGCTAGCTGCCAGCCACTTCTTTTGCCCATCCTTGCCCATACTGCATAGCAAAGTGGCAGGGGGAAAGGCTTGCATGTCATCCATCTGTCCCTTTTGCCTTCAACTGCCTCACTCCAGCCACGATTGCACCTTCATGTCGGTTTGATCACAACATAAAAAGAACAGGAGCTCCACTACACCAGCATCCATCCTTCACTCTTTTACTGCTCTACACCCGTTCAAACCGCACCCTCTTCATTAAACTCAGTTAAGGAGCAAAACAAAGGTCAAGGAGACGGCAGTAAAGAGGTTGTAGTTACCTTGTCCTTTTTGTCTTCATTCTCTAGCCAAACCTTTGTTCAGCCTTTCTGCAGCAAAAAGGTACCACTCATTAGTTTGATACACTTTCCACTTCCAGTCATTAAAAGAAAATGTTACTCATTCAGTTCAATTAAAGTACGAATCAGTATTGTAAGTAAACCAAGCCATGCCTTTGAACCAAATATGCAGCAGGTTTGGTATTAGACAATCAGGTTGTCTTACAATTTAACTTCTAGAACATACCTACTCTGGAACGAGATCACAAATTGCAATTCACCACCAAATCAAAATTAGAAACACTCAAGTAAATAAAAACATTATGATACAATAGCGCAGAAAAGATACCAACGGTGTTGGGATCTAATAAGCTTTTATACACATCAACCCTCTCGATCATATTGCAGAGGGTAGACTCATCTGTCAATACACACATTCTGAGCAGTGTTTTACACTTAACAAACCTCATGGATCCATATAAGTGTGTCTTCCTATATGCACACAGAATTCAACAAAATATTGAATCTTATACTCACAAAATTCAATGTGCAAAGACCCTAAACCAGATATCATTCAATCACACAACATCACATATCACCAATTCCATTATAATAATCAAGCATAGGGTTAAACATTCCAATAAACATCAAAATTTCAGCATGCATACATTGCATAACAAATAACAGTATACATCATTCTTTAAGCCCCATTTCCAGCAACCAAAACCAAAGGTAAAATCGGATACCACGTATAACAGATAAGCATGGCAATTAAAATAAAAATTTGGAAGATTGAGAGGAGGACATAGCTTGTAGAGAAGGGGGTATGAACCCTAGCAGTGACTGAGCCGTAGTCGAAGGAGTTGAAGCCGTTGGGCTGTGGTGGTGCCGAAATGGCCGCTGCGCCGCCGGAGCCGAGTAGGCCGGTGGATTTAGGCGTCGGCGCTAGGGCCGAGCCCTGGTGACCTAGGGAAAAATGGAGAAGAAGATGAGTAAAGAAGGTGAGTAGAGGGAGAGGAAAAAAAGGAGAGAAAAGCTAGGGGGAAACTCGGGAGGTGGCGACGCTTATGGCGTCGAGGGGGCCAGATCCGGCGAGGGAGTCGGCCGGCGTTGGGAGCTAAGAGGCGCGGTGGCGCTCGACGGAGAGAAGGCGGCGGTCGGCTCGGTGGAGAGGCGCGGTCGGCCGGGAACTTGAGGGAGGCAGCGGTGCACTGGAGGGGAGCAAGCGCCAGAAGGCGAAGGGGGCGAGGAAGACGCGCAGTTGGATAGAGGGGGCGGCAACTGGGAAAAAAATGGAGATATGTGCGGTAGGATTGGAGTAAGGGTTAGGATAAGGGCTAGGGTTAAGGAACCGGTTGGGCCAAAATTAGATGTGCTGATCGGCTTGGAAAGGAAAAAAATAAAGAAATAAATGATAACTAGATGGATGAATGAATAAGTAAATAAATAAAAATAATAAAGGAATAATGAAATATATAAAAAATGAAAATGAATAATATGTATCTCATCATGTGCTGAAAATAAATGTAAAATAAAATGGATCGAAAGGGTAATAGAAAACGAATCTAGATTTTATTTTCTTGTTTTTCTCTTTTCTTTTCTCTAAATAAATTTAAATTTTAAAGTACAGAAAACATTTAGAGGTAAAACATCAGATGCACATAACTTACCGTAGAACAATTTCTTTTGTAAACACATGCAATCAAGAAACCTTAACTATAAAACAAACTTGTTTTATGTAGTAGATTTCTATTTAATTTTCCATCTGACTTCCGTTAGCCCTTATTAAAAGTTGTTATTTGCTATATTTTCATTAAACTACGCGTAGATTCCGATGTTCTAGAGTCTGCGACTATCGACTCTGACTTCGCGACTGAAATCAACAAGCAAGGCAAGCACCCCATTTGACCATGTTGATCCCAGTTTTGCAAATATTTTATTAAATGTTTTATTGCATGCATATGTTCATTAAACTTTGCTATATTGTGGGAAATGGTAAGTTATACTTGTAGACTCATAGAACTTCCTTAATAAGTATGGACATGTGAACCTTGATAACCTAGAATTAAGGTTAGATAATATATAATGTCAAATTGGGTATAAGCGATGAATAATAATCATGCTTAGCCATGCTTTAGATTTGGGATGAACAAGTTGGATAAATTGATCAGATCAAACTTTGGTATATTGAGACATGATGACAGTTACTGGTATTTTGGTATAAAAACTCAAAACAAAACTATGGTTTTGATACGTGCGATTATTGGCAATAGCTGGAGGTGCAGGTGTTGCACGTAGTGTAGGGGATGATTTGCAGGCCTAGCGTTCTGACTTACAGAAACAGTCGCGATTTGACTAAATCATATATGGGACACGTTGCTCCCCACGATGGGATGTTTAACCACTTACTGTGCTAAGCGGGACGTGGGCATTCTCCGAATGGGATAAAAAATATCTTCTTGTGATATACCCCATGCTGGGTCGTTAGGTGGTTACCGCATGTCGAAATCATATATCACGGGTCGAGCCCAAACGGGAACAAATCCAATGGTATGCCCCATGAGGGTAGAAAAACTGTGCGTCGTAATAAACGAGTACGGATACCATTCGAATAAAACCTTGATATGTCCCAAGTTAGACCAGAGCTGTATCCTATACCAGTCGGATACAGGTATCACTCGGCCATAAGCCAAGAAAAATCTGTTACACTCCAAGACGAGCCTAAACTATATCCTACACCAATCGGATATGGGTACCACTCGGGCAAGAGCCACGTAAACCCTGATACGCTCCAAGAGTGCCTAAGTTGCATCCAACATCAGTCGGGTATAGGTATCACTCGGCCAAGAGCCACGTAACCATGGTGCGCTTCAAGACGAACCTAAGCTATATCCTACAGCAGTCGGATATGGGCATCATTCGGCCATGAGCCATGAAACTCCTGATATGCCTTAAGTCAGGCTTAAGCTATATCCTACAGCAATCGGACATAGGTATCGCTCGGCCAAGAGCCACGTGTGAAGCTAATATATCCCGAGGTTTGGACCAAAGGATGTATCCTACGACGATCGGATATGGATGTCGCTCGACCAAAGAAACATGCAAGCCTCGATGTACCCAAAGTTGGGTTAGAGCCAAGACAAATGACAAAGGATACTTAAAAAAGGTAATTCTTTATTATATTATATTTACAGGGGCCCTAAACCTCGCCCCGGTGCACGAGGCCGAGCGCCTCTACAAGGGCCTCCCTAGCCCTGTAAAGGGTGGAGAAGATCTCCAAGAGGGCGTCGGCGGCGACGCGCTCGAAGGCGGCGGCTTTGTCTTCTGCCCACTCTGCCATAGCGAGGTCGGCGCGCCACAACTCGTGATCGAAGGACCTCAGTTAGCCATGGAGATCTCTCCGAAAAGAGGTAGAACTCAGAGCAAGAGAATGGAGAACTAAGCGCGAAGGAATGCATTTTACAAGCGCTGGTTCGCCTTTTATAGCCTATACAGTGAGGATGAAGTAAATGCATCAGAAGCCGAGGAGGTTTGTAGTTAATATAGTTTCAGAAGCCGAAGACGTTTTCAGAGTTTGGGTTGACACAGAAAACCAGAGCAGCCTTGAAGACTGTTCGGTGTTTATCCACGAAGAGAATTAAAACTTCAGGCGGGGAAAAATATGCAATCTACATTTGAAATACGAGAAAAGGTCCGCGAGGCTGCTCGCAACAGGCCTGCCCGATACAAGATTATACTCATTTCAAGCAAAAATTAAGGGTTATATTCGAGTCCTTCATAATTCGCTCGCTGCAAGGAGCCTTCAAACCAAACGAAGAAACCAGTCGGAAGTTTATACAGGAAGTCCGGGACAATGATTCAAGCTAAAACCTAATTAGAAACGTAACGATCGGATCATGAAGCACTCGGGGGCTTCTGTGGAATATATGAAACCATGTATCTCCATGATCGGCCCAGCGATGCCTGAAGAGAAGAAAGGCCCAGAGTGATGAGGACATCTCCCCAATGGATACAACCAGCTCTAACTCCACTCACCAGGATGAACCACCACTTCAAGGACCACTCACTCGAGCCCGTGCACGTCAACTAAATTATCAGGTGAAGGCGTTCCTAAGTATTCCAATTAATGATACAATGAATGGGATGCTATTTAATTTTTGTGATGATGTGATTATTCTTACGAACCATGGAGAAAACCCACAACGCACAAAGGAGTTCGCGTCCAGAGGGAAGAGCAAGTTGGAATCAGATTCGGACTTCCAGAGATGGTCAAATTCAAACGGCCATAACTTTTGATCCAGATGGCTTCTGGAGGTCTACGCGTATAAGAACGGAAGCTCTGGTCGTCCTCTTTCCAACCGATCTGAGATCACCTCCAAATTCCTTCCGAGTCAACGGGAATACGCAAAATAATCCAGAACACTTTTCAAGTCCGAGTCTAATTGGGCTCTAGTCTTTATTTCGAGTTGTAATCAGTAGGCCCATGTTAAGGCCCAATGTTGCATACCCTTGGTCTATAATTAGCCAGCCGTCATCATAGTTAGGGTTTTGGGTTTTGTTTGATTCAGTTAGCCATTGCTACTGCTTGTTCATCGGAACCCCAACTTCGAGTGTTTTTGTTTCCGAACCATCTGAATTCATATTCGCAATTGAGTTGCTTGTAATCCCTTGTTCTTGCTGGTTCTTCGATTGCTCGCAGGAACAAAGACCTTCGTGGTCAGGTTGGTCGTGCTTCCCGCGGGATCAATAACCTTCAGGAGGGTGGTGTACCGGTCGCTAAGGCGCAACGTCGGGTTCGTTGTAGTTGAGCCACCAACTTCGCCCTCCACCAGATCGATGCTACCTCCTCTCATCGAAAGATCGGGAAGCCTAGTTCTATCAAGTGGTATCAGAGCTTTCGGTTGCTCGGTGAGAGACTTCTTGTTCTTAGATTTGTTTTGCCTACAGTCCAAAAAAAATAGCCCAACAAAAATAAAATCCTTTCGGTCCTAGGCCAATTTCGGCCTTTTGCTTTTGCTGTTTTAGCCATTCTTGTTGAATTTGCATTACGTCGTCGAGTCGTTGCTGGTCTTAGTGTTTGTGTCGTTTAGAGTTTCAAGTTCTTATCACCTTAGTATCACGTGTTTTGTTCAATCCTGTTTTCGTTGTGCCTTACCATCATCCCTACCATAATAGCAGATCAGAATCCATCACCTGCCACATCCCCTACCTTTCCACCATCATCCCTACCATAACAGCAGATCAGAATCCATCACCTGCCACATCCCCTACCTTTCCACCATCATCCCTACCATAACAGCAGATCAGAATCCATCACCTGCCACATCCCCTACTTTCCACATCATCCCTACCATAACAGCAGATCAGAATCATCGCCAGATTTCCCACCTTTTCCATTCATCATCCAATCAAATAGCCTTTCCAAATTTGGTTTTCCCCTGTTCGGAAATAATAAAAAAAATATATATATCCACGGCATACCTCTCTGCTCTCTCTGTGATCCCCTCTCCTGCAAGAGGGACGTTAAAAAAAAATCAGAAGTCAAAGTTTAGAGAGAGAGAGAGAGTATTTTTCCGCAAAAGTGCTTTTTACCCCTGGTATTTTTCTACAAAAGTGCTTGAGACAATTGGTGTTCTGGGGTCCTAGAAGTTCATATTTCCATGTTTGGGACTCTAGCAAAGAAAGAAAAAAAAGGAAAAAGGAAAAAAAAAGAAAGGGAGATATCTCAGGTTGTTTCTCTTCGTTTTACTTGCTGTTCCGTGACGACATCTGTGAATAGGCTTGCGTCTCTAATACGGCCTTGCATAGGACCAGCACGTACCGTCGTCGAATGTTTATTCAGCTTGTTTTGACTAACGTGGCTCTAGCATTTCCTTGAGTTGTTTCTCGGCCACCTATAGCTCCACAGAAAAACTACAACTTACCAGGCTCTAGCGTTTGGCATCGGTACACTACCTCTCCAAGAGATTTTGACTCATGATGTGACACCTCCTGCTAAGGCTTGGTAAGAACTGGTAAGAGCTTGGTGATACAAGTTGAGAGACAGTGCCCTTCCTGTGAATTGTTTGTTCCTTTGCTTTCTAACCATGTCAGGAACAGCGAGCAATGATGGTCAGCATTCCCCTCGCACTAGGGGAATCATTCAACATTTCGAGCGCCAAGTCAAGCTGCATACAGAGGGCCTTGATTGTGATGTGCAGGTGGTAAATGAGCGGCTGGGACAGGTCGAGAAGGCTCAGATTGACACCAACACCTCACTTGCTACTATTAACACTTCACTTGCTGAGGTGATAAAGCGGCTTGATGAGTTCGGGCGAGCTCCTACAGGAGACGGCTGATGAGGACATCACTTCTTCGGGTACGCCCACAGCAGCTGCTGCCACAACTCCTCATCCTATACAAGGACCGATCACTCGAGCTCGTGCACGTAAACTGAATTATCAGGTACTTTCGTTTCTTGGTATATCTAATGACTTGAAGAACTATTTGATCTTTATCAAAGCAGTTGTGTTATTCATTAAGGAATGAAGGTCCTAGCGATGATGGTGAATGGACACGAAGATGATTGCAGAAAGGGAAGGAGTTCTCCATTTGACCACAAGATCCTGAAGTCTCCATGATTTCGGCAGCAAAGAGAGTGGTGCTGCGTCACCCACGAATTGGCCGCATAAATTGGCCCTTACCATGTAATAGAGTCTTTATTTAGAGATATGAATAATAGGAAGGAGGCCTAGCTAAAGATGGAAAGGAATTTGAGGGAAGGTCTGATTTTCGGCCACAAATTAAGGCATGGCAGAACAGCCCTCCCCCCACTTCTTTTTATACCACGGCCAGCCTCCAAAGAACTCGGATTTCATTGAGTTTAGGTTTAGCCCTTGTGCAAACTTATGTTCTTTAGTTGTGTTGGTTGACCACCTGTAAAGACAGCTTAATCGGAATCCCACCTTTGTTTTTCAGATTGCTTTTTCATCTTATTCTTGCTAGTTCTTCGATTGCTCGCAGGAATTGAACTTCGTGTTCAGGTTGACCGCGCCTTCGGCAAAGTCAATAACCTTTTGGAGTTGGTTCAGCGATTGCTAAGGCACAACGTAGTCGTGCGGTTGTAGTCGAATCATGAGGGTCAATTCCACCGAATCGATAATTATCTACCTCATCGAAAGATCGGGCACCCTTCTCACATCAGTTGGTATCAGAGCTTCGGGTTGCTCGGTGAGAGATTTCTTGTTTTCATTAGTAGTAGATTGTTTCATCCCTATAGTCCAGAAAAAGCCACAAAAAAATAGTAGTAGGTCATCCGCTGTCCAAAACCATCTGTGCCTGCAATTTTCCTTTCAGTATTTGTGCTTTGAATTTTCGGTTGCATTGTCAAGTCTAGTTGCTGATTTCTAGTTCTAGTCGGTGTCTAGTTCATCCCTCTCTAGTGCTTCTGGATCCTTTCAACCTTTCACATCAGTTTTGTTCTTGATATCTTGTGTATTCCGCAGCCTGCCTAGGGCATCCATGCCGTGGTAGCCAACCGTCATTGTTTTGTTTTCCTACCATAGAAGAACCCTCTTTATTTGATTTGGCCAGGAAGGAAAGGGTAGGATTCGTTATAAAAAAAAGAGAGAGACAAAAAAAAAGAGAAGAAAAAAAAAATCTGAGAAGAGATCTCTTTCCCTAGTTGGGTTCGGTTGGCAGGAGATAAGAAAAGATCAGAGGGAAGGAAAGTGTAGCTTTGTTTTGCTTCGGTCTGGCTTGGAAAGGAAGGTATAGGCCGCCCCTCTCTGGTTTTGGATCCAACTTTCCTTTTGAAAGTGGATTCGGATCCCCTCCGGACAACCTGCAAGAAAACTGCCATAACTTTTGCATATGACGTCCGTTTGGGCTGTTCGAGTACTCAAAACGATTGGAATGAAAAGCTACATCGTTTAAGGCCTCAAAACGCCCCGGGAAGTTCGAAAAAAAAATTTCAACCTCATTTTCAGTTGTAATTTTTGCTGCTGTGTCCTGGGTTTGTGTACATCACTACCTCGCAGACGGTTTGCCTTTTCAAGCCTTTAAACTTCCGGTACACCGCTGCCTTTCTACTTTGAGCCTTTCTGCGTGCTGAGTTTGATTAGCTTTTCATCGGTCTGGGTTAGGATCAGCAACATTGACTAGTACTTTGAACGAATTTTCAACTTGCATTGCTGATTTGAATTATTGCTAATCCTTACTACATACTGAAGCTTGTCCTAGCTCCACTTTTCTACACCGTGCAGATTTTTCGTTCCACCTGGCAATCGCTTTACTCAATCTCCAGAAAGACATTTGACACCGTCGTTGGCCGTTCACCCCTGCTTGCTACGTGAGAATTGGTAAGAATTGTAGAAAAGCTTGAGAGTCGAGCGACTTGTCACCACATCCTATTAGTTGATAGGGACTCTATACTTGTGATTTCGCTGCTTGTTTTTCCAACTTACAATGTCAGGTACTAACGAATCTTCGATGAACCACTCACCACGCACCAAGGGGATCATTTCCCATTTCGAGCGCTTTGTGATACTTACGACGGACGAACTCACAGAGGATGTGCGGCTAACCAACGACCCTTGCCACAATCTTGGCTCGTCTTGATGGACTTGCAGGTGCACGCCCAGCAGCCCCTGTTGCTGCTCCACAGATGCCGGCCATACGAGTTCATCGTGCTCAACGTGTTCCCCTTGCTGCAAACAACGCCGGCGCCCCTGATCAGCACCAAACTGAAATCGTGGCCTCAGGTGCTGACATGGACGACGATGACGTTAACAACTACGAACACTATGCTGGTGACACCGAGGATGATCATGCTGCCAACCCCAACGATGATCGTGTTCACCGACAGTTGCGCTTCAACCGACAAGGTATGAGGCGTGATCCCCCGCGTCGTGACCATTTTCATGCTAAGATTAAGTTCACTATGCCCCTTTTCAATGGAAAATATGATCCTGATGGTTATCTCACTTGGGAACTACTAGTGGATCAAAAATTTGAATGTCATGATTATCCTGAGGAGGGACGAGTTAGGGCTGCCACTAGTGAATTTACCGATTTCGCTTCTGTTTGGTGGAGAGAACATTGCCGTAATCATGCTGCAACATACCCACCACTTGGGAAGCCCTGAAATTACTTATGAGGCATAGGTTTGTTCCATCGTATTATGCTCGTGAATTGTTAAATAAGATGCAACGCTTACAACAAGGTAACAATTCTGTGGAAGAGTACTATCAACAGTTACAGATGGGTATGTTGCGATGTGGCTTAGTAGAGAATGAGGAGGCATCTATGGCTAGGTTCTTGGGAGGGTTGAATCGTGAAATTCAAGACATTCTTGATTATAAAGATTAAAACTCCATTACTAGGCTATTCCACCTTGCTTGCAAAGCTGAACGTGAAGTGCAGGGCCGCAACACGAGGACACGAGCTAGTTTTTCTGCAGGTCGTACAGGTTCATGGGCACCGCACTCCCCCGCTGCCCCGTTCACCCGTACGTCCAAACCTTCATCCTCAAACAACAAACAGCGTCCCACTACATCAAATGCAACGCCACGAGTTTCCGAAGCAACCAAATCAGCACCGCAAGCTCCCGCAAAAAGTTCTTCATCGGTTGTTTCGACGGGACGAACCAAGGATGTATAATGCCACCGATGCAAGGGCTTTGGACACATCATGCGAGAATGTCCCAGCAAGAGGGTTTTGATTATACGTGATGATGGTGAGTACTCTTCTGCTAGTGATCTCGACGATGAAACATATGCTATGCTTGCAAGGCAAGACAACGAACCTGATCATGAGGAGGAACATATTGGAGCTGAAGATGCAGACAAGTATTTGAGCATTATAGTACAACGTGTGCTAAGTGCTCAAGTTCCTCACGCCGAGCAAAATCAGCGCCATAATCTGTTCCAAACCAAAGGAGTCGTCAATGAGCGATCAGTTCGCATCATTATTGATGGAGGGAGTTGTAACAATTTGGCGAGTATGGATATGGTGGAGAAGCTTGCTTTGTCGACCAGACCTCATCCCCACCCGTATCATATTCAATGGTTCAACAACAGCGGAAAAGTAAAGGTAACTCGTACGGTGAGGGTACATTTTGCTATGGGTTCATATCATGATTTTGTTGATTGCGATGTTGTTCCTATGCAAGCTTGCTCAATGTTACTAGGACGACCTTGGCAATATGATACAGATTGTGTGCACCATGGTAGGACCAACCAATACTCTCTCATGTTTAAAGAAAAGAAAATTGTGCTGCATCCTATGAGTCCTGAGCAAATTGTTAGAGATGAACTTGCTAGAGTTAGTAGAGGGAAGAATCAGGAACCTTCTACAAGTGAGAACCAAATTGTGGCTAAAGAGTTTGTGCAACAAACTAAAGGAAAACCTCGGGCTGTTTCGAATGAAATTAAATGAAGGGGTCAGTTATGCTCGCTACTAAATCTGATTTGGATGAGTTAGAAACTACTGAGTCTATTTGCTATGCTCTTGTTTGCACGAAGACCTTGTTTTCGTTCGACGACATATTCTTTGCCTCTGGCTGTCACTCACATTTTGCAGGAGTATTCAGATGTAGCCAAAAGAAGTGCCACCGGGATTGCCACCAATTCGAGGGATAGAACACCAAATTGACCTCATCCCCGGTGCTTCGCTGCCCAACCGTGCGCCATACCGTACCAACCCTGACGAGACGAAGGAGATTCAGCGACAAGTCCAAGAGCTGCTTGATAAAGGGTATGTGCGTGAATCTCTTAGTCCTTGTGCTGTTCCGGTAATTTTAGTACCCAAGAAGGATGGTTCATGGCGCATGTGTGTTGATTGTTGAGCCATTAATAACATTACAATTCGATATCGTCATCCTATTCCTCGGCTAGACGATATGCTTGATGAATTAAGCGGCTCTATTGTGTTTTCTAAAGTTGATTTGCGTAGTGGGTACCATCAAATTCGCATGAAGTTAGGAGATGAGTGGAAAACAGCGTTCAAAACTAAATTCGGTTTATATGAGTGGTTAGTCATGCCGTTTGGTTTAACTAACGCTCCTAGCACTTTCATTAGACTAATGAATGAAGTTTTGCGTGCTTTCATTGGCAAATTTATGGTAGTTTACTTTGATGATATTTTGATCTACAGCAAATCGTTGGAGGAACATTTGGACCATTTACGTGCTGTTTTTGATGTTCTACGTAATGCACGTTTGTTTGGTAACCTGGAGAAGTGCACCTTCTGCACCGATCGAGTCTCGTTTCTTGGCTTTGTTGTTACTCCACAGGGCATCCATGCTGATCACGCCAAGATAGAGGCAATTCAGAGTTGGCCGACTCCTAACACGGTCACGCAAGTAAGAAGTTTCCTTGGACTCGCTGGTTTCTATCGGCGTTTTGTTCGCGACTTCAGCACCATCACTGCTCCACTCAACGAGCTCACAAAGAAAGGCATTCCATTTGCTTGGGGACCTGCTCAAGAAGAGGCCTTCATGATTTTAAAAGATAAGTTGACACACGCCCCATTGCTGCAACTTCCTGATTTTACTAAGATGTTTGAGCTCGAATGCGATGCTAGTGGAATTGGTTTGGGTGGTGTGTTATTACAAGAAGGCAAACCAGTAGCATATTTCAGCGAGAAATTGAGTGGACCTACTTTGAACTACTCGACTTATGACAAAGAATTATATGCTTTGGTTCGAACCCTTGAAACTTGGCAACATTATTTATGGCCTAAAGAATTTGTCATTCACTCAGACCATGAATCACTTAAGCATATTAGAAGTCAATCAAATTTGAACCGTAGACATGCGAAATGGGTGGAATTCATTGAATCTTTCCCTTATGTCATTAAGCACAAGAAAGGAAAAGAAAATGTGGTTGCTGATGCTTTGTCTCGTCGATACACTATGCTTTCACAACTTAACTTCAAAATTTTTGGTTTGGAAACTCTCAGAGAACAATATGTGCATGATGCTGATTTCAAGGATATATTGTTGAATTGCAAACAAGGTAGAACATGGAATAAGTATGTTATCAATGATGGATTTGTGTTCCGTGCTAACAAGCTATGCATTCCTGCTAGCTCTGTTCGAATTTTGTTATTACAGGAAGCACACGGTGGTGGTTTGATGGGACACTTTGGCGTGAAGAAGACGGAGGACATACTTGCAGATCATTTCTTTTGGCCAAAGATGCGGCGTGACGTTGAGCGGTTCGTTGCCCACTGCCCTACATGTCAACGAGCTAAGTCACGACTTAATCCTCATGGTTTATACATGCCTCTTCCTGTTCCTAGCATTCCGTGGGAGGATATTTCGATGGATTTTGTTTTAGGATTGCCTAAAACTAAGAAGGGGAGGGATAGTATGATGCGCACAAGACGGCCCCGATCTTCCGGTGAGGGGATAACTTCGATTTGGCGGAGGATGACTTTGACGATCCGGCTACGAACCACACAAGGATAAGCGCCTGCAATCGCTAAACCACACTCCTCGTCGTTATCAACCGTGCCAAGAACACGGATGACCTGACCACGAAGGTCTATTCTTGCGAGCAATCGAAGAACTAGCAAGAACAAGGATGAAGCACACACTCAAGTTGAGGTTTTTAAACTTGTTTACTGCTGCTCTAGCCGAGTCAGGAGAACAAGGATAAAGTTCCACACATGGGTAACTATTCTCAAATCAAAACCTAAGGAGATAGATAGGGGGTTTGTCCAATATATATAGCCAAGGATGGCTGCTAGGAGTTGGTCTCACGTCACTTTAATTACATGGGAACTCAGCCCAAAATTATGGTGGCACAACACCCTAAAAGACTGAGACCGTCGCACTGTTTTGACTGCTGTGGCCAGCTCGACTGGAATTTGATGATGAGGCTGGATCTGTTGGAAAGAGCACGAATTTATCTTTTAATCAAGTACTCACTCATCCCGAACGGACTCCGTATGCAAAAGTTATGGCCAGTTGAATGTGGACTGCTCCTGGGTGGACGTTTTGGCTTCCTTCTCGGGAATACCTTGTACTCTAGCTTGTAGTGATGAGGAATGACGTCCTTGCAGCTCTAAGCCATAATTCCTAAGCACAAGCACATTATTATGCAGTGGTCTATCCTCTGAAATATAATTATGCCACCCGAGAAACGAGTTCACCTGTTGATTTAGCTGCCGTATGCGTGCCCTTGTGATAGGACCTTGCATAGGAGGTGGTAGAGGTGAGGTTATGGGTGTATCCGACATAGTGATGTCCTCATCATCCTCCCCTTCTTGCATTTGAGTCGTCCTCGACTCAAGCTCATCGTTCTCTCCAAAATATGGCTTCAAATCTGAAATGTTAAAAGTGGGACTAACCCCAAAATCTGCAGGTAACTCAAGTTATAAGCATTATCATTAATTCGTTCAAGCACTTTGAAAGGACCATCAGCTCTTGGCATTAATTTAGACTTTCGCAAGTTAGGAAATCTTTCTTTTCGCAAATGCAACCAAACAAGATCACCAGGTTCAAATGTCAATTCCTTTCTACCATGGTCACCAGCAACCCTATATTTCTCATTCATGCGCTCTATATTTTCTTTTGTGGTCTTATGCAATTTAAGAATAAATTCAGCACGTCTCTTTGCATCAAAGTTTACTTTCTCCGAAGATGGCAAAAGCAATAGATCAATTGGAGCACGAGGGTTAAAGCCATACACAACCTGAAATGGAGTCATTTTTGTGGTAGAGTGCAATGTACGATTATAAGCAAACTCCACATGAGGTAGGCACTCTTCCCATATCTTCAAATTCTTCTTTAGAACAGCCCTCAACATGGTTGACAAGGTTCGATTCACCACTTCAGTTTGGCCATCGGTTTGAGTGTGACATGTGGTAGAGAACACTAGCTTTGTCCCTAATTTGCTCCATAAAGTTCTCCAAAAATGGCTCAAGAACTTGGCATCACGATCTGAAACAATAGTACAAGGCATACCATGCAAGCGAACAATTTCTTTGAAGAATAAATCAGCAATATGAGTGACATCATCGCTCTTGTGGCATGGAATGAAATGTGCCATTTTAGAGAATCGGTCCACAACAACAAAAATACTATCCCTCCCCTTCTTTGTTCTAGGCAATCCTAAGACAAAGTCCATAGATATATCTTCCCAAGGAAAACTAGGAACAGGAAGCGGCATGTACAAACCATGTGGGTTTAGATGAGACTTAGCTTTTTGGCATGTAGTGCAGCGTGCAACAAAGCGATTGACATCACGTCTCAACTTTGGCCAAAAGAAATGTTCAGCCAGTACATCCTCCGTCTTTTTAGCTCCAAAGTGTCCCATCAATCCTCCTCCATGTGCCTCCTGTATCAACAAAAGACGAACGGAGCTAGCTGGGATGCATAGCTTGTTAGCTCTAAACAAGAATCCATCATTGTTAACAAATTTGTGCCAACTTTTTCCATGCAATCTACATTTGAAATACGAGAAAATGTCCGCGAGGCTGCTCGCAACAGGCCTGCCCGATAGAAGATTATACTCATTTGAAGCAAAAATTAAGGGTTATATTCGAGTCCTTCATAATTTGCTCGCTGCAAGAAGGAGCCTTCAAACCAAACGAAGAAACCAGTCGGAAGTTTATACAGGAAGTCCGGGACAATGATTCAAGCTAAAACCTAATTAGAAACGTAACGATCGGATCATGAAGCACTCGGGGGCTACTGTGGAATATATGAAACCAGGTATCTCCATGATCGGCCCAGCGTCGCCTGAAGAGAAGAAAGGCCCAGAGTGATGAGGATATCTCCACAATGGATACAACCAGCTCTAACTCCACTCACGAGGATGAACCACCACTACAAGGACCACTCACTCGAGCCCGTGCACGTCAACTAAAGTATCAGGTGAAGGCGTTCCTAAGTATTCCAAATAATGATATACAATGAATGTGATGCTATTTAATTTTTGTGATGATGTGATTATTCTTAGGAACCATGGAGAATACCCACAACGCACAAAGGAGTTCGCGTCCAGAGGGAAGAGCAAATTGGAATCAGATTCGGACTTCCAGAGATGGTCAAATCCAAACGGCTATAACTTTTGATTCAGAAGGCTTCTGGAGGTCTACGAGTACAAGAACGAAAGATCTGGTCGTCCTCTTTCGAACCGATCCGAGATCACCTCGAAATTCCTTCTGAGTCAACGGGAATATGTAAAACAATTCAGAACACTTTTCCAGTCCGAGTCTAATTGGGCTCTAGTCTTTATTTCGAGTTGTAATCAGTAGGCCCATGTTAAGCCCCAGTGCTGCACGCCCTTGGTCTATAATTAGCCAGCCGCCACCATAGTTAGGGTTTTGGGTTTTGTTTGATTCAGTTAGCCATTGCTACTGCTTGTACTCGCACGCGTCTTGACTAGGCGCTTTGTCTACTTGTTCATCGGAACCCCAACTTCGAGTGTTTTTGTTTCAGAACCATCTGAATTCATATTCGCAATTGAGTTGCTTGTAATCCCTTGTTCTTGCTGGTTCTTCGATTGCTCGTAGGAACAAAGACCTTCGTGGTCAGGTTGGTCGCGCTTTTCGCGGGATCAATAACCTTCAGGAGGGTGGTGTACCGGTCGCTAAGGCGCTACGTCGGGTTCGTTGTAGTCGGGCTGCCAACTTCGCCCTCCACCAGATCGACGCTACCTCTTCTCATCAAAAGATCGGGACGCCTAGTTCTATCAAGTGGTATCAGAGCTTTCGGTTGCTCGGTGAGAGACTTCTTGTTCTTAGATTTGTTTTGCCTACAGTCCAAAAAAAAATAGCCCAACAAAAATAAAATCCTTTCGGTCCTAGCCAATTTTGGCCTTTTGCTTTAGCTGTTTTAGCCATTCTTGTTGAATTTGCATTACGTCGTCGAGTCGTTGCTGGTCTTAGTGTTTGTGTCGTTTAGAGTTTCAAGTTCTTATCACCTTAGTGTCACGTGTTTTGTTCAATCCTGTTTTCGTTGTGCCTTACCATCATCCCTACCATAATAGCAGATCAGAATCCATCACCTGCCACATCCCCTACCTTTCCACCATCATCCCTACCATAACAGCAGATCAGAATCCATCACCTGCCACATCCCCTACTTTCCACCATCATCCCTACCATAACAGCAGATCAGAATCATCGCCAGATTTCCCACCTTTTCCATTCATCATCCAATCAAATAGCCTTTCCAAATTTGGTTTTCCCCTGTTCGAAAATCAATAAAAAAATATATATATATCCACGGCATACCTCTCTGCTCTCTCTGTGATCCCCTCCCTGCAAGAGGGACGTTAAAAAAATCAGAAGTCAAAGTTTAGAGAGAGAGAAAGAGTATTTTTCCGCAAAAGTGCTTTTTACCCCTAGTATTTTTCCGCAAAAGTGCTCGTGACAATTGGTGTTCTGGGGTCCTAGAAGTTCATATTTCCAAGTTTGGGACTCTAGCAAAGAAAGAAAGAAAAAAGGAAAAAGGAAAAAAAGAAAGAAAGGGAGTATCTCAGGTTGTTTCTCTTCGTTTTACTTGCTGTTCCGTGACGACATCTGTGAATAGGCTTGCGTCTCTAATACGGCCTTGCATAGGACCAGCACATACCGTCGTCGAATGTTTATTCAGCTTGTTTTGACTAACGTGGCTCTAGCATTTCCTTAAGTTGTTTCTCGGCCACCTATAGCTCCACAAAAAAACTACAACTTACCAGGCTCTAGCGTTTGGCATCGGTACACTACCTCTCCAGGAGATTTTGACTCGCGATCGCCGACGCCTCCTGCTAAGGCTTGGTAAGAACTGGTAAGAGCTTGGTGATACAAGTTGAGAGACAGTGCCCTTTCCTATGAATTGTTTGTTCTTTTGCTTTCTAATCATGTCAGGAACAGCGAGCAATGATGGTCAGCATTCCCCTCGCACTAGGGGAATCATTCAACATTTCGAGCGCCAAGTCAAGCTGCATACAGAGGGCCTTGATGGTGATGTGCATGTGGTAATGAGCGGCTGGGATAGGTGAAGAAGGCTCAGATTGACACCAACACCTCACTTGCTGCTATTAACACTTCACTTGCTGAGGTGATAAAGCGGCTTGATGAGTTCGGGCGAGCTCCTACAGGAGACGGCGCTACTCCTCGTCGGCATCACAACAACAATGGTGCTTTGGGCAGCGAGGTTGAGGAAAATGTTGATGAATACTCTGCTGACACAGAGGTGGACGACGAGGGAGGCCATCTGCGACGGCAGTTGCGCCGCAATCGCTTCGGCATGCCTTCCTTGCGCATGCCACGTGAGGTACGCGCTGATGATGACACACTTGGCAGAATTAAATTCTCTATTCCACCTTTTGATGGAAAATATGATCCTAATGCATACCTCACATGGGAATTAGCTGTAGAACAAAAGTTTGCATGCCATGAGTATCCTGAAAACAAAAGAGTTAGGGCTGCCACTAGTGAGTTCACTGATTTTGCCTCTGTTTGGTGGAGTGAGTTTCGACGTAAGAATCCCAATGCTGCGCAAAACTGGGCTGATTTGAAAAGAATCATGCGAGCTAGATTTGTTCCCTCTTATTACCAACGTGATTTGATAAATAAGCTGCAGCTGCTTAGGCAAGATAGTAAGAGTGTAGAGGAATACTTTCAGGAATTACAAATAGGCATGTTGCGCTGTGGTATAGAGGAGTCTGAGGAGGCTGCTATGGCTAGATTTATGGGTGGGCTGAACCGTGAGATTTATGACATTCTTAATTACAAGGAATATAATTCGATCACTCGCTTGTTTCATCTCGCTTGCCATGCTGAAAGAGAAGTGCAGGGACGACGCAAATGGTTTAGCACGAGAACTAATATTTCTGCAGGTCGTGCTAACACTTGGTCAACACGAGCCCCACCTACAGCCACAAGGCAACCGGCTGCACCGTCCTCCAACAACAACAAGAATCGACCTTCCTCTTCCGCGCCGATTTCCAAGCCTTCGGAGGTAACAAAAACTTCTACACCAGAGCCCGCCAAGAGCTCGCCCGGTTCTTCAAGCTGGGAGGGCGAGGATGTGCAATGCCATCAATGCAAGGGTATGGTCACATGAGGAGTCAATATCCGAACAGCGTGTGCTGATTGTGCGAGACAATGGTGTGTTTTCTTCTGCTAGTGATTTGGATGAAGAAACATATGCTATGCTTGCAGCTGACAATGCAGGGAGCGAAGATGATCATGACCAGGAAGAGCACATTGATGCCAACCATGCTGACCATTATGAGAGCCTCATTGTATAGCGTGCGTTTAGTGTCCAGATTGGAAAGTCCGACCAAAATCAGCGGCACAACCTGTTCCAAACCAAATGTGTCGTCAAGGAGCGATCATGTCGTGTGATCATTGATGGAGGAAGTTGCAACAACCTTGCAAGCTTGGACATGGTGGCGAAGCTTTCGTTGGAGACAAGACCGCACCCCCAGCCCTACTATGTTCAATGGTTCAACAGTATTGGTAAGGTTAAGGTTACACGCTTGGTGAGAGTACAATTGGCTATTGGTTTCTATCATGATTTTGCTGAATGTGATGTCGTATCCATGCAAGCATGTTCTATATTGTTAGGTAGACCTTGGCAATATGATAAAAGTTCTGTGCATGATGGTAGAACCAACCAGTATTCCTTTGTGCATAAGGGAAAGAAGATTGTATTGCATCCTTTGACTCCTGATTCCATTCTTAAGGAGGACATTGCTAGAGCTAGTAAGCAAAAGATTGATGAAAGTGCAAAAAAGAAAAATTCTAGTTCTATTTGTGATAATAAAAATGAGATTAAGTTGAAAGGTGCATGTTTTCTTGCTACCAAATCTGATGTGAAGGAACTGGTTGTTGATGAATCTGTTTGCTATGCCTTAGTTTGCAAGGATGCTTTTTTCTCATTTGAGGAGATACCTGCTGCTTTGCCTCCTACTGTGACTAACCTTTTGTAGGAATATGTTGATGTTTTTCCCAAGGACGTTTGATGAGACCATGCTCGTCCTGGATATGATCAACGCTATATCAATTTGGCGATACTTCACGGCATCCTCTGTATCATCTACATCTATTAGGATGGCTTTCCTTCACAGGGGGGAGGAAGCGTCCAAGAGTGCAAGCTTTCAACATGCCTTTATATGCTGGAAAGAAATATTGAGCTTTGTGGAGGATGATCTGAACATGAGAATACTTTTTGTTGAGGTCAAGCTAAAAGCTGAGCATGAGTCGAGGACGACTCAAATTCAAGAAAGGGAGGATGATGAGGACATCACTACTACGGATATGACCACATTTGGTTGTGCCTACTCCAACACATCATCCACGGGCCAAGAAGAGAGAGAGATCAAATCCATCACGTTCTGGAATCCAATTCGGCCTCCTGAGACAGCACCAACTTAAAACGGCCATAACTTTTGATCCAGAAGGGTGTTCAGGGTACAAGAGTACTTGATTGAAAGCTTTCGTCGCCCTCTTTCCAATGGATCCAGTCTCACCTTCAAATTCCTTCTGAGCTGTCCGGAAACTGCAAAACAAGTCACGTCACTTTTCCAGTCCGAGTCAGAGTGGGCCTTGGGCCTTGTAATCGAATTGTATTTGGTTTCCTTGGGTTTTGAACGGCCACCTCCTCTTGTTATCTCATAAATAACCAGACGCAACCCCATTTAGGGTTTTGGGTTTTGTTTGATTAGTTTAGCCAAGTGCAAACTTTGCGTCTTCGAGTTGTGCTGGACAGCCACTTTGTCAAGACCTTCAATAGAACCCGACCTTATTTTGGCCTTCAATTCTTATTTGCAATTTCAGATTGCTTTTACCATTGTTCTTGCTTGTTCTTCGGTTGCTTGCAGGAATTGAACCTCGTGTTCAGGTTGATCGTGCCCACGGCAAGATCAATAACACTCCGGAGTTGGTTTAGCGATTGCTAAGGTGCATCGTCGTCGTACGTTGTAGTCGGATCGTCAAAGTCGATTCCACCAAATCGATAGTTATCGCTCTCATCGAAAGATCGGGACACAACCGAACATCAGGTGGTATCAGAGCGCCAAGTTTCTCGGTGAGAGATTCTGTACCGTAGATTAGTTTTTGTTTTCTGTCCTAAATTGAAAATTACCCCACAAAAATTAAACCTTTAGATTCAACCTAGTATTTTAGTGAGTTTTGTTAGGTTTTGATCCATTAGAGTCCTTGTTTTAGTTGCTGATCGTTTTTCTTTCGCGTAGCTTTTCTTTCAATCTGTCCAGTACTTTGTTTTGCTCATAACTTTCGCATACGAGCTCGGATTCTAGTGTTTTTGTACTTTCCTAAAACCTGGGAACGATCTCTACAAAAACCTAGTTGGGCATGAACTCTAATTCTGGAGCTAAATCTGTTTAATCTGGATATCAAATTTGTTGAAGCAAGTTGTACTTCCAATCCAGATCGGTTCGGTATTTTGATCATAATTCTCACGTCCGAACTCCGTTTGGGAAGTTTTTATACTTTCCTGAATCCTTAAAGAGTCCTCTACAAAAACGTTTTTGGGTGTCCTTTCTGATTCGGATTCCATCAAACCGAATTTGATTCGGATTCGGAATTGGTCCCGCGGGCTAAAATTGGGAGTATTCTGTGCAGTTCGGTTTTTGAGCCAAAACTTTCACACCCGTGCTCCAAATTGCATGTTCTTGTATTCCTTTGAAAGCTGAGGACATAAGCTTCAATTCTTTCCATAGTGAACCTTCTAAATTCGGTGGTTTTGAATCTGTAATCTAGGCGACAAATCTGCTGCCCTAGAAACTTTGAATTTGGGTGTTTTGCTTCAATTCGTGTTCTAGTTTTGTTCCTTTGAGTTGGTTGAGTCCAGTAGCATCCATAATCCATAAAACTCCAAAAATATCAGTATACATACCTTTGTTAACCAATTCATCCTTTGCGAATACTTTGATCCCAATTGAGAGTAGCTATTTGATATTGCTTAGGGCTGTTCATATTGATACATTGCATAATCTTGAATTATCATATCATACTATCTTGTGATATCAAGTTAGGGATTCCAAAACTTTGCTCATACTAGTGTTGGCCGCAAGTCACCAAAAGAAAGAAGAGAGAAAGAAAGAGCCAAATGGCAAAAAAAAAAAAAAAGAAAAGAAAACATAATAGTGGCCGGCAGCACTACATTGAGCGAAACCCTAATTTGTGTTCACTATTTTTCAGATTGTGCAATTGTATTAATTAGTGAGCAATCTTGTGCCCTTTTATCTTTTCTAAAGCAATTAGCTAGTGTCTCTCTATAACTTATGCAACACGAGCTTTGGTACTGAAAATTTTCTTATTTAGCTCATTCCATTGGTTGCATTAAGTTACATCATCTTTGCGCGTGAGTTGCCTTGAAATTCGCTTATATCTTTGAGATCGGCAACTAGGACTTGTGATTTCTATTTTGGGTCCTTACTTGTCATTACAATAACTAGAATTATCAGATTGCATAGGAAATAAGTATAGCCTACCAAGCTCCACATATTTTACCTTGTACGTTTGTTCGGTCCCTTGCAATCGCTTTATCCAAGCTTCGAAGAACTTTTGACACCGCCAACGGCCGACAACTCCTGCTGCACTGTAAGAACTTGTAAGAGCTTTGGTTAAAGCTTGAGAGTTGAGCGACTTTTCTCCACTTCCTAGTAGTTGATTGGGAATTACATAAACCTTTGTCTTTCCCTTTATGCTACTAACCATGTCAGGTGACAAGAGTTCACTGCATCATTCTCCACGCACGAAGGGCAATGTACAACTCACTAATGAGCAAATGTCGCTGCAAGAAGACCGTTTCCGGTCCATCGAGACTGCTCAGGGAGTTGCTAACACTACCCTTGCTACTATTTTGTCTAGACTTGATGATATGCTTGCAGCTGCTGTCCTGGAACTTCCAGGTCCTCCGCCTCGTCTCCTAAGCAACAACAATGGAGTACTACGTGCACAACGGGTTCCCATTGCTGCCCCGACTTCCCAGCATGGACGCGTTGCATCGGTCGCCCCACCACACATCGCCACGGTTCATCCACTGATGATGAACAAGGTAAAATCAAGTTTGAGTTGCCTCCTTTTGGTGGAAAGTTCGATCCTAATGCATATATTAATTGGGAGATAGCGGTAGATAAAGAATTTGCAAACTATGACTTATCTGAAAACCAAAAGATTAGTGCCACAGTTAAAGTGTTAACGTCAGATGCAGTATATTGGTGGAAGCATATATCTAGACATGATAAAGACCCTAAAACTTGGAATGCAATGAAAAGACTTATGAGAAATGATTATGTTCCTGAATATGTTGCTAAATATTTGCTTACTAAACTTCAATACTTAAAACAAGGTTCTAAAACTGTTATAGAATACTTTCATGATTTGCAAAATTGTTTGTTGCGTTGTGGTTTATAAGAATGTGAGGAAGCTACTGAGCTTAGGTTCATACGTGGACTTAATCATGAAATTCAGGATGTTCTTGTTGATGAAACATATAGTTGTCTTTCAGAATTGATTGAATGTGCTTTTAGAGCTGAAAACATGCTTACTGAATCTTTGAAAGAGCCTTTAGCTTTATTTGAGGTGCCCATTGTTGCACTTCTGTTGTAGCTAACATTTTGCAGAAAAGTGAGCACCATCGGGAGAAAGATGAAGAAGAAAATGTGAAAAAAGAGGAGATATTTGCTGCTCCATACGTATGTGAAGAGTTGGAAATTGAAGTTGCACCTACAACCACGGAGAATGATTTAGAAGGTAATGTCAAAGGTATGGACTGTATACATGGTGAAAATCATTTTGAAGAGACAAAACTGTCCATGAATCGTGCTATCGTAGAGCAACTATTAATGGAACCCATTGCTGATTTTGTTGCTATTCCTAGTGATAAAGAAGAGTTGTGCCATAATGCTTCACTTATATCCACGCCACAATTAGTGAATGAACATGAAATATTTATATTTGAACAAAACACTTGCGCTGAACATAGACATGTTATTCAAATTGCTAGTGAAGAAGATGAGCTTAAATTGATGTCTTCTTTAGATACTTTAGGTTACATTGAATTTGATGTTCGTGTGATCTGGATAGTTTCAAGGAGAAGATTTTTGTACATTCTGATTTGCCATGGTTATCACGAAATATTTTCTATGTTGTTGGCAAACATAATGATAAAGGAGAATACGAAGTGCATAGATTATACATTTGTTCAGATCTGAGACCTCCACATCCTATGCAACAATGGGATCAATTTGATAATTCTAATATCATATCAAGTACCCCTACTGTCGATTATAATCTATATGATAGTTTTCAAGAAAGGGAGTGTTTGGGTGATTTTGATTCACGAGACATTGATTTGAGCACAAAAGATATGCATGTTGCTTTGCTCTTTCTCGCTACTAACATTTTGCAGGAGAATGTGATGGAGTCGAGGACGACTCCAATTCAAGAAAGGGAGAATGATGAGACCATGCTCGTCCTGGATATGATCAACGCTATATAAATTTGGCGACACTTCACGGCATCCTCTGTATCATCTACATCTACTAGGATGGCTTTCCTTCACAGGGGGGAGGAAGCGTCCAAGAGTGCAAGCTTTCAACATGCCTTTATATGCTGTAAAGAAATATTGAGCATTGTGGAGGATGATCTGAACATGAGAATACTTTTTGTTGAGGTCAAGCTAAAAGCTGAGCATGAGTCGAGGACGACTCAAATTCAAGAAAGGGAGGATGATGAGGACATCACAACTACAGATATGACCACATTTGGTTGCGCCTACTCCAACACATCATCCACGGGCCAAGAAGAGAGAGAGATCAAATCCATCACGTTCTGGAATCCAATTCGGCCTCCTGAGACAGCACCAACTTAAAATGGCCATAACTTTTGATCCAGAAGGGTGTTCGGGGCACATGAGTACTTGATTGAAATCTTTCGTCGCCCTCTTTCCAATGGATCCAGTCTCACCTTCAAATTCCTTCTGAGCTGTCCGGAAACTGCAAAACAAGTCACGTCACTTTTCCAGTCCGAGTCAGAGTGGGCCTTGGGCCTTGTCTTGGGCCTTGTAATCGAATTGTATTTGGTTTCCTAGGGTTTTGAACGACCACCTCCTCTTGTTATCTCATAAATAACCAGCCGCAACCCCATCTAGGGTTTTGGGTTTTGTTTGATTAGTTAGCCAAGTGCAAACTTTGCGTCTTCGAGTTGTGCTGGACAGCCACCTTGTGAAGACCTTCAATAGAACCCCACCTTATTTTGGCCTTCAATTCTTATTTGCAATTTCAGATTGCTTTTACCATTGTTCTTGCTTGTTCTTCGGTTGCTTGCAGGAATTGAACCTCGTGTTCAGGTTGATCGTGCCCACGGCAAGATCAATAACACTCCGGAGTTGGTTTAGCGATTGCTAAGGCGCATGTCGTCGTATGTTGTAGTCGGATCGTCAAAGTCGATTCCACCAAATCGATAGTTATCGCTCTCATTGAAAGATCGGGACACAACCTCACATCAACGTTCCTCTAGGCTTGCCACCAATTCGAGGGATTGAGCCTCAGATTGACCTCATTCCTGGAGCATCTTTGCCCAATTGAGCGCCATATAGGACTAATCCGGAAGAAACTAAGGAGATACAACGCCAAGTGCAAGAACTGCTTGACAAAGGGTACGTGCGTGAATCTCTTAGTCCTTGTGCTGTTCCGGTCATTTTAGTTCCTAAGAAGGATGGATCATGGCGCATGTGTGTGGATTGTACAGCAATCAATAACATTACCATTAGATATCCTCATCCTATTCCTAGGTTAGATGATATGCTTGATGAATTAAGTGGCTCTACTGTGTTCTCTAAGGTTTATTTGCGTAGTGGTTACCACCAAATCCGCATGAAATTAGGTGATGAATGGAAAACAGCTTTCAAAACTATGTTCGGTCTATATGAGTGGCTAGTGATGCCTTTTGGATTGACTAACGCACCTAGCACTTTCATGAGACTAATGAATGAAGTTTTGCGTGCTTTCATTGGTAGATTTGTGGTGGTATATTTTGATGATATCTTGATCTATAGCAAATCATTAGATGAACATCTTGCTCATTTGTGTGCTGTTTTTGATGCCTTACGAGATACACGTTTATTTGGTAACATTGAGAAGTGCACATTTTGCACCGATCGAGTTGCTTTTCTTGGCTATGTTGTTACTCCACAGGGAATTGAAGTTGATCAAGCCAAGGTTGAGGCAATTCAGAGTTGGACGACTCCTAAAACGGTCACACAGGTGCGGAGTTTCCTTGGACTTGCAGGATTCTATCGTCGCTTCGTGAAAGATTTCAGTACGATTGCTGCACCGCTGAATGAGTTGTCCAAGAAAGGCGTGGCTTTCCAATGGGGCAAGTCACATGAAGATGCCTTTGACTTGTTGAAAGAGAAGCTGACCCATGCACCACTGCTCCAACTCCCAGACTTTGGTAAGACTTTTGAACTTATTTCAAGAAGGTAAGCCAGTTGCTTATTTCAGTGAGAAATTATCTGGGCCTCGTTTGAACTACTCAACTTATGATAAGGAATTTTATGCACTGGTTCGAACATTAGAGACTGGGCAACATTATTTGTGGCCCAAAGAGTTTGTTATACACTCTGATCATGAATCCTTGAAGCACATTCGTAGCCAAAATAAGTTGAACCGTAGGCATGCAACATGGGTAGAATTCATTGAGACTTTCCCTTATGTTATCAAACACAAGAAGGGGAAGGATAATGTTATTGCTGATGCTTTATCACGATGATATACCATGCTTTCATAACTAGACTCTAAAATCTTTGGCTTGGAAACAATTAAAGAGCAATATGCGCTTGATGCTGATTTAAAAGATGTTTTGATAAATTGTAAGGAAGGAAGAGTTTGGAATAAGTTCATTGTTAATGATGGTTTTGTGTTTCGTTCTAACAAGCTATGCATTCCAGCTGGATCTGTTCGTTTGTTGTTGCTTCAGGAAGCACATGGAGGAGGAATGATGGGCCACTTTGGTGTGAAGAAGACAGAGGATGTGTTGGCCAACCATTTTTATTGGCCAAAGATGAGGCTCGATGTGGAGCGCTATGTCTCTCGCTGTTCTACTTGCAATAAAGCTAAGTCACGACTGAACCCACATGGTTTATATATGCCTCTTCCTGTTCTTAGTGTTCCATGGGAGGATATTTCAATGGACTTTGTTTTAGGCCTACCTAGGACAAAGAGGGGAAGGGATAGCATATTTGTTGTCATGGATCGGTTTTCTAAGATGGCACATTTTATACCTTGTCATAAGAGCGATGATGCTACAAACATTGCTGACTTATTTTTCAGGGAGATAGTTCGCCTACATGGAGTGCCTTCCACAATTGTGTCAGATCGGGATGCAAAATTTTTGAGTCATTTTTGGCGGACGCTTTGGATGAAACTGGGTACCAAGCTTTTGTTTTCTACTACATGTCACCCTCAAACTGATGGCCAGACTGAAGTCGTCAACAGAACGTTGTCTACAATGTTGAGAGCCATTTTGAAGAACAATTTGAAGATGTGGGAAGAGTGCCTACCTCATGTGGAGTTTGCCTACAACCGCTCATTGCATTCTACTACCAAGATGACTCCTTTTCAGGTGGTATATGGTTTCAATCCTCGTGCACCCATTGATATTGTGCCATTACCATGTTCTGAAAAAGTAAACTTAGATGCTGCTAAACGTGCTGATTTTGTGCTGAAATTACATGAGACTACTAAAGATAACATTGAGCGTATGAATGCTAGATATAGAGTTGCTGGTAGTCAGGGTGGGAAGGAATTAACTTTTGAACCTGGAGATCTTGTTTGGTTGCACTTGAGAAAGGATAGGTTTCCTGATTTGCGAAAGTCTAAATTGATGCCTAGAGCTGATGGTCCTTTTAAAGTGATTGCTAAGATAAATGATAATGCATACAAGCTTGATTTGCTGCGGACTACAAAGTAAGCAATTCTTTCAATGTTGCTGATTTGAAGCCGTACATGGGTGATGAAGATGAGCTTGAGTCGAGGACGACTCCATTTCAAGAGAGGGAGGATGATGAGGACATCTCCACAATGGATACAACCAGCTCTAACTCCACTCACCAGGATGAACCACCACTTCAAGGACCACTCACTCGAGCCCGTGCACGTCAACTAAAGTATCAGGTGAAGGCGTTCCTAAGTATTCCAATTAATGATACAATGAATGGGATGCTATTTAATTTTTGTGATGATGTGATTATTCTTAGGAACCATGTAGAAGACCCACAACGCACAAAAGAGTTCGCGTCCAGAGGGAAGAGCAAATTGGAATCAGATTCGGACTTCCAAAGATGGTCAAATTCAAACGGCCATAACTTTTGATCCAGAAGGCTTCAGGAGGTCTACAAGTACAAGAACGAAAGCTCTGGTCGTCCTCTTCCAACCGATCCGAGATGACCTCGAAATTCCTTCCGAGTCAACGGGAATATGCAAAACAATCCAGAACACTTTTCCAGTCCGAGTCTAATTGGACTCTAGTCTTTATTTTGAGTTGTAACCAGTTGGCCCATGTTAAGGCCCAGTGCTGCACGCCCATGGTCTATAATTAGCCAGCCGCCACCATAGTGAGGGTTTTGGGTTTTGTTTGATTCAGTTAGCCATTGCTACTGCTTGTACTTGCGCGTGCCGACTAGGCCGCCCGTCTACTTGTTCATCGGAACCCCAACTTCGAGTGTTTTTTGTTTCAGAACCATCTGAATTCATATTCGCCAATGAGTTGCTTGTAATCCCTTGTTCTTGCTGGTTCTCGATTGCTCGCAGGAACAAAGACCTTCGTGGTCAGGTTGGTCGCGCTTCCCGCGGGATCAATAACCTTCAGGAGGGTGGTGTACCGGTTGCTAAGGTGCAACGTCGGGTTCGTTGTAGTCTGGCCGCAAACTTCACCCTCCACCAGATCGACGCTACCTCCTCTCATCGAAAGATCGGGACGCCTAGTTCTATCAGATACCACCTTTGTCAAGATCCGAATATACAAATCCAGACCCTCTGTCTATATCGCACTAGTCTAGGATCACGCTAGTGCACACAGGCTCAACACAGATGTTATCACAATCATACACAGCAGTATATAGAATAAACTTTATTAAATAATAACTGTTGTCTTACATAATTATTGTCTCACAAGACTTAACTAAGAAATAGCAAATATGCGGCAGCGGAAATAAAGTAAACATAGTAGCTCCTCAATTCACCATAGCCAACTGACAAGGCTCGGACCCTAAGCAATCGCATCGTCACGATACTCCTCCATGACTGGCGTAGTCTCTTCCTCTTCTGAAGTTGTTGTTGTGGGGTGAATACATAAAGCACTCAACAAGTTGTGCACAAAAATGCAAGTCTAATATTCTATATTTATGGCTTATTCCAAGGAATGGCTAACATGGCTATTTTGCAGTAAAGCAGCATATATAGAATAATACAGTAAACAGATTGAAAAGACAGTAAAACAAATAACAATAATAACTAGATTCAACTTTTCAAGCAAACAAGGTATCCAATCCTAAGTCAAGTTTCAAATCTCCATGGCAACCTGCCATCCCAATAAGTTTTCAATAAATAAAAGTCTAACCCTTGACTGTAATTCCCGAGCAATGCTCAATACCGTGAGCACGGCTATTTGAACAGATTTTACACTCTGCAGAGGTTATATACTTTACCCACAAGATACAACCAAACGCCACTAAGGCGACTGATCGTAATAAAGCCTTTATAATGCTCCGCCTAGACCCAGTACTGCTTGCTAAGGTTTCAACACTGAAGGGTTAAACCACCACAACAGGGCCCCCCTCTTGCGCCATGTATGTACACCCAATCCAGGAACCCACTATTCACCACGGTAGCACCGAAATCTAGACATCACAAATTAGTCGGCTAGGCAGTGATTGAGGCAAGACAACCACATGCCCCTACCTTGCTGGCCCACCTTTGCATACTGTCCCTTGCCACCTGCCTCGATCTAAAATGATTACCACCCCAGTTGATTACCATGCACCACGTGCTATCAACAATTCAATCTCGTTGTGTGACCTCCCCGCCATAACAACTCAACATCACTGTATGACAAGTCATGACACACCAATTTTCATAATCATTGTTCCATATCTCATTAGTCAAGATTAACTTTCAATATTCCAAATATGTGACATATATGTGGCATGGCTAAGCAGACAAACACGGTCTAACCAACCCATGTTGATTGCTAATATTGAACAACTAGTAATTTAACCATCCAAGGGTGACAATTAGATCATGGCCTACAATTGACATGGTAGGGTATATCTCAACTAGGCATAATAACTAGATCCCAAAGTAATCAAAACCATTTGTACTCACGAAATATTATGCAATAGTTAAAAGACAATGTAGCGAATTTGTAAAGCTAGGTACAACATGATCAAAGCCCAACTTGCCTTAGAAAAGGTTCTAATCATGATGTGAGGTTGTGTCCCGATCTTTCGATGAGAGCGATAACAATCGATTTGGTGGAATCGACTTTGACGATCCGACTACAACGTACGATGATGATGCACCTTAGCAATCGCTAAACCAACTCCAGAGTGTTATTGATCTTGCCGTGGGCACGATCAACCTGAACACGAGGTTCAATTCCTGCAAGCAACCGAAGAACAAGCAAGAACAATGGTAAAAGCAATCTGAAATTGCAAATAAGAATTGAAGGCCAAAATAAGGTGGGGTTCTATTGAGAATCTTCACAAGGTGGCTGTCCAGCACAACTTGAAGAAACAAAGTTTGCAGTTGGCTAAACTAATCAAACAAAACCCGAGTGTCTAAAGTGGCGGCTACTGAGTTTATAAGGGGGATCGACATGAGAGGGACGTCCTAGGGTTGTGTGCAGCCAAGGGGGGCGCACACAACTTGGGCTTGGGCCCCCACACGCTTACAAGGCCCGAAACAGCCAAAAACAGTATTATAGTGTATTGTTTTGATGATTCCGACTGATCCAAGATGAATCTGGAACTCAGATTAGATCCATTCGAAAGATATCGTTGTAAGCTTTCAATCAAGTCCAAGATCACCCAAATCGGAGTCCGTATGCAAAAGTTATTCATATTTGAAATCGGTGTTGTCTCAGGAGGCCGAATTGGATTCCAGAACGTGATGGATTTGATCTCTCTCTCTTATTGGCCCGTGGATGATGTGTTGGAGTTGGCACAACCAAATGTGGTCATATCCGTAGTAGTGATGTCCTCATCATCCTCCCTTTCTTGAATTTGAGTTGTCCTCGACTCATGCTCAGCTTTTAGTTTGTCCTCAACAAAAAGTATTCTCATGTGAAGATCATCCACAAAGCTCAATATTTCTTTCCAGCATATAAAGGCATGTTGAAAGATTGCACTTTTGGACGCTTCCTCCCCTCTGTGAAGGAAAGCCATCCTAGTAGATGTAGATGATACAGAGGATGTCGTGAAGTGTCGCCAAATTGATATAGCGTTGATCATATCCAGGACGAGCATGGTCTCATCATTCTCCCTTTCTTGAATTGGAGTCGTCCTCGACTCCATCATATTCTCCTGCAAAATGTTAGTAGCGAGAAAGAGCAAAGCAACATGCATATCTTTTGTGATCAAATCAATGGCTCATGAATCACAACACCCAAACACTCCCTTTTTGAAAACTATCATATAGATTATAATCAACAGTAGAGGTACTTGATATGATATTAGAATTATCAAATTGATCACATTGTTGCATAGGATGTGGAGGTCTCAGATCTGAACAAATGTATAATCTATGCACTTTGTATTCTCCTTTATCATTATGTTTGCAACTACATGGAAAATATTTCGTGATAACCATGGCAAATCAGAATGTACAAAAAATCTTCTCCTTGAAACTATCCAGATCACACAGAACATCAAATTCAATGTAACCTAAAGTATCTAAAGAAGACATCAATTTAAGCTCATCTTCTTCATTGGCAATGTGAATAACATTTTATGTTCAACGCAATTGTTTAGTTCAAATATAAATGTTTCATGTTCATTCACTAGTTGTTGTGTGGATATAAGTGAAGCGTTATCACAAAACTCTTCTTTACCACTAGGAATAGTAAGCAAATCAGCAATGGGTTCTATTAATAGTTGCTCTACGATAGCATGATTCATAGACAGTTTTATCTCTTCCAAATGATTTTCACCATGTATACAGTCCATACCTTTTACATTACCTTCTAAATCATTCTCAGTGGTTGTAGGTGCAACTTCAATTTTCAACTCTTCACATACGTATGGAGCAGCAAAGATCTCCTCTTTCCACACATTTTCTTCTTCATCCTTCTCATCATGGTGCTCACTTTTCTGAAAAATGTTAGCTACAATAGAAGGTGCAACAATGGGCACCTCAAATGAAGCTAAAGGCTGTTTCAAAGATTCAGCAAGCATGTTTTCAGCTTTACAAGCACATTTAATCAATTCTGAAAGACAACTATATGTTTCATCAACAAGAACATCCTGAATTTCATGATTAAGTCCATGTATGAACCTAAGCTCAATAGCTTCTTCACATTCTTGTAAACCACAACGCAACAAACTATTTTGCAAATCATGAAAGTATTCTATAACAGTTTTAGAACCTTATTTTAAGCATTGAAGTTTAGTAAGCAAATATTCAGCAACATATTCAGGAACATAATCATTTCTCATAAGTCTTTTCATGGCATTCCAAGTTTTAGGTTCTTTATCATGTCTAGATATATGCTTCCACCAATATATTGCATCTGACGTTAACACTTTAACTGCGGCACTAATCTTTTGGTTTTCAGATAAGTCAAAGTTTGCAAATTCTTTGTCTACCACTATCTCCCAATTAATATATGCATTAGGATCGAACTTTCCACCAAAAGTAGGCAATTCAAACTTGATTTTACCTTGTTCATCATCAGTTGATGAACCCGTGGCGATGTGTTGTGGGGCGACCGAGGTAGCGGGTCCATGCTAGGAAGCCGAGGCAGCAATGGGAACCCGTTGTGCACGTAGTACACATTGTTGTTGCTTAGGAAATGAGGCGGAGGACTGGAAGTTCCAGGAGTAGCTGCTGCAAGTATATCATCAAGTCTAGACAAAATAGTAGTAAGGGTAGTGTTAGCAACTCGCTGAGCAGTCTCGATGGACCGGAGACGGTCTTCTTGCAGTGACATTCTCTCATTAGTGAGTCGTACATTGCCCTTCGTGCGTGGAGAATGATGCAGTGAACTCTTGGCACCTGACATGGTTAGTAGCAAAAAGGGAAACACAAAGGTTTATGTAATTTCCTGTCAACTACTAGGAAGTGGAGAAAAGTCACTCAACTCTCAAGCCTTAACCAAAGCTCTTACAAGTTCTTACCGTGTAGCAGGAGTTGTCAGCCGTTGGCAGTGTCAAAAGTTCTCCGAAGCTTGGATAAAGCGATTGCCAAGGGACCGAACATACGTACGAGTAAAATATGTGGAGCTAGGTAGGCTAGACTTATTTCCTATGCAATCTGATAATTCTAGTTATTGTAATGATAAGTAATGACCCAAACTAGAATTCATAAGTCCTAGTTGCCGATCTCAAAGATATAAGCGAATTTCAAGGCAACTCACGCGCAAAGATGATGGGGTACTTATGAAATCAAGAAATGAGCTATAAAATATAAGTGAGGCACCAAAAGCTCTATTGCACAAGTCGTATAGAGACGCTAGCTTATTGCTTTAAGAATGTAAAAAGGGCACAAGATTCCTCAACAATTAATACAATTTCACAATCTGAAATAATGAACACAAATTAGGGTTTTGCTCAATGTAGTGCGACCGGTCACTATTTTCTTTTTTTTCTTCTCTTTTTTTTGCCTTTTGGCTCTTTCTTTCTCTTTTCTTTCTTTGAGTGACTTTCGGCCAACACTACTATGAACAAAGTTTTGGAATCCCTAACTCGATGTCACAAGATAGTATGATATGATAATTCAAGATTATGCAATGTATCAATATGAACAGCCCTAAGCAATATCAAATAGCTAGTTTCAATTGGGATCAAAGTATTCGCAAAGGATGAATTGGTTCCCACAGGTATGTGTACTGATATTTTTTTGGGTTTTATGGATTGTCGATGCTACTGGACTCAACCAACTCAAAGGAACAAAGCTAGAACAAGAATTGAAGCAAGATACCTGACAAATACTCATACCAGGGGTACCCCAACGGCCCAGGATAACAAGCAGGCTACCTCAAGCCCATTACCGACCAAAGGACCCGTGGGACCACAAAGGACGCCCCTCCCCGACCGATCAGGACTAGCGTCCCGACCAAGTAAGGCTCCCGACCCCCGCGGCGGGTCGAGATCCTCCGAATCCGACCAAATTAAGGCAACATCCGCCAAGGGCCACGTGTCAAAGCCTCGCGATCACGCCACCCGTGCCTGCGGGACGGGACAATCGGTGATTGTGCGGGGCGGTGGCTCTTTCCTAAGATGGCATAAATGGCTGCTGAAGTCAAGCTTCCAGTCCCATCAACCAGTCACGTACAATACGTAGGCACGCTCCCTCCCGAGGCAGTACCAACGTTACGCACTGCAACGTCAACCATCGTCAGGTTCACAGAAGGCAAGTGCGTCATTTTCCGACGCAGCAGCCAACTGCCCTGCCCACCAGGACTACCGACCCAGCGTGGGCAAACCGGGCGACGACCCATCACCGAAGCAGTTTCCCTCTCCCAACTTCCCATGTAACCTGCCCCCTCCAGTTATATAAAGGGAGGCAGGGGCCTCTGGGAGGGGGGCGCCTGAGAGATCTCCTCTTCTCGCTAGGCCTTTGCGAACACTCTTGTGCTCAAACCCTCTGCTCTCATTTGTAAAACGTTGTGCAGCCATCTGCACCTAAGGCAATACAACACCACCGAACGAACTGGAGTAGGGACAATCGGCCCGAACCAGTATACACCTTGGCTCTCGAGTCTAACCATTCAGGGACAGGGAACGCGTCGTCCCTTTGATTTACAAATTTACTTGCCGGTGCTCGAAACGCCGACAGTTGGCGCGCCAGGTAGGGGCTTTGCGCGTCTTCATCGACATCTCTGGATTCCCTTTTCGTCTCCCAGATGGCTTTCTTCACCGGCGAAAGCGTGTCTACGTCGGGGGGACGAATCCGCTTCGGCTCCCTCGACTTTATCGCCACTCCAACGGGTGGGCTCGAGCTCAGTCCCATCGCCGTAGAGACCAGAAGCCCGCCGGAATCCAGGGCTCCATCTCCGACAACCTCGCCGGCCTCCGGCTTGAGGCCCCCCTGCAGGCCTCCAGGCCGGAGCCCAACGAGCGCCCCGCCATCTTTGGCGATGGCACCCGAGGGCTCGAGAGGACGACCACGTCGCCTCCCACGAGCTCACAGTTCGTGGCTATGGCCGGCTATATGCCGGCCTCCACCTGCCTTTGGAAGATTCTTCCACCCACGACTCCAGCTCAACACGAGCAAACCCCGCACGACACTCGTGAGTGCAACATGGCGGCACGGTCAACTGACCGTAACCCGCGCTCTGGGGGCTCCCATCCAGCGCACTGAGGCGCAGGAGGAGGAATACCAGCGCGAACGCACTGAGCGCGCTCAAGCTCGCCGCGCGAGTTCCTTAGGCAGCGTAAAGAGCTGGAGGATCGATGGGCCGAGCTCGATAAGCTCGGTAGGACTGGAGCGGGATGAGCCCGAGCCCCATTTCGCATTAGCTAGGCGGCGGCGCGACGTCAGTGCGCCACAAGCTGGTGGAGGAATCTGATGACCCTCAGTTCTTCCCCCACGCAAGCTAGAATGTGGCTGCAGCTGCGATGTTGTTCCGAAGCCTTCCCGAGCCGGACGAGCGCCTTGGAGACGACTACGACGTCCGCGCCACCCTCGAGGCGCGAAGAAAAGCGGTGGATGAAGCCGCCCACTCGCGTGTTGCTAACAGCGGGCGCCGCCACAATCGCAGCCCAAGCCCCGATGGTCTGGGACCACGAGCTTTCTGTCAGGGAATCCGCCACGCAAATTTCCCTGCCAGATTCAGGGCACCGACCAACATAGCCAAATACACTGGGGCTACGAACCCCGGCGTGTGGCTCGAAGACTACCGGCTCGCATGCCGGGCGGGAGGAGCGACGGATGACCTCTTCATCATCCAATACCTCCCTATCTACCTTGCGGACTCGGCTCGAGCCTGGCTCGAGTACTTGCGCGCAAAGACCATCAGGAACTGAGCCGACTTGAAGAGCCTCTTCGTCGGCAACTTCCAGGGCACATACAAGCACCCTGGGAATTCCTGGGACCTGAAGAGCTGCAAGCAGCAGCCGGGAGAAACTCTCCGGGATTACATCCGGCGATTCTCCCACCAATGCAACGAGCTCCCCGACATCTCCGACGCCGACGTCGTGGGGGCGTTCATTTACGGCACCTCCTGCAAGGCCTTGGTGCACAAACTGGGCTGCGTCAAGCCCAAAACCACCAAGGACCTTCTGGACATCGCCACCAACCACGCCTCTGGCGAGGAGGCTGTGGGGGCTATCTTCGAAGATGGCAAGACTAAGCAAGAACACGGGTTCCAAGCCGGGTCCCCTTCCGACCGCTCTGACAAACGGAAGCGGCACGGGAAGCAGGTCCGCAAGGCCCAAGTGGTCGCGGCCGTCGACCGCCCTGCCAAGCAGCAGGCGCGACCGGCCATTGTTCCCGACCACTTTGAAAAATTGATGGACAGCCCGTGCCCACACCACGGGTTCCCCGTCAAACACAAGTACCGGGACTGCGAGGTCCTAAGGCGTTTCCTCTCCGGCACACCCACGACGCCGCGGGGCAAAGGAAAGAAGCCGGCTCTGGCCCCACGGGCCGCGGAGAAGATGGCGGACGACGAGGTCCCAGAACCCGACGGCTGCCTCATGATCTTTGGCGGACCGGCATGCTACGCCGACAAGCGTCGGCTCAAGCTCGCCTACCGCGAGGTCCACACCGTCACGCCAGCCGTCCCCCAATATCTTCGGTGGTCAGAGTCCCCGATCACCTTTGATCGGACCGATCACCCCGACCACGTCCCGCAGCCGGGGAGATACCCGCTTGTGGTCGACCCCATTGTGGGGAAGAAGCGCCTCACAAAGGTGCTAATGGACGGTGGTAGTGGTCTCAACATCCTTTATGTTGAGACGCTCGACGCCATGGGGGTCCCCCGCTCGGGTCTCCGACCGAGCAAGGCGCTTTTCCACGGCGTCATCCACGGCGTGAGCCCAACCGCTCGGCGGTCGACCTGCCCGTCACCTTTGGAGGACCGGAAAATTTCCGCACCGAGACCCTCACCTTGAAGTCGTGGATTTTCCGGATCCTACCACGCCATCTGGGAGGCCGTGCTATGCCAAGTTCATGGCGGTCCCGGCTACACCTATCTCAAGTCGAAGATGCGGGCCGCGAGTCATCACCGTGGCTTCGTCCTTCCAGCTTGCATACAACTGCGAGCGAAGCAGTTGCGAGTTAGCATCGGCGGTCATCGCGTCTACTGAGCTCGCCAACCTTCGGATGGAAGCCTCCGAGTCCGCACCTGAGTCCAGCAAGTCGGGGGCGGGATCCTTCAAGTCCGCCGTGGACACGAAGAAGGTTGCGATCGATCCCGGCGATCTGACCAAGATCGTGCGGGTTGGAGCCCGCTCCCCGCCAAATAGGAAAGCGCGCTCGTCGACTTCCTCCGCGCCAATAACGATGTCTTTGCATGGAAGTCCTCCGACATGCCAGGAATTCCCAGGGAGGTCGTCGAGCACTCCTTGAGCATCCGACCAGGCTCAAAGCCGATCGCCCAACGCCTGCGCTGCTTCGACGAAGAGAAGCGCTGGATCATAGGGGAGGAGATTGCCAAGCTTTTGGCTGAAGGGTTTGTAAAAGAGGTGCGCCACCCCGAGTGGCTCATCAACCCTGTACTTGTAAAGAAGAAGAGTGAGCAATGGAGAATGTGCACTGACTCTACGAGTCTCAACAAGGCATGTCCCAAGGACCCGTTTCCCTTGCCCCGCATCGACCAAGTCATAGACTCCACCGCAGGGTGCGAGTCCCTCTCCTTTCTGGATGCCTACTCGGGCTACCACCAGATAGCGCTGAAGGAGTCCGATCAGCTCGCGACCTCCTTCATCACTCCGTTTGGCTCATTCTGCTACGTAACAATGCCGTTCGGTCTAAAAAATGCGGGCGCTACGTACCAGCGATGTATGCAAACGTGTTTCAACGACCAGATCGGCCGCAACATTGAGGCGTACGTCGACGACATCGTCGTGAAGACCAAGAAGGCCGACGACCTCATTGCCGACCTAGGAGAGACTTTCGCGAATCTCCGGCGGTTCCGCATAAAGCTCAACCCCGAGAAGTGCGTCTTCGGGGTCCCCAAGGGGAAACTCCTCGGCTTCATCGTCTCCGAGCACGGAATCGAGGCCAATCAGGAGAAGATCTCGGCGATCGCAAGGATGGGCCCGGTTGGCAACCTCAAAGGGGTCCAGAGGCTAACCGGATGCCTTGTAGCCTTGAGCCGTTTCGTGTCTCGCCTTGGCGAGCGCGAAATGCCGCTCTACAGGCTGCTCAAGAAATCCGACCGCTTCAGCTGGACCCAGGAGGCTCAGGAGGCCCTCACCCGCTTGAAGGCCTTCTTGTCCTCACCCCCGGTCTTGGTTGCCCCGGCACCAGGCGAACCGCTGCTCCTCTACATCGCAGCTACTGCCCAAGTCGTTAGTGCGGCCCTCGTGGTGGAACGAGCGGAAGAAGGCCGCGAACTCAAGGTACAACGGCCAGTCTATTTCATCAGCAAGGTGCTTTCCGAGTCCAAGGCTCGGTACCGCAGTCTTGTGTCGCTCTATCACGATGCTCATCGCAAAATGGAAGCTGGTCCATTACTTCGACCAGCACCCCATCACCGTGGTGACCACATCGCCACTCGGCGAGATCGTCCACAACCGCGACGCCTTAGGAAGGATAGCCAAGTGGGCGCTCGAGCTTAATGGTCACGACATATCATACGTTCCTCGAACGGCAGTCAAATCACAGGCCCTGGCCGACTTCGTCGCCGAGTGGACTGAAGCCCAGGCGCCACCGGCGCTCGAAGACCCTGAGTATTGGACTATGTACTTCGATGGGTCCTACACCAAGAATGGCGCGGGCGCAGGAGTTGTTATTGTTTCCCCGCTCGGGAACAGACTTCAATACGTGATCAGGCTACTCTTCGATGCGACAAATAACATCGCCGAGTACGAGGCTCTCGTCAACGGTCTCCGGATCGCTGCCGATCTCGGTGCTCGCCGACTCTACGTCCACGGGGACTCCAAGCTTGTTGTCGAACGGTTAAAGGTTTCGAGCTTCACCATAGCTACAGACGCTACAACGGTGAGGCCGATTACCTAGCCAATCTTGCCTCTAGCAGAGAGCCAGTCCCCCCTGGGATCTTCGTCTGCGACCTTCCGCTACATTCTGTCCGGATGGAACCAGTGACCGAGCGGTTTTCTGACCCGCCGGGCGCAGCTACCCCGATCACCATACGGTCAGGCGTAGATCCGGTCGGGTCAGACCGCAGCGTGTTAACGACTGAATCCGACTAGAGGAAGCCTTCACCGACCGTCTGACGGACGGGTCGCTTCCCTTTGACCCGGCCGAGGCCCGGCGCCTCGCCCGTCGGGCGAAATCCTTCGTCCTGGTTGGGCCAGACCTTTATAAAAGGAGTCCCTCCGGAGTCCTCCAGAGGTGCATTCTTGCCAACCAGCGTTGGGGCACACCTGGTGGCAACCCGCCGACCCAGTCGGTCGGACCGACCAGTCGAACCCGGTTACCTTTCACAAACGAAGATCAACCCCCAACCGTATCTGACGAACTCGCTCGGGGGTTCGGGGGCTACTAACGAATACTCATACCAGGGGTACCCCAACGGCCCAGGATAACAAGCAGGCTACCTCAAGCCCATTACCGACCAAAGGACCCGTGGGACCACAAAGGACGCCCCTCCCCGACCGATCAGGACTAGCGTCCCGACCAAGTAAGGCTCCCGACCCCCGCGGCGGGTCGAGATCCTCCGACTCCGACCAAATTAAGGCAACATCCACCAAGGGCCACGTGTCAAAGCCTCGCGATCTGACCACGTGCCTGCGGACGGGGACAATCGAAGTGATTGTACAGGAGCAGGTGGCTCTTTCCCAAGATGGTATAAATATCTGCTGAAGTCAAGCTTCCAGTCCCATCAACCAGTCACGTACAATACGAAGGCACGCTCCCTCCCGAGGCAGTACCAACGTTACGCCTTTGCGTCAACCATCGTCGTTCACGAAGCGGGTGCTCCGTTTTCTGACGCAGCAGCCAACTGCCCTGCCCACCAAGACTACCGACCCAGCGTGGGCAAACCGGGCGACGACCCATCACCGAAGCAGTTTCCCTCCCCCAACTTCCCATGTAACCTGCCCCCTCCAGTTATATAAAGGGAGGTAGGGGCCTCTAGGAGGGGGCACCTGAGAGATCTCCTCTTCTCGCTAGGCCATTGCGAACACTTTTGTGCTCAAACCCTCTACTCTCATTTGTAAAACGTTGTGCAGCCATCTGCACCTAAGGCAATACAACACTACCGAACGAACTGGAGTAGGGACATTCGGCCCGAACCAGTATACACCTTGGGCTCTCGAGTCTAACCATTCAGGGACAGGGAACGCGTGGCCCCTTTGATTTACAAATTTACTTGCCGGTGCTCGAAACGCTGACAATACCCAAATTCAATGTTTCTAGGGCAGCAGATTTGTCGCATAGATTAGAGTTTCAAAACAACCGAAGTTAGAAGGTTCACTATGGAGAGAATTGAAGCTTATATCCTCAGCTTTCAAAAGAGTACAAGAACATGCAATTTGGAGATCGGGTGTGAAAGTTATGGATCCAACACCGAACACCACAGAATACCACCAATTTCAGCCCGCGAGACCGATTCCAAATCCGAATCAAATTCGTTTTGAAGGATTCCGAATCAGAAAGGATACCCAAAAACGTTTTTGTAGAGAACTCTTGAAGGATTCAGGAAAGTATAAAAAATTCCCAATCGGAGTTCGGACGTGAGAATTATGATAAAAATACCAAGCCGATCTGGATTGGAAGTACAACTTGTTTGCCCAAATGTGATGCCCAGATTAAACAAATTTGGCTCCAGAATTGGAGTCCAAGACCAACTATGTTTTTGTAGAGATCGTTCCTAGGTTTTAGGAAAGTGCAAAAACACTAGAATCCAAGCTCGTATGCGAAAGTTATGATCAAAACAAAGTACTGGACAGATTGAAAGAAAAGATACGCAAAGGAAATACGATCAGCAACTAAAACAAAGACTCTAATGGATCAAAACCTAACAAAACTCACTAAAATACCAGATTGAATCTAAAGGTTGAATTTTTGTGGAGTAATTTTCAATTTACGACAGAAAACAAAAACTAATCTAAGGTACTGAATCTCTCACCGAGCAACTTGGCGCTCTGATACCACCAGATGTGAGGTTGTGTCCCGATCTTTCGATTAGAGCGATAACTATCGATTTGGTGGAATCGACTTTGACGATCCGACTACAACGTACGACGATGATGCGCCTTAGCAATCGCTAAACCAACTCCGGAGTGTTATTAGTCTTGCCGTGGGCACGATCAACCTGAACACGAGGTTCAATTCCTGCAAGCAACCGAAGAACAAGTAAGAACAATGGAAAAAGCAATCTGAAATTGCAAATAAGAATTGAGGCCAAAATAAGGTGGGGCTCTATTGAGAATCTTGACAAGGTGGCTGTCCAGCACAACTTGAAGAAACAAAGTTTGCAGTTGGCTAAACAAATCAAACAAAACCCGAGTGTCTAAAGCGGCGGCTACTGAGTTTATAAGGGGGATCGACGTGAGAGGGACGTCCTAGGGTTGTGTGCAGCCAAGGGGGGGCGCACACAACTTGGGCTTGGGCCCCCACACGCTTACAAGGCCCGAAACAGCCTAAAACAGTATTATAGTGTATTGTTTTGATGATTCCGACTGATCCAAGATGAATCTGGAACTCAGATTAGATCCATTCGAAAGATATCGTTGTAAGCTTTCAATCAAGTCCAAGATCACCCAAATCGGAGTTCGTATACAAAAGTTATTCATATTTGAAGTCGGTGCTGTCTCAGGAGGCCGAATTGGATTCCAGAACGTGATGGATTTGATCTCTCTCTCTTCTTGGCCCGTGGATGATGTGTTGAAGTTGGCACAACCAAATGTGGTCATATCCGTAGTAGTGATGTCCTCATCATCCTCTCTTTCTTGAATTTGAGTCGTCCTCGACTCATGCTCAGCTTTTAGCTTGTCCTCAACAAAAAGTATTCTCATGTGAAGATCATCCACAAAGCTAAATATTTCTTTCCAGCATATAAAGGCATGTTGAAAGCTTGCACTCTTGGACGCTTCCTCCCCTCTGTGAAGGAAAGCCAACCTAGTAGATGTAGATGATACAGAGGATGTCGTGAAGTGTCGCTAAATTGATATAGCGTTGATCATATCCAGGACGAGCATGGTCTCATCAGATCATGCTCTGAACTTGGGTCTTGAAGCGATGAATCCTCCTCCGGAACACCAAGCAACTCAACGTCTACGCGAATCGAGACAAGAATAGAAAATAACCACCAAAATGGAGAGAAAACAGACTCCAAAAATCAAATAAAATTCACCATTAAATAGATCTTGATTTTACACATTTTTAGAAATTTGAATCACCCAAATCCGAATTCAAATGCAAACGTTATAGCTATTCAAAATTTGAATAAATTCTGAAAATACTGAAAATAGAAATTTTGAATTTCCCGAATTATTTTTATAAAGAAAAATCGCATTATTGAGCCAGCGACACGTGGACCAATCACGGGTTGCCACGCTGCCTCGGTCTACAGAACCGGTCCTTGGAACCTCCTCTGGTCCACCGTGAACGCACCGCAGGGCGCCCACGATCCATGCCCGACACGCGTCAGCACGCCATTGGCAAAACTGAACAACGTGATCTAAACCCTCACAGTGCGATCTAACGGTCATCAATCAAAGCTTACGTGGCACAATCCCGACCGCTTACCTCCAATCCAACGGCTGACATTACCGGTGGCCTTCACTGCTGATGTTGCAACGTGGCACGATCTCGATGGTCCGATGTAGATCCAATAGCTCCGGAGCTTCACGACACGGAGGGCGGCACGACGGCGCAACTCCCACCGGACTCAAAGATGACGACCTTGGCAGCGACGAAGCAACGACCTCCGGCGACCAAGAAGTGACGGCTCCGATGCGTCTTGACACGGCGAATCCGGAACTGGAACCCACACGGTGGCTCCCGTCTTGACGGTGGTGGAAAATGAAGAAAACTACGGCGGCGCCTTCGGGAACTTCGACGAGCTCTAGCGCACAAACGACGACTGCACTGGCGACACCGGCTAGGGCTACGAATGCATGATAGAACGACGAACGTCGAGGGTCACCCACGCCTTAAATAGCCTCGAAAAGCGCAAGGAAAAGGAAACCCTAAATCTATACGGCGGTGGCAGTGAATCCGCGATGAACTAGGAGTCCCGATCAAAGACAACAACCGAGGACCGTCCGATCTGCGATGAACGGTCGAGATTACTCCTGAGATGGTTCGATCCTATCTCTTCTTTCCAAATCCAACGGGCGCGATCTATCCTTTCCTAAACCAACACAACTCAATCGGCACCGCCCGATCTTGATCCTACGGCTTGCAAGCACTATGGTTTCTGAACCCATCTTCAATCGTAGGCGCTCCTTCTCGATCCAATGGTCGATCCAAACCGACGATGTGGCTTGATGAAGTCTGCGTGATGGAGATGCAATGGCCGATAGCCTCGGTACGACGAACGCGGGCTGAATGGGCCGCACCGCACGGGGCTGCTCGCGCACAGTGCTGGGCTACAACCCAGTTCTGCTCACAAAGATATTTTTGGGTTTTTCTTTTAAAATAATTACCGAAACTATTTTTATTTGATTTAGGCTATAAAAATATTAGGAAAAATCTTAGAAAATTCTCATAAATACTTTGAGACATTTTGAACTCATATAAAATATTATTAGCAAAACTTTATATTAATTTTATATACATATAATTAGTTCTCACAAAAGGGCCAATATACTTAATTTAAAATAAATTCCAGAAAAATCCAATAAATTAAAAAAACACAAAATGCACAATTATCAATAAAATAATATTATAGGCAATTTTTGGGATGTTACAATGATCATGTCTTGTGGGTAAAGCAGTACAACCTTTGCAGAGTGTAATATATTCGAATAGCTGTGTCCCCGCTCATGGACATTGCTTGGTTATTTCTCATAATAAGTAGTTTTACATTTTTAAAGCTGGTTTCTGAATGTATGGATAGGGAATTCATTCACGGTTTGGCTGATAAGAGGACCTTGTCGATTTTCAATGTTGTGGCTGGACGACACTTGTTGTCTATCATACTTATGCTCTATTACTACTTATTATCAAATGTCAAATGCTTTTACAAATTTCCGATTGCCATCTACTATTCAATATTGCAAATGAAAGCTTGCTTTATTGCAAATGAAAGCCATTTCTATGACATAACTTGCATGCTATATACATTAGTGTAGAATTCTTGCGGAGTATGATTTTTGTACTCAACCATTGCTTGCTGAACTTATTAATAGGATGGAGTTGAAGACCCGTCATGTGGATACTTTTATGTCACTGGCTTCGGTGATAAAGATGGCACTTTCTAGGTTGCCCTAGTCAGTTGCATGTGGATGGGTTGAGGCATACTAGTTGGACATATGATACCTCTTATTTTGCTTCCTCTATGTTATTTCTCATGTGGTTATTTGGCCGATCGGCTTTATTACCAAACCAGTCATGTATGACTTAACTTTGAATGTTTAATATTATGTGCTACTCTATAACTTCTTTCGTGTATGAATGTTGTACGTTAATGTTGAGTGTGTGGGCTAGCTATTGATCGTGGAACTAGCACATTATACACATAGGGGTTGGAATGTAAATTCTGAGTCCCGACAAATTCTCATAGAAATATGAGAAAAATCAGACATGCCTAACAGGTCCTAGCATCACCTCCTTTAGATATCAATAATGATACTAGTTAGACATTCGAGATGAAACATTCACCAAGATGCTTCACTCATATAGAGCTCTTCCCCCACCTAACCTTATTCACATCTCCCTATGCCCCAACCAACCATTTCGTGCCATAAACCTCTCACGCACATAGGCATCCATGTCTCTCGTTCTCCCTATCGATCTCCCACTGAACATCACCATGGCCGGAATTCGCATGGAGTGCTTCCCTTCCAAGGCCGACACCTCTGATCCTCGTGTTAGGTCAAGCTATCGGTCCATTCGGGGATGCAAGGAGGTCATCGTCATCGTTCAAGTTTGCGAGAGATCATCGGCATCGGCATCCATGAGCACCACTCAAGCTCTACCTCCTCTAGACGTAGCCTCCTCGCAAGCTCCCGCGACATATAGAAGCTTCACCACAGCTAGCAACCTTTCCGCACCACAACTAGCAACCTTTCTGCTACAACTTCCTCGCTAGTAGCGAATTCATTTAGGGAGCTCTACTACTCGCCACTATTCATGCACCTCCTTCTATGGTATATATGCATGTTGTGGGCATTTTTTTGAAATGTTGCAGCTCGCTTCCTCTAATATTGCAGGAAATATTTATCCTTGTTGCAACCTGTATTTTTCAAATCTAGAAGGAAAAATCTTTTTTTCTTGTAGTTGAAGGTTTATTTGTTACGGGAGAGTTCTTTCCTATTACAAAAGGGTACTTATTTCGTTGCCTTTTTTTGCAATGGGTTGCGAAATAGGTTATTTTGAGATGTTGCACCGGGTATTTTTTATTGTTGCATATGCATCGTAAAAATGTTGCGGTATTGCAAAATTGTTTTTTAGAGATGCAATTGCTGTTTTCTAATACATCTACACTATGTTTTTTCAAACAGGTTGGCCAATACTAATTTAGCCATCTAGTGCTACTAGATTTGTCTAAGTAATTGAGAGTGTGATTTGTTTTCAAATCTTTCCTCGGTTTTGCAATGTTGTATGTGTTGCCATGAATTATTGCATGCATTGAAAAAATTTGTTGCAATGAGCGTAGCGTACGTCCGAGCATTGGTATCATCCTTATATCAAAGCTAATTTAAGGGCCTATTTGTTTCAGCTTTGGATTCTCTAAGAGCTGATTCTGGATTGTGGTTGTAGAGAAGTTGATTCTCCAAAAGATGGAACCCAAAAGCACATATGAAGTGGATTGTGGATTCTAGTGTAATTGGGTGGGCTGGATTGTATAAATCGGATTCTAGAATCAGTCTGTTTGTTTTTTATTCTACTTTTGGGGCTAGAATTCAGAATCAAAAGCTAAAAAAACATGTAAGTCCACGTACCCAAATGGCATGCTTGCTTCCAGACAGGCTTCAAAACCGTATCAGTAGCTTGATCCTATGTTGTAGTACTACTATTAAAGTGCTAGCAACTCTTCTCTCAAAAAGAAAGACGGACCTTTCAACATTTTCACCAGATGAAAATCCAACCTTGAATTTTGAGCAGTAAATGACCGATTTTGTTGGTCGCTCATTCCACCGGTAGTGGCGTAATGACATCACTTAAAGCCTCAAAACAAGCCTCTTGTACAGAGATTTTTAAGGTAGTACGAGCACCGCATGCATTCACCAGTTATGCAACTTCTTTTAAGAAAATAAAAAAAATGAAACAATCAAGACATACATGGAAAGAAAATAGGACTGTCGGGAAAGTGCTCAAGCTCACCAGGCTATTTGAGCTTTGGTCAAATTCAACGTGACAAGCTCATCCCTAATCTCAAGCTCCACCTTGATCACCAACCTTAATTTGCCAAGCTCGATCTCAATTTCTTCAATATTACTATGCAATTGTTTTTTTAAAAAAAACTGACCAGAGCTCTGATATTCATTATAGAAGAACAACAACAGTCGAGTCACATATAAACGCGCACACACACATCCACATACACACACGCATAGACACGCGCCTCGCTCGACTTCGCACGCGCCTGCGGGCATGCGCCACGCACGCAAACCAACCAAGCAACAGGTCGGCCGCTTACTATGCAATTGTGATCGTCGGGGAGTTGCCAGGCTCATTTGAACCGAGATCAATCTTATTCAAATTTTCTTCGAGGCAAGCTCCGTCTATTTCAATACCGACTTCTGTATGGAAGTATGACTTTTCAATGTTTATTGAGCCAAGATCCATCAAGTTTGAGCTTTTTCGAACCAAGTCCAAAGACTTCTAGCTCGCAACCAAGGCTACCGCAAAAGTAACACAAACTAGAGATGCATAAAACAACAGGTAACACATTGTACTCCAGAAAATGCTCAAGAATTGTATATTAACGTAGTTGATCTATCACACGAACTAGTTACAGTTGGGCTTGCTGAAGAATAGGAAGCAGCGCAGTGCAGACGCGGTCGTGAAAGTAGTCGATGTCAAGAAAGAAGCAGAGCGGTCGCGCTGATGCGCTGCCCAAAAACCTTATCACCGCCCCGTGCAGGTGTACGCCAAGGAGGAAGGCCGGCAAGGTTCAATAGCTCAACACAACAGTACAACAATCCAGAGATGAGGAGGAAGAATGGAGAAGAAATTCAGTGTATATTTCCTGGATGTCCCCAGGAGTTTATATAGAAGCGCACCAGTAACTGACCATATTATGTCATTAAATGCGGCAGTTACTAGTAACTGACCACATAATGTCAATTAACTCACTAGTAACTGACTGCATAATGACACCGAATTAAAACAGATGTTTAAATCGCATTTAAACAGATTGAATAGAGAGATAAGTGCAAGGTTCAGCAAAACAAAATGTGAATTCAATGTGACAGGAGACACACTACGACACGGCGCGGTCACAAGTCACAAGTCACGCGAATTTTCACACAAAAATACGAGAACGCCCGCGCGCGTATGTGTGTGTTTAGCCAATGTACAACCACCGCTCGGCATGTGTGGCTGTCTCTCGAACACCAGTTCCTCGGCAACCGTGAGACCGCGCCCTCAATCTCCAGGCAGAATTCCACACCTTCCGCCAAGGCGATCTCTCCGTCGATGACTACTGCCGCAAGCTGAAGGCCATGGCCGACACGCTCGGCGATCTCGCCGAACCCGTCGACGATCGCACCCTTGTCCTCACCACTCTAAACGGTTTGTCAGAGAAATTCAATCACTTGAAAACTCTCATCCCCATGCAGCGTCCGTTTCCGTCATTTGCCGAGGTGCGGTCCCAACTCCACCTGGAAGAACTATACGCCACCAGGCGCCCCTCAGTCGTCTCTGTCTTCCTCGCCGGCGCAACTGGTGGTAGCAGCGGCGGCAAATTCGGCGCCTCCAACCCGGCACACTCCACTGGCTATGGCACTAGGAACCAAGGCAGCGGCAGTCAAGGTTGTGGCACCGACGGCAACTCGAACTCCCGCAACCGCCGACGCCGTAGCAGCGGTAGCAACACGGCAACAACGGGCAGCCCGAGCGCGCCAATGACCGGTCGAGCTTGGCCCTCCTGCGCAATCCATGGACGGCGAGAATACACATGTGGCAGGGGCCATCAGGCCGTAGCCTTCTTGGACCGCGCCACGACCTCTCCTTTGTCGGCGCCGCCTTGGCCGCCCACCGGTGGCCCACCCGCGCCTCTACAACAGCAGCAACTGGCGCCTTACTTTGGCTCCCACACGGTACCCGATGGCATGGGCTCCCCGGCCCAGCAGGCGCAATTTCAACCCACCACGCCGCCGATGGGTTGGTTCGATGGTGCACCATCCCAGTGGGATCAAGCATCTCTCGCTAACTCCTTCAACACCACGACGCTGCCTCAACCCGCTACAAACGAATGGTATATGGACACGGGTGCCACTGCACACATGACCTCGGATGCCGATACCCTTTCTTTCACCCACCCTCCCAAACCGCATAATCCCTCACACATAGTAGTCGGTAATGGTTCCACAATTCCTATTTCCTCCATAGGATACTCCCATATTCACCACCAAAATCGTTCTTTTACTCTTCGCGATATCCTTTGCTCTCCGCACATCATTAAAATTTAATTTCTGTTCGCCGATTTGTCATTGACAACTGGTGTACGGTTGAATTTGACCCTTTTGGTTTCTCTGTGAAGGATCCTTGCACCAGGACCGTGATCGCCAGATTCAATAGCTCCGGTCCCCTCTACTCCCTCCATCATGCTCTGCCGCCACAGTCGTCAGCCACTGCTCTCGCCGCCAGCACAACTGACACCCTCTAGCACCGCCGTCTTGGTCACATTGGCCACGACGCGCTCGCTCGCCTTGCCACCGTCGTTCCTATGACCAAAGGAGGCCTCACCGGAGTCTGTCACGCTTGCCAGCTTGGTCATCATGTTTGCCTTCCTTTCACTACCTCCTATCGTAGGGCCTCGGCCATTTTTGAGTTAATTCATTGTGATCTGTGGACATCTCCTGTCATTAGTGTTTCGGGCTTCAAATATTATCTTGTTATTTTAGATGATTGCTCTCACTTCGTTTGGACCTTCCCGCTTCGCTTAAAATCCGACACCTTCTCCACCTTGTCACATTTTTTTGCTTATGTTCACACTCAATTCGGCACCACCATCCGCAACGTCCAATGCGACAATGGCCGCGAGTTCGACAACTCTGCGGCCCGCACTTTCTTCCTCACCAATGGTGTTCACCTGCGGATGTCATGCCCCCACACCTCTTCCCAAAATGGCAGGGCCGAGCGTATTCTTCGTTCTCTCAACAACATAGTCCGCTCTATCCTTTTTCAGGCTAGCCTCCCCGGATCCTTTTGGGTCGAAGCTCTCCAAACCGCCACACACCTCATCAATAGGCACCCCACCAAAACCCTGCACATCACACGCCTTTCTTCGCACTGCATGGCGTCCACCCCACCTATACGCACCTTCGTGTTTTTGGCTGCAAATGCTACCCCAATCTCTCCGCCACCACCCCCCACAAACTTGCGCCCCGTTCCACGATGTGTGTCTTTCTTGGCTATCCACTCCACCACAAAGGGTATCGGCCCGTGACTAACAGGGTTATTATTTCGAGGCATGTTGTGTTTGATGAGCACTCATTTCCTTTTGCCGAGATCACGTCTAACACTGCTGCTGATCTCGATTTTTTGGAGGATTTTTTCGCCCCTGTACAGGCACCCATCGGCGCTTCCCGACGACATGCATCGACGTCTAGGCCACCAGCAACCCCCGAGTCTTGGGCGCGGACTGCCTCGCCACCGGGACTTGCGCCGTCTACTGCCAGAGCGGCGCCCAATGGACCGCCTGCATCCGCTGAGATGCCTACCTCCGCCGGGCCGGCATCTCCTACCCACTCGACGCCTGGGCAGGTTCCCGTCGCTGGCGCCACTAGCCTGTCACCCCCCGAGCCCCGGCGCTGCGTCCACACGTCGCCGTGTCGACATGCCCCCGCTCGGCTCGCCAACCCAACGGGCCCACTCTGCCTCTCCAGTTCGGCGTTTCCCCGGTCATTAACGAGCACGCCATGACGACCCGCGGTAAGATCGGCATCCACAAGGGTGTCACTCGGCTGAACCTTCATGCCACTACTCTATCACCAATTCCGGCACATATCGGGCCGCCTTGGATGATCCGAACTGGCGGACGGCCATGGAAGAAAAGTTCAATGCTCTCCTTGCCAACCGCACGTGGGATCTTGTCCCACGTCCCTCCGGAGCCAACATCGTCACTGGCAAGTGGATCTTCAAGCACAAGTTTCACGCCGACGGTACCCTCGATCGTTACAAGGCTCGCTGGGTTCTGCGTGGCTTCACGCAACGCCCAGGCATCGACTACGACGAGACCTTCAGTCCACTTGTGAAGCCCGCTACTGTTCGCACAGTACTTGGTTTGGCGGATTCTAGCGACTGGCCCGTCCATCAGCTCGATGTGAAGAATGCCTTCCTCCATGGCACCCTTCAGGAGACTGTCTATTGCATCCAGCCACCAGGGTTTATTGACTCCTCCCACTCCGACATGGTGTGCCACCTCAACAAGTCCCTATATGGTTTGAAGCAGGCGCCATTCGCTTAGTACAGCCGATTCGCCTCTTTCCTGTTAACTCTTGGGTTCATCGAGGCCAAGTCCGACAACTCTCTCTTCATATTTCGTCGCGGATCTGACACAGTATACTTGCTCCTCTATATCGATGATATCGTCCTTACCGCGTCCTCCAGCAAGCTTCTTAAGTGGACTATCTCATCTCTTCAGTCTGAGTTCTTCATGAAGGATCTTGGACTTCTCCACCACTTCCTCGGCATTAGCGTGTCTCGACAGTCCTCGGCCGCTCCTCGCCAATGGCGATCGCGATCGACATCCCGGACCGCGCATGGCGGTTGCAAGCCTTCCAAAGACTCCGGTGGATACTTGTGCTAAGCTCTCTGGCAGTGAGGGTGCGTCGGTTGCCGATCCGACCGATTTTCGTAGTCTCGCCGGCGCACTCCAGTACCTCACCTTCACTCGCTAGCGCACAACAGGTCTGTCTCCACATGCATGATCCCCGTGAGCCTCACCTCATTGCTCTCAAAAGGATTTTGCGATACATTCGAGGTACATTGGACCTGGGATTCCACATTCAGCGTTCTACAACTGCCGACCTCGTCGTCTATTCTGACGCCGATTCGGCTGGTTGTCCTGACACTCGGCGCTCCACGTCTGGCTATACTGTCTTCTTCGATGACAACTTGCTGTCCTGGTCATCCAAACGCCAGAACACGGTCTCTCGTTCCAGTGCCGAGGCTGAGTACCGCGCCGTCGCCAACGCTGTTGCTGAGGTCACATGGCTTCGCCAGCTTCTCCATGAGCTTCATTCCCCTCTGCCCAAGGCCACCCTAGTGTATTGCGAAATCGTCAATGCGATCTATCTTTCTTCCAATCCCGTGCAACATCAAAGGACGAAGCATATCGAGATCGATCTCCACTTCGTCTGCGAGAAGGTCGCCATCGGAGCTTACGTGTCTTACACGTGCCCACATCATCTCAATTTGCTGACATTTTCACTAAGGGACAGCCTTCGCCGGTTTTCACCGAGTTTCGCTCCAGTCTCAACGTCCGCTAGCTCGTCGTTGGGACTACCGGGGGGGGGGGGTTAGACAATCTTTCGTAATCCTTTCCTTCCTTATCCTCCTGATTCTATTTCAATAAATCGGTTGAGTGATTACGGTAGGAGATGGCCTATATATGTTAGACAATCTTGATTATGGTAGGAGATAGCCTACATATGTTAGACAATCTTTTCCGTCCTTGTCCTCCCAATTCTATTTCTATAAATCGGTTGAGTGATTATGGTAGGAGATGGCCTATATATATGTATGCTCTCCGTGCTCAATATACTCATTGCGTTGAGTCAATCCTTCTCACAAAGAGCTTTAGATTACGGTAGAGACGCTAAATGAAATGTACCTTGGGCTTCAATCAGCTACGAGAGAGTGACTTCGGGAACCTTAAAATATATTGCAGAACGTGCAAGGAGTATACTCGTGCCTGGAGCGAGAAAAAACACACTTGTGCTGGGAAAGAGGTTCTGTTGAAGTCAGTTGTTCAATGTTTGCCGACGTATACTATGAATTGTTTTCAGCTCACAGAGACGACATTCAAAAAGATTACTTCTCGTATGTCAAGATATTGTTGGAGTGGCACCCAAGATAGGAGATCACCGAATTTCCTGTGTGGATTTGTCGACACCAAAATCGTGAAAAAGATTGGGGTTTAGAGATCTACAGTAGCTCAACTTAGTTCTTTCTTGGTAAGCAGAGGCGGACATTGATTGTTAATCCGGAGTCACTCTACGCAAAAGTCCATAGGGGCAATATTACCATGATGGAGAAGTCTTGTCAACCGTGATCCCGAAAACAGCATCAAATACTTTGGCGAGCAATTTGTGCCGGAAAGAAAGCTGTTGAGTTGGGCCGCATTAAACGCATTAGAAATGGTGAGTGTGTTTCGATCTGGTTTCAAATTTCGTTTTCAGTTTACATTTTGTTAGCCACCGAAATCCAAAATTTCGGCGAAATTTTGTTATTTTGGATGAAATCCGAATGAAATTCAAAAGTAAAAATTCAAATCTGGAATTTTTTGGATGGAAATTTCGCAAAAAATCCGAAATTTCGAGCGAGATTGCCAAAATTTCAGCGAATTTCAACTGAACAAAGAATGGTTTAAACGAGTCAAAAAATTTTGAAATTTGTTTTAGAGGTTCATGACACATCAGTGATGTTCTCATAAAAAGTTTAGATGATTATCACTTTTGAGGAATTTTTAAAAATTCTAAAGTTGATACTGTCCTGATAAAACACTAACAGACAAGTTTGATCCGAATGAAAAATAGTACAAACCACATTAGAAACTTTTGAAATTTTTTGTGCATGGTGATCCTTCATTAATGTTCTCATAAAATTTTCAGATGATGATCAAGCTTCATGAATATTTAAAAATTCGGACAGTGCAACTGAAGGCTGACTGACAAATGTCAACTGCATGAAAAATGGTTCACACCATGTTAGAACATTTTGAAAATTTCTATGGATAGTGTTGATACATCAATAATGTTACCATAAAATTTTCAAATAATTATCAAACACTAAAAATTTAGACACTGTTACTACCTCGTTTATTCTAATTCTCTTTTTTTATTTTTAAAAGATAACAAATGAAAAAACATCTTCAATTTTATAAATGAGGGCTAGAAACACTGACAGACAATAAACTCTATCTACAAGTTATAAATGAGGGCTAGAAACAGAAACAATAACGACCAAAACCATAGTAATAACCATCCTACTTTACTTGGAACCCTTGCAACGAAGTCACAACCCTCCGTTCAACTTACATTCGACAAGGGTACCAATGAAACGCATACAAAATAATTATAATGATACACCACAAACATAATTTAACCAAACCGATTAAATCCATTCAAGATTGCATCCACTAAATTATGTCATGACTGAATCTATCTATTTAGTCAAATACTATGCATGCTCAAAGTTATAAATGTCATCAAGAGGTAAAGTGGTCATAAGTGTCCTGTCTGTGCTATTTCCTGTCCCATCATTCGGCCTTAAAGTACCTAAAAACAAACATTAAACAAATAAATGGGAGTCCAAGACTCAGCGAAGTATATCATAGAGCACTATCATAACCATTTAACACATTTAAAACAATAATATAACCATCATTCGTATTTAAAATCAGCAAGTACATAAGGTAGTAATAGCATATCCAGTTATCAAATTCAACCCTTTGAACATCTTTGGATGAGTCCACGACTCAACAAATTAACCCTTTGTCCAAGATGGTCTCGTCCCCACCATCAACCACATAAAGAACCAAGTCCAAGAGTACCATCCCTTAATAAACTCAACAAAAACCCAAGATCATTCATTTTCTTTTCCCATGCTAGAACGCAAAGGAAATCTCGATTCTCTATAACAAAATAAACCACTTTCAACATATTCAACCAAGGTATCAAAATTCACATTGGTGAGAAACTCAATTTAATAGATAAACATTGCATAAATCATTTATAAATGTATATCAATTTTACCAAAGTAAATCATTTCAGAAAGAGAAAACTGATCATGAAACCAAACACTTCCACACAACAATAATATCTTTTTCTTAAGAGGAAGAGGAATTCATTTCCCAACAGAAAATCTCTTCACCAGCAAAAATCACTTATGAAACAAACATAAGAATCACCTTTAAGAAACATTCTCAAAACCGCACACATTTTAATCAAACCCAACCCTAGCCGAGATAGAATTACAAATATTTCCAAATCAAGAGCTTCCAAAACATTACATTGGGTTCGGTTGTTTTCTTTATCTGGTAATACAACAGATGACTCATTTGTACGCTAAAGAGCGCAATCCAATCATACACCCATGAGCATAAATCCCTCAATCATAACTAAAGCTAATTTTCTTAGCAAAGACAATTGAATGTAACGCATTCATAATACACCAACAATACTTCATGATTAAACATTCTTTCATCCTCATTTTCAATCACAAAGCTAACTCCACAACTTGGAAAAATACAAACTAATCTGTGGAATCTCTAATGCACACAAATCAGAACGCCTTAGACAAAAGGAATTCACCCATAAGATCACACAAACAAATGAATCCATATACCGTTAAATAAAGGTTCACCTCAAATCCCATCATCTCTAGTATTCTAATATGCTTACCAATAAAAGTTTCAATGCTCACAATTATCACCTTGAGAACCCCATCAGGATTTTACATAATTTACATAAACAATTCTTCCTTTAGTTACTTTCTCCAATAATTATATCCACGATTGGCAATGTTATCTTAAAATCTTAAACCAAGTCTTTCTCATGATAATCAACAAGGAGACACATGTCATACTTTTAAACACATTCAAACTGATAGTTAATTCAATATAAGACAGTGCATCAATATTTTGTTTTGGTCTACAAACCATAATGAGCCATCAATCATACAACTTCCTATTCCAGGTTTGAGGCATATCATTTCAACGAAACTTTCAACATGATCAGCATATAAATTTCATACAACCCCTAAGTCAACAACTCGACAAACGAAACTTATTCAATCAGTAAATGACTCTAACAATTAAATAATGCCTCCTCGAGACATAATTAACCAATATGGCTCTAAGACAGACATTCACTAAGAACAAAACCATGCACCACGATAATCATTCCAATGATTCTCCATACTTTAATTACAACCTTATTCTAAGTCATTCTATCCAAATACTATAATAATGTCATTAGGCAACACAATCCAACAACTTAAAACAAATTATAATAATTTACACCATCTCCTTGCTATAACATGTTCATCAGCCAGAACATTCTATACCTTCTCAATCATGATCAGTACTAGCATTACAGGAACACGATCCCATATTTCCAATTATTTCAATAGTTCATAATAACAAACATAATAACTCTAGTCAACATTCATGTCAGGGTCATCCACCCTCACAATTAAATTGCTCTACTAACCTTACATTAGAATGTCTTTAAACAAATGACCAACAAAGTTACTTTAACAGTAACCGCAGTTTACATCGTCTAAATGTTCTAACTACCTATCAAGTTTAATGTTTTAAACATTCTCATTGGTCACCTACCCTTGAAATAACAGGGTGTGACCCCAATTTTTTTTAAGTAAAGCAATGGTTCTTAAGCATGAATAATAGCACATTTAATCATTAATCACAATAGAATACTGTATGACAACAGAAATTCATTTAGTTTTAATCTAAAGACAACAATTACATTTAATTGATTCAACGCACAAGTTATTATAGAAGTACTTCATTCTATAAATCGCACAATTACATTCTAAATAACATGCTAAACAATCAGAACTACTCACCATTTATTTTAGTCAAATGCTTACTTACTTTATTTACAATTTTTTCTTTCTAGAAAATCCAACCATACTTCACAAAGGAACTCGACTCGTAAATCACAATATTGCAAGACCCAAACTCTGACACGCAAAAATTCTCCAAAACAAGTTTCAAAATTTAAAACATCCATGAAGAAAGATTGTTGCAAGAATATCTTTCACAAGAGGAAAACCAAGCGATCAAGTGATCCTTTTCTGATAAAGTAATAAAACTTAAATTCACACAACTTGTGTCTTGCACAAAAACTTCAATAACATCTCTTAAATAGGAAGAACGACAAACACATAACAAAGGCAATAATTTTTCTCCTCAAAGCAGCCAACAATAACTAACAAAACCAATCGCCAGAACTGTAGTGATTGCTACCCATAAAAACTCATTACTAAACTCTCTTTTTTCCTTCCTTGTCTCCGACCATCGAAGACAAAACGAAAGCAACCTTGTCAAACTCTCCGATCACATATTAGACAACAACCCTCCCCTACGAGAGGTTCCTAACCCTCCGGTTGTGGCACTACCTGACCACACCCACAAACATGGCCCTGGCCCAAAATAACATGACCGAAACCCTTCGGCACCACTATTTCACATAAACACAATAATTCATTCAATTCTTTCGAAATCATAGCAATAGGCATCATCTTAAGATCATGCATCAACATATTCAACATTCATCAAAGCTCAAAAAAACATTACAACGCAATGCAATGATTTACCATACCCTTCCTACTGTGCATTAGAGTGTGTCTAGTTTTAAGTTAGTTAACTAACCTATATCAGATTTTGAGGTTATTGTCATATGGAAAATTTTTAATTAGCATAAATCTAAGCCATGTTTCTAATTTTTCAAGTCAAAATTTTAGTTCACTCTAGATTAATTTGCTAGTTTCAATCACCAAGAACATAAAGCCACCTCTGATACCAACTGTAACATCCCGGCACTCCACGTGCCTTGAATGTCACCCAAACACTAGCCTACTCTCATTTCATCGATCTCAAATAAATTTCAGCAAAACAAGTAATGCAATTTGGGCCGCAAAATAACTCCCCTTATATATTACAATAAGGAATATCATTGAACAACAGAACCACCTTAACATAGCCATATTATACTTTAATTTCAACCAACACCTAATTTTAACTTAACACAATAAACACCATCTACAAGTTATAAACGAGGGATGGAAATATAAACAATAACGACCAAAACCATAGTAATAACCATCCTACTTTACATGGAACCCATGCAACGAAGTCACAACCCTCCCTTCATCTTACATTCGACAAGGCTACCAACGAAGCGCATACAAAATAATTATAATGATACACCACAAACATAGTTTAACCAAACCGATTAAATCCATTCAAGATTGTATCCACTAAATTATGTCATGACTGAATCTATCTATTTATTCAAATGCTAAGCATGCTCAAAGTGCTAAATGTCATCAAGAGGTAAAGTGGTCATAAGTGTCGTGTTTGTGCTATTTCCCGTCCCATCATGTCGGCCTCAAAGTACCTACAAACAAACATTAAACAAACAAATGTGAGTCCAAGACTGAGCGAAGTATATCATAGAGCACTATTATAACCATTTAACACATTTAAAACAATATTATAACCATCATTCTATTTAAAATCAGCAAGTACATAAGGCAGTAATAGCATATCCAATTATCAAATTCAACCCTTTGATCATCTTTGGATGAGTCCACGACTCAACGAATTAACCCTTTGTCACATTAGTCATTCAGCACCAATAGAAACGCAATGCAATATGCTTTCATGCTCAAATGCACCTTTCATATCTTATACCGATATAGTTTGAGCGCACACCCGTCAGTGTCGCTTCCTTTCTTTCCCTACCATCACAGTTGTAACATCCCAAAAATTGAGTTTTGGAATGTTTGAATTCAAAAATAAACCATTTGCATTTTTCTTGCATTAATCCCAGCTTAATTTGAATTTTCTATTAATGAAAGGATTTAATTTGACTACACTATTCATCAAACTAAATATTTTTAGTTTTAGTTGGGTTCACGGTGCTCCAAGGAATTTTTTGGTATTTTTGGAGATTTTTCTGAGTTTATTTGCTATTTATTTGAATTTATTTGCACTTATTCAAATTTCAGGAAATTTTTTAATTGGAAAAACGTTTTTTATTTTTTTTAAACCTTCTCGGGCCGAATCTTATGCGGCCCATTCCTATTCCTTCCCTCGGCCTGCCTCCGCTCCGCAGCGCACCTTCCTCGTACGTTCGCTCGGCCCGCTCCCCCGCGGCCCAGCTGAAAGTTCAAAGCTCCATTAAGTTGGTTTTGGTGTTAATGACAAATCTAGTATTGAGACTAACTCTTTTGATAATCATAATATTGATTAGTCTCAATTATTAATTAATGACAAATCTTTTATAAGACTAACTCTTTTGTTGAGCTTAACTCTCATTAGTCTCTTTTGGTCTTTTGGATAAAAAGATGGAAATATCGAAGTCTCATCTCATTGAAAAATGGAAAACCCAAGGTATGCACTCGTATTCATTTTACGATATCTTAATGCATATTTTGGATTCAAGTAAAATGATGAACTCTACCATTATTTAGACCTCGAGATGTGCATTATCATTTTACCCGAAGTTCAATTAAATGAACTTCGGTCGTACGATATACTTTCCTCTTTATTTAATAATAATTTGCTTCTTCTTAGTTAATTCGTTGTATGGAATGATTTTTCATCTATGTTTCTACTGTGTGCACTAGCGTGATCCTGGACTAGTGCAGTATACACAGAGGGTTTCGGATTTGCAAATCTGGGTCCCGACAACAGTGGAGGGGCCTACAAGTAGGTTTCGCTCCCATCCATCCCTGTGGATGGGACTACTTGGTAGGACTTGAAACAGAGCACTCTGGATTGGTCATATGTCCTCATATGACTTTCTCACCGACCTCGCTCGAATTCTTTTTTTTATCATGAATGCAAATGATGCAGCATAATAATACAAATTTTACATTCACCATACAACCAAGCTAATCAATAACCATAAGCAATATGTTCTCACCATCATATAAGCATTTAGATCAAGATAAAACATAAACCAAATATCTCATAAATAAATTCAACACTATAGAAAATCATACATTTAACCCGAAGTTCAATTAAATGAACTTCGGTCATACGTTATACTTGCCTCTTTAACCAGAAAGATTGAGTGGCGTGGGGTTGAGGCCACTCATGAAATCACACCTCCTGAAATAAAACATATATATCCATCTCAAAATTATGCACTAACATTACCAACATTAGACATAGTGACATCGCACCTACGCACAACCCTGATTTGAATTTTCTCACTCACCGGACAGACAAACCCCTTGCTGTCCCGGCGGTTAAAATACCATAAATTCTACCTCAGGAGTTCAAACTTAGGGAACCAAGAACTTAATGAAAGCTACCGAGGAATTCCCATCAAATTCTAATTACCCAACTTACTCAACTAATCCATCTGACGTTTCAGGATTAGCGTTGAACACCAATCTGCTGCTATTTTGGACAGGAGATTTCAAACTAACATAAATAATTTTATACAACTCTAAATTCAGTAAATGAGGATATTTTTAAAATCAACAGGAAATTTCTAGCTTTATCTAGTTATTGAGAAAATTCAATTCGGCCTGTAAATAACCCTAAATTGTAAATTCCTGCGGCTGGTGCCAACAGAAACAGATTCTGGACAGCAGGCAATCAAACGGCCATAACTTTTAATCCACCATCCAAAATTCTTGTTCTTGTTCTCTAATGAAAGTTAAGACGACGATCTACAACTTTTGCAACAGTCAACCCCTCTAAATGTTCTTCTAGGATCCACGAATTTCAGCCCTAAAAGTGAGGTCTGCACTGCCCGAACCCAGATCTCGCCCAACACAAGGATTACCCCATAATTATCCTAATCACAGCACTAGTGCAATTAATTCTAATGAGCCCAACCCAAAAGCCAGCACCAAGATACACCAAAAGCAATCTAGAAACATCATACCTTCCCTGGGAACACTAGATCAACGACGAACACGGAACCCTTCCCTCAGATCGCGCGAACTACTCCTCGCCTCATAGCCCAACCTCTCCAATGTAAGAACTCAAGGAGGCAACCACCAAGGGACACAAGGGAAACAACCTGGAAGGAGGGAGGTGTAGGGAAACTCCCTGGGAGGAGGGGGCGCAAGGAGGAGGAGCGGCTGCTAGGGGTTATGGGAGAAGGGAGGTTGCTGATTGGGAGGGGAGGAGAAAGGTTGCAGATGGTGGGATGGGAGGGGAAAGGGGGCTAAGGTTAGGGATCCCCCCACAAGGCCCAAATCTGGCCCAAAGTGGCCCACGATCAACCCAACAATCCCACTAGGCCCAAAACAGCCCAAAGTGGTTCACATCGAATTAGGATATTACAACCACGACGATGGAGAAAGGAGTACAATGGATTGTTGCTCTCTCACAACCTCAAAAGAGTATAAGGAATTATTGGTCTCTCATAATTTTTCGAACCTTTTAGGACTCTCTAATCCTTGCTCTATACAAAAATCTTGTACTAAAGAATAACCTAACCTCTAATCCTCTTGTGCACCCTTGCTCAAGATGAGTTGGCAAGTGGCTTCTTGGTTGCTTGGGTTCTCCCACCCCCTATGTTTATATAGCCTTCCTTGTTCTCCTACAAAGTAAATAGTAATCATTCTCCTATTAGGATTAGGGATCCTAATCCTATTAGGAATTTCTAATCATAATCCTACTAGGAATTTCTAATCCTATTATAATTCATCAAGTACATCTTTCCAAATCCTAAGAGGCTACTTACACTACTACAAAAGGACTCAGATCAGACTCCTCGTCATTGACGGTTTTCAAAAACCGTCCGTGATAAGGGGTCATCACTGACGGTTTTTTGCAAAAACAGTCAATGATGAGTTCCATGCTCATCACAGACGGTTTTTGGCCAAAACTGTTTGTGATGAGGAGAACATCACAGACGGTTTTAGCGAAAAACTATCTGTGATTAGGAGAACATCACAGACAGTTTTAGCCAAAAACCATTTGCGATGACGGCGGGGACATCACAGACAGTTATTGGCTAAAACCGTTTGTGATGTTCTCCTCAACACAGACAGTTTTAGCCAAAACTGTTTGTGATGTTCTCCTCATCACAGACGGTTTTAGCCAAAAACTATCTGTCATGACCATTTTAGGAAATATATACAGAGAGCCCCAACCTCCCGAGTTATTTTTGAGGTGGCTGCGATTGATATGTGATCTGGGGGAAAGAGACCTTGGATTTGGTGGTGTGATTGTAGATCCTTTAGTTTTAGGTCATCTAAGGTTAGTAATTGGTTCAAATCCTAGCTTACTAAAGAGGGAAGTGGAGATGGTTTATAGATCTAGCTTGGATGATTCCGAGAGTGTGTGGCTGTATCACTCGTGCAAAACCATGTATATGCATCACCATAGGTTCCTTCAGAGGAATCACCCATACCGCAGGATAAAGAAACAATTCGACGGAATGACCGAAGACGGTTTAGCTCCAAAACCTTTAAGCGCTACAGATATTCATGATATGGTTAAGAACTTGAATGTTGCGCTTGGAAAGGAATGTAAATCGAGGACACGTGAGAAGAGCATGCGGAAGAAGAGATCAATATTTTGGGACCTACCTTATTAGGAGCACCTAGAAGTTCAGCACTGCATTGACGTGAAACACATAGAGAAGAATCTGTGATAGCTTGATTGGTCTCTTACTGAACATTATTGGCAAAATAAAGGACGGTATCAACGCATGGCTTAATTTGGTCGATATGGACATTATACCTGAGTTAGCATCGAAAGAGACACCGAAAGAGACCCGATAAAGGCCGAACGTACTGCGAACTTGCTTGTTACACTATGTCCAAGACCGAGAGAATTGAACTGTGCCAGTGCTTGCATGCTGTGAAAGTTCCGTCTGGTTACTCCTCCAACATGAAGAGGCTTGTTTCGATGCAAGATTTGAGTTTAACTGGTATGAAGTCTCATGATTGACATGTGCTTATGACACAGATGCTCCCTGTGGCAATTAGAAGTATCTTACCGAGCAAGGTCCGGGAAAATAATCACAAGGTTGTGTTATTTCTTTAACACAATTACTTAGATGGTCATCGATCCCGAAGGACTAGATGCTCTACAGGCCGAGGCGATAATGACTCTATGTAATCTTGAGATATATTTCCCTCTGACATTTTTCGATATCATGGTCCATGTAATTGTTCACCTTCTGAGGGATATAAAGATGTGCCGGCCTATGTTCCTATGTAGCATGTACCCGTTCGAGAGATACATGGGAATTCTCAAGTCTTACGTATGGAATCGATCTCGACCGGAGGGTACCATTGCTGAAGATTATGAAATCGAAGAGGTCATCGAATTCTGTGTGGATTACATGGCTCAGGTCGAGTCGATAAGTGTGCCTCGATCCCGCCATGAGGGGAGGCACCAAGGTATTGGGACCATAGAATAAAAGCAATCACGCCTGATCCAGCTGCTAGAGCTAAAGTACATTTCACGGTTTTGCAACACATGGCTGTTATGGCCCCGTATATCGGTGAGCACAAGAACTGGCTATGGCAAAAGAATCTGTCATGGTAGGAGTCCTGGATCCTCAGACAGCATAACCTTCAGTTTAACAAATGGTTGACAGAGTGAAAACCCATCACTGGAAGCTGACTGGAGATACGCTGACATGGTTGACAAAAGGGTAAGTATTTACAGCTGCAACATGGAAAGGATACAACTTAAATGGGTACACATTTTACATGAGAGATCATGACATAAAGAGCACAAACCAGAACAACGGTGTTCGCATAGATGCACTGAATACCGCTGGGTCGACGAGGAGCTCATACTATGGTTTCATTGAGGAAATTTAGGACGTCGACTACATACTATTCAAGATCCCCTTATTTCGATGCTGTTGGGTTCACCTGTAGCACGTGAAGGTTGACAAGTATGGCGTCACTACTATTGACCTCGAACGTGTCGGATACCAAGACGAACGATTTGTACTTGCTAACTAAGTTGTTCAAGTCTTCTATTTAATTTACCCATCCAACAAGAAGTGCCACGTGGTTCTTTAGGGAAAAAGGAGGATTGTCAGAGTTGAGAATGTGGTAAATGAGGAAGAATACAATCAGTTTGACGAGTTGCCTCCTATCGGTAATGACATCACGCTCCGTGAAGAACAACCTAAGGAAGCATGCTATATACGTGTCAATCATCTTAAAGGGCTAATTTTTACACAAAAGAATAAGCAAGTGGAGTTATGATGAGGTCATCATGTAGGTATTATAATTAATTAGATGTATTTATTATAAATAATGAGATGTATGTTTTGTAATTAATGAGATGTATTTATTATAATTAATGAAATGTATGTATTAACTTGAGGAAAAATTTAACTTGAGAATTTTTTTTAAGAAATTAACTTGATTAAAGAAATTAATTTGGTAGGAGATGGAAATTATAAACTGTAAATGTATGTATGAGATATATGTATTAGATGTATTAGATGTATTAGATATCCTATTCTATACGTGTGTGTAGAATAGCACATTCTACGCGCAAGCAGTCTGACCGATTTGTACATGCAGTTCAACTCACCCACTTGTTTGCACTACCGGCATATGGGCCGTCGTTGAAGCCCAATTAGTATGCAATGATGTCGATGAAGCCCAATTAGTCGCTCTATACGCATTGACGGTGCTGAAGCCCAATTACTCCTGATGGTTTACACGACCCAGAAATAAGATAATTATTAACATACATTTGTAGTGTCGTAAGTGTTCATTTAAGAAATAGTAAAGTCACCAGAACAGCACACAGTAGTGATGAGGGTGAGAACATCACAGATAGTTTTAACCAAAAACATTCTGTGATGACCATTTCTAAGAAATTAGTACATAGAGTCCCGACCTCCTCTGTATTGTTAGGGTTTCCCAAGTTATTTTTAGGGTTTGACGAGGATGAAGTTAAATAACAGATATAGGTGTGAGAACATTGTGGTAAAAGTACTTTTATATGTGTTTCACGATTTTTTAAAATATTTTCAAACTGGATTTATGACAACAGTAATATTTTAGGTATATAGTAGTAAAAGTGGGTCAATTGTATCATACATATTTAAGCAACAATACAGGCTAGAAAAGAAATTTGGTTTTAGCGTCGTAAATGTTCTTAAAAGGAAAAGTAAAAAACGAAAAGACCATGTGGAGGTATACCTTGGTTGGTGATGAGTATTTTGACTAAACTTGAGCTTGGTATGCTTTGGTTTGAGTTTGATTTGAATTGGATTTGAAACTTGAAGCAATTTGAGCCTTTCTCTGTTTTCCCGGTGCTACCGACCATGGTAGCGTGGTGCTACCGGGTGAGCGGTAGCACCGGCCCAAATAGCCGCCGTCAAAATTTCAGAGAGGGTGTTTTTAGGGGTTCTGGCTGGGTGGTGCTACCGGGCGAGCGGTAGCACCAGCCCTTTGGAGCGGTGTAAAAATTTCAGAGAAGATGTTTTCTGGTGCTAGTGTAGAGTGATGCTACCGGCCTGGGGCGGTAGCACCGGTTCACTATGGGCGGTGCTACCGGCCAGTATGAGTGAAGATGAATTTCAATGCGTGGACTTTGATGAATTTATTGCATAGCTTTTGGGACATTGGTATGTGATGTGATTCCTTGTTTTTGGTGGTTGTAGAGACACTAGAGTCCAGTCTTCTTCCTTGGCTGGAACCTTGAGGCATCGTATGGTTCAGTATTGGGTTCCCAAGTCTTCACTTTATCCCAGTGCTGTAATACCCCTGCCCGTTAATGTGAAGGCTCATGTGGCCCATGTGGTGTGGTGGTGGGATTAGTCCCACATTGCTTGCACAAAGTGAGTTGTAGTAGTATATAATGCCTGTTGGGTCCAAACATAGCACCTCCGGGTTAACCCTTTTACACGAAGTGAGGACAAAAGTGTATGTGGGGTGCTATGCATGCGTAGGTCGGTCCTATGGTAGGCTGCACTTTTAGCTAATTTGGGCCAGGGTGTTACAGATGGTATCAGAGCCTCAGCCTTTGCTGCACGGGCGCGTGTGGGACAGGGGCGCGGTCATGTGGCGCATGGTGCATGTGGGCCTGGAGTGGCCACATGTCATGGCATATGTGCCGGCACTGGACGCACGGCCGTGTACCGAGGAGTGGTTCTGGGTATCTGCCGTGTATACGGTGTGCTGCCGAGGGCGTCAGCCCTTAAGGGGGGTGAGTGTAATACCCCGGCCTGTTAATGTGAAGGCCCATGTGGAGTGGTGGTGGGATTAGTCCCACATTGCTTGCAAAAGTGAGTTGTAGTAGTATATAATGCCTGTTGGGTCCAAACATAGCACCTCCGGGTTAACCCTTTTACACGAAGCGAGGACGAAAGTGTAAGTGGGGTGCTATGCATGCGTAGGTTTGCCCTATGGTAGGCTGGACTTTGAGCTAATTTGGGCCAGGGTGTTACAAGTACTGAGTCATTTCTCTTTTCTATGACTTGATCAGGTTCCTCGAATGGGGAAGGGAGATGTTTAGATTGTTGACTCCAATAGTTCTTGTCTTATGACCGGAGACTCTTGTTGGTTCTCTTCCCTAGTCCGAGCCCTTGGTGATAAGTTGATCACTTTTGGGGATGCTTTATTAGGTAGTCATTGCTAAGGGTACCATTTGCATTAATCAGAATTTCATTGTTAAAAATGTCGCCTTAGTAAGTAAGCTGCAATATAATTTTCTTTCTGTTTCTCAGCTTATCGATGACTCTTTCGAGTTAAGCTTCAAGAGTAGCTCCTATAGAATCCTTGTTTTATCACGGGAGTTAGTTTGCGGGATTTCTAGATTTGTGAGAGTCTTCTGTGCTAATTTTTCTGTTTCTTCTTAAGACTCTCTTCGGTTTTTGATTACTTCTGAATCCTGTGACCTCTCCTTCTTGCATAGGAGACTTGGTCACATAGGCTTTAATCATTTGACAAGAGTTAGCAGCCACGACCTCATTTGTGGTTTGCCCAAACTCAAGATGGTCAAAGACTTAGTTTGCTCTTCTTGCCGATATGTCAAGATAGTTACTGCTTCTCATCCCACAGTCACTGTTGTGATTATTGATGCACCAGGACAGATTTTACATATGGACAATGTTGGTCCAACTAGAGTGCAGTTAGTGGGTGGGAAGTGGTATGTTCTTGTCATTGTTGATGATTTTTCGAGGTACTCTTGAGTGTTTTTCATGGCTTCGAAGGATGAGTCTTTTACCCATTTCAGGGGTTTGGTTCAAAGGTTGTCTTTTGAGCTCCCTGGTGCCCTACGAGATATACGCAGTGACAATGGCATGGAGTTAGAGAACTCCTATTTTGAAAGTTTTTGTGTGGAGTCTGGTTTAGAGCATAAGTTGTCCTCTCCTTACATCCCTCAACAAAATGGCGTAGTGGAAAGAAGAACAGGACCCTGGTCGAGATGGCCAGGATGATGCTAGACAAGTACAGCGCTCCTAGGAAGTTTTAGGCTGAGGCTATAGCTACTGCTTGATATGTTTCTAATCGTGTATTCTTGAGAGCACATTTGCACCGTACTTCTTACGAGTTGAGGTATGGGCGAAAGCTCAGTGTTTCTTATTTTCGTGTGTTTGGTTGCAAGTGTTTCATTTTGAAGTCTAGTAACCTGGATAAGTTTGAGTCTCGTTTTTCTGATGGTATCTTTCTGGGTTATTCGACTTCTTCTCGTAGCTATAGGGTCTGGAGTTGCGATGCGCTAGGATCATAGAGACCTGTGAGGTGAACTTTGATGAGGCTAGTCTAGGAGCTAGACCTGACACTTCAGGCTCCTCTTCCACCTCCGAGACCATCTTTGTAGAGGATGAGGATAATGGAGATGATGTTGTTCTACTTGATCCAGTCCCCTCTACACCTGAGGTGTCACCTGTTTCCATTTTTGCACCTAAAGGAGACCAGCCCTTGCCTTGTGACTCTCATGCAGTTAGTGGCTCTGATCCTACCTCTTCTGTGCATGAGGTAGAGACCAGTTCTATTTCTAGACCTCCCCATCATATTCAGCATTCTATCTGCCTGATCAGATCAATGGTGATCTGTTTGAGCGGGTCACTCGCTCAAAATCGGGTTTATCCAGTTTCTACCTCCACTCTGCCTTTATTGCCTCCTTTATGCCGAAGGATGTTTCTCATGCATTATCCGATGAGTCATGGATTAATCCTATGCATGACGAACTTGAGAACTTCGAGAGGAACAAGGTATGACAGCTTGTCGAGCCCCTATCTGGTCATAATGTCATTGGAACCAAGTGGGTGTTGAAGAACAAGCAGAGTGAGGATGGGGTTGTCATTAGAAACAAGGCTAGACTGGTTGCACAGTGCTTCTCTCAGGTTGAGGGTCTTGACTTTGAAGAGACTTTTGCCCCTGTAGCTAGACTAGAGGCTATTAGGATCCTGCTTGCATTCTTTGCATCCAAGGGCTTCAAGCTTTATCAAATAGATGTCAATAGTGCATTCCTCAATGGCTATATTGAGTAAGAGGTTTATGTAAGCAACCTTTAGGATTCGAGAACCCCAAGTTTTTTAGTCATGTATACAAGCTTTCCAAAGCTTTGTATGGACTCAAGCAGGCCCCCAGAGCATAGCATGAGAGGCTCAAGTCTTATCTTCTCAGCCATGGCTTCAAGATGAGCATAGTAGATAAGACTTTGTTCATCAGACACCATGAGTCCCACCTTCTCGTCCAGATTTATCTGGATGATATCATTTTCGGTGGCTCATCTCATTCTCTTATGTCAGTTTTCTGACGTGGTGAGCACAGAGTTTGAGATGAATATGATGGACGAGTTGAGCTACTTCTTTGGCTTCCAAATCAAACGGACTCAGGAGGGCACTTCTTGCATCAAGGCAAGTAAACCTGAGACATCCTAAGGCATTTTGACATGTCTGACGGGAAGCCAGTGATGAATCATATGGCCACCTCTGCTATCCTCAAGTCTGATGAGGATGGTGAGCCTGTTGATCAAAAGGAGTTTCAGAGCATGATCGACTCCCTCTTGTAACCTCACTACCTTGAGGCTGGACATACATTTTGCTGTGTGTATGTAAGCTCGATTTCAGGATTCTCCTCGCGCCTCTCGCCGCCAAGCGGTGAGGCGCATATTGAGGTACCTTCGTGCTACCATTGATTTTGGTATTTGGTAATCTTCTTCTTCTTGTCTGTCCCTTCAAGCCTTTTCCGATGCAGACTTTGCTGGCTGTAGGATAGATAGGAAGAGCACTTCTGGCACTTGTCAATTCATTGGTACTTCACTTGTTTCTTGGTCATCCAGGAACAGTCCGGACTTGCTCAATCCATCGCTGAGGCCGAGTATGTTACTGCAGCCAGTTGTTGTAGTCAGGTTCTCTGGATGAGATCGACCTTGCAGAACTTTGGGTTAGAGATATATAGTGTGCCACTTTTCTGTGACAACATTTCTGCTATTTGCATTGCTAAGAACCCAGTGCAGCATTCCCGGACCAATCATATTGATATTACATATCACTTCCTTAGAGACCATGTGGAGATAACACTATGGCTTGGTCCTTCTCCACGAGGTCTCTAAGGAAGTGATATCTAATATCAATGTGCTTGGTCCTGGAGTGCTGCACTGGGTTTTTTGCAATGCAAAATGTAGAAATGTTGTCACAAAAAAGTGGCACACTCTCTATTTCTAACCCAAAGTCCTGCAAGGTCGATCTCATCCAGAGAACTCGACTACAAAGAATCGGTCGCAATAACATACTCGGTCACAATGATGGATGCAACCCTGCATCGCTTCTAGATGACCAAGAAAAAAGAGAAGTGCCAATGAATTGACAAGTGCTAGAAGTGCTTTTCCTATCTATCCTATAGCCAACAAAGTCTGCATCGGAAAAGGCTCGAAGGGACAGAAAAGAAGAACAAGAGTACCAAATACCATAGTCAATGGTAGCTCGAAGGTACCTGAAGATGCACTTCACCGCTTGGCGGTGAGAGGTGCGAGGAGAAGTCTGAAATCGAACGCACAAACATACAGCAAAATGTATGTTCAGCCTCGAAGTGGTGAGGTACAGGAGGGAGCCAATCATACTCCGGAACTCATTCTAATCAATAGGCTCACCATCCTCATCAAGCTCAAGGATAGCAGTGGTGGCCATAGGGTCAACACCGGCTTCCCGTCAGACATGCCAAAGTGCCTCAAGAGGTCTCGGTGTATTTGGCTTGATGCAAGAAGGTCCCCTCCCGAGTTTGCTTGATTTGGAAGCCAAGAAAGTAGCTCAACTCGCCCATCACACTCATTTCAAACTCTGTGCTCATCATGTCAGAAAACTGAGACACTCATGAGATGATCCACCGAAAATGATATCGTCCACATAAATTTGGACGAGAAGAAAATGGGACTCATGGTGTCTGATTAACAGAGTCTTGTCTGGGGTTCTCAAATCTTAGAGGCTTTCTAAAGCTTTGTAAATCATACCAAGCATGGTATGAGAGGCTCAAGTCAGGTTCTCAAATCTTGTCTCGACGAGAAGATAAGACTTGAGCCTCTCATACCATGCTCTGGGGGCCTACTTGAGTTCATACAAAGCTTTAGAAAGCTTGAAGACATGGTTTGGGTATTTAGGCAGCCTAACATACACCTCTTTCTCAATATACCCATTAAGGAATGCACTCTTGACATCAATTTGATAAAGCTCGAAACCCTTGGATGCAGAAAATGCAAGCAAGATCTTAATAGCTTCTAGTCTAGCTACAGGGGCAAAGGTTTCCTCGAAGTCAAGACCCTCGACTTGAGAAAAGCCCTGTGCAACTAGCCTAGCTTTGTTTCTAATGACAACCCCATCCTCACTCTGCTTGTTTTTGAACTTAGTCCTAATGACATTATAACTAGATGGGAGCTCGATAAGCTGCCAAACTTTGTTCCTCTCGAAGTTTTCAAGTTTCTCATGCATAGTGTTAATTCATGATTCATCGGATAATGCATGAGAAACATCCTTCGGCTCAAATGAGGCAACAAAGGCTGAGTAGAGGCAGAAACTGGATAAACCCAATTTTGAGCGAGTGACCCACTCAAATAGATTGCCAATGATCTGATCAGGTGGATAAGAATGTTGAATATGCGGGGAGGTCCAGAAGTAGAAGTGGCCTCTACCTCTTGCACAAAAGAGATAGGATCAGAGCCACTAGCTACATGATAGTCAAAAGGCAAGGGATGGTCTTCCTGAGGTGCAGAAATGGAAACAGGAGCACCTCAAGTGTAGAGGGAACTGGATCAGGTGAAACACCATCATCTCCATCATCCTCATCCTCTATAAAGATGGTCTCAGAGGTGGAAGAAGAACCTGAAATATTAGGTCTAGCTCCTAGGCTAGCCTCATCGAAGGTCACATCATAGGTCTCTATAACCCTATTTGACTCACAACTTCAAACCCTGTAGCTACGAGAAAAAGTCGAGTAACGCAGAAAAATACCATCAGAAGAGCGAGACTCAAACTTATCCAGGTTACCAAACATCAAAATGAAACCCATGCTACCAAACACATGAAATGAGAAACACTGGGATTTCGCCCATACCTCAACTCGTTAGAAGTGCGGTGCAATTGTGATCTCAAGAATACTCGATTAGAAACATTGCATGCAACAGCTATAGCCTCAGCCCAAAACTTTTGAGGAGTATTGTACTCCTCCAGCATTGTCCTGGCTATCTCAACCAGAGTTCTATTCTTCTTTTCCACTACGTCAATTTGCTGATGGACGTAGGGAGAGGATAACTGATGCTCTAAGCCAGACTCCACATAGAAAATCTCAAAGTAGGATTTCTTGAACTCCGTGGTATGGTCACTGTGTATAGCTCGTAAGGCACCTGGGAGCTCGATAGACAACCTACTGACCAAAGCACTGAAATGAGTAGAAGACTCATCCTTCGAGGCCATGAAAACACCCAAGAATACCTCTAAAAATCATCAACAATGACAATGACATACCACTTCCCACCCGATGATTGCACTCGAGCTGGACCAAAAGTGTCCATATGTAAAAGCTATCTTGGTGCATCAGTCATCATAACAATGATTTGAGGATGAGAAGCAGAAACCATCTTACCATGTCGGAAGGAGAGCAAACTCACTGCGGCTAAGACTCTGTATGAGGATGTTCCTTGCTATAGTGTTTGCCTCAACGTCAGCCATATTGCTGGCCGTGATGTTTTCATCAGCAGGAACCTTATACGGTAGTTTCACCTTCGCCATATCAGGAAGCCCTAAGCAGTGATGTATGACTCCATCCGCGACATCCAAAAAGGAAAATCAATTCCAAAAAAATAAGAGGCTTGGTGGAATACTTGTCCATCGCCATGGCTCTTGAGACTGGTCAAGATCTATGGAAGAGAAAAACCGGCTCTGATACCTATTGGAGGACCGAAATGGCGATCAGAGCGGGGGTGAATGATCCCAAATCTAAAAATTCCCCCACTAAAAAATGATTCAACCAAGCCTACAATCAAATCAATCAAAAGGATCAAATCAAATGGTAGAAGATTTCCTGCAAGTCCTGTATGACCGTACGAACGACGGTATGACCAAACTCAAGAACAGCAGGAAGAACAGAGCCAAGAATAGCACGAACTCAAATGCTAATTTGAGGAATCTTTTGAACGCCTAAACAAAAAACTCATGAAACTTGGTAGATGTGATCTTAAGGAAGCCAGGAACTTATTCCAACCTTCAATCGCAAGGATTGATGTCAAAGTTCTGACCTTTTTGTCCTGGAAGGAAAAACACACCAAGTTCAAGCAAAATACAAGAACTTGATCTTGGACTTACTCGTGGGGTTTTGATGATCAAGAAGATCTTGGAAAACCTCCCACTTGTCACAGCAAGGATGAACTCAAGTCAAAATCTCCACAAACAAGATCTATAAGAATGAATCACTCAAGAGCACAAGATCGGTTTCTTGCAACAAAAACGCAATAATCCTTCGAAATAAGAGGCAATAGCAAGTAGAAGGAGGGGAGGTAAATCCAAATTGCGTATAAGTAGATTGCAAGAATGAAGTGCGGAATTTAAATGCTTCAAAGTAAGTTTCTGAAATTAAGCGTAATGTAAATTCAAGCATGATAGAATGTGTTTTATATTTCTGGAAGGGAGGTTTACAAAGCCTCACAACAAAGTAGGCAAAAAGTTCAAAGGAGCCAAAACCTCTAAAAACCCTTCAGAGGAGGAAGGCCACCCCTGCCCCTTTATTTATACTACTCTCGAGTCACCCTCCACCCTTGCATGAGATACTTCTGCCCTAAGGACCACCAACAAGGGTTAGGATCACTCCCACATACAGCCTTACATGGGCTAACCCGTAACCTAACAAGCACACCAGGTTTTCAAGGCAAGCTAACTAGACCCGCTACTCTATCACTAAGACCGCGATCTGACGGTCCTCTTTGATCCGAGTAGCTCCCTAGCTAGCATCTCATCCATTCCGTGTCTTCTAGGTTCGCTGCGACTCCGTCTCTGATCATCTTTCGACGATCCTCGACCATCTGGATCTCCGGCGCACCTCGCCTAGTCCCGATCTCCTTTGCCTCACCATGACCTAGCACTGTCGTCCTGCGACCATCAAAAACAAGGAAACACATCACATAGCATTGCCCACTTTGCTCAAAATCGAGTCGATATCGAGCATCGAGTAACCCTACTTGATACTTATTGATTCTCACTCAACTCGACATACTCGACCACAAGCCGACATGGCATTACTCGACCTAACCTGCCGTTCGACCTGGCACCCTACTTGATACATCTTGATTCTCACTCTACTCGAGTCACTCGACCACTGGTCTTCGAACAGCCAAAGTCCAGACCACTCGAGGTCCAACCACTGGTATTCGACTAGCCGAAGTCCGGATCACTTGAGGTCCGACCATTAGTATTCGACTAGCCAAAGTCCAGAACAATCGAGGTCCGACCACTTGTTTTCGACCAGCCAAAGACCAGACCACTCGTGGTCCGACCACTGGTCTTCGACCAGGACAGACTCAAATCAAACTCAACCTTGAGCACCAAAAGCTCGAATACAGTCAATTACTCATCACACACTTAGACCTCCACATGGTCTTTCACACCGGCCCATTGGAGTGGTGCAAAAATTTCAGGGAAGGTGTTTTCTAGTGCAGGCGTAGAGCGGTGCTACTGGCCTGGGGGCGGTAGCACCAGTCCACTATGGGCAGTGCTACAAGCCTAAGGGCGGTAGCACCAGCCAATATGAGTGAAGATGAATTTCAATGCGTGAACTTTGATGAATTTATTACATATCTTTTGGGACAATGCTATGTGATGTGTTTCCATGTTTTTTACGGTTGCAGGATGTCGGGTTTTGATCATGGTGAGGCGGAGGATGATCGGGACTAGGCAAGGAGTGTTGGAGGTCCAGACGATCGAGGATCGCCAGAAGATGATCGGAGACGGAGTCGGTGCAAGATAAAGAAGACAAGGATCGGATGAGATGCTAGCTAGAAGCAGTTTGGAGTTGAGTTCACTCACTTAGACTTTTGCCATGCCTTACATGGACCTCTTATCTTGTGCTTTAGGTTGCTATCATGTGTGATTAGCTGTTCTCTCTTCTCTCTAGGTTGAGTTCCCTCACAGTCTTATAAGTCTAGCAGGTGTTGGGCCTCCCGGTAGACAGGTCATGTGCACTCCTTAGTTGGGATCTAGAGTCAGCTTCCCTATGTTAGTCACTGGGGAAGATAAGAGCGAGTCTGAGCCGTAGTAAGTCTCTTCTATCTTTTTTATGCTCAATAGCCACCCACTTGCGCTTTTCGACTTCTTCTCCTCATCTGTTTTTTTCCTGTTGTTATTAAGTTCATTCGGGTTTTCTTTATGCCTAATCTTGATAATAACTCAACTTTAACTAGATTTGAGCTTAAAAATGATTCATTTGTTGAGGGGGAGTTTGAGAACCTGTTTATGCATTGCATTATGCAATTGACTCAATCTTCATGAAATACATCATGCTATATCTTTTGAAGAAAATCACTAGCTTAGATATGTCTAAGTTCATTTATCATGCTAAGCTTAATTGAAATTTGAAAAACTTGAAAGCTTTAAATGAAAACTTGATGAAACATGTTGCTTCTACTTGCTAAGTTTCTTCTCTAGGGGTTTTTACTATGAATTGTGAAATTTTGGATTTCTCTAGAGTCCCTATAGCAACTTGGGTGAAATTTGATTGATCTATATTTGAATCCTTCAGAATTGCTCATATGTGCTAAATTGAAAAATAAAAATATTTGACTCTTTTGTGCAAAATTAATCTCAACACTTTATATTCACGAGACTGCTTTCCATTGCTTTTGGGATGAACTTGGAATATATTGTGTATGACCAAGATCATTCTCTTAAGGGTTACTCTTGAGATGATTGAAAATGGCTTGAGTCAATCAATAAAAAATTGCAAATAACAAACACATAAGTGGGTAAAGAATACAAATAATATCAAACATTTGCACCCCGCTATGTTTTTCAAAGTCTTAAAGAAAATTTGCATAAATTGAAAAATGAGCTCGAAGGACCTTATATGCACTTCAAAATTCCCCAAAGTGTTGAGTAGGTCGAACTCTAGGTTTTCCATTTGATCCTTGAGTGATTTTGCTTCTAGCTTTGAAACTTTGCTAAGTTTTGCACTTGTCAAATCTTGCTAAAAAATAACACATTTTCAAAACTTAGCTTATGAGCAAAATTTGTTATTTGCACTTGAACATGTCTTAGTTTAGTCATAATCTGAGATTGATAAGCTTGGTGTCATATCCTGTCATTACGATCAATTGGATAATCTTCAAAGCTCCCTTAGGTTGCATTTCATGCATACATAAAAAGGGGGAGAAAATTCCATTTTGATGCCTATATTGCCAAAAGGGGGAGAAAACGTAGAAAAGGCATCATTACAAATGTGAAAGCTTAGTTGGTTCTTATGATCTTTGTAAAATTTTGCTAATTCTTATGGATCATTATCACATTTGGCACTTTTGATTGGATTTTAGAGCTTTTTGTGGAAAACTTGCTCTCTCCTTGATTCAGCTCTAAAATATGTCTTAACAACTTGGTCATGTTCTCAGTCTATTCTCTTTGGACCATGTGTGGTTTTGCAATCAAATTGATTTCTTCTTCTCTTACACAAACTCTAATTTATGCCTTTTGAGTGGTTTGTCAATATACTCATCAAGGGGGAGATTGAAGGACCATGTGCAAGTCCATCCATGTTTATGATGAGTATTTGACTTTATGTGATCTAGAATAGCTTAGATTTGAGTTTGGATTTAAAATGGATTTTCAAGTTGGAAGTGCTTTTGCGCCGGACCGATTTAGGATAGACTTCACGTGTGCACCGGACCAAAGGAAATGAGAAACAGAGAGTTTCCTATTCGCGTCAGATCAAGGGAAATGAGAAACAGAGAGTTTCCCATTCGCGCCGGACTAAGGGAAGAGGGAAACAAAGAGTTCCCATTTGCGCCGGACTGATTTTTTCACACCGGACCAAGTCACAGTGAGTTTCACGTGTACGCCGGACTGGTTTTGACAGCCATCAGTAATTAACATTTTTTGACGGTCTTTGCTTACTCAAAAAATTATTTGGTCTACATAAAAGTACCAGGTACGCCGGACTGGTTTTTTGGTCTACATAAAAAATTATAGAAAATTGGCAGTTCTCGCAAAGGCAATTTTCGGTAACAGGTGCAGGTTTTTCAGCTCACTTTGTGCTTCCTGAGAGGATTTCTTCTTCTCTTGATGGTCTTCAGAAGATCTTTCTGGCCCCTAACAAAGCCTTCATTGGCCCACTCCCATCTTTTAATCCTTAATTAATTTCATGATCAATGAACTCCTATGCATACATAGACAAACCTACATAAATGAACAATTACTGATCGACAACTAAGATGTCAATTTTATTTTCATGCAGTTAATAACATTTATTCTCCATTGATTTTTTTCATTTTGAGATTTTTTTCGACTCTTTTTTGGACAATCAATGTATTCTATCTATTCTTAACTTTGAAAACAAAGCTCGCTATTGCTAGTACTCTACTCTTGAAGTTTATGTGCTTGCACTTAATTTGGAAGTGTTTTCTTTGCAGGTAGAAATTGGAAGGACCTAGGAAGTTAGTGTTACCATCAAGCTAATCAATACAGATGCTTTTGTTTAGAACTAGTCGCATATATACTAAGTGATCATTTTGTATACTTAACACCTCATGTGGTGGAAGATAGTTGACCCTAGCTTTGAAGATCCAGCAGGGTTGTATTTTGTAAAGGATTGATGGTGTTAACTGTAGAAGGTTTGGGCTTTTGGACAAATTTGTATACTCTACTTGATTGAACTGGTGTTGAATGCATGTATTCATTGATGGACAAATTTGTATCTTCTAATTGAATGAAGTTGAATCATGTTGAATGGATGCATTAGTTGAATCATTTTGTATTGTGATGTGGTGTAAATATGAATTACTTTTTAGTTAGATCTGTAATATTTAGTACAATAATGTTTGTCATTTTATCAGTCTAAGAAATGCATGGTTTTGCACTAACGTGGTTTACCATCTAACTATCTGTCGGCATTACTCTTTTCTATCGGCAAAAGTCTGTCTGTCAGAAAAGTTACATCTGTCGGTATATCTCTTACAACAAGGTCAGATCATCTGTCGGCAAAAATATATCTGTCTGCAAATGTTTTTCCCGATAGGACTTATTCCGACTATAGTTTTCTGTCGGTAAAACTTTTCTCGACAGATAATGCGCCGCATTATGTGGCCTTTGCCGATAGATTGGCTGTGCATGAAATTGTGTCATGGTGTAGGGTATGTCTATCTCAGAGTTATACCACTCAAAACAGTTAGAAGATTTCATGCAAAGGAGAAGCTCGCACCCAGATATGTCGGACCGTTCAAGATTTTCAGCCGCAGAGGTGAAGTTGCATATCAGTTAGAGCTGCCGCAGTCATTGGCAGGAGTACATGATGTATTTCATGTATCTCAGTTGAAGAAATGTCTTCGAGCACCAGAGGAGCAAACACCTTTAGAAGCAATCGAGCTACAAGAAGATCTGACTTATAAAGAACATCCGGTGAAGATTCTAGACACGATGGACAGAGAAACAAGGAACAAGTCAACGCGTTTTTGCAGAGTCCAGTGGAGTAACCACTCGGAAAGTGATGCAACTTGGGAACGTGAAGAAGATCTAAAGAAGGAGTTTCCTGACCTATTCTGTAGTCAGCCTTGAATCTCGGGGTCGAGATTCTGTTAAGGGAGGGAGGTTTGTAACACCTTAAAATTTGCTCAAATTTAAATTTTCGAGTATTTTTTATTTTTGAGAATTTCTGAGAATTTATTAGAATGTAATTGGATTTATTCATTCTTGACCTTTCTTGAATTCAGTTTATGCAAAGTTTTATTGGAAGTATTTTATTTGAGTTCTAGATGTAATTGGATTTAAATTTTGGAGTATTTTTTATTTTTGGCTATTTTCTTGGATTATTTGAATTTCTGGAATTATTTTAAATGAAAAAGGATTAAAAAAAATGGGTATGAACAGTACAAGGCTGACCCGGCACTGTCCTCAGCCCGGCCCAGCACGCCGTAACCCTAGCACGGACAAACCCGAGCCGTCCGATGAGATCCTGCGGTCTGAGAGATGCCACGTCGCGTGCGCGTTGCAAGCCGTTGATCCGAGGACACACGGACGCTCAGGATTGCGCCACGTCGCTTCGTCCTCGCGAGTTCGTCGCAACAAACTCCGCCAGCGTTTCCGCTTATTCCACCGGTGATTGCGCGCACGTCGAGGTGTCTTTATAGTCGCCGTTGAGTGCGTCGTGCAGAGCTCCTCACGCCGCTTCTTTTGACTCCTCACACGCACGCCAAGACACCCCAGAGACTCCGCAGTAGCTCGCCGTAGTTTCCCTTTAGCTCCGCCGCTGTTTTTGTTTCCTCTCGCCGCCGTCGGTCGTCTTCCGCCGTTGCCCGAGCAGGTTCCGAACTCCTCTGAGGTTGCCGCGTCGAATGAGCCACTTCTTCAAGCCGAAGAACCACCGTAGCGCTATCGACCACATCGTCTTCCCTAGCTCTGGCAACCTTCTCTTCCTCGCCGCCGTTGACCTCATCAAGCATCGCTGATGCGAGGTTGTGTCCCGATCTTTCGATGAGAGCGATAACTATCGATTTGGTGGAATCGACTTTGACGATCCGACTACAACGTACGACGACGATGCGCCTTAGCAATCGCTAAACCAACTCCGGAGTGTTATTGATCTTGCCGTGGGCACGATCAACCTGAACACGAGGTTCAATTCCTGCAAGCAACCGAAGAACAAGCAAGAACAATGGTAAAAGTAATCTGAAATTGCAAATAAGAATTGAAGGCCAAAATAAGGTGGGGTTCTATTGAAGGTCATGACAAGGTGGCTGTCCAGCACAACTCGAAGACGCAAAGTTTGCACTTGGCTAAACTAATCAAACAAAACCCAAGTGTCTAAAGCGATGGCTACTGAGTTTATAAGAGGGATGGACGTGAGAGGGACGTCCTAGGGTTGTGTGCAGCCAAGGGGGGTGCACACAACTTGGGCTTGGGCCCCCACACGTTTAAAAGGCCCGAAATAGCCCAAAACAGTATTGTAGTACATTGTTTTAATGTTTTCGGTTGATGTACGATGAATCTGGGCATGAGATTAGATCCATTCGAAAGATCTCGTTGTAAGCTTTCAATCAAGTCCAAGTTCACCCAAATCGGAGTCCGTATGCAAAAGTTATTCATATTTGAATTCGGTGCTGTCTCAGGAGGTCGAATTGGATTCCAGAACGTGATGGATTTGATCTCTCTCTCTTCTTGGCCCGCAGATGATGTGTTGGAGTTGGCACAACCAAATGTGGTCATATCCTTAGTAGTGATGTCCTCATCAATCGCCGACCGTCCGATCTGCATCGCGCGATTCTGGTACGTCCACATCGCTGATCTCCTCGTTTTCCTAGCGTTAATCTTGACCGTAGATGTGTAGATTGAACGACAGTGATTAGATCTAGTTTCTGTGCTTTGTTTTAGTATCAACTGTTGGATCAGAAGTGTATGCGTGAGATTGCACCGCGTAGTTATGATGAACAGTCAACAGCTCGGGTACCATGGTGTAACACCCTAAAAATCTCGATAACCTAAATTTTGGAGTATTATTGATTTTTGAGAATTTATTGGAATTTATTTGGACTTATTCATATGTGGCCTTTCTCGAAATCAATTAAATAACGAAAAAGTTTATGTGAAGTTTTATTGGAGTCCCAAATGTCTCAAAGTATTTTCCAGAATTTTTTTGGAATATTTCTGATATTTCTACTATTCTATTTGGCCAAAACTATTTTCTCGAATTGTTTTTATTCAAAAATGATTAAGATTTCGGAATAATAATTGGGCCGAAACCTCGTTCGGTCTGGCCCATTTGTGCTCGTAGGCCCAGCCCAGCCGCGCCGCAAAACCCTAGCCGCCGCCGCGTTTCGCCCGTTGGATCGGCATCGTGTGGTGAGAGGGCTTAACCGTTGCCGCGTTCGCTGGATCGCCGCGCGTGGACGTCCCCGATGGCGCCACGTCGCACGGCCATTTCTTTCGTCCCCGCCACCTCCGTCGTCGTCGACGATGAGTAACGGCAGGCATTATTCGTGATTAAGCCCGCCTCCTGAGGCCTTTTAAACCCCCAATCATCCCACTGTGGAGACGTTCTTCCGCCGCTCATTTCGCCCATTTCTCAGCGCCTGTCTTGCCGTTGTTTAGCCGAAATCGCTCGTCGTAGTTGCTAGTGGCCGCTGCCTTTTCTTTGCATCGTTCCGCCGTCGTTGAGCCACCTTCTCGTTGCCGAGGGCGTCGCCGACCTCGTTGCGCCAAGACGCATCGAACGCGTCTTTTCTCTTCGTCGGAAAGGCCCCGTACCGTTGTCATCGAGGTCGTCTTATTCTGCGCCGGTCCGAGCTGCCGCCGTCTCGCCATCGCCACCGCCCAAGTTTCCTCGACCGTCCGATCTCCATCCAACCATCGCGGTAACGCCACGTATTCCTCTCGATTAAATCCAGATCGATTTATCTCATCCGTTAGATCTTAATTGCACGACCAGATTAATTCTCGTAGATTATTCGATTAGGTTTTAATTAAATCTTTTCGCTAGACTCAATCGTAGCCACCGGTTTCAAATCGAACAATTGTGATCGCGCCATCGCGCCAGCCTGTCGAAAAATGACGCGTGTCGCCGGAGACCGAAGCGTCGCTTTGACCACGCCGTGCGCATGACGTCAGTGATGACGTCATGGGCGTGAGGCTCGCTTGTCAGCCGTAGCGGTCTGGTGGACCGAGTCCACCGTAGACCAAGCTGGTGAGCTCTACCTACCATGCGCACGTGTCGGGTGACGTCAGCAGCGACGTTAGTGCTGACGTCATCTGGTCCGGCCAGGTGCACTGTTTCGTGGACCGGGTCCACCGTGGACCAGAGACGGTCTATGGACCCAGTCCACAGACCGTGGCGACGTGGCAGCACCAGAGAGTGCCACATGTCCCCTGACATCATGCTGACGTAATAAATCGAGTTTTATGTTGAAAAATAATTATATTAATTCGGTTTATTCTTCTTAATATATTTGCAAACTTTGAAAGGCTATAACTTTTGTATTTGAACTCCGATTGGGGTGATTATAGTCTCTAACAATTTGTAAAATTGTGCTCTTTTTAATGGTGAATTTTATTTGAATTTTTGTGGACTTTTAGTCTACTGTACTGGTTATTTATTGCATATGTTATTTCTACGCGTAGACGCAAATTTGCCGGAATGTTTCGAAGAAGAGTTCGTCGCTCAAGATCAAGCTTCGGATCTAGACTAGCAACTCTTTGAAGGCAAGTGATGCTTTGACCATTTTGATCCCAGTTTTTGGAATGTATTTTGCTTTGAAATTATGCATGCTAAGTTAATTAAAAATGAATTTAAATTGATTTGGGTAATGTAGCTAATCCACCCATGTTGTTATTTCCACCTTGAAATTACTATTTGTGTGCCTTTAAATCATTGTCACCCTAGGATTATTCATATTTGTTGGATAATAATATGATGCCAACACGGGAGGCTAGACCGTGAATAGATGCTTAGCCTTGCAACGAATCATGAACGATCTTTCGAGAAATACTACAATATTGACTAATGAAATATTGAATTTATTTTGAAAGTGGTGTGATGATGCCACATGATGAGATTGAGGTACAGAGACCTGTTTCTGTACCGATGTTGAGTTATTGCTGGCATGTGTTGCACAATAATCAACGGGGTGGGAAATGATTTAGACTGGGGCAAGTGGCAAGATGCTTTGTGCCAGGTGGGCCTGTGTGGCAATGGGTCGATGAGTGATGTGAGTCTGTGTGCCACATTGGGTTGTGTGCGACTGTTGAGTGTTGGAAGTCTTGCCTTGGTCAGCTAAGGACTTCACCTTGCATGCTTTGAACTGAGTCACCCATACAACCACATGTCTGATATGGGACTGACCTAGTTGATTAGGGTTCTGATATCTTTCCTCTGATACTTCGGGGTGACAGTACACGTGGGTGTGTCTGCGCGGGGGAGCGTACCTATGCTACGACTTGGTGCCCATCCAACGGTGTTGGCCTGTTCTATATTTCGGCTCTGTGTGAGGGAAGTGATAGTGAAGGCATTACCAGAGAGGTTCATTGGTTAAGGTAGAGGTTCCTAAAAGGCTTTGTTGCGGACAATCACCTGTGTGGTGAGCGGGTTGTATCTTGTGGGTAAAGTGAACAACCTCTGCAGAGTGTAAAATCTATTCGAATAACCGTGCTCGCGGTATTGAGCATTGCTCGGGGATTACAGTCAGGGGTTAGATCTTCGAAAATAAAAATGTGGAAAGGGTGGCTGTGTGCCAGTGTGAAAATGAATTATTAAGGCTGTGTGCCAAGTTTACGAAGGAAAAACTGTTTAATGAACATAGTACTAATATTAACTTTTTTCACTGCTTTTATCTAAATAAGATGCTAGTTTAAAAATGTTGGTTGATGCAAAAGAACCAAGTAAGCCAATTCTTTGAAATAAGCCTTGCATGTAGTAATAGCACCGCATTCTGTGCATTACTTGTTGAGTGCCTTGAGTACTCACCACTCCTTGCCTATCAATCCCAACATCAGTGGAGGAGTCTACGCCGGCCTGGGAGGAGGAGTATATTGAAGATCCGGACAATTAGGGGCAAGCCCAGTTGGTTGCTTGTGGCAAGATGAAGGCTTCCACAAAGTTTATATGTTTTCGGCTGTTTCCTGTTTACTCTGATAATGTAAGCCCTGCGTGGCTGATTTATGTAAGGAGACCATAAGGTCGTACAATTCAGTTTATATAAATGTTTGCACTATTTATTATAGTATCATTGTGAATATCTGTGATGTTCAACACTGTAAAGACTGTGTGTGTTAGCATGATCCTGGACTAGCACAGAATACACAGAGGGTCCAGATTCTCGTAATCGGGTCCCGACAGAGGTGGTATCAGAGCAGGCTGACTGCAGGTCAAGCCTAACTGAGATTAGCTGTGTCTGGCAGATAAAATTATTTTCTAAATGTTTAACAACTTGAGCAAGAACATCAATGAAATCTCGACTTATGTTTTCTCTCTTGTTCATACCTATGCTGCATTTTCTGTTGTTATTTTGGGTTTTAAAATGAGGTCTGTTTTGGCAGATGAGGATGATCCACACCTATGGAGAGCGCACTGGAGGATTCGCCGCTGAACTTTGTCATATGATGCAATTTCTCGGAGGCTTCGACTGACCGATCTATCAGGGATGTCAAGATCATTGTTTATGCTCAGAAGAGGACGAGGGCGAGCCGTCCTATCTACATAACCGTCAGGAGACTTCGTTCGAGGCTGGGATCCAGGAGTCGTCGCGTCTTGCGATGCGGCAGATCGCCCGTACCTACTCTGCAGAGTTTGAGGGCACCATATTCCGTCATCATCCGCGCCGGGATAATCGCCACGACAGGATGGTGCTCTTGGAGGAGGACGCCACGATCACTCACTTGGTGAGGTATGTCATCGCCCAGGAGGAGACCATGGACGAGACTGTCCAGCAGTTGCAGAGGGCCTTGGCGAGGTCATGGAGGTTAGAACTCAGCTGTGGGAGACCCGAGAGTACCTGGCTCACTCTATCCAGAGGATCCATGAGCTAGGATGGCACTGTATGGACCTGAGCCTGAGCCAGTTCTAGAGCTGCATGACCCAGATCCGGAGGAGCAGGAGCAGGCAACCTTGGGACCAACCGAGTCAACAAGGTCGTTCATACCGGCTGCAGTAGGGCATCAGAACCAGTTTGCCCCTATGCCGTCGCACCCGCCGTAGTATTCACCAGGACGACCGCACCCTGGGTGACTTAGTGACTGAGAGTTCTATTTCCTTCAGAGTTGACTCAAATGTTGAGTCAAGTTATTTGAGTCACGTCTTTTGTTTTTGAGTCGCCAGTAGGTGTGAGTCATTGTGGAGTCTTATGTTTGTTTACATGTTTCTGTTTGTGAGTGTTTGGTATGTGTTGCATGGCCCTTAGGCACTTGTGAGCAACCATACTATTTTATTATATTAATAAAGTTGCTAAATAATTTAAGTTACACCTGTTTCCCCCGCATAAGTTATTTTACTTGTCTATGCTTTCTTCTTTTCTTAACTTTGGAAGCGTTCAACAGATGGTGAGGACTCATGGCAACGTTGTAGCCAGTGGAAGTGGTGCTAACCAGGCAGGCAACCAGAATGAGGAGCCAATCCCTCAACCACCGCAAGTTGATTTGCAGAATTTGGGAGCTTTCTTAGCTGCCCAAACTCAGTTGATGAGCACCATGATGCAAACTATGCAGAAGATATCCAATCAAGCTGTTGCAAATGCCAACCAGGGGGTAATCAAGGTCCACACCCCTACTCAAGACTGTCAGAGTTTATGAGGACTCGCCCACCTACGTTCTCGGGTAATGCCAATCCGTTGGAAGCGGATGATTGGCTGAGGACTATTGAAAGAAAACTGCACATAACCCCGTGTATGGGACATGAGAGGGTACTCTATGCCTCTCATCAATTGGAAGGAACCGCCGTGGAATGGTGGGAGAATTTCTGTGCTGCACATGAGGATCCCCAAGAAATCACTTGGGAGGAATTCGCTGGTGCTTTCCGTCAGTACCATGTACCGGAAGGTATCATGGAATTGAAGAAAGAAGAATTCAGGAACCTAAAGCAAGGGGGCCAATCCGTGGTCGATTATCTGAACAAATTTACCTAGTTGGCACGCTACGCACCAGAGGATGTAGCAACTGACAGGGCAAGGTAGTCCCGATTCATTAAGGGGCTCAATACCGGATTGCAGGTGGGACTGATCACCCACACGTTCCCGGACTTCCAGGAGCTGGTTAATAAGGCTCTTATCTTGGAAGACAAGCGCCGAGAGTTGGATGACAACCGGAAGCACAGAATAGCGCAACAAGGAGGTCGTCAAGGCCAGCAAAGGCAGAGGACGTCACCTCATTAGTTCGTTCGATTCCGACCCCGAAGTAGTGATAGGGCACCACTGTCGGCAAATCGTCCCGTGGGCCAGAACAATCAAACTTCGCGAGCGGTGAATACGATCGGAGGAAACTTCGCGGCAGAGGGAAGATGTTGCTATCACTACAACGAGATAGGGCATTTTGCCAACAACTGCCCCAAGAAGGGAGGTGTCACCCCGGTACGCTTTAACCTGGGAACACACCTGCAAGGACACCTGCTCAAGGAGGGAACCGGGGAGCTGCTCAAGCTGGAGTCACACCCCAGGTTCCTGCGCGAGGCAGAGTTAACCACATCACCGCATATGAGGTTCAGAATGCAACGGACGTTGTACTGGGTAAGTTCCTAGTAAATTCAATACCAGCTACTGTTTTATTTGATTCCAGAGCTTCACATTCATTTATTTCCTGAGATTTTGCTGTTCAAAATGATATGGATATAGTGAATCTTAAATGTGTGCTTATAGTCTAGTCCCCTGGATCAGACTCCGATCTAAAGTAGGATGTTCTGGGGTAAGACTAATAATTAATGGAGTAGAGTTCCTAGCGAACTTAATCGTCCTTAATACCCAAACCCTGGATGTCATCTTGGGAATGGATTGGCTAACCAAGAACAAGGCTGTGTTGGATTATGGACGAAGAGTCATATCAGTCGAGAGCCCGGAAGGAAGAAGGATTGAGTTTGAAGCAACAGTAGTGCGAGATGGACAGTTGATGGTCAACAGCCTGAAGGCCGTGAGCTTAGAGGATGTTCCAATAGTCAGGGGATATTCAGATGTTTTTCCGAAAGATTTACTTGGAATGCCGCCGGATAGGGATATCGAGTTTGTTATAGAACTTGTCCCAGGAACAGCTCCGATAGCCAAGAGACCCTGCCGGATGTCCACAGATGAGTTGGTAGAAATGAAGAAATAAATTGAAGAACTGCTGAAAAAAGGGTTTATAAGACCTAGTGCATCGCCATGGGGAGCATCTGTCTTTTTCGTCAAGAAAATGGACGGGAGTTTTAGGATGTGTATAGACTATCGTGCACTCAATGACGTGACGATAAAGAATAAGTATCCGCTACCCAGGATCGATGATCTTTTTTATCAGTTGAGGGGAGCAGGAGTCTTCTCCAAGATTGATCTCCGATCGGGGTATCATCAGTTGAAGATCCGATCAGAGGATACACCGAAGACTACATTTTCATCAAGATATGGACACTATGAGTTCACAGTTATGTCCTTTGGATTGACAAATGCACCAGCTTATTTCATGAACTTAATGAATAAGGTTTTTATGGAATACTTGGATAAGTTAGTAAATCGTGTTTATAGATGATATCCTTATCTATTCCAAGGCGAGGAAAACACTTGCCGAGCATTTAAGGCTAGTCCTTGAGAAATTGAGGGAACAACAATTGTTTGCTAAATTTAGCAAATGTGATTTCTGGAAGGACAAGGTGGAATTTCTTGGACACATAATGACTGCGGAAGGAGTTGCGGTAGATCCAAAGAAAGTGGAGGCAGTATTACATTGGGAACCACCGAAGATGGTAACCCAAATCCGTAGTTTCCTTGGAATGGCGGGATATTACCGTCGTTTTATAGAAGGATTCTCTACAATTGCAAGACCCCTTACGCAATTGTTGAAAAAGGAAAAGAAATTCTTATGGACACCAGAGTGTGAAAAGTGTTTCAGGAGTTGAAGAAACGATTAACATAAGCACCTGTACTAGTTTTACCTGACGTTCATCGAAGCTTCGACATTTATTGTGATGCATCTCGTCAGGGATTGGGATACGTATTGCTGCAAAACAGGAAAGTAGTTGCATATGCATCAAGGCAATTGAGGCCACATGAGAAGAACTATCCAACTCATAATCTGGAATTGGCTGCCGTAGTGCATGCACTGAAAATATGGCGTCACCATCTCATCGGAAACAGATGTGAAGTGTATACTGATCATAAAAGTCTTAAGTATATCTTCACGCAAGCTGACCTAAATATGAGGCAAAGAAGATTTAATCAAGGATTATAATGTTGGAATTCACTACCATCCTGGTAAAGCCAACGTGGTGGTAGATGCCTTGAGTAGAAAGAACCACAGTGTAAATATGATGTCGGAAGCATGTCAGGCAGAATTGTGTAAGGATTTCCAGAAATTAGAATTGGAAATGAACTAGAAGGATTCTTAAAAACCTTGGAAGTAAAACCTACCCTGGAGGAACAGATCAGGGAAGGGCAGAAAGATGACGACAAAATCAAGAGAATTAAGTCAAAAATGGATGCAGGCAAGGCAAAGGATTTCAAGCTGGATGAGCAAGGTACCATATGGTTTAAAGGGCATATTTGTGTGCAGAATAAGGAAGAGCTAAAGCAGTTAATTTTGGAGGAAGCTCATGACTCAAAGTATTCAATTCATCCAGGAAGTGCACAAATGTATCAGGAGTTAAAAGAAAGATTTTGGTGGCCAAGCATGAAACGGGAAGTCGCCGAATATGTTGCATTATGTGACATCTGCAAAAGAGTCAAAGCTATGCACCAGAGACCAGCAGGACTATTGCAACCCTTAAAGATACCTGAGTGGAAATGGGAGGAGATTGGTATGGATTTCATAATCGGTTTACCCATAACTCAAAGTGGATATGATTCCATATGGGTCATAGTAGATTGTTTAACTAAAGTGGCACATTTCATTCCGGTAAAGACCACTTTTTCCGGAGATCGGTTAGCAGAACTCTACATGCCAAGAATTGTTTGTCTGCACAGAGTACCGAAGAAAATAGTGTCGGACAGAGGAACTCAGTTTACTTTAAGATTCTGGGGTAAGCTACTTGAGGCAATGGGAACTCGTTTAAACTTCAGTACGGCATACCATCCGCAGACAGATGGTCAAACGAGAGGGTTAACCAGATATTGGAATATATGCTAAGAGCTTGTGCACTAGCATATTATGCTTCATGGGACAAGTGTTTACCTTATGCTGAGTTCAGCTACAATAACAGTTATCAGGCAAGTTTACAGATGTCTCCATTTGAAGCTTTGTATGGTCGATCTTGTCGAACACCGTTGAACTGGAATGAGATAGGTGAGCGACATGTTTTTGGTCCGGACATTCTTTAGAAAGCAGAAGAACAGATTGCCATGATTAGAGAGAGATTGAAGATTGCTCAGTCAAGGCAGAAGACCTATACCGACAATCGTCGCAGGGAATTGAGCTTTGAACCTGAAGACTTTGTGTACCTCAGAGTCACCCCACTCAAAGGAGTCCGACGGTTTCATGCAAAAGGGAAGCTCGCACCCAGACATGTCGGACCATTCAAGATTCTGAGTCGCAAAGGTGAAGTTGCGTACCAACTGGAGCTGCCGCAGTCATTGGCAGGGGTACATAATGTATTCCATGTGTTGCAATTGAAGAAATGGCTTCGGGTGCCAGAAGAACAAACGCTTTTACAAGCAATCGAGCTGCAAGAAGATCGGATTTATAAAGAATACCCGGCGAAGATTTTGGACACCATGGACAGAGAAACAAGGAACAAGTCAACGCGCTTCTGCAGAATCCAATGGAGCAACCATTCAGAAAATGAGGCAACTTGGGAATGGGAAGAAGACTTGAAGGAGTTCCCTGGCCTATTCCATAGTCAACCCTAAATCTCGAGGATGAGATTCTATTAAGGGGGGAGGTTTGTAACACCATAAAAATTTCAATAAACTAAATTTTGGAGTATTTTCGATTTTTGAGAATTTATTGGAATTTATTTGGATTTATTCAAATGTGGCCTTTCTCGAAATCAATTAAATAACGAAAAAGTTTATGTGAAGTTTTATTGGAAATATTTTATTGAAGTCCCAAATGTCTCAAAGTATTTTCCAGAATTTTTTTGGAATTTTTCTGATATTTTTACTGTTCTATTTGGCCAAAACTATTTTCATGAATTGTTTTTATTCAAAAATGATTAAGATTTTGGAATAATAATTGGGCCAAAACCTCGTTCGGTCTAGCCCATTTGTGCTCGTTGGCCCAGCGTAGCCGCGCCGCGAAACCCTAGCCGCCGCGGCATTTCGCCCGTTGGATCGGCATCGTGTTGCTGAGGGGCTATCGCGCCGCTTCGTTGCTCACGCGTTGGATCGCCGCGCGTGGACGTCCCCGATCACGCCATGTCGCCTGGCCGTTTCTTCCGTCTCTGCCGCCTCCGTCGTCGTCGATGATGAGTAATGGCAGGCCCGCCTCTCGAGGCCTTTTATACCCCCGATCGTCGCACTGTGGAGACGTTCTTCTGCCGCTCATTTTGTCCCATTTCTCAGCGCCTGTCTCGCCGTTGTTTAGCCGGAATCGCTCGTCGTGGTTGCCAGTGGACGTCGCCTTTTCTTTGCGTCATTCTGCCGTCGTTGAGCCGCCTCCGTCGTTGCCGAGGGCGTCGCCGACTTCGTTGCACCAAGACGCGTCAAACGCGTCTTTTCTCATCGTCGGAGAGGCCCCGTACCGCCGTCATCGAGGTCGTCTTCTTCCGCGCTGGTCCGAGCCACCGCCGTCTCGCCATCGTCGTCGTCCAAGTTTCCTCGACCGTCCGATCTCCATCCAACTGTCGCGGTAACGCCACGTATTCCTCTCGATTAAATCCAGATCGATTTATCTCATCCGTTAGATCTTAATGGCACGGCCAGATTAATTCTCATAGATTATTCGATTAGGTTTTAATTAAATGTTTTCACTAGACTCAATCGTAGCCACCGGTTTTGAATCAAATGATTGTGATCGCGCCGTTACGCCAGCCTGTCGAAAAATGACACGTGTCGCCGGAGACCGAAGTGTCACTTTGACCGGGCCGTGCGCATGATGTCAGCGATAACATCATGGGCGTGAGCCACTTTGTCGGTAGTGCGATGCAGTGGGCCAGAGTCCGCGTAGACCAAGCCGATGAGCTCGACCACCATCGCCCGACCAACGGGCGTGCTGTAACATCCCAAAATTCGCCTAAATACTATTTTATGGTCATTTGTGCACTTTATGATTTTTCTGGAATTTATTTGGATTTTTTGGAGTTATCGGAATTAAATGCAAATAAAGTGTTTGGCCTTTTGTTGAAAACTATTTAAATTTATTCAAAGATAAAATAAAGTTTTGCCAAAATATTTTATTTGAGTCAAAATATCATAAAGTATTTTGAGAATTTTCTTGGAATTTTCTGATTATTTTATTGCACAAACAAATAAAATGAATTTACGTAATTATTTTAAATGAGAAATCCTTTTAAAAGATCATGAACGATGTGGGCGGCCCACTCTTTATGCGGCCCAAATAGCCCGCGCATGACCGGTTTCTGCCGAAACCTAACCTAATCCACCGTAGTTGGATCGAGATCCAACGGCCGCTTCCACCGCGTCACCTATCGCCTCCGGTAGTCGGATGGAGTCGCTTTCTAACCGTCAGTTGGTTCATTATAGTTGGTTAGTAATGATAATCAACATGGGATGGATTAGAGGCAGTATTAGTTGCTTAGCCATGCCTCATCATCACATGTGTTTGAATCATTGATAATTAATCTTGGCTAAAGGAATATGGAGCGATGTTATGAACTTGTGTGTCATGTGGGATCACACAATGAGGCGAGTTGTTGTGGTGAGTCATGTCACTTAGCGATGTTGAATTGTTGATGGCACGTGGTGTAGTAATCAACACGGGTGATAATCATTTAGATTGGGGAAAGTGACAAGGGCGAGTATGCCAGTTGGGCCGATGGGCGAAGGTATGTGGATGTCTTGCCTTGATCACGATAAGGACTTAACCTTGCAAGCCTTTGACCTGTGTCAATCATGCAACTACATGTGCGGTATGGGCGACCTAGGTGATTAATTTGCAATGTCTTAGCTTTGGTACTATCTTGGTCGGTGTGAGTTCAGGAGTTATGTAGTAATTCACATGGCGCAAGAGGGGGCCACGGATGTAGTAACCAGTCCCACGGTGTTGAAACCTTAGCGGGTGGTATCGAGGTTAAGCGGCGCATTGTAAAGGCTTTGTGGCGAATACTTATAACGAGGTACCCCAGCGGTCCAAAGCGGCGAGTGGCGGCCTCAAGCACAAGCTCAAGCCCAGCAGCCGCTCGACCCACTACTGATCAAGAAGCACTGCAAATCCACACGAGACATCCCTTCCCGGCCGGCCGAGGGAAGTGTCTCCGACCAGCGAGGCTCCAGGCCACGCGAGAGGCAGGAACCCCGGCTCGACCAGCGAGCTCCGACCCTCATTGCGGGTGGGATCCTGACCGATCGTGCCAAGACAACCCCTGCCAGGGGCGCGTGTCAAGCCTCTACCGGACAACGACCACGTACCCCTGAGCGGGGTCAATCGAAGTGACTATACAAGGCGGTGGCTCCTTCCTAGAAGGTTTAATGGTGACGAAGTCATGCTCCCGATCCCCATCACCGGTCACATCTGATGCGAAGACACGCCCTCTCGAGGCAACACCCACGTCGGCGCGGCAATGTCAACACTCGTAAGGTTCGCAGAGGGCGCACGCGCGTTTCGAAAATACCTAACCGCCCGATCGACTAAACTCTTGACCAACATGGGCAAGGCGGGCGATGATCGGTCGTGAGCGAAGGACCGGCTCCTAGTGTAGGTCATCTCGTCCTCTCCAATTCTCGATGTAACCCCCCTTCCTTTCGTATAAAAGGAGGGGAACCCCGTAGGAGAAGAGGATCGCAATCGAACTCATCTCGCTAAGCCATTAGCACTCTCGCTTATAAACTTTGTGCGACCATATGTACTAAAGAAAATACAACGCCACCACACGTAGAGTAGGGACTTTCGCCCGAACCAAGATACATCTTGGACTTCCGAGTCTAACCATTCGAGGAGTGGAGCGCGCGCCCTCGGACTTACAAATTTACTTGTCGGTGCTCGAAACGCCAAGCGGTTGGCGCGCGCTGTAGGCGCCGGCGTGTCTTCATCACCGTCTCGGTTAAGCTTGCGTCCTCGATGGCATCTTCCACCCGCGGCAGGCTGATCGGGGAGCAGATCCGCCCGGCTCCGTCAACTGCCGTCGCCTCCGGCGGGAGGGCTTACGCTCATCCCGCCGCTACGGAGGCCCGACGCCCGCGAAGCACGGGCGCCACCTCGGCGACCGCCAAACTCGGCTCGGGCGCCCTGCGAGTCCCAAAGCGGAGCACGGGAGCGCTCCACCACGTCGGCAGCTCCGTGGGCGGTCGGTGACCATGTCACCTCCGCAGCCTCACGACTTGTGGCGATGGTGGCTACATGCGGCCTCTATCCACGAACTCTTGGAAGACTCTTCCGACCACGACTCCGGCTCGGCGCTGGAGTACCACGCGCGTGGCGGCACTCTCGCGAGTGCAACATGGCGGGCGCGGTCGATTTAATCATAACCCCACTTTACGGGGCCTCCATCCGTCTTGAGCGCGGAGGAGGAACACCAAAGACGAAGCGTCTTGAGCGCGCTCAAGCTGCGCGCCAAACTCCAGACGGCCTAGCCAAGAGGCTGGATAAGCGAAGGTGAGCTCGATCGGCTCGGAGCTAACTGGAGCGGGATGAGCCCGAGACCCGCAGTGCGCCGCGATGCGCGACGCGCGGCGGTACACCACCTGGTGGCGGAAGAATCCGGCGACCCCGTTCTTCCCCATGCAAGCGAGAGCGTGGCCACGGCTGCGATCTTTGCCGAGGCCTTCCGGCCGGCCGACCGGAGGCCAAGGCCACGTGCAGAACCTCGGGGCGGTGGAGCGTCTTGGCCGTGCAACACATGCGAGCCTCGCTCCCTACGCTCGGCGCCACCTCAGCCACCCGGCCCGCTGCCGGCCGGCTGGGTCCGTGAAGCGGCGCCACACCATGAACCACCCGGCCTCGCGCACCCGGTGCGCGATGCCTGGCGGCGCCCTCGGCGTTCGCGCCACCCTCGGCGCGGAGAAAGCGGCGGAGAAGCGTCCACTCACGCATTGTGGACGGGCGGCGCCACCGCATGACCAAAGCGATTGTCCGGACCACGGGCTACGCGGGGATCGTCGGTAGATTTCCTGCCCGGTTCGGGCGCCCTGCGCGTAGCCAAGTACATCGGGGCCACGAACCCAGTGTGTCGGCTTGAAGACTACTGGCTCGCATGCGGCGGCGGGAAGCGACGGATGATCTCTTCATCATCCATTACCTCCCCATCTACCTTGCGGACTCGGCGAGCTTGGCTCAGTACTTGCGCCAAAACCATCGAAGCTGGGCTGACTTGAAGACCCTCTTCGTCGGCAACTTCGAGCGCCTTACAAGCGCCCGCAACTCCTGGGACACGAAGGGCTGGCGGCGACTAGGGAAACCCTCGGGATTACATCCGGCGGTTTCCGCCAATGCAACGAGCTCCCGACATCTCCGCGCCCGATGTCGTGGGAGCATTCATCTACGGCACCTCTGCAAGGCCACGGTGCACAAGCTGGTGTCTCAAGCCCAGACCACCAGGGCTCCTCGACATCGCCACCAACCACGCCTCGGCGAGGAGTTGTGGGGCCATCTTCGAAGGAAAGGCCAGTGAGGGCCAGCGTCCATCGGATCCTTAGGCCGCTCAGGCAAGCGAAGCGACATGGGAAGCAGATCCGCGAGTCTCAAGTGGTCGCCAGCGTCGACCCGCTACGCCAGCGGCCAGTGCGACCGGCCGTGCGCGCGACCGCCGAAAAATTGATGGACGCCGTGCGAACCACGGGTTCCGTCAAACATAAGTCTGGGGCTGCGAAGTCACGAGGCACTTCCTTTCTGCGCCCCACGACACGCGGGACAAAGGAAAAAGCTAGCACGGCCGCATCGGTAGTGGAGAAGAAGCGGACAGCGAGTTCCCGAACCCGGCGGCTGCCTCATGATCTTTAGCGGACGGCGTGCTCACGCCGACAAGCGTCGGCTCAAACTTCGCCTACCGTGAGGTCCACCTTTGCCTCACTAGCCGTCCCCCAATACCTCGGTGGTCGAGTTCCTGGTCACCTTCGATCGGACGATCACCGGACCACATTCCCAGTAGGAAGATACCAGCGGTGGTCGACCCATGTCGTGATTAAGCGCCTCACCAAGGTGCTCATGGATGGCGGCGGCCTCAACATCCTCTACGTGGAGGCGGCTCGGCGCCATGGGATTCCTCGCTCGAGTCTCCGACTGAGCAAGGCCCCTTCCCATCGTCATCCACGGCGGCGAGCCCATCGCTCGAGGAACAGGAATTCCCGCACCGAGACCCTCACTTTGAGGTTGTGGATTTCCCCGGCTCCTATCACGCTATCTTGGGGCGGCCATGCTACGCCAAGTTCATGGCAGTCCCCAGCTATGCCTACCTCAAGCTGAAGATGCCCGGGCCACGAGGAGTCATCACTGTGGCATCATCTTTCCAGCTTGCCTACAACTGCGAGTGAAGCAGTTGTGAGTTTGTCTCGGCAGTCATCGCGTCTGCCGAGCTCAACAACCTCAGGAGGGAAGCCTCCGAGTCCGCCCCCGAGTCCAGCAAATCGGGGACGGGATCCTTCAAGTCCGCCGAGGACACGAAGAAGGTCGCGGTCGATCCCTGCGATCCGACCAAGACCGTGCGGGTCGGGGCCACGCTCCCCGCCAAATAGGAAAGCACGCTCGTCGGCTTCCTCCGTGCCAACAAAGACGTCTTCATATGGAGGTCCTCCGACATGCCAGGAATCCCAAGGGAAGTCGCCGAGCACTCCTTGAGCGTCCGACCAGGCTCAAAGCCGATCGCCCAGCGCTGCGCCGCTTCGACGAGGAGCGCAGGATCATAGGAGGATCGCCAAGCTTTTAGGCGCGAGGGTTTATAAAGAGGTCCGCCACCCGAGTGGTGGCCATCTGTACTTGTAAAAGAAAAATGGGCAGCGGAGAATGTGTGTTGACTATACAAGTCTCAACAAGGCGTGTCCCAAAGCTCGTTCCCTTGCCCGTAGATCGACCAAGTCATCGACTCCACGCTGAAGTGCGAGTCTCTTTCCTTCTGGTTGCCTACTCGGGCTACCACGGATATGAAGAGTCCGACCCATTTCGCGACTTCCTTCATCACGCCGTTCGGCTGGTTACGCTCGTTACAATGCCGTTCGGCCTAAAACCTTGCGCTACACACCAGCGATGTATGCAAGCGTGCTTCAACAACCAGATCGGCCATAGCGTTGAGGCCTCACGTTGGCGACATCGTCGTTAAGACCGAGAATCGCCGCGACCTTATTGCCGACACGGAAGAAACCTTCGCGAATCTTGACGGTTCCGTATAAAGCTCAATCCCGAGAAATCGTCTTGGGGTCCCCAAGGGAAGCTGCTCGGCTTCATCGTCTCGGCGAGTATCGAGGCCAACGAGAAAGATCTCGGCGATCGCAGGATGGGCCAACCGAGTCAGGTGACAGGGTGCCTTGCCGCCAGGCCATTTCGGTGTCTCGCCTCGGCGCGCGGAATGCCGCTCTGGTTGCTCAAGAAATTCGACCGCTTAATTGGACCCGGAGGCTCGAAAGCCCTCACGCTGAAGGCCTTCCTATCTTCACCTCCGATCCTGATCGCCGGCACGAGCGAACCCGCTGCTCCTCTACATCGCGCCCTTTGTTCAAGTCGTCGGTCGGCCCTTGTGGTGGAGCAGCGGAGAAGGCCGTGAACTCAAGGTACAGCGGCCGTCTATTTCATCAGCGAGGTTCTTCCAGTCAGGCTCGGTACCGCGGTCACGAAGCGCTCTGCGGTGCTCATCGCCAAAAGCTTCGTCCATTATTTACGACCCGGCCGCCATCACGTGGTGAGCTGCGTCCCGCTCGGCGAATCGTCCACAATCGCGACGCCTCGGGAAGGATAGCCAAGTGGGCGCTCGAGCTCGTGACCGCGGCATAACATCGTCCCTCGGGCGGCGATCAAATCCACCCGGTACAGCGACTCGTCGCCGAGTGGACCGGCTTGAGCGCCACGATGTCGAAGACCCGTGCTGGACAATGTACTGATGGGTCCTACACCAAGAGCGGCGCGGCGCGGAGTCGTCATCATTTCCCGCTCGGGAACAAACTGTCGCCATCGGGTTGCTCTTCGGCGCGACCAGCGACATCGCCGATCGAGGCTCGTCAGCGGTCCCGGATCAGCTGCCGACCTCGGTGCTTGTCGACTCTGCGTCATGAGGGACTCCAAGCTTGTCGTCGACCAGGTCATGAAGGCTTGGGCCCCGAGGCGCGCCGTATGGCTGCGTCTTGTCGAAGTCGCAAGCTCGAGGCGGTTCAAGGGTTTCGAGCTCCACCACAGCTCTGAGCGCCACAGCGGTGAGGTAGATTACCTAGCCAATCTTGCCTCGGCAGAGTCGATCCCACGGGATCTTCGTCTGCGACCTCCGCAACCTTCCATCCGGTGGACTCGATGGCCAGCGGTCTCGATTCACCTACTTACGGTCACCCGGCGCCCGCGCGATCGAGCGTAGACTTAGTCGGGTCGAACCGCGGCGTGCTAGCGGCCAAGTCCGGCGGAGGAAGCTCTTCATGAACCGATTTGTGGACGGGGCGCTCCCCGACCGGCCAGGGCCGGCGCCTCGCTCGGCGGGCAAAATCTTTCGTCTGGTCGGCCCGGACCTTTACAAGAAGTAGTCCCTCGGGTCCTCTAGAGGTGCATTACGGCGACCAAGGAAGCAAGCTAGCTGCTCGATATCTATGGCGAAGTCTGCGGCCACCATGCTGCACCTCGATCCCTCGTTGGAAGGCCTTTCGACAAGGTTTTATTGGCTAACGCCGGTGTCCGGCCTTGAAGCGGATCGTGCGCTTTGCGAAAGTGCCAATTCTTTGCCCGTGAACACATCGCGGCTCGGTATATGCGGTGATCCCCATCACTTGGCCGTTTGCGGTTTGGGGACTCGATGCAGTCGGGCCCTTCAAAAAGCGCTCGGGGCTTTACTCATCTCTAGTCGCGGTGGATAAATTCACCAAGTGGATAAAGCCAAGCGATCGTGGCGTCACGTCGGCTGGCGGCCATCTTCTTCCGCGACGCCGTTTTTGGTTCGGGTTCCAAACTCCATCATCGCCCGACGAGCGTAGTTCCGCGGGAAGGTGTTCCTCGAGTTCTGCGGCGGCTTCAACATCCGGGTGTCGATTGAAATGCCGTGGCCCATCCCGCGGACTAACGGCGGTCGAGCGTCGCGAGCGGTATGATCCTTCAGGACTCAAGCCACGGATCTCGGTCGGCTCAAGCACCCGGCGGGCGGTGGGTGGTGACTGCCCTCATCCTCACGGGCTGCGGACCATGCCACCCGGCGGCCGGGTTTACAGTTCTTCATGGTGTTGGCTGACCGTCTTGCCAGCAGACACGGAGTATGGCGCCCCAAGACTACAAGCCTTGATGAGGCTCGGGGCTGCGCCTGCAACAAGGCGCCATCGACCCGGCTCGGCGAGGTGCATGGCGTGGCCATCTGCGATCGGCCAAATATCAACAAGCTCTGCGGCGCTACCACGGCCGCCCGAGTTCGAGGCGATCCTTGGTGGCGACACAGTTCTGCTATGAGTCCAAACCGGCAAAGACAAGCACAAGCTATCGCCGCATACAGGAAGGCCCTTCACGTCGTAGAGGTTCTCAACACGGCACCTTCGACTCAAGGGCGCCGGCGGTCGCATCCTTAGAGCGCTTGGAACATAGAAAAGTTAAGGCGATTCTATCCTAAACTCTTTTCTTTTTCTGGCATGGTCTTTACCTTTACCCTTGAGAGCACCTAGTCGCCTGCGGCGCTCGAAACTGCCTTGGCAACCCGTTGAGCCATACGGTCAACGCGGCGAGTCGATGACTTGACCGATCACAAGTTCATCGGCGGTAACCCTCTCGATCCCAGCGTTACGGCCTCGCCCGGCGGCTATGGTTGCTAAGTAGCGCCGCGGAAGAAGGAAGTGCACAGTGGGAGTGACCTTTAGTTGATCGAGAACACTCCTCCCAGCGCCAAACTTCGGCTAGCTCCAGCGTTCATGCGGGTCGGTGACGACCGACCACAAGGTCCATCCGGCGGTAACCCTCGACCCAAGCGTTCTGACCTCGCCCCTGGCGGCTATGGTTGCTAAGTAGCGCCGCGGAAGAAGGAAGTGCCCGAGTGGAGTGACCTTTAGTCGATCGAAACACTCCTCCTCGCGCCAACTCGGCTAGCTCACGGCTCGTCTTGGTCGGTGACCCGACCGGTCATGAGTCCTCCGGCGGTAATCCTCTCGACCCAAGTGCTATGGCCTCGCGCC